>JBAWJQ010002572.1:0-600000 GCA_037783105.1 Bactrocera zonata | reverse complement strand
TTTAAACGACGAGCTTGCTTGAAATTTTATGTTTGAAATCGCGGTAGAGAATTGTTGAAAATATTGAAAAAGTGTTTTGAGTGGCCCAAAGCATGCAAAGAAGCTCGCGAATCCATCGAGACTTGACTCATCGAGGCAATCTATCATTGTTAATTACGATAACAGCGAAAGAAGTTAAAGAAACAGTGTTTGAAAGTCATCGTGCTGGCATTTGGGAAGATAGCAGAGGATCTCAACATCTCTTATGAATTGACCTAATACATTTTGGAGAATTAGGAGCTTAACCTTAACTTAATGTTTAGGTTATGAAGGGTGTTAATGCTAGGCTCGTGCTCGGAGTCTTTCGCAAAAGCAAAGCCGAGTAAAGGTCGCAGATTGATAACTCATCAAACGTGTCATCACTGGTGTGGAGAAGTGAGTTTATGTATATGACCAGCGATAGACACCACCACAAGCAAACGAGCGTTTCAATTACTGTATTGTTGAGCTTCTTACTGCGGAACAAAGCGAATCTGTGTGTATATGTTTGCGGTCCCTTACGCTCTTTTAGCACATACTATGTCCATCCCCAAATATGACCAACAAACCAGCGAATGGTGCTTTACAAATGAGTCGATCAAAAATGGTCAAACATCAAGGTACTTCTCATCATTTTTGTTGATTAACGTGGTTTGGTACACCATGAATTCATACCACAGGGCCAAGTGGCCAATAAGGAATACTACTTTGCCATTTTGAGGCGTCTACGTGAAACAATTCGGCACAAAGGGCCGGATGTATTGTCAGAAAACTCACTGATTTTTCACCACGATCATGCGGCAACACATACTAACATGATTGTGATTAATTTTGTGGCCAAACAGGAAACGACTGTTATAGCTCAGCCATTGTAGTCGCCAACCAACCATTGTAGTTTGCTTTCGAAACTAAAAAATCCGCTTCGGGGAACGCACCTAGTGTTCCTTAAAGCCACTAACACTCATTCGCCGAAAGCACTGACAGTCATAACAGCCGATTCTTGTAATAAGTAACGAGTAATCCAAGTAGAGGTACTTTTTACAACAGCCTTTTTTTTAGGCAGACCACGCGTAAGTCGTGTCAAGCTCTCATGTTATTTTTGTTTTGTACACAATCAGCCTACTGAGCGCACTATTTGCAACACCATCATCCATCTTGAGTCCCGGTTTTCATTAATAGCTAATTTTCGACCGAATAATCCACGACCAGCAGGAAGTTAAGAAAATATAGCAGCCGTAGGTGAGAGTGAACACGAAGACCGTGGAGAGTCGATTTGTTGCCGTTCGCAGCAACTCGGTCTCTCATATAGAAGACTTGGCGCATTTTACGTCGACATCTTAAATTATAAGCGTTCAAAGTACAGCTTATGCAAGAAATTTTGAAGAGTTCCAAGAAAAGCTGACCCTCTTTGGCAACCGTTATTGAGCCGTGATAACCGACTATTTGATTCCTGAAATTGAAGATCGTGATCTCGGCGACATTAATATTCACCAACACGGCGTCACTTCCCACTCATAGCATCAAGCAATAGATTTATTGAGAGAACACTTCGGCGAGTAGACTATTTCACATTTTAGACCGGTCGATTGGCCATCAAGACCGTGTGACATCACACTGTTAAACTTTTTCCTGAGAGGACATATAAAGTCTAAAGTTAATGCGAACAAACGCGCTTCGATTCAGGTATTGCAGCAAAAAATCACGCGTGTTATTCGCCAGTTACCAGTCGAAATACTTGAACGAGTCATCGAAAATCGGACTCAACGGATGGACTATCTGAAACGCGGCCAGCATTTGAAAAAGTTAATCTTAAAAAAGAATGGTTTTTCGAATGATAATAAACATTTCCCGTTAAATTTGAAGTTTCTGTGTTTTTTCTTAAGAAGGTAGGGAACATGGACATGGATCACCCTTTTGTTTGTACGAAAATTAAGAATTTGTAATTAATCGACAACAGAAATCAATTTTGCAATCATGAGAAAGCGTCTTAATTTTGACACCACGCTTGACTGAAAAAAAATATATGAACTAGCCACCGAAAATATTTTTCGGTGATTTTATGACTATATCAATGGTGTAAGCTTCTGCGCAAAATAAAAAAAAAAAAAATGAAACTACAGATTTTGAGATTACCTAAAGCAAATATTGGCTTAATAATCTTCTATAAATCTTACACACGTCTTTTCGGTTTACTTAACCAAAAGTCACAAGAATCTTTCGGCTATGTTTGCTACCACAATAAAAACCAAAACTATAACGTCGCCACAACGAAGTCAAGTTTTACTGAGCGCATTCCACGCCTCTATCAGGACGTGTACCAACAAAATTATTTTTAAAAATCGTTTACTGAAACTAGCAGCTTTCTTCTTTCAAGGTTCTGTAACAAAATTACAATAACAATATTTTACAGTTCGAATAAATTCGATTACTATACTTCTTACCCCATATACAGGTAAGCACCTCACAATGAATATAGTTATTGGCTCACTTATTTTATGTTTACCTGCAAAAAAGATTAGATAACGAAAATTAAAGTGTTAGTTTTTTTCATGAATAACTTATCAATTATTAATAAAAGTAATGTCTTAATTATTAATGAAACTGCCTTGTCTTAATAATGCAGATTCTTTTCTAAGATATTTCAATTAGTTTTTGAGATTAGATATAAAATTGGGTTTCTTCTTTTCGAGTTTAAAAACAAAGAATATATATTTTTATTGTAATAAAGGGGTTCCCAATTGGTAAGAAGCGAGTTTTGTGTACTTATATACTCAGCAGATAGAATAACCGGGTATGAATGTCCAGCGAACTCAATAAGAGAGAAGCCACAGCAGCTCACTTAAGTTTCATTGAAAGATTTTTGGCAGTGTCACTGATCCCAACTATTTCAACAATGAAATCCTGACTTGAAATAAAAAAGCTAACTAAATTTTGCAACTATAAAGTCTACTTTATTCTATTTCAACTGAAAACGCCCGTGTTGAAACACCCGTTGCATATGATATTTTGTATCAAACTCGCTTTCGTTAATATTTTCAGTATAAAAATTGCCTCGTCATAACTATTTAATCAGGTGAAAGCTGTCTGTCATCAAATTTTATAGACTTATCTGGGAATTCCAGCTGATAGCTGAAGACTTCTTTCTTGTATGCGCATTTCTTGAATAAATGCTTTTAGATATCTTGATGAAACTAGGCACACCTGTTCCCTCGCACTATGAAAGTGTTGAAATTGAGAATCGGAATTCGCTCATTCCCACGCCCAAAGGCGTTGAGTTGGAATTTGTGAAATGCTTCAGCGAATAGATCGATTTAAAAGTATTCGGTCTGACATATAGATGGCACTACTGTAAATGAATCCATATGATTTTTAGTTAGCTCTAACCTTCAAAAGGTGCGTCTATAAATTTGACAGCTTTCGATTTAAGCATTAGTATGTTAATTATATAATTTTGAGCGAAGCTATTTTTGTCGGTTTGAAAAAAACGTATAAAAAGTATCGCGTGTTGGTAAAGTAGTGCTTTACGAAAGAAAAAAATATAGTTGAGGCCAGAACTTGGCTTGATTACAAGTTGCCGGAGATGGCACCAGACAACTCAACCATCCCTGGATTGCTAGTTTAGATATGGTGAAATTAGCATGGAAAACGGTGAATGCAGTGGACGCCCAAAAGAGGTTGTTACCGACGAAAACATCAAATCAGTCTGGAAAATAATTTTTTAAGACCATAAAGTGAAGTTGTTTGATATAAAAGGCACTCTAAGGATCTCAACTAAACGTATATATCATATCATTCACGAATATGTGGGTACAAGAAAGCTCTGTGCAAAGAGGGTACCACACTCGCTCACTCTTGCCAAAAACAGCGACGAGTTGATGACTCGGAATAGTGTTTTGAGATGTCCAGACGTAATAAACCGAGTTCTTGTGTCGATATTTGAAAATGAGTGAAACTTAACTGCATCATTTTCCTCCGAAGTCCAATCGACAGTTACCCGAGAGGACTGCACACGATCCAAAGCGTGCAAAAACGTAATAGTGGGCTGGCAAAGTTTATTGCCTCTGTGTTTTGGAATGCGCGTGGAACAATTTTTATTGACTATTTGAAAAAGGAAGGACCATCAGCAGTAACTATTGCAAATCGTTGTTTAACCACTTTAAGGAAAAACCAAAAAACGGCCGCATTAGAACAAAAAGTAAGTGCGGTTTCAACAAGCCAATGAATCGTAGGTAGGCCGGGAACCTGTTATGCCACGCACTCGTATATGTACGAGTGTGTAATCTTAGATATAAGCCGTTTTTTATGACTGTGTATATCAAATTCTAGCGGTATTCCAGCAAACTTTATAACGATTATAAATATATACATATAATGAAATGTGTTAGATTAGATTCTTCGTAAAATTACGTGAAAACATGTTCTCGAATATGCTGCAGTAATGCCAAAAGTTAATTTAATCTGCCCAGACATTTTCCTTGCCAAAGCCAAATATGCTCGAAGTAGAAAGTTTAAAATGCCCGGGAAACCTGAACTTAGCCCATCCTTACTCTTTTGTGTTATTTCTGAGAAGTCATGTATACTAAAACAGATCTATTTTCGTTTAAAGTTTTTATCTTGCTGTCAATTTTGAATGATAACAATGCTCGTATGTTGAAAAGTCTGGTGTTTCAAGTGGAAACATTCGGCAGGTTAATGGAATTAAAGTACATATGTATTTTTGTGGCCTAGATCAGTATCAGTTTAAGTGATTCTCTAGTGACGTATTTTCCACAAGTTTCGGGAATTGCGTGATGGGCACGGGAATTTCTTAATGAAATTTTAATTGTGATAATAATAAACAAACTATGAATTATAGAATTCGTGCGGAACTTTTTATGCTCTTACAATGAGTACACAAAAAAAATAAGCTTTTCGAAACTCAGTGCTAAAATTGGTACTTTTCCGACAGAAAGCTGACTACTTACATCTCATAAGATATCAACAACCAAAAATTACAGGTGCAAAGGGTAGACATATTAGACGAAATTGGCTTAACCTTCAGATTCTTTAACTTACTCGTAGTTGTAAGGTTTGATTATAACAAACGGTTGTTATATGGTTGTTATATGAACAAAACCATGCGCAACCTGTTGTCAGAGTCAAGAAATTATTAGACTATAGAATTGGTGGGTATATTTGTATGTTATGGTTTTGAATGTTAAGATAAGACTATAGAATTGACGTATTATTAATTGCGTTTTAATATTTATAAACAAAAATCCCGCTCAAACTGGATATACCTCCACGTCATAGCAAAATAACTATGTATGTCAGGTCTTAACTTTATCGCCAGACATTTTATGTGTGTGCATATATATGTATATAGATCTACTATGCTATAAACATTTATCTAGGAACAAGGTCATATGGAGTATAGATTTCGTAACAGAGTATAGGATGCGATTCAGAAAGTACTCTCCTATTTATCGGATGTGTTAAGGTAACAAAAAATATGATCTAGAAGTATTTTTAGAAAATATATTTAAACTTCAGAAACTGTCTATAATTGTATTTCAAGAAACCGTACTGCAAATTCTTCACAGATGAAGATTTTGGTTAGAAAATATAAAAAAATAGAAAACCGAGCTCACCAAGTATTATATTACTTACATTACTAAGTCCAACCACGTTAAGCGATCGTAGATGGGTGAGTAGCTAGAGTTGCTGTCCCACGCCGCCCCTAGGCTTTTAGGAGGCGTATGTTGCGTTGTCTTACTATAGTTCCTATATCATTCTTTCTATATTTTAATGGTTGGAATGTGCGTTTGCTTACTTATTGACCAAGTCAAGGGTTGATTCCATTCAACTAAATTTATAATATATTTGATTTTCGATTAGATACCTGTCTTGCCCTACAAAGTCTGGTAGACGGAAGGCGATTTAGGTATTTAGTTTTGCAGAGAAAACACCACTACCGCCAAGAACATCTTGTTTGAAGCCTTCCCTGTAGAAGCTTAACATTAAGCCCTTGTCTATTTTACTACCTTCCCTTTCTTCTCCGGATGAGAAGGCAATATTTGGTTTCGAAAATCCGTGGTAATGAGAAGAAACGGGAATCTTGTAATATAATATCATATTGCTTGCGAAGAAAATGAAAGGTTCCCTCAGTCTAATAACTGACTTCGCTGCCATTTGCTCACATAATAAATTTGCTAAGCGTTTGTAATATCCATATACTATAATTACTTTGTAATATTATCACAAATAAGGGTTGAATTCTCCTTCCCTATTTCCGAAATAGGCATATTCTTTGTGCTCTTCATTATTCGTGCTACCTAAGCCCCGGAAAACATAGGACGAGTGGCACAAACCCAATGTACAGTGAGGTCAAAGCGATGATTATCAAGTGATCGCCGATAATGGTTATATTGATGGAACTGGTAAAGAAACATGGCAAGTGGTTCAAAAGTTCGTTTTTTTACCGGTTTCATTAAATCGTCATCCACATTTATCGAAATTTCAGATGTGTCCAACCGATTCAGACCACAACTCTGCCCACTCTCGATATAAACCTGATGATTTTATTTCAATTCAAATTGGGTAAAATGGTGATATTGTGATAATATGTTGTAATGGACCATATCATTGTACGTTATAGATGGCTTTGTATATTAGATATCTCCATAGAATTTAATAAGCGTGTTTCTCTCAATATTATATACATTTATTGCTGCCAAAATAGTATTTATGTCAGAAAAGTTCAATTGACACAATATATGATTAGCCGATTCGATAGCCGTTATATGATGAATAACCGACACCCGAAAGTGCATACGACTTATAATGAAAGGCGTGGGCCGAATATATTTATATCGAACAACTGATGGCAAATATCCTAGCGGTATATTTCAAGGTCTTTTTCACTAGTAGCGTTTTTTACGTGACGGGTACCAAACCCAGCGCACAATCCTGGGAAGGGGATGTTTTACCTTTCACTTTAACTCGCTTTAAAACGGATTTTGATTACCCAGAGGATACTTGGTCTAAGACCAGAATTCATGAGCTGCTCGAGCCATACTTAAATAATCGTTTCTGGCCACTCCCAAGTGAATGGTTCTCAGAGAACTTCACTTGCGTGAACTTTTACACATGACTACGAGATTCGACAATTAAGTAATGAGATTTTTGCCGCGCTTGTGGTAAACCAGTGACCTTGAAATTCCCTTTCTCTTTTTCCGGCATCCCTCCCCTCTCCATTGATATATGTACCATCGCTCTAGCTTGTTTAGTTCGCCTGCTGCGTCAAGTTGAGTAGACGTGTGTTTGTAGTGGTCGTCACGAAAATGGAAAAACGAAATCAAGAGCAACGCGTCGCGATAAGATTTTGCGCCAGACAGCTTCGGAAACGTACGCTAAAATTGTAAGAGTGTATAGTGATGGTGCTCTTAGTCGTGCCCATCTCAAAATGGTTGTCTCCGCGCGCCCCCGACCGAAAAAAGCTCGCATGAGCAAGTCGAAGGTGAAAACGATGATTATTGCCTTTTTTTATATCCGCGGAATCGTCCACAAAGAATTCGTTCCACCGGGGAAAACTGTGAATCAAGTCTACATTTGCCAAGTCCAAGTACTCGAAAGATTGCAAAAACGAGTCAACGGTGCGCCTAGACATCGCTCGTAACTGGATCCTTCATCACGACAACGCGCCGTGCCACACCGCCCTCAGCGTGTCTCAGTATTTGGCCTCTAAAGGGATCGCCGTGTTGCAACAGCCGCCTTATTCACCCGACATGTCACCCTGTGACTTTTTTTTGTTTTCTAAAAAAAATCGGTGGTCAAAGGAACCCATTTGTATCGATTACGGACATCCAGGCGGCCGTGACGAGGGTACTCGCGGACATCCCAGTCGAAGCGTTCCAGAAATGTTACGAAGCATGAAAAATGCGCTGGAATCGCTGTATAGCTGCCCAAGGGGATTACTTTGAAGGGGATGACAGAGTTGTAGAACAATTTTCAAATATACGGTTTTATGGAATCAGTTTCATTACTTAATTGTCATACCTCGTACATCCTCCCTCTGCGCATTGAATGGTTCTGGTATTGAACTCGTTCAAGATGAAATACGAGTATCTCCTGCCATCAAATAAACAGTCGTCGCACTCCCGACTAAGCTCTTACTGCACTCTTGACAGATATAACTTCGATATCGTACATAATTTCGTCTTGGAAACACCATTAACACCAACAACAATATCAGCATTGAAATCCAGCGCAGAATAACTCTAGTCAACCGGTGCTACTTCGGACTGAGTAAGCAATTGAGAAGTAAAGTCCATTCGAGACGAAACAAAACCCTATAAGTCACTCAGCATTCCCGTCCTGCTGTATGGTGCAGCGGCATAGACGATGACAACATCTGATCAGTCGAATTTACGAGTTTGCGAGAGAATGGTTCTGTAGACGTTTAATGATCCATTGCGCATTGGCAACGGCGAATATCGTATTCAGTGGAACGATGAGATGTACGAGTTATACGACGGCATTGACATAGTTCAGCGAGTGGTTTATACATATATAACGGTGTACTAGTATATAAGTATGTTATATCTATTAATACCTAGAACATTCGATTAAATAAAACCAATTACTAGAAACTATTGAAATGTGTGTGAAAAATTCAGTGGACAACATCGTTCGTACAATAATCGTGATTAGTTTGTTGTCTATAAAATTTTGTTGTTATTGTTTTGATACGAGTATAACTTATTCAGAATATGCCATTGTTATTATAGTTCATGGAATTACAATGCGGGTCGATTCCAGGGGGATCGTATGGCTTACTGGTTCCCAAATCCTTGATTTAAATAACTTGGCGAAATTGATTTCTCACTTATTTGGTTCTACCGTAAATCAAGTTATACATATACTCCAATAATCGCCCATACCTCATATTTCATACATTTATTATTTACCAGCAGGCTGAATCAGCTGAAGCCTTGGGCGTCAAATTTTGAAGGGCGCCAGATTTCGCTGTACAACTTTTAATGAATAAAAGGAAAACAAAAAAAAAAACCTTAACTTAGGCTGTAATGTAATGTAATGGAAGTTGTACATGATGGTGTATTAAAGCACCAAAACTTTGAGGCGGCCAAATTTGTTTTCACTGCAGGTGGCTATAAAGTCGCTGCTGCCTATAGTCACATAGTCTGGCTTTTCAAGTGTCAGGCAAAGGTAAATACTATAAAAAACAGCCTCATGCCTACCACTGTTCAACCCAGTATATACATAAGTTATTTTGATAAATATACACGTAACCTTGTTATCATTATACGTGAATCTCTGAGCACTTATTCTCGTCCATTAACTATCTGGGTAAACAGTTCACAATTCATTAATGAGTACTGGTAGCATTAATGAAGTAAGGAAGTGCTAAATTTGGATATAGCCGAATACAAAGCTAATACTTGACCAAATTCAAGCGATTGGATTGACGGATTGTTGGACGTACAAATAGACACAATAATTTCGGGTAGTAATTCTAAGCATATTGATATACACATCGTTAATTATCACAGTACGAGTATATTAGTTTTGAGTTGTAAACCACAGTTAATTTAATCACAACTTAGTTGTGCCTAGAACGACATGATTCCATAGTCTAAATATTCTCAATCTGTATGTTTGTCGGGGTAAATATTGATGCATTCGAAACCAGTTTGATATGGAAATAAAATTGCTACATCATTAATACGATAAAACTGAAGATACAATGTATAGCTTGGTCTTATCAGAATACCTCCCTTTTAATTAGCCACCTGCCAAAATTGCTTTCAGACTTATGTTATGTAGCTAAGGAACTTCTAATTCAATGCGTAAAAAATATGATTGCTTATGTGAAAGTCGTGTAAACTATTCTTATGAAAGTAGTTAGATGTATTTCTGTATAAGTATATTTTTCATAGGGACACACCCACAGAGGCGATACCTTAAATCGCTATACTTTTAAGTTTTACTTAATTTTAATGGTCTTGAACACTAGAACGTATTGAAAAGCATCATGCAATATTTTTTATACATTCTCGCCATAATTGACTTGGTTCCTATGAAAAATCGTTTACTACAAGCATAATATTTTTTTTAAAAACAATACGCAAAATTATCACAGCGAGCAAATTGGCTTGACCTGGTGTCGTCTAGCTCTCCGTGGCCTACTCAAAACTGATTTGTAGTGTTGTAGATCTGAAGTTATGTTTTTTGGTAACCCCGTCCATAGATTGTAAATTTGATTGCAGACATATTTCTCGTGAAGAGCTGTCAAAAAATATACGTGCTAACCACCGAGGTGTGGACAAACTGATAGCGTAATAATTAACGCTTGAATATAAGTTAACATAGCTGTTAAACTAGATAACATAGTATAACAGAGCTGTATGTATAATGTTTTCTGTTGCGTGCGCTGAGTTATCCCAGCCGTTAGAACAAGAGCTTTAGAACAAACATCTTAAACGTACATATAAGGAAACACCGAGCAATTACGCAGCTGCAGAAAAGAAAACCTGCAATTACTACGACTGCATCTTAAGCTCGATAGCTCTGACTTACGCTGGATCGATCATTAGAGGTAATTGTAGTTAGACGCTGGAAGACAAGACAAATTCCCATCTTAAACTTGACCGCATATAATTTATACAAGATCTTCACCAGCCACTAGACCTTTCAGGTGGGAAAGATTGAGTGCTAAGATGGAACTAAAAAATAATTGAATCTGAAGTTTCCTTGCACACACAACAAAAACAACTTAAAATGTCCCATAAATTGACGCTGATAACTGCCTACTTGTAAGTTTCTGCAATAATTCAGTAATTTGGTTTAATGGAAGGATCTTCTAAAATTGGGATTACCCAATACTTCAACGTTTAAGCGGTATCTAACCGTAATTTCGTACAGAGACGTGGAAAGACACATTTAGACCTGAAATAAATGTTTCTCACCGAACACATTCTTAGTCTAGCCAAACATCAGATATGAAGTTCAACAGTTCAACAAACATCCTCGAAGAGTGTGCATACATTTTTATCTGTTTAAATGTTTTGATTCTGTACAGTAATATTATAAAGAAAATCATGACAAGATCACCAAATTATTTTTTATTACGAAAGATGCAGGTTGTTGCACAGATTCTTAAACCTGATTCTCGAAAATTATTAAAACTGGACTGGAAATCTTTCGTAATTCCTGTGTTTTTGTTTTCAATAAAACTCGAATTCCATTCTTCGTTGAGTTAAGATTTTCGGTCAACGTGGGCTGGTTCACGCTCCTATGGAAAGCCCACATGAAGCGATTCACCAGATATCGTTCGCTGCCGAATAATAAGCTCATATTTGTAAAAGAGTAGGTTACCGATAGTGTTAGGTTCAGGACGATGATGAGTTCAGTCTTGCATTAAGTCCATGACTTAAGCTGAAAACTTCAACAAAAATGCTCAATGGACTTTGATATATTTTTATAAAACGCCACAAACGTACTTTCCTGTCAACTCCACATTCATATAGTTGTTACTGATTGATTAATGTTAATGTTATTGATGGATAGGTATTATTATTTCTAGGTGTTATCTACTGTCTCATTTCTACACATCAGATTATGTTTACATGATCACTAAGCGAGGGTTCAAAAAGTCATACATATATTCCACCACCAAACAGGTGCGAGAAAGTAATATAAATAAGATTCTTCACCAATCACACATTACAATTAATGGTGATAAGATTTCATATAATAATATAAGATCATGATTTCTGGAATAGTTCTCCAAACTACCAACATTTTGCATACATTATGTAATAGTAACTTTGAGTCTCTTCAATGGTTTGCAGCCACGTTCGAAAATATCTCCAAATTACGATTTTCGGTCAACTTTTCATAGAGTTTTATATCCTTTCTGATATTCTCTGAAAATATGCATTTTCAATATGCAAAATTCTGAAACTATTTAAAAACTTACTAACTTCTCACGGGAATCAATTGAGATTCGATCCCATTAAAGTTCAAGTTATTTCTGGCTAGGAAAAGTGTATCTAACCACGGGTGATTTGCGAAAATACGCAATATTAAAGAATGAAGCCTTTCAAGAGCCCCTCAATTGTCGCCAAAAAGTTCCGAATAATTGAAATCATTCTATTTTTAACAACACAGCGCATGCTCAAACGTATATTATTAAAACACTCGAAATAAAGTGCAGTCATGGCTAATCGCAAATATTAGAGCACTTGCTTAATTAGCTTCGGGAGATTATCAGAGAAAGATAATTAACAGAAATGGAGTATAAAAGGGACGAGCTGCAAAATTTATGACACAGTTGTATACCACTGCTAGTGCTATACATATTAAAAAAAGCTAACGGTAAGTTTTATTTCAGAACCACAAATCCTGGATATTCTAAAAGATTTTTCTTAACTTTTCTTTCCAACAGCAAAATGTTCAAGTTCTTCGTATTATTCACCATTTGCGCCGCCTTGGCCTCGGCCAACTTGGTGCGTGTGCCCATCTACAAGAACCCCAACTACCGTAGGACACCCCAGTCCGTGAAAACCGAAACTGCTTACTTGCGCAGTAAATACCACGTTCCCTCTCCCCGCGCCACCGAGCAATTGGATAACTACTTGAACTTGGAATACTACGGCAAGATCACCATCGGTACACCACCACAGGAGTTCTTGGTACTGTTCGATTCTGGTTCCTCAAACTTGTGGGTGCCATCAGCCACCTGCCCCACCAGCAATGCAGCCTGCCAGGCCCACAACAAATATAACTCCAGCGCTTCCAGCACTTACGTAGCCAATGGCGAAAGTTTCTCCATCGAATACGGTTCCGGTAGTTTGTCTGGTTTCCTGTCACAAGATACCGTCAGAGTAGCTGGACTCACCATTCAAAACCAAGTATTCGCTGAAGCTATGCAAGAACCCGGTACCAGCTTCCTTTACTCCGATTTCGATGGTTTAATGGGAATGGCTTTCCAACAAATTTCTAATGACGACGTAGTGCCACCATTCTACAACATGTGGACTCAGGGTTTGATCAGCCAGAACCTATTCTCCTTCTATTTGGCTCGTGCTGGCACCTCATCTCAGGGTGGTGAAATGATTTTGGGTGGTTCCGATTCCAGCCTCTACCAAGGTAGCCTCACCTATGTGCCCGTCTCTCAGGAAGGCTATTGGCAATTCGCTGTAGACAGCGGTAGCATTGGCAGTCAGGTCTTGTGCAGTGGCGGTTGCCAAGCCATCGCCGATACTGGCACCTCTCTCATTGTTGCTCCATACAACGGTTATGTAGCATACATGAACGTCGTCGATCCCGATGGTGATGGCTACATTGATTGCTCAACCGTCAGCAGCCTTCCCGATTTGGAATTCGTCATTGGCGGTACCACCTTCACCGTCCCAGCCTCGCAATACGTTATCGAATCTGAGGGACAATGCTCTCCTGCTATTAGCTACATGGGTACTGACTTCTGGATCTTGGGTGATATCTTCATTGGCCTTTACTACACCGAATTCGATATGGGCAACAGCCGTATTGGTTTCGCTCCAGTCGCTTAAGTATTTTGGACCGAGAAAAATTTGAAAAGTGGTTGTTGAATAAATTGAGATGAAATTATTTGTACGAGAAAAAAGTTGTTTGTACTATATGGTATCGGGAAGTAGTTTTAGAATAGTTGCTGGTAGCATGGTCACAGCGTTTGTAGTTTACTCATACTAGAGAGGTTGTAAAGGTCGAAACCGACAGCTAATCTTAGTGTGGTATACAGGTATAGTAGGATTATTTGGTTACATATATTGAAATGATTCTGGTCAAGGGGAGTATGCAGGCGATTACTTAGATCTGTGAGAAATGTTTTATGAAACCCCGTGCAAACAAGTTTGAGGTAATTTTAATTGTTCACGAATACATAAAGAATTTACGAACAATATAGCGGAAACGGCTCGGACTGTGCCAACACATTAGATATTATATAAAGCTATTGGTGGCGGTATTTAATATACTGATTATATGAGGAGGACGTTGACCAGTCAATCATTAATATAATAAATATAGATATATGAAGTGAATTAAAATTGTGAAGGGAGTATTGAATGGGTGGTGACAATATTGCGCCTTATCCAGTAACTTTGTTGATTTGGGTGCCAAATGTCTCTTAAGTTAGGGCATTGGGAGCCATTAAACACATATGGTCTCATTTTTCTGAAGGCTGGGTCACATTATCCATTTCCCATTATCTGAGTGTTACTAAGTTCTTTTTTGCCTACAAGTATATGTTCGTGGCCTAAGGTGTTAACCCAGCGGCCTCTGCTTCAAACCATTATTGAAGGATTTGAATGACGCTTATCTATCCACTGGAAGGTTATGAACTTGCTGGTTAGAGCAGTAACTAACTTGGCACCTTTTGCTATGCCAACAATTTCGGTTGTGTATGGATTACTACAGAAGAATTCCGCTCCTATTCCTATTTCCCCCTTTGATTTGTCAATGGATATGTAGATTTCGTCGTTGGAGGTGTTGCTCACAGAACCGTTGGGCCAATTTTTATGCTGGGGAATGAAAATCTTGTATTTAATACATTTTCTCGGTCGCATTGCCAATTTAACCAAGCTCATTAACAAGGTTGGATTTGATGTCATGATCGTATAGACGAGATGTCGAGCATAAGCTTCAAAGTCTTTGTTGATTTAGTTTTCATAGTAAGACCCACTTTGGGACAATTACTTTTCAGCAGGAGTTCCAGATTCGAATGATCTCGTAATTATTATCATTTATATACGTGTATGTATAGCCCCCTATATATATTTCGTAGAGTTTTGGTATTACAAAAAATCGTTAAGTAAAGGTAAGTATTATTATCAGCTTTCTGGATTATTTCACTCGATGTATGTGTTAGTGTTAATGAGTTTTTGTTGGTTATCTTGTAACAGCAAATGTAGTAGAGGTAAATAACTAATCTACTCATCATTTTATAAACCGTTTGACTGGACGTTAACTAAGGACCTTAGCTGTAGGAGTGAGTAAGTGAGAGAGAGAGAAAACCACGCTAATAACATTTCAAAATACCAAATTATGGTAGGTTACTGAAAATATAGTACATAAACTCAATGAATATCTCCATTTAGCTGAGACATAAAGGATATACCGACCTCCAAAAGTCCACTCAACTTAAAAGAAAATATATTATATAGCATCAAAAGTATCGTGGAGAAACTTACTAATTATTTATTATATAGCTTATAACTCAGTAGTTATATTTGAGAGTTTGCATCCATTTACCAAACATGTAAAATTATATACACAATACGATCCCTTTAAGATCAATAACAACAACTATATGGAAAAAAGGAACTACTGAATTCGAATTTGAATACTTTGAGAGGTATAAAATGGAATCTGCGGCCGTAGTCGTATATAATATTTTTCAGGCAGACGGATTAGACGAGCGAATAAATATACAACCGAATTATGTCTGACCATTCTAGGCCTTAAATATTGATAAACATAACATTATATACAGACATGCTGTACATATTAGGTTATAAACCACAGTAATGCGAACAAAGTAATTAAACTCCTAACGAAATGCTGCCATTGTCTAAATAAGGGTGATCCACTTCGAGGTTTTCTACTTGTTTACAGAAAAATAAGAATAAGTTCGTTATCATTTGAAAGCATATTGATCTATTCGGTCAAATATTATCCAATATTGAATGTTGGGTCGAGTAGTACACTCAGTAGACCACAAGTTGTGCGAAGCGCACGAAACCCATTCTTCACAGAACGTAAATTTTTCAAAAAAGTTGAAAGATTTTTAAACGTTGTTCAGATGTAAGTCTTTCCATGATGAAAAGCCAAGCAATACTGAGCAAAAAAAAATCAAATCTGATCAGTGAAAAAAGGCTACTGAAAAGAGTACCTCTATTGGGATCACCCGTTATTATTAAAATGTGGAACTGTTCTGTCAAATATTTATGAATTGAAAATTGCTACGCCATTAAATGTGTTTTTGTATTAGAAAACCTGATAAAAGTGGAAATATCTTGCTTGGTCTTATCAGAAGACGTAAATTTTAGTTATCCACCTGCCACACAAAATTATCTAGATGCTGATGTTATTAAAGTTATACAGACTCAGACAGTCTAGAATGTCTTTATGTATAGTAGGCAGACATATGCGTTTATAAGTAGTATATGTTTAAGAGGGGCGTGCCTGTAGGAGCAGTCGCCTGATAATTTTTTATAGTTTTATTCACCTGGAACACTTTTTAAAAATATTAAAGCAATACTTAAAGAAACTGTACTATGAAATCTTTTGTGCAAATATTTTATAGAACATGAAAATCAGAAGAATCGAATAAGAAACAGTTTCAGCTGTCATTTATGAGTGTTCCTCAAAGTGACAGGAGCAACATTACCATAAATAAGCATGAGCCTTCACAATTTGTTTGTGATAATTACAGAGGTAGACGAAGTCACTGCAAAACGGATTATTATAAAAGATCTGCACACACCACTTGACCTTTCCGGTAGAACAAATCGAGTGCTAGCTCTTGGAACATGGGTTTGAATCATAAAAACAAGTATGAATATTTCAATAACTGATGGCTATTTCCAGCTTTCTGCTTTCAAAACAAACTACTAATAATATCTTTGCCCCTAAAACTGGGACAGTTGGACAGGATAAAACTTTCATTCCATCAACTGCTTTCATAAAATGAAATAGAGGTTGATAAACACATAAGTATTGATCGACAGCTGTTCAAGTATCTTTTAACAAAAGTTCACCGAATTATTCTCAGATTTTACATATTTACGAAATAGGCATTCTGTTGAAAATATTAACCTACGAATCACCCGCAGAAACACCATTCAGTTTCAGGGCTAAACGAATAATAGAATGACTAGGGTAATATTGAACCGATTTTGTCTAAGTAGTTTTGGCATTACTAATATTATAAACAGGAAAATATATTTTCTGAGTTTCATTAAGGTACCTCACATAGCATCGAAAATTAAAGAGGAATGAAGTCAACGGAATGTTTCACAATATTAGTTATATGACGGCCATGGCAAATTTTAACCCAATTATGCGGTATAAAGTCAACTAAAAGTTTGAAAATCTTTATATTTGGTACATGGGGGCTAAAGGACTTATTGATCCCATTCATCCTACTTTTAAAATACTTTTGCAAGCGTATAGTCCCAAAAATGAAGTGGGCGATGGCAAAGTAAAAGAACGTCAGCTTGGACATCAAGAACGGAACGGCATAGCCGGATGAACTCTTCGACATAATCAAGAGTTACCGCAGAAACTGGCTGGTTGTAGAAAATGAGAAAAGCCTAAAAAAGCAAGCAAGATCCACGCAAACGAAGGAACGGTGGACAGAGCAAATAACAAGGCAAAAGAGAGACCGCAAGTTAGGATCATAGCTGCAAGTCAGAGAGCAAATAATAAGCCTAAAAGACAATCAGAGGCCGCGATCATAAAGCCAGCAGAAGGAAAAGCTACGCCGAAGTCCTCAATAATATCCATAGCAAAGTAGACCTTAAAGAAGCAGATGTTAAGCTCAAAGGAATCCGCAAAACAAAACCCCGGGCCCTACTGTTGCAGCTGGCAAATGTACAGTCTTCAAAGGCCAGCTTCTGCGAGGCATTCAAGACCACGCTTAAATAATCTGCAACTGTGGCCGACCTTAAATCAAAGCCTACTATAGAGATCAGAGACCCCAAATCACTCATAACAAAAGAGGAAATAGCAAGGGCTATCAAAGAAGCTCTACAGAGCACAATCGAAGACTTGGCGATAAACATAACAGCACCTAATAGAGGAGAGAAGGTAAGGGCATATCTAACGCAAGACCAGGATAGAGGTGATGCACTGATGTGGCAAGTCCGCATTAAAATTGGCTGGAAAAACGGCCAAACTAATAAAAATCTATACTTATGGACAAGCCGTTAATTAGAAGAAGTATATTTTTACACAACTCAGCTGTTACTCAGTCACGGATACTTCAAAAAGTACCACCATAGAATGGAAAAAGTCGAAGAGCCGTTGGATCCATACATCGACGTGACAGAAGACTACAAATGAATATTGCGTTGGCAACAAGAACAGACTGCCGCAGAAGACTTGGTTGGCCCAATAAACGCTGAAGATAAGTGTCATCAAAAATTCGCAGCAATATTGCTACTCAGCAAAGAGTGGGACCTGGACACAGGTACGTAGATGTAAATCTGTCAATGAGAAAAATGGAACGTCACCCAGCAGTAATGCTAGTGTGGTCCCAGGGTGGACGAGTAGCACATGCCGTTGCTCTGACGACACTGATGATGCGGTAGGTCATAAGACTTTTTATAGCTTCCTTATACACAATTTAAAGACAATACTTGCTACATCAAAGACGTGACGAACCAAATGTAGAGTGTTATTAAAGGTCGTCCATCGTTATCAACATTCATCAATTTTTTCACTGTCAACAAACTTCACTAGACAAAAAAAGTGTGTCTGCATTTTTAAGTACCTCGAGACTGCATTATCTGAATCTTATGCTAATTTTTTGATAATGTTCAATTAAACGACGCAATCGTACCTTCCAGCTAAATCACGACGACGTCACATATACTAGTTGCGGTTATTATTTATTAATATTGTTGCTATTTTCTTGTTGTTGAATGTTATCTACCTTCTTACGCCCATTTATATGTAGCTGTTAGATTATGTTTATATGTTAAATGGACGAGGGTCATAAAAGTCATTTGTATCTATATATCTCCAGACAGGCCGGTGCGAAAAAGTAATATAAAACAAACTATTCCACCAATCACAAAACGAAGTCATTATGACGATAAGATTTCATGTACTGTAATAGCATTTTGGATATTCCAATGGCGGCAATACTTTTACAAAAGGTTACTAGACATGAAGCTACCCGAATATCCTATGAATTACCGATTATATTCAGTAATACCATCGGTATCTTCAATATTTTGCAGTACATTTTTTATATTAAACTCAAATAACATTATATCTTTTTTGCTTTTGTCCGAAAATAGTCATTTAAAATCCCTATAAACCATGTAATTACCAACCTGTTCCCTTCGGGAACTGATTAATATTCCAAACAAAATATAGATGACCACAGCCCCAACTAACCCCATGAAGTTCCTATTCCTTCTGACTAAGAAACAACTATACAGTACTGGGATTGGCAGAAATGTGTAATATGAAGGAACGCGGCCTTTCAAAAGTATTCCAAGTGCGGTCGAAACACTCCCAAATATTCGCAAGCGTTTTTAAAACAAATATAGCGTCTGCTCCTAAGTATGCTATACAAAACAATAAAATTATCAAATTAATTTTCTTTGAAAAAAGTGAATTCATCGCTAATCTCAAATATTAGAGCACTTGTTTAATTAGCTTCGAGAGATTATCAGAGAAAGATAATTAACAGAAATTGAGTATATAAGGGACGAGCTACAAAATTTATGACACAGTTGTATACCACTGCTAGTGCTATACATATTAAAATAAGCTAACCGTAAGTTATATTTCAGAACCACAAATCCTGGATTTTCTAAAAGATTTTTTATTTCCTTTCCAACAGCAAAATGTTTAAGTTCTTCGTATTCTTCACCATTTGCGCCGCCTTGGCCTCGGCCAACATGGTGCGCGTGCCCATCTACAAGAACCCCAACTACCGTAGGACACCCCAGTCCGTGAAAACCGAAACGGCTTACTTGCGCAGTAAATATCATGTTCCCACTCCACGCGCCACCGAGCAATTGGATAACAACTTGAACTTGGCATACTACGGCAAGATCACCATCGGTACACCACCACAGGAGTTCTTGGTACTGTTCGATTCTGGTTCCTCAAACTTGTGGGTGCCATCAGCCACCTGCCCCACCAGCAATGCAGCCTGCCAGGCCCACAACAAATATAACTCCAGCGCTTCCAGCACTTATGTAGCCAATGGCGAAAGCTTCTCCATCGAATACGGTTCCGGTAGTTTGTCTGGTTTCCTGTCCCAAGATACCGTCAGAGTAGCTGGACTCACCATTCTAAACCAAGTGTTCGCTGAAGCTATGCAAGAACCCGGTACCAGCTTCCTTTACTCCAATTTCGATGGTTTAATGGGTATGGCTTTCCAACAAATTTCTAATGACGACGTAGTGCCACCATTCTACAACATGTGGACTCAGGGTTTGATCAGCCAGAACCTATTCTCCTTCTATTTGGCTCGTGCTGGCACCTCATCTCAGGGTGGTGAAATGATTTTGGGTGGTTCTGATTCCAGCCTTTACCAAGGTAGTCTCACCTATGTGCCCGTCTCTCAGGAAGGCTATTGGCAATTCGCTGTAGACAGTGGTAGCATTGGCAGTCAGGTCTTGTGCAGTGGCGGTTGCCAAGCCATCGCCGATACTGGTACCTCCCTCATTGTTGCTCCATACAACGGCTATGTAGCATACATGAACGTCGTCGATCCCGATGGTGATGGCTACATTGATTGCTCAACCGTCAGCAGCCTTCCCGATTTGGAATTCGTCATTGGCGGTACCACCTTCACCGTCCCAGCCTCGCAATACGTTATCGAATCTGATGGACAATGCTCACCTGCCATCAGCTACATGGGTACTGACTTCTGGATCTTGGGTGACATCTTCATTGGCCTTTACTACACCGAATTCGACATGGGCAACAGCCGTATTGGTTTCGCTCCAGTCGCTTAAGTATTTTCGACCGAGAAAAATTTCAAATTTTTTTGTTGAATAAATGGAAATGAAATTATTTTTATGAAAAAGAGTTGTTTTTACTATATGTTATCGGGAAGTAGTTTTAGAATTGTTGCTTGTAGCATGGTCACAGTGTTTGTAATTTACTCATACTAGAGAGGTTGTAAAGGTCGAAACCGGTCGACAGGTAATCTTAGTGTGGTATACAGGCATAGTAGGATTATTTGGTTATATATAAATGATTCTGGCCAAGAGGAGTATGCGAGCGATTACTTAGATCTGTGAGAAGTGTTCTATGAAACCTCGTGCAAACAAATTTGAGTTAATTTAATTGTTCACGAATACATAAAGAATTTACGAACAATATAGCGGAAACGGCTGGGACTGTCACAACACATTAGATATTTTATATAAAGCTATTGATGACTGTATTTAATATATTGATTATATAAGGAGGACGTTAACCAGTCAATCATTAATATAATTAATATAGATATATGAAGTAAACCAAGCGGGTTTACTAAAATTGTGAAGGGAGTATTGACCGGGTGGTGATAATACGAGGGCTGCTATATATATTTCTGGCCTAATAATGAAATTAGGCATATTTATCAACGAAAATGGTTTTTTTTTTTGTTTTCGTTGGATTTGGCTCGTCTTAGAAGACCCACACGGTCGATTGCTGTTTTGTTTCGGGCTCATACGCATAGATCCATGATTCGTCACCTGTGACGATCTTATAAACGTCTTTTGAAGCACCGCGATCGTATTTTTTCAGCATTTCTTTTCTTTACACCAATCCACACGAGCCTTTTTTGGAGCGATTGTCAAATTGTGCGGGATCCAACGAGAACAAACCTTTTTTACGGTCAGGTGTTCATGCAATATCAAATGTATGCTGGTGGGAGAAATGCATAGGCATGCCTCTATCTGAAGGTATGTTACATGACGGTCTTGCATTATCAGTTCACGTACGGCATCGATGTTTTCTGGCACAACGGCTGTTTTTGGACGACCTTCACGGAATTCGTCTTTGAGCGAGCATCGGTCACGATTGAATTCGTTGTACCAGTTTTTCACAGTGCTATAGGATGGTGCTTCATAGCCATTCAAAGATTTAGTTCATTGATGCACTCCTGTGGTAATCCACGTCGAAAATGTTCACGAGTTAATTCCATTTTGTGGCCGAGATGTATTTTTTAATTCCCTGAATAAAACAATTCACGATTAAATAACAAAACGGTCTGAGTGATGTTATGCTAAAAAATGTCAAACTTTCCAATGGAAATGTCAGATTGCACCTGGCAACACTTAGTGTTAAACCAACAATTTCGGCTGTGTATGGATTACTACAGAAAAATTACGCTCCATTTTCTATTTCACCCTTTGATCCGTCAATGGATACGTAGATTTCGTCGTTGGAGGTGTTGCTCGCAAAACTATTGGGCCATTTTTATACTGGGGATTGAAAGTCTTGTATTTAATACATTTTCTCGGTCACATTGCCAATTTAACAAAGTTCATTAACGAGGTTGAGTTTGATATCATGGCCGTAGTGACGCGGGATCTGATCTGAAATCATGAGTCGTATATAGGAGATGTCGAGCGTCGAGCATTAGCTCCAAGGTTTTTGTTGATTTAATTTTCATAGTAAACCCACTTTGGGACAATGACTCTTCTGCAGGAGTTCATTAGGCGTTTAAAGACATTTTATAAAACCGTATGACTGGATCTGCTTAACGTTAAGTCAGGATCATAGCTGTAGGAGTGAGAAAGTGAGAGAGAGAAAAAACCACGCTACACCAAAAAACCAACAATATTTTGTTATGAGTTCTCTGCTTTTTATTTATTATTCCCACACTCTCAAAATATCAAAATATGGTAGGATACCGAGAATATAGTACACAAAATCCATGAATATCTTCATTTAGCCGCCACATGATGTATATTCCGAACTCCAAAAGTCCACTCCTTTTAAGGAAAATATATCATACAGCATCCAAAGTATCGTGGAGAAACTCAGCAACTCTTATATGACTTATCACTTAGAACTTAGATTTGACAGTTTAGATCCAACTTAACAATTATGAAAAATTATGTACTTGAATACTTTGAGGAATTTGGGAGATATACAATTTTTTCTACGGCGGTACCACACCCATTGTATAATATTTCACTAGTTTCAAGCAGACGGCTTGGCGGGCAGATAGACAGATAAATATATAACCGAATTAAGTCTGACCATTTTAGCCTCAAAGATTAATAAACATAACATTGTATACATACCTGCATATGTATGTATGCTGCATAATAATAAGTTATAAAATACAGTTAGATAAACGACAGTACGAAATGCTACCATTGTCTAAATAAAGGGTGATCCATTACTTGTTTACAGGAAAATAAGACAAAAACAAAAACTTCAAATTTAATGGTAAATGTTCGTTATCATTTGAAAGAACATTGGTTTATTCGTTCGAATATTACGCAATGATGAATGCGGAGTCTTAAGATGGGATGGGGATGATGTTTGACCAAAAGTTGAGTGAAGCGCACGAAACGCATTCTTTACGGATCATGAATTTTCATAGTACCAGATTGTTCAACAAGTTTTGTCCTTCGGCTGCAACAAAGTAGTGGTCCGAGTCGATGTTAGGACATCGGAACTAAAACACTGGAGACGTGTCTTCCGTCTATCACAACATGATCGATCTGGTTGGTAGTTTTTCGGTCCGGAGACATCCAGGTAGCTTAATGAATCTTCTTATGCTGAAATCTAGTACTACAGATATACCATATTTTGGGCCGCGGCGAAGTCGATCAGCCTCGATCCATTTGGTGATGTTTCCTCGGGGGTGCTGATATTATCGACCGTAGTGCCAAAGATACCTTCATTGCCAACCCTGGTGTTAAAGTTACCAAGCACGAGTTTGACGACGGAGTCTCTCTCCCACCACGAATCCCAAACCAAATTTGCGCTTCTTAATATGGTCACTGTAGTAAATGCCACAAGGACCTACTCGTCTCAGTCCTTGTCCCGTCCATCGCATTTCTTGGACGGCGGTGATGTCAGCCTTCACTCTACCAAAGATATCAACCAGGTGGGCAGCGGCACCTTCCCATTTAAGGGACCGCACATTCCAGTTGCATGCCCTCAATTCGTAGTCCTTATTTCGTTTGCCATGGTCGTCATCTAAAGGGGGGTCTCCCATCCGACGCTTGTTGTTCTTTTTCATTGGTACAGTTTTTTACATGGCGGGTCCCAAACCCTGCGCGCAACCCTGTGGAGGGAATGTTTCGCCTTCTCACTTTAGCTCGCCATCAAACGGATGTTCTTAGGGTATCCAGAGGACACTTGGTCAAAACCCGGAAGTCATGAGCTGGTTGAGCCATATGTAAAAGAATCGTTTCTGTCCATTCCGAAGTGAATGGCGATCACAGAACTTTCTTCAGTTGGGTGAACTTCTTCACATGACTCCATCATCCCAGCAATACCGAACAAAAAAACAGATCTGATCTGTCAAAAGAGCTATTGAAAAAATTATCTCTACTTGAATCACCCGTTATTATTAAAATGTGGAACTGTTCTGCCAAATATTTATGAATTAGTTTCAAATACTTGATATGGAAATAAAATTGTTGCGCCATTAAATTTGTTTTTACATTAGAAATCCTGATAAAAGTGGAAATATCTTGCTTGGTCTTATCAGAAGACGTAATTTTTAGTTAGCCACCTGACACACAAAATTATCTAGATGCTGATGTTATTAAAGTTATATAGACTCAGGCAGTCTAAAATGTCTTTATGTAGGTAGATACTTGCGTTTGTAAGTACTTATGTATACTTTCAATAGGGACATGCCTGTGGGAGCAGTCAGTTTGTTAATTTTTTATAGTTTCAATCAACTGGAACACTAGAACTAATTAAAAATGTTTAAGCAATATTTAAAGAAGTTTTTGTGCAAACATTTTTTTAGAGCAAATGAGGAGTACTTCTTGAGAAATATTTCCATCTGTCATTTATGAGTATTCCTAAAAGTGCCAAGAGCAGCATTACTATAAATAAGGATGAGCCTTTACAAAATGCTTGTGATAACTACAGAGGTGGAAGAAGTGACAACAAAACTATTGACGGATTATTATAAAAGATCTGCACCCACCACTAGACATTTCCAGATCGAGTTGGAGCCTGGGTTCGAATCACAAAAAGAAGTGTAAATGTTTCTTAAACCGATGGCTATTTCCAGATTTTTGAAAAAGTTCTACAAAACTCGTTTCAATGGAAAGTTCCTTTTAATTTTCAAGTGTCATGTACTCCACAACAAAAAAAAAGCAACAGGAATTAATGCAAACAAAGGCATGAGATCCAAGATATCGGTAACCATATTTGACCTCCACAGAAAGTGGCTTATTGAGAGCTGAAAGGACTTATCATAGAACAAAGGCCTTTCGGATTAATTGATTTAGCTAAAAATAATTTTGGAAAAATACGGTAATAAGAATATCACCCGCTTATAAATGATGAAATGATGTGACATTATTTACGCGTTCATTCATAATCATTAATATTATTTATAAATTTAAGGAGAACTTTTACACTTAATTCCATTAAAATGGTTTAAAGGCAGCTAGAACACACAGTTGGAAACCACCATACAGGTATAATGAAATACATTGACTGTAATGTGACCATAATCACTAATGCTTTGGTTAGTATTTGCGAATATAAGAGGAATGAAGTCAACGGAGTGTTTCACAATACTAGTTATACGAGG
This sequence comes from Bactrocera zonata, assembly GCA_037783105.1. Taxonomy (NCBI): domain Eukaryota; kingdom Metazoa; phylum Arthropoda; class Insecta; order Diptera; family Tephritidae; genus Bactrocera; species Bactrocera zonata. Next base: position 574,457 of record JBAWJQ010002572.1, on the reverse strand, counting down.
TGTGTTCAAAAAAGTATCGCGAATTTTGTGGTTTTCCAAAAATTATTTATTTGTTCATGAATATCTATTTTGTCCCCTTCAAAGTAATCCCCATGAGATATTATACACTTGTGCCAACGGTTTTTCCAATCTTCGAAGCACTTCAAAAAATCATTTTTTTTATCTTCTTCAGCTCCTCCTTCGATACCATCTTTATCTCGTCAAGAGAAGCGTAGCGTCGTCCTTTCATGGGCCTCTTCATTTTAGGGAGCAAGAAAAAGTCACAGGGGGCCAGATCTTGGGAATACGGTGGCTGCGGCATAATTAGTGTGTTGTTTTTGGCCAAGAAGTCGCGCACAAGCAACGATGTGTGTGAGCAGGACCGTTATCGTGGTGCAAAAGCCAATTTTTGTTCTTCCACAAATCCGGGCGTTTCTGGCGGATTACTTCGCGCAAATTGCGCATCACTTGCAGGTAATATTCCTTATTGACCGTTCTTCCCTGTGGCAAGAACTCATGATACACCACGCTCCTGCAATCGAAGAAAACTGTCAGTTACGATTCGCGATACTTTTTGAACACACCTCGTATGGCGGCCATGGCAAATTCTAACCCAATTATGCGGTATAAGTATATGGGGGATAAAGGATTTATTGAACCCATTCATCCTACTTTTGAAATACAGGCATGCTATTCTCAGAAAGGCATTTTTTCCTAATTTCTATAACATTTTAATGTTATGTTATTGACCAATATCTTCGATAAAAAGTTCACAATGCAAACTGGGGTTCACATGGTCAGTATCGGAGAATATGATAAGTTTTGGTTCCATTTGGACACAATTTTTGGTCGCAAGCACTATTCATGCCAAGTTTCATTATGATATATGGTATCTTGTTGAAAGAATCAGATAGAATTTTAAATTGCGTTATATGGGAAATAGGCGTCGTTTTAATACGATTCCTCTTTCGGATTGCGTAGGAAGATAAGAAGAATGTAAGAATTTATTTTGTCGAAATCGGTCGAGTAGGTCCCGAGATAAGTAATTTCACCTAAAAATGGGCGATGCCACGTTCATGGTCCCACTTTGACACCCGCTCATAGAACGCCATTTGGTATATTGTCAGATGTATCTGGCGTATTTAGTTATTAGTTAGTATTCTCTACGCTTTTCAGTTCAATGGTTTCTTTAAATAGTTTTTTGTATTGAAAAAGTGCGCCAAAGGACGGAACGGCACAGCTGGACGAACTCTTTGACATCATCAAGAGTTACTGCAGAAACTGGCTTATTGCAGAAAATGAGAAAAGGTGGGGACAACTACAAAGCGGCGTGCGACAAGCAAACTAAAACGACGGTCAATGGAAAAGGGTTAGCCTAAAAAAGCAAGGATGATCCAAGAGAACAAAGAAACTGTAGAGGAAGTATATAAAAACGCAAAAGAGAGGCAACAAGTTAGGAACATGGCTGTCAGAGAGCAAATAATAGGCCCGAAACGACCGCCGCCGTGATCACAAAGCCAGCAAAAAGTAATAACTACGCCAAAGTCATCAAGAATATCCGTAGCAGGGTAGACCTTAAAGAAGCAGATGTTAAGATCAAATGGATCCGCAAAACAAAATTCCGGGCCCTACTATTAAAGTTGGAGAGGGGACAGTCTACAAAAGCCAGCTTCTCCAGGGCACCCAAGATCACTTTTAAAGAATCTGCAACTCTAGCCGACCTTAAAATAAAGACTACTACAGAGATCAGAGATTCACTCGCAACAAAAAAGGAAATAGCAAGGGCTGTCAAAGAAGCTCTACAGAGCACCATCGAAGACTTGGTGATAAACATAAGAGCACCTAATACAAGAGAGCAGATAGGGGCATATACATACATATAAGGCTCGAGCAAGATAGAGGTGATGCACTGAAGTGACAGGATCGCATTAAAATTAGCTGGGTTATTTAGCATATGAAAGGAAAATCTGTGGGAGCTAAAGAAAATATCCGATAATAACAAGAGCGCAATAGAACAAATAAAGAAAGATACAATAAGAACATGGCAACAAAGATGGAAAATGAGAGCCACGACTGAAAGACGACCAAACTAATAATAGAACTTGACTTATGAACAAGCCGTAAATTCGGAGAAGTAGATTATTAAACAACCCAGTTATTATCCGGTCGCGAATACTTCAAAAAGGACAACCACATAAAGGGAAAAGTCGAACAGCCGTCAGGCCTTTAGAATGGCATAACAGAAGACGACCCTGAGTACACAGTTCATTGAATGTAGGCGTTGGCAACGAGAACGGACCGCCGTAGAAGACTTGGTTGAGAGCGAAGAAAACTGGAGGATTATCAAGAAATTCGTTGCAAAAAGCGAGACCTGAAAGCAGGTGCGCAGATGTAAATCTGTCAATGAGAAAAATGGAACGCTACCTTGGAGTAAATCTGATGTGGTCCTAGGGTGGGCGACGATTCTTTAGAGGGAGGATTTTAAGTGAACTGCAAATGGCACATTCCGCTGTTGTGGCAACAGCACTGATGATGTGAAAGGCATTTACACCCCCTCAGTCGGAAAAAAACCAACAACAGAAGTATTTATAATTTTACTAGGAATATAGATATATAGGAATATTTATTATATCATGGTCGTGTTTAAAAAATCCTGAAACCTACTCTCATATGACTTTTCATAGCTTTCTTATATACAATTTAAAGACAACACTTGCTACTTCAAAGACGTGAGGAACCAAATGTAGAGTGTTACTAAAGGTCGTTTATCGTTATCAATATTCATCAATTTTTTCACTGTCAACAAACCTCACTAGACAAAAAAAGTGTGTCTGCATTTTTAAGTACCATGAGACTGCATTATCTGAATCTTATGCTAATGTTTTGATAATTTTCGATTAAACGACGCAATCGTACCTTCCAGCTTAATAACGACGACGTCACATATACTAGTTGTGGTTATTATTTGTTCATATTGTTGCTATTTTCTTGTTGTTGAATGTTATCTACCTTCTTACGCCCATTTATATGTACCTGTTAGATTATGTTTATATGTTAAATGGACGAGGGTCATAAAAGTCATTTGTATCTATTTATCTCCAGACAGGCCGGTGCGAAAAAGTAATAAAAAACAAACTATTCCACCAATCACAAAACGAAGGTATTATGACGATAAAATTTCATGTACTGTAATAGAATTTTGGATATTCCAACGGCGGCAATACTTTTACGAAATATTACTAGACATGAAGCTACCCGAACATCCTATGAATTACCGATTACATTCAGTAATACCATCAGTATCTTCAATACTTTGCAGTAAATTTTTCATATTATACAAAAAAATATTATATCTTTTTTGCTTTTGTCCGAAAATAAGCACTTGAAATCCCTATAAACCATGTAATTATCATCCTGTTCCTTTCGGGAACTGACTAATATCCCAAACTAAATATAGATGACCACAGCCCCAACTAACCCCATGAAGTTCCTATTCCTTCTGACTAAGAAACAGCTATACAGTAGTGAGATTGGCAGAAATGTGTAATATGAAGGAACGAGGCCTTTCAAAAGCATTCCAAGTGCGGTCGAAAATCTCCCAAGTATTCGCAAGCGTTTTTAAAACAAATATAGCGTCTGCTCCTAAGTATTCTATATAAAATAATCAAATTATCAAATTAATTTTCATTGAAAAAATCTCAAATATTAGAGCACTTGTTTAATTAGCTTCGGGAGATTATCAGAGAAAGATAGGATGCAGAAATAGAGTATATAAGGGACGAGCTGCAAAATTTATGACACAGTTGTATACCACTGCTAGTGCTATACGATACTAAGAGAAAGCTAACAGTAAGTTTTATTTCAGAACCACAAATCCTGGATATTCTAAAAGATTTTTCTTAACTTTTCTTTCCAACAGCAAAATGTTCAAGTTCTTCGTATTCTTCACCATTTGCGCCGCCTTGGCCTCGGCCAACTTGGTGCGCGTGCCCATCTACAAGAACCCCAACTACCGTAGGACACCCCAGTCCGTGAAAACCGAAACTGCTTACTTGCGCAGTAAATACCACGTTCCCACTCCCCGCGCCACCGAGCAATTGGATAACAGCTTGAACTTGGCATACTACGGCAAGATCACCATCGGTACACCACCACAGGAGTTCTTGGTGCTGTTCGATTCTGGTTCCTCAAACTTGTGGGTGCCATCAGCCACCTGCCCCACCAGCAATGCAGCCTGCCAGGCCCACAACAAATATAACTCCAGCGCTTCCAGCACTTATGTAGCCAATGGCGAAAGCTTCTCCATCGAATACGGTTCCGGTAGTTTGTCTGGTTTCCTGTCACAAGATACCGTCAGAGTAGCTGGACTCACCATTGTAAACCAAGTGTTCGCTGAAGCTATGCAAGAACCCGGTACCAGCTTCCTTTACTCCAATTTCGATGGTTTAATGGGTATGGCTTTCCAACAAATTTCTAATGACGACGTGGTGCCACCATTCTACAACATGTGGACTCAGGGTTTGATCAGCCAGAACCTATTCTCCTTCTATTTGGCTCGTGCTGGCACTTCATCTCAGGGTGGTGAAATGATTTTGGGTGGTTCCGATTCCAGCCTCTACCAAGGTAGTCTCACTTATGTGCCCGTCTCTCAGGAAGGCTATTGGCAATTCGCTGTAGATAGCGGTAGCATTGGCAGTCAGGTCTTGTGCAGTGGCGGTTGCCAAGCCATCGCCGATACTGGCACCTCTCTCATTGTTGCTCCATACAACGGCTATGTAGCATACATGAACGTCGTCGATCCCGATGGTGATGGCTACATTGATTGCTCAACCGTCAGCAGCCTTCCCGATTTGGAATTAGTCATTGGCGGTACCACCTTCACCGTCCCAGCCTCGCAATACGTTATCGAATCTGAGGGACAATGCTCTCCTGCTATTAGCTACATGGGTACTGACTTCTGGATCTTGGGTGATATCTTCATTGGTCTTTACTACACCGAATTCGATATGGGCAACAGCCGTATCGGTTTCGCTCCAGTCGCTTAAGTTTTCTCGATTGATAAAAATTGGAAAATTGGTTGTTGAATAAATTGAGATGAAATTATTTGTATGAAAAAAAAGTTGTTTATATTGTATGGTATCGGGAAGTAGTTTTAGAATAATTTGTGGCATAGCAATTTACTCTTCCTGGTAAAGAATAAGAATTTCCAAAATAGCAGAAAAACTTACTGAGTTCGATTTTTGAACGACTTTAGTTAGAGCTTCAATGGAGTTATAGTTAGGAGTTTACAAAAGACTCCGAACAAAACAATTAAAACTCTCAATTCGTAGTCATATATCTCCAATGACTTTCCGAGCATTTGACAGTAGATAGTCAAGCTCTGCCAGATGTCTCTAAGTCTCCAGTTTCCCTCATTAGGAAGAGCTTCTCTTCTATGCATAAATCTGGCAGAGAAGACTCTCCTGGTAATTACTTAAAGGATCGTAGCAGTTATTTGCAATTTGTTTGCTCACTATCTAAACGAGTTAGGTTACGGCTTCAAAACACTTCCCTTCACCGAGCAAAAGTGAGAATGAATGATATTGATATTGACTGGGAAAGGTTCACTTATAGTAAATACTCATCGTTTCAATAAATAAATGAACGCTACGGTGAGACAATCAACCGAATAATGTACAGTAATTATTTTCATTCATTATTTTTCCATGTTCGAGAAAATCGTTACTACTCGTATGACCCTAGCCAGTTCACTCTTGTGTTTTCGGGGGCATAGGTAAAGTCTTTCGGCTTTAAGGCGTTTCATCATTCAGTCAGAGAAATGCCAAAACCAAACAGTTTTCTCGCCTCTTTCTCTCGTATTTGGGATTACAAAACAAAAAATAATTCAAATGTTAATTCAGTTATCTTTTTAATGCACTAATTGCAACCTTGTTCTTCTTCACTCTTTTCTTATTAAAGTTGTATAAAACGGGACTTGCAATATACAAGTCCGAATTAAGGAAGGCAAACAGGATTTCATGAAAAAGTTTTTGCCAATAGTCCTCTACATTTAGGCGTATTTTCGCGAAGACCGTGTTTCCCCCGGTAGTCTTAAGGACGAAAATTAATAGTAGACCCTGAGCAGTGAGGATACACTTCGGATGCGCGGCCTATGTCGACATTGTTCAAACCATTCAAGTCCCCAGGACCGGATGGTATTATATCAATTCAGCTGTAACAGGCTGTTAAGGTGTCATGCAACTGGTTGGCTCTTATCTATGGGAAATGTTTAAGACTATGCAATTCAGTCTGGGTCTGGAGACGAGTCAGTGTCATGTTCATCCTGAAGTTCACATGTTACGACCACGGACCATCAGCCTTTCCTTCCCCTTTCTAAAAACTATGGAGAGGTTTATGGACTGGTACATAAGGAGGCGCATTCCGAGGAACCATTTATCTAGAGCAAAACATGCTTCTTGTAAAGGCAAGTCTGTTGATACTGCCCTGCATACTATCGTGTCATGGCTTAAAGAACCCATTAAAGCTAGGGAATTCGCTGTTGGGACTATCCTTGATATAGAGGGAGCTCTGAACGGTCTTGTGATTGAATCAAACCTCAAATACCTAATTTTATGTCTTCGGTGCGACAGACTGATTGAAACGGAAGGGAGAAACACACAAGTTCGACGAAATGTGAATTGGCAAGGCCCACGTGGTGGAGTTCTCTCTACTTTTTTATGAATCCTGGTCGTGAACGACCTGCTTAAAAAGCCTAGTTTCCGGGTGATTGTCTATGCAGACGATGTAATGCTTTTGGTCAAAGGAAAGTTTCTGAGTGCAGTTCACGAATTGAGGCAGGGGCATCTCAGTGTCGTAACTAGTTGTAAACGGTCTCGCCATCTACCCAAATAAAACCGAGAAGATACCAAATCCCGGTAGCACCACTGTCGCAAATGGGAGACATTCGTCTACAATCAGTGGATACAGTGAGATATCTAATAGTCGTCCTGGATAGGATACTTTCATGGAAGCCGAGTATCGAAGAGGGAGGAAAACGAGCATCGATTACAAAGGTGAGGTCGCTCACTGAAAGTGGTCGTGTGGCTCTATGTCACCATAGTCAAGCCTATTATGTTCTATGTAGTCTTTATGTGGTGGAGGACTCTAGAAAAGGCCATCCTTACAAAGAAACTCAAGAGCATTCAACGGGCTGCACTCATCAGCCAGTGTGGTGTACTAAGATCCACCCTAATCATAAAACTTAGTCGTCACACCGAACTCTGGCATCTTTCTCTACCCATATACCTGCGAGGGAGTTATGGGTGAGACGAAACCGTTGTAGGGTAGGGGCCGTGAGCTTCTTCTGTTCTATTACGGAATAGCTGTGTTTCGCGGAAGCTTGACCAACACTGGCCAGAAGCTGTATGGAAGAATATTAAGTGAAAGCAACTCAACACTTCCTTCTTGACTGTTCCGCTCTCGGGAGCGCATACATTCAGACATCTCATTGCGAAGCGGGAATAGAAATTAAATGTCTGCGCAAATTTGTATTGGCTACTGAGCGTTTTGCAAATTTATATGTTCAAACACAGGAGTTCTTCTTTTCTATGGCTTCACAAAAGACTACATGTGGTGGTTCATGTGCGATCTCTGACCAGCCATCTAACCTATCCTATCTCTGCAGCGAATTCGGAAAATACGCGTTTAAACTAAAGTGACGAAGCAGAATGAACTAAATGTCTACCCTTTTTAACTCAAAAATATCGATTAGAAAATTTAAACTATCGAAATACGAAAAAACCAAAAATCGATTCAGATAACAATTTATGATATCTACCGCTAAGTTTATTGTTTTTCTACAGTCAATCTTGTATTTCGCATTACTCCACTTCCAGAACATACTTGTTGTACTAGATAAGCTACTATCTGGGCATTTCCATTTCGCAGCGATTAGGTTATTGAACAGTTAAAATGTAAAAGTCATGAAATTAAAAAAAAATTGAAAATATTTTATAAAGAAATTGTATTATCTCATGTAGATCTATCTTGAAGGCAAAGCTATTTGTTGTTCCTAATTAATTATGAGCGATGACGGCGAACTGATAGCTGCCAGGTATACCGACATCACAGATAGATTCGGCTATAAAAACGATGAGCTGCAAAATTTATGGCACAGTTGTATACCATCGTTTGGTGTTACACGACATTAAAAAAAAGCTAACGGTAAAAACGCTCTAACAATTGAAATACTTCTATTTCAGAACCACAAATCCTGGATATTCTAAAATATTTTTCTTAACTTTTCTTTCCAACAGCAAGATGTTCAAGTTCTTCGTATTCTTCACCATTTGCGCCGCCTTGGCCTCGGCCAACATGGTGCGTGTGCCCATCTACAAGAATCCCAACTACCGTAGGACACCACAGTCCGTGAAAACCGAAACTGCTTACTTGCGCAGTAAATACCATGTTCCCACTCCCCGCGCCACCGAGCAATTGGATAACAGCTTGAACTTGGCATACTACGGCAAGATCACCATCGGTACACCACCACAGGAATTCTTGGTACTGTTCGATTCTGGTTCCTCAAACTTGTGGGTGCCATCAGCCACCTGCCCCACCAGCAATGCAGCCTGCCAGGCCCACAACAAATATAACTCCAGCGCTTCCAGCACTTATGTAGCCAATGGCGAAAGCTTCTCCATCGAATACGGTTCCGGTAGTTTGTCTGGTTTCCTGTCACAAGATACCGTCAGAGTAGCTGGACTCACCATTCAAAACCAAGTGTTCGCTGAAGCTATGCAAGAACCCGGTACCAGCTTCCTTTACTCCAATTTCGATGGTTTAATGGGTATGGCTTTCCAACAAATTTCTAATGACGACGTAGTGCCACCATTCTACAACATGTGGACTCAGGGTTTGATCAGCCAGAACTTATTCTCCTTCTATTTGGCTCGTGCTGGCACCTCATCTCAGGGTGGTGAAATGATTTTGGGTGGTTCCGATTCCAGCCTCTACCAAGGTAGTCTCACCTACGTGCCCGTCTCTGAGGAAGGGTATTGGCAATTCGCTGTAGACAGTGGTAGCATTGGCAGTCAGGTCTTGTGCAGTGGCGGTTGCCAAGCCATCGCCGATACTGGCACCTCTCTCATTGTTGCTCCATACAACGGCTATGTAGCATACATGAACGTCGTCGATCCCGATGGTGATGGCTACATTGATTGCTCAACCGTCAGCAGCCTTCCCGATTTGGAATTCGTCATTGGCGGTACCACCTTCACCGTCCCAGCCTCGCAATACGTTATCGAATCTGAGGGACAATGCTCTCCTGCTATTAGCTACATGGGTACTGACTTCTGGATCTTGGGTGATATCTTCATTGGTCTTTACTACACTGAATTCGATATGGGCAACAGCCGTATCGGTTTCGCTCCAGTCGCATAAGCTGTTTATATACAATAAACGAAGTTGATTATAATAAGAGACGAAATTTTTTAGTATGGAATAAAAAAAATTTTTATGTAAAAAAAAGTTGCGTTTCGAAAGATTGTTAAATCAATGATTATTCCAGGGGGATATGGTATGCTAAGCATTACTTTGTTATTGCTGCTATGCTTGCTTCAAGTGTCCTTTCTAGTTCAAATTCGAAAGAGGTACATAATCACTGGTTACGAATCGCGCTTCTACTTAAAAGACTTTTCAAAACCAAATCAACCAGGTGCCAGTTTGATATTTCATACCGCGATTTTGGTCTCTCGCCACATAGATGCCAATTACAATTTCATTTGCTGAAATTGTGGAGAAATTAAATTAAAAAAAAAAAACAATAAGAGAAATTATACCAAAACGGTTTGTTTGCATTTAATAACACAGCTGAATATTGCAAGGCAGTCAAATTTTTTGAACGATTTGGAAATAAGAATTTAGGAGCGATTACCCATGCTTAGGCTAAAAGTTCTTTCAAACACTACCTGTAAGAAATTTAAAGTGGTCACTGTGGAGGTGCTCATGTTATGTTAGTTTTCTCTCTGGCTTGTGGCTCAAATCTGAAAGTTGTGTTTCATGAAATACATATGATTCTATTGCAATTAAGTAAATTTATTAATATAATTAAGGCGTTTGAAGCACCTTATTTTTGAAATGGTATTGAGTTGTTTCTCAAGGCTTTAAAAAATTATATTTTAGTTTATACTATATGTATATAATTTTTAATTTTTTTAAATGTAATGGACTTATTCTCCAACAATAATTGTAGATCTTTTGTCCGTTCTTTTGTCTGAAAGTTAATATCCCCACCTGATGAGCCTCCTCGAGTATAAATTAAGTAAAAATAATAAAAAGGTAGCTAGAAAGTCGACTTCTGAGCTTTACTTGGTTTTTTTTTTTTTTTTTTTTGTAGAAAGCAGTAGTTTTATGATTAGTGCCACTTATTAATTGAGAAAACCAAACTTATGGCGAGGTAGTGAGTTCCAAACGAGAAGTGCTATTAGGTTGTCAAATATCTCCCTTCCGATTTTTTGCTCTTTATTCAATGCTTTATAAAAAGTGTTTCAATGATCGGTTTTAGTTCAAATATGCGCCGTTTCGTTCGATAATCTGTTTTCATCTAGACGGCAACTTCATAATACCCCCTCTAGCGGAATTGCCTTTAACGAAGGAAAACTTTAAAATAGCGCGAATTTCGACGTTAGTAAACTCCATGTTTACACGTCTATAACTGTTGAACGCAAAAGTCATGAAATTAAAACTAATCATGCATAGCGTCGTTTTGTAGGTTATGTCAAGACCTTTCGAAGATGTTTAGTGTTACTAGATACGAGCTCTGTAGCGCTTTGTACATAGCCGCGAAATTCAAAAGAAAAAAGACGGAAGGGAGACATTTAACAACCTAATATTTATTACATTTACCTGAACCACAAACTCTATAAATTATAAAACTCATTCCTGATTATTTACTACACTTGCACAATTTCAAGGATATTTTTTTTCAATTAAAAGTAGATTTAGTTAATGGTCCATGAGGGGAAAGAGCCCGCGACCTTCGCGTTATTACGAGGTATGACAATTAAGTAATGAGACTGATTCCATAAAAACCGTATATTTGAAAATTATTCTACAAATCTACCGTCTCCTTCAAAGTAGTCCCCTTGGGCAGTTATACAGTGATTCCAGCGCGTTTTCCATGCTTCGTAACATTTCTGGAACGCTTCGACTGTAATGTCCGCGAGTACCCTCGTCACGGCCGACTGAATGTCCTTAATCGACTCAAAATGGGTTCCTTTGACCACCGATTTTGTTTTAGGAAAATAAAAAAAGTCACAGGGTGACATGTCGGGCGAATAAGGCGGCTGTTTCGACACGGCGATACCTTTAGAGGCCAAATACTGGGACACGCTGGGGGCGGTGTGGCACGGCGCGTTGTCGTGATTACAGATCCAGTTACGAGCGATGTCTAGGCGCACCCTGTTGACTCGTTTCTTTCGAGTACTTGGCAATAGGAGACTTGATTCATAGTTTTCCCCGGTGGAATGAATTCTTTGTGGACGATTCCACGGCTATCAAAAATCATCGTTTTCACCTTCGACTTGCTCATGCGAGCTTTTTACGGGCGGGGGGAGCGCGGAGACAACCTATGTGAGCTTTGGCGTTTGGTTTCCGCGACTAAGAGCACAATCACCATACACTCTTACAATTTTAGCGTACGTTTCCGAAGCTGTTTCGCCCAATCTGGCGCAAAATCTTATCGCGACGCGTTGCTCTTGATTTCGTTTTTCCATTTTCGTGACGAGCACTATAAACACACGTCTTTTCAACTTGACGCTGCAGGCGAACTAAACAAGCTAGAGCAATGGTGGATATGTCAGTAGAGAAGGGAGGGATGCCGAAAAAAGGGAAAGGGAATTTCAAGGGCACAGGTTGACCACAAGCGCGGCAATAAAATCAGTCTCATCACTTAATTGTCAAACCTCGTAGCACGACGCTCTAACCAACTGAGCTGATGGGCCAGATACCATTATTACGCTCCCGCTGACCTACTTATAACGCTCAAAATCGATGCTAAGGAAACTTATGAGATTGATATGTTAATGCTCGTCCACTACTTTGCTTCTAGCCAACTTTTCTTGTTTGAAAGAGTAGCTAATTTTGACTTATTTCAAAAACATTGTTAGTAAGTCTTATCTTATTTTTTAAGTAGATTCTCTATTATCTGTACCTTCAATGGGCTGGAGCGGCTGTGGTATAAACATCGATATTCTTAATGGATAAATATAACATTGCCATACTGTTACGTTCAGCTGTCAAAACTCTTCTTCATCTAATGTTGGCTTTGCAAAATTTCATAATCTGGACCTCTGAAATAAAATTTAATTTGTTCAAAGCTTCAAATAATTTTCGACACTCTGCTTTAAATTTGAGGTAATAGAGCTTTTTCTCTGGGATTTTGACAGCAATAAGCTAAGCAGCTTAGTTTGAGAGGAGAGAGCAAATGACTACTATGAATAGCGAGATTAAATAAGTAAATGTATGTATGACATTTATTTCATGGGTCCCATCGGCTGCTTGGACTCGCTTCAAATAATAAGTAATAGAATGTGAACCAATCAAATGGGAATTTATTTATGTGTAGAGTCGCCTCTGATGTTCCCTCAAATCTTTTGCCGCCATTTTTAAGATGTTATCAAATAATTACTTTGGAAAGCTTTCAAAATCTTTAAAAAAGGAGTTTGTCGATTGAAATGAAGAAAGCTTTGAAAAGCTTTAAAGAGCTTTAAAACAGAGGAGTTTATTGAAATGAAGCAACACTTTATAGCATAGTTTTTTTAAGCGAGATAGCTCCATTACATTTAGCCATCAAACAATTTATTTCCCTTCTGGCTATGTTCTAAAGAGGAGTATGATTAGAGGTAAGCTGTGTATGATTAGATTAAATATCTGCCTTAATGTTCTATTTAAATTTTTTAACTGCCCAGGCATTGCGCCGCCTGTGTGCCGATGTCAAAAGTTGTCCTACACTGGACTGACTTTTGCATACTTCTAGGCGGTGTGTATGTGCATAATCCGTGCACAATGCTTTTTATTTGAGTTCTTTTGGATTGTACTAAAGACTATTGATGTATAACTGGTTGCGTCTATCCAACAGTAATCGTTTTTTATTAACTACAAATTAACACAAAGGCATGCGCTCCCAAGAGTTTAACCCTTGATCTCCCAAACACGGGACAGTCAAAAAGGAAGTGTTGAGTTGTTTCCACCTCGTTCTTCCATAGAACTTCTGCAGATGGCGTCCGGTAAGATTCCCAGCATTAGACTACGCAGACTTCCCTTATCTATGGGTTGGGCTTGTGTAGAGCCCAAAAATAAGTATATAATTGCAGAAACTTAGTGCGAGTTTTTTACCACCACACCAGAACCAAACCAAATTTTGATACACTGCTCTGATGTGACTCGTATCCGGATCTTGCCAGGATAGAAAATTATTGGCTCGTGTCTAGTTGCCAATTACGGTCATTTTTCGGAAACCACTCGCCGATGAGGTGTTGGAAGTATTGTTTCCCATTATTGGTTTCAGCCAACGGCAGATCTCACCAAATACAGAGTTCCTTTGGCATGATGGATATTCGGCTCTGCCATTAATTTGGCTGGTTGCTAAGGTTTCACATACGATTTTTCGTATTTAGGTTGATCAAAATGCATCCGTTGTCATCACCAGTTATAAGCCGACGCAAACTAAAGTGCTCAAGGATTATTTTTCACATGAAAAATCGTTCTTCAAAGTGATATCATTGGTCTCAACAACCGCGCCGTTAGTTCTGCTTTCTCCAGAAATGATAAGGAAGCGATGCGTATATGTCTGGTTGAGAACGAGGGAAAGACGAAATTTATCCTATCATCAAACAAACAGTCGTTCACTCGCGCTTGGTTCCCACGTAACTGCAGACAGTCATAACATTAAAGTCGTAGATAATTTCGTCTATCTTGGAACAAGCATCACTAACAACAACGTCAGCCGCGAAATCCAAAGCAGAATAACTCTTGCCAACAAGTGCTACTTCGGACTGATTAGGCGATTGAGAAGCAAAGTCCACAGTCGTTGGAACGATGAACTGTGCGAGATATACGGCATCATTGTCATAGTTCAGCGTTTCCAAGAGACGATGGTGGCGCTGCCTGAGTCATGTTGTCCGGATGAAAGTTAACACTCCAGCTTAGAAGGTATGCCACCATTAAAGCAGAGAAAGAGGAAGACCTCCTGCATTGGAGAGATCAGATGGGGAAAGACCTGGCTACACTTGGTATCTCGAATTTCTCGCCAAGAGAAGAAGAAGCAATTTCGACACTTGGCGTTTAAATTTTTCATGGCAAACGAAGGTTTCCACTCTTACGCGGATTGGATAGAAAAAATATAAAAATTTCGGAAAATAATCGTATTTTTGATAAGCTTTCCTTACGTCTTATAAATAATCGGAGGAAAATGCTTAAGTTACCTCTTCCTCCTTAGAGAATTTCCAATCCAGTAAAATACACCACGCAATATACATAGAGGAACAGAAACAGACGCACGGCGATATTAAAAGCTCAAGGCCGAAAGCGGGAACAGCATCCGCCATAAACCTGAATGCACGTTAATGTATAATTTTTTTTTTTTGTTTTTTTTTTTTTAAGCATTCATTGTTTTTAATTTCAAATTACATAATCCCGCTGTAACGGCAATTTCTATGCCCGGCTTTATTATTAAGCTCCGCTGTACAATGTTTTAAGTGACTTAAGTCAATGAAAACAATAAATTATCGATGGAAAACAATTTACCAGCAATGAAAGGCCAACCGAAATCAATTGAAAATATAAAATTATTCTCGAGCTGTATGTAGTATTTGAAGTTATTATGCGACAAGCCATTAATCCTTACGAAAAACAGTGCACAGCAAACACGTAGCGGGTTTAAGTACTCAAAATACGCTTGTAAATACATTACCGACAACTAGTGCGTCAACCAACTATATGTTTTACATATATATATACATATACAAACATGTGTTAAAGCAACCCCGCAGGAAATTGCCAGACCGGTAAAGGCTGGTTAATGCAAAAACACAAAGAGATTTGAACCGTCTCGTATGTGTATGGTAAACACTGTATTCAAATAGAAAGCTATACTTCTGGATATAATGCTTTTCTCACTACCCTAACCAACAGTTTAATGATACTATAATTGAAGTTTTGGAAATTCTAACATAATTTTAAAATAGATGACTGCCATTTTCCAAGAAAGGTTTTTCAGCAAGCTCTCTTCTCACATATATTTTATTCGACGCTAATGAAGAAAAACAGAACTTTTACTTTACTGGAAGCTATAAAATCCGGCATGTATCCCTTCCCTAGATAGAAATCTATCTACCCTTTCCTCATTGGTGGACTCTTGGCTTCATCTTGTCGAGAAGGTGAAGTACTTGGGACTCAGCCTTGATAGACAGTTATCATGAAAGCCAAATGGAGGAGAGGGGGATGTAGGAATGCCTTATATTGCTGAAAAGGAATTATGAAGAAGCGATGAAGACTCTCATCAAGGGTTGTGCTTTGGCTTTACGAAACCGTAGTTAAATCAATACTGCTCTATAGCGTATTTGTCTGGGGAAAAGCGCTCGATAAACAGCTGAAACGTTTTTAACGAGCGGAATCTCTTAAGATAGCCGGCTAATGCATTGCTACGAAGACAGCTATTAAGATTTGCTACCATGAGTCTAGAGCTGGCTGTGCAGAAAACATAAGTCTTGCTTATAAACTCCAGAAAAATTGAGGAAAATATATCGGTCACCATAGGAGAATGTCAGATTATTTCACAGCCACGGATGAAGGACCTTGGGGTAATAGTGGAGCCCTTAGAAAAAACGACGTGTAAAGCAAATAAAATATATAATGCTTTACCTAGAATGATGGTGAACAAAGACTGTGCGCGTTCCATAAGTTCAGTTATACTATGGCTCCAATATGGATACAGGCGCTAGACATAAAATCATACGCTAGACCAATCAACGCATTGCATAGGCTTTCTGTAATACGCGTGATAAGTACTTTCCGCACCATATCAAATGAAGCTGCGGAGGTATTAGCAGTTAACCAGTTAGCCAGTATGGCACCGATTGACATCCAGGAAGACGAATTCGCGCGAATATACAACTTACCAGAGACGTTACCGCAGCAAAAAGAGAGGAGAGAATCGAGTAAATCACAATGCGGCAGCAGCGGTGGTAAATTTCATCCAAAAGACGGAGGACCCACAGACTGATTCCGGACATACAAGCGTAGATAGATAGACAAACTGGGGACCTGGATTTCCATCTGACCCAAATACTAAGTGGCCATGGGTGCTTTAAAAGCTACCTATATAAATATTGCCATGATTTTAGTCCATTTTGTGCGAAGTGTACAGAGTATATAGATAACTAGGTTAGGTTAGGTTAGGTTTTCAATTATAAGGGAAAAGCTGAAAAACACAGTAGGAGGTAGTCTCACGGTGGAAAATTTTACTGCACTTATGTGCGAGCCCTCTGTAAACTGGAAAGCTTTCAGCGGAGCGGCAGCACTAATTATGACAAGACAGAGACATTTACAACATATTAGGCATCAGTCAGTCCATACAATAGAGGAGACTTAAATGTCTTCTTCTCTCCCATTAAGTAATACTTTGTCCTGTGGTCTCGTGAGAGAGACATGAGATGGGAGTCGGTTAGGTTTAGCGGTTTAAAGTCCCGCACTCCGATTTTCGATGCCTCCTCCTACTATATAAAATAAAAAAACTAACCGATTTCCCAGAATCATTAAAGGCCCCAGAGAGGGATATTCCGTAATCCCCTCCTACATCAATTACATCCCTTATAACTTGAACCACTCCGCCGTGAAGCACATCTTAGTGGTATCTTCCCCCGCATATACTTATACTATATCATCCAGTGAGTCAAATTTTGTATTGAAACTTTTTTATTTAGGAAATGTGTTACAGTTTCTTCTTGGTTTCTTTGTAACAGTGTTTTTTCCTGCAGGGTATTCCGACATATACTCATTTACTTACATATCACATATACATACATACGTATTTACATAAGTTATTTGCAGCGAGTGAAATTCTCGATATGCTTTGTGCAAATGAATAGGAAAACAATGAAGCATTAAATGAAAATAATGTTAGGTATTTTAATATTTATCGCTTTTTGTGCGCCCATTCACCTACAGACAAACATATACATGTGTACTTATGTGCTTACACGTTTGTTTACATAGTAGTATACAATAATAAATGCTCCATTAAAATAATTGAATTCAATGGAAGCGGCAGTTGAAATGAAAGGTGCACGGATACTTTTATAATATAAACAAAAACACACATATATACACAAATATCATACGTACTATGTAGACACATATACGTACGAATATACACTAGTACTTAGTATGTGAGTCGGCGTGAGTTTAAAATTTATGGCATCGATTACAGTGTGGCGCAACGCCTGCAAACATATTGAAAAGTCATGAGGCAATGGAAGGCGCAGCCGCAAAGCGGAATGTGCTCGTTGCTAAAAATAGCAGCGAATTTCCAGGAAAACGAAACGAGAGCAATGCAAATAACCAAATGAAATGAATGCGGGCTGTTAAGCCGCCCACGCACTTTCGCAGAGCCAACATGCTACAAATATCAATCCTTCACAATCACTGCCTATAGCGAGGTATTTACACGTGTATACACGCATACCATACATTTATGTAAATGTGCGAAGAAGCACTTGAAGTTCGCTTTCGTGGATAAAAAAAAATATTATTTTCTCACATAATTCCATTATGATTTCACCGTGTTCGAAAACCATTATGAAACGGCAGATTTACCTCGTAAGTTATTTTTTTTCAGAAATAGTTCTAATCCATTCTCGGAATAAAAACAAAAAACAGAATACGTTAAACTCGGCTGTACTTCACAGCAGCATATTTTAGCTTCCCAACATCGCATAAAACTAAATTTTCAGAAGGCTGAAATATCAACAGTTTGAAGCATTTACGCCGCACAGTAGGGCAGAATGACCTAAAAGTTGGCATCAATTAAACGGCTTAAGCTAGGAAGTTGGAAATTGGTACCCTGATTCCTCTTACTAAAGTAAGTATGTGTACCAAATTTCAGAATATTGCGCTTACAACCGAAGTTTTTAGACTGTATCAGATTTACCTGAACCGTTCATATAGTGATTGGTGGCGACTGCTTTATTTTATATATATATTTATATTACTACTTTCATCACTAGACCAATTTTCGTTTTGTTGACCGTCATCATCGTAAATATCATCATATTCTTCATCGTTATTAGGAATAAGTGGACATATCAATAATTACAATACTTCAGTTGGAAACTTTTGGTTATTAGTTCTTTTGAATTTTCTCTTTAAACTTATTACCGGATCAGACCTTAGCATAAATGAATTGAATATGTCAATATTAGTTTCCACACGGCCACATTTTCTTGAATGGTGTTCGCGATATCTTTAAAAATCCTTGATGCAAGCCTCTTGTGCTTTTTCCGATAATTAGCCGATTGGTAGTAAAGCGTGAGAAATTATTTCAGGGCCATGTATTAAAAACTTATGCATGGTTGGAGGCATACGCTACCAAGGGTATTTATCCACAAAGTACCTAGCAGTGTCCTGGCAATACTTCATGAACTTTTCAACATTTATTTCATGTCCGCTGGCTACAGTTATTAATATATTGTGCAATCTTTTAATCAAAGTTAAATCCAATTTTGTAATTTCGGCCGAATCCTCTGCCTCCCTAAAGAATCGTCGCGCTGTGTTGCTATCATTAGAATTTCCAAACCTTTGGAACATCAACAATCAAACCGCAGCGTTTCTTAAATTCGTTTTGTATTCGTTTTTTATTTTCAGTAACAATATTTTTTTCCAAGTCATTTCGAACTTGCCATTTTTCTACTGGCAGTTTATAAGACAGATGCAAAAGACACTCAAAGAATCTTATCCACCCGTGCAATGTTAATAGTCCAAAGCTAACACCTGATATGAAAAGTTAAATCAACCACTTAAAGATTATAAAATTAAGATAGTATGGTAACACTGGATTCTATTTGACGATTTACAACTAAAATAATAAAGATCAATGCAGTTCACATTTGTACTTGTAATTGACGTTTGACAAACCAATAATCAAAACAAAGTAAAAAAAGCTTCGAATTAAACTACAACAAAAGGTAGTACATAGGCACATACATAAATGCGAGCAAATGCCAAAACGCAAAAAATCCGCACATTTCCTTTTTTCCAATTAAGTACATAAATATACATATTACAGGATAATTAAAAAATTTCCGGCCGATCATGCCGGGCTCACTAACTTTTCCAATTTTTCAAACTTAAACTGTAGGAAAATAAACTTATTAAGATAGGTTTCCGAAAAAAACGACCAAAATGTGAAAATCACACTTACGCACAAAGTGAATATAAATGAATCTTTACAAATACCCGATGTTGATGGCTCCATAATTAAAGTAGCTAAATTATAGTCAGCGACTGGAAAATATATATTCAAACTGTGAATAGAAAATGCACAAAAATCAAACTGCACTTATTGCGAAAATAAGCTCTGTGTTTGTAAGGCTCTGAAAAGAGAGGTGGTGAAAATGACATTGAAAAACCGTTGGTTTATTGTTGCTAGTATATTCATAAATCCAAAGCAATAAACGAAAAGTGCTACCGGCTATTTTGAAAAAATTAGTTTTTGCCAAATTTTCTGGTCTGCTGCCCCATTGTGCGCCGAGAGGCCCTGAATAACAGTTAATGAACTGTTAGCTTACAGATACTTTTTCTCTGCGGTCATCATCATCGTCAAAAATGGAATTGCAACAACGTCGAAGCTCGTTAAGCCAATTTTTGAAGAACGCCAACGAAAAAGAAGAGTCGCTCCAACCATCGCGCGATCATATCTTTTCCATTTTTCCAAAATTTGCTTACACGTGATTGCACACGTAGCGGACGCTAAGGGCTTATCCATTACATATTTAGTTTTTCTGCAAACATTACATTACTCTCGGCACCTATAATTTTTAACTAATCTTACTCCCGAAATATTTCGAATTTCTGTCTGAAATTTTCACAGTATATTCTCAAGACGATGTACTTTCAGATTAAGCCAAAAAAAATCGATTTTTTTAACATAAGTTACCAGACTACTACCTTAAATGATGCATTGGGTAGAATATTTTATAACTGATGTCATGGAAAATAATAAATACTGCTCCGCTATGTTCCTTGATGTCCGCCACGCATTTGAAAACGTCTGGTATCTAGACCTATTATTCAAAGTATTTTTTTCTAAAGTCTTACTTTCCCAGTCGGATGTTCTACGTGAGATGCCGTAATGCTGAGTCGCAATTAAGACCTCATCGTACTAGCTTGCCTCAAGGCAGTGTCTTCGCCCCTGTGTCGGTTTGTGTGATCAGACCTTCTAGTGACCAACTCTGACTCCTCAATGACTGCACTGCTAGCATCAAGTGGCAACCCTAACACTGTTTCCATAAAACTGCAAATGCAACTGAATGCTCTAGAACCATGGCTCACCAAAGTCCGTACAAGTAGCATATAACCTCAAGTACAAAAATTGTCCTCAAGCGACCTTATATAGACAATTATTGCTTACAAATACTTGAGCAAAATATTTGGGGATTACATTTAATAAGAGACGCACTTGGAAAGTTCACGTAAAAATGAAAAGAACTCAGCGAAGATTAAAGTTGGCGCAGCTATACTGGCTCTTTAGGCAAAGATCCCGTCTCGCATTCACATCTGAGGCAGTATGGCGAATTCAAATTTAAAAGCAATTTCAGCTTTTCAAAATAAAGTTCCGTGCGCCATAGTGGAGGCTTCTTTTTAAGTGAGAAACCCCGGAATCTTAAGTTGTTCACTATAAAGAAAACAATCGAAGAATTTACATCTTCCGTTTGGAAAACTATTCGTGTTTCATTAATAACAATTATTTTATTCATTATACAACAATTATTTTAAGCACTCAATGCGATAACCGCAGTACCTTTTAGGTACTCCGATAACATCGTTTATTATCTACTTACCTCAGTGATTGTAAGCTGAGCTGTAATAGCTGTCGAATGTCAATTTAGACCCAGTCAATTAATTAAGATCACACAACCAAGCTGAGCTGCCTTATTAGCTAATCTGCAATAATAGATAAAAAGGCAAGTTAGAATGACAGCTGGGCAAAATTAGTTGACTCTTAAACCTTCAACAAATTTAAAGCAAAGAAGACTGAATTTCCTTGAGGCAAATATTATCAGTTTGTTTAATTCCACTTATCTGCTGATGAATTTATTGCAACAATTGATATTTGAAAAGTAGGTGTGGTATTTAGAGGTATATTTGGAGCATATACTTATATGTTGTATGTTAGAAAAGGGGCTTCTTCGAATTTTTTTCTACTTGTGATTTTTTGGGTAGCAATATATTATTTCGAATAGCTGTTACTTGATTTATGCTCAGTTTAATTTACCTTTTCATAATGAACAGACTTAAAACTGAAATCAATTGAAAGTCGTGCAAATTTATTACCAAAATAATGGCTCGGTTCGCGCCGCGAGATGATCTAATATTCGATCGATTAGAGCCATGCCTGTATACTACAGGGAAGATTTTGCCGAAGGTTCTTGGTTTGGATCTTGCGTGAGAACAATCCACAAGTCATAGTTGAGATGCCGCTGCAAGCTAAAAAAGTTACATTTTGTTCCGTTCCCTGGGAAAAGAAAGCCACTGATTCATGTTTCATCAAAAATGAAGGTGGCCATATTGTTCTAATCTATGGGGAATAATGTAGAGATTGACTTTTCGTGCCTGAATAGGTTGATGTGCATTTGGAGCACTTCAAATTACTTGTAATTGTTCTGTCATCAGAGCTTTCAAGAAAATTTATACCCATTAGCCATATTATCTGCTCTACAATAAACTCAAATACCACTGCTCTCCACACACAATCCTTTACTTAATCAGCAGTGTGTGCGAATAGACACCCCACTTACCCGGGCACGCCTGTCATTTTGCCAGCCAGGTAAGCGTTGTGCAAATTCACAAACTTGGCATAAATTGTCCTCCGCATAGAGGCACGAGCACAAACACGGCTGCTGTGAGTGAAGTGCTGCTATTTGCCAACTCAAGGCAGAGCACACCACTCAGTAAATACCTCGTTCACTCAGACGGCGTGTGGGTGTCATCTTTCGCCGTACGGCATGTTCACACTATTTTAAGGATTTACCATGAAATTCACCCAACTACATTATTAACCTGGTAATGAAGTGTGGAAAATTCTTAGATTTGCTTTTAATAAAGTGCGCTAAAAGCCGAGCAGGTTTCACTTGGCGACAAACGCATTCTGCGTAAGAAAGTGAGAGTGTGAGATAATGCAGACACTAAGCTGAGGCTGTGCTGGCTACATGAAGTGTTTAAATTAGTTTCATAGATTTATATTAGTTTGTGTACAACATAACTTGTTGCAGTTACTGACGGCTTTGTGAAAACAATTTTTATACTCTTGCAACATGTTGCTTTAGTGTTTTTAAATCTGTTCGCTTAAAGGATGTCTGATTTACTTTATTTCATATATTAGTTGATTCTATGTGAGCGACCTTGATGAAACCTTGAGAGCATTTCATTAGTCTGTGGTCAATTAATTGCATCTTGTATTGAAAAAACATTGGGTCAGTGAAAAATTTGCAAACTATCATGAAATATCAGTACTAAAACATCAATCTTTTTCTAGTTTTAAGTAACCACAATAAAAATCTTTGCTTACTAAAAGTCATCAATAACTACGTCTAAAATTTGCTAAAGCGCACCAAACTGGACTCCAGAACAGTGGGCGAATGTATTTTGGACGTACGAAAGCAAGACTAATCTCCATGGGCCAGACGGAATACATTACAGGGTTTGACCGAAACGTAATAGGACTGAGTCGATTTAAAAAATGTATTAAACCAAAAGTTACATTTCTTTAAAAACTTTCAAAATAGGCTCCTTATGCGTCGGTGCAGCACTGCCAGCGCTATTTCCAAGAATTGAAGGCGCCACGGAAGGCATTCTTCGGAATAGCTTTGAGTGCCGAGGTACATACTGCTTGGATCCCCTATATCGTCTCAAAATGCTTTGCCTTTCATCGGCCTTTTCAGGCAAGAAAACCAAAAGAAGTCCTAACCTCCATATCTGGGCTGCGTGCTTACGTTATCTAAAAATTGGGGTTCACTTTCACACGTGTTCAAATTTTCTTGGCACACTTCCACTCGCCGCAATTTCTGGTCATCAGGGAGCACTTTTGGAATCATCTTCGCGCACACCTTGCGCCTGCTCGAGTGCTCCGCCACAATGGCATGAACCACAGATTTTGATAATTTTAACATCTGGGCAATTAAAGGAATACTTAGTCGACGGCGTTTGTTGAAGTCGCAGGTCTCCCAGCACAGTGTTCTTCAGCGACCTCTGCCCTGTTCCCCAATAAGGCCCGGTGCCACCGAAACACACCACTTCTTACTAAAGCAACATCTGGGTAAACCTGCTCGATCATATCAAATGTCTCTGTTGCTGATTTACCGAGTTTCACACAAAATTTAATCGCGTACCTCTGCTCTAACGAACGCTGCATTTTCGGCTTGCACCACTCACAGAAACACGTCGCGTAAAAATGTTTGTCCTGCCACTCGTTCGTGAGCTAGGAATGTCTTCTATAGAATACAGTCGGTGCGCACACGCTCTGAAGTACAGTCGCGGCGGAAGAAAATCAGTCTTATTAATTTCCGAACAAACCCTGTACGTTTGGAAGAAGTAACCAAAAACTGTTACCAGCCGCGATGTCATTCCAAAACTCAAATTTGGGGACGGAAAAGTTCTTTTTGTGGTGGCTTTTTCAAGACTGTTTTAATCGAGGGAAAGGATATTTTCCTTCGCTGCAAAAATTGGGTCTGGACAGTAACAAAATCGTTCTGACGCAAGACAACGACAGCAAGCACAAAGCTAAGAAGACTACAGAGTATCTTAAAAGTCAACGGATTGAAACTTTTGAATGCTCAAAAGTCGAAATACTACTCTCATCGAGATCCTGTGGTTTGTTTTAAAGAAAGGCACACGATTAAGCCAATCCACCGACTACATTATTAACCGTCCGGTCAATGACCCGGGTATCCATTTCAATTTACATGTCAATCTTTTTTAACTCCTCCTCAAAAAAATTTTATGGCCGCCTGGATCCCCAAAATTAAAGTTATTTGACACAAATTTTTCTTCAAATTATTTTAGAATCAAAATTATTGACCATCAAACTTGATACCTCCTCCGTTCAATAACCAGGTACCCGGGTACCCGCTGAGATTTATATATATACGAGTAAATGACGGGTTTACACACATTTAAGAGATTATTTATCAAAGTATTCAGATAATTATATTTTTAAATTAATAATAGACAATATAGTTTACAGTTTCTTTTATTTTAACAATAATTCTTATTATAAACAATAACATAAAAGGTTAGTAAGTACAAAATAACTCCGCTTTTATTTATTTTAGTAATATTATTTTCTATTTTTTTACTACTTGTTTATTTATATTGTTTTATTTATTATAATACAGTGCTATATAAGAATTAAAGTATATTAAGTATATTATTCTGTACATCCTTCACATGTCGTGGTTGTAATACAGTGTTCATCACAAATAGGTTTCTCACATACTGAACATATTTTTCTAATTTTGCGACGTTTTTTGAATTCACTTTGCAGACATTCATAGCATACACCAGTAATCTTTTTCCTCCCAGTTGGCTGCGCATTTGGATTGACAGCTCGACCAAGAAGAGATTCAATCGCCACTTTCGTTGAGAAATGCCTCATAATTTGGGCATTATTCGCACGATTTTCAACGAATGGAGTACACCAGCTCTCTGCCCAAATGCCGATAAAATAAGCGTCGTTCATACGATTTTTTAACAAGCATTTTATTATTCTCATAATACAGAATATTTGCTGCAAGGCAGGCAATATCGAGAATATTGTAAAAAAATGCTAGAAGCCATCGTTGAGTTTATCTTTTTGTAGTATATCTACCAAGAATTTTATCCATCGTGTCTACTCCAGCTTACGACCAGTTATAAAACTCGATGATTTCGAGTTTTTTCATTGCACTATCACTAATTTTTGCTTCATGATGCATTGATGATAGCATAATTACTAACTTGTTTTATTTGGCACATAACTACATAGAGTTACTTTTTCATGAAAGCCAAACACTGTGAATAATTCTTCTCGATTTTTTGAAACAGCCATTGCTGGTGGAATGTATGCTTTATTTTTCTTCAGAGTACCAACAATCGTCAAGTTCCAAGCTAGTAAAAATTTTGCTAGTAGAAGCGTTGTGAAGAAATTATTTATTGTAATGTTTCTACCGGATCCTTTGTATGATGCCATTAAGTCTTAAACAACTTTTTCACCAACATTTTTCTCACGACCATCTTTCGATTTCCCAGTGTAAAGTTGTCTAGTAAGTGGATACGAATTTTATTCAAATTATTGTACGATTATATAATATAAAGCATATTATTATACTAATTACTATTTTTTTAACATGAAAACATAAAATAAATAATTTACTTGAAAATAAAATAAATAAATTTCGCCTTACCGTCGAAAACACGTTGAATCAGCCATTGTATTTAGATTAAATACAATTTGTTTATTGATAATATTTATTTTGTATATTTTTTTTCACTTATCTCTGTATACTTTCTAAGCTGTTCACTGCGCTTGTAGATTTTCAACTGAACACGTTTCCTTCTTTTCGTTCGAAATGGAAAGAGAAAAGGGACGGCTTAGATACCTAAATATCCTTGGCACTCCGCTTTCGTTATTTCTAAGAGAACTATGAACTATGTCCCCATATATAGTTATTTCCTATGTCATGTAGCCAACTTACACAGAAAAAAAATTTTATTCAGTATACTAACGACATCTACACCTGCTCCTCTTGGGTACCCGGGCACCCGGTCATTGAACGAATGGTGAAAGTTTGGTCATTGACCGGACGGTTAAAAAATAATTTAAGAATTTGTCAGCAGCGTGCCCAAGCGGATTGAAGCGTTAATGCGCCAAAGGAGGCTATTTTAAATATGAAGCGGTAATAATTACATTGTGTTTGTAAAACTTTCGAAGAGTACTCTGAAATATGTGTACTCGAAATATGCAAAAACCAAATTATTTATTTTTTTAATTTCTTTTTTATGTTAATGAACGTAAAGGCTTAAAGTTAACACATTGTTTTCATTCCGAGGCGCCGCAGAAAAGGATTTTTATTTCACTGATTAAGCTGCTATAATTTCCCTCTAATAATAACACTATCTATTTCTAATAATATGTCTGCATGAAAAATTTGGCCTTATTATATTTGCAAAGGCGAGAATTTCAATTTAACTCAAAATTAATGCATGTGTATTTTTCTGTCTAGGCATATTTATCATAGCGACTTTAAATAGGGTGCAAATGCACAAACGGCTTTTGAATTATATAAATAATATGACAGTCTACACATAACCACTCTCTTCTCCTTTGACGCTCCTCTCGCACGCGCAGCCGAACAAACAAATGTCGCTGCTGCAAATGTGCCACGAAGTACCAAATACTTATCATTTGAAGCAGTTATTCACCTACACTCACACACACACAGACACGTACAAAAACATTAAAAAGTTGCGCTTATTTACATTATTTTCCTCATCGTTAACTTTTATACAAAATCAGCTTGACTTTGTGGCACACACAGTCTGCAAATGTCACAATCTTCATATGTTCATATTAAATGTGCGAGTGTGTGTGTGCGCTGTCCTGTTATATCAGCGTTGTCATGCAAATCATGGCGATTGTGATTGCTTGCATAACGGTATATAAAATGATAACCGAGTATATATCCTGTTATATGTGCTTTTTGCAGATCTTGTGTTTAACCAGCCACGGGGCGTATACGTAACATTTGTTTGAAGTGAATTCGATGGCTGCGACTGGCGTGGGTATTGCTGTTTATTCGACTTTACTTTACCTCTGGTTTTATAACTTTTTTATTATCTCGTTGCTTTGTGCTTGACTAACGGTCTGTCAACTTAAAGCTGCCTTGCGTCTGCGGATCGACGGGGATTGGTTGCGACCCATTCATTCACCCTTAATTTCCTTCTAGCTGCGTTGAACAGAAGCAGCAGCAGAACTTGTAATGCTTACAATTATTGTTGTTGAATTAAATTTTGTTTAGATCGTACTAGAAATAATATATAAAATATAGTAGCGCGTCTACGTAGACTACTTATTGCTATCTTTGGCATTTCAAGAAGACCAAAATGCTGCTTTACTGAGATCTTCTTCCATAGTGCCTATGCTCTCTTGCTTTATAGTAAAATGTCGAAAATTTTAAGATTTATAATATAAATTTTTTTAATAAACAATAGGTTTAAGGATTATAATCTATAGTGTTATAATAATATAATATAAGTAAATAAAGCATAAGTTCGTACACAGCCGGAAATTTTATGATATTAAAGAGATAATGTTGAGTGATGAGAAATTATTTTTTGCGCTCTCGGATTATTCGTGGAATAATCCTAGTTTTTCACAGTGACAGCACATAAGATTTTGTCCCAAATTATTTCCTCATTGAGGTGTGGCTTCTGAGGCGTACATCAGATAATCCTTTCCGAAGAACTTATAAAATTTTGAGACCGCTTCCTTACGGCACAAATGAGGAATCCACCGCTGCTGGATCAACATTTAATGGTGAAACTGCTGAACAGCAAACAAAAGTGAAGAGAAATCATAAAATAATGAAACTTTCGACTATTTTAACAAGTTGGGTAATAAAATGAAAGAGTTGGAAAATACGATGGCGGGTCAAAGGCACGTAAACCGAGCTATGCGCGATCTACTGCTGTCAGCGCGATTTTCAAACATTAAACGCATCACGAAAGGCATTCTCCGGAATAGCCTTGAGAGCCGAGGTGAATGCTGTTTGGTTCCCTTCTGTCGCAAGGTGGCACCGCTCCATACATTTCTTGGAAAAAAATAGAAGGAGTGGTCGTACAACAATGAAACTTTGCAGAAACACTTCTCTGGACTAAATTAAGAAATTTTGAAAAAATCTTGGAAAACCGCCCACTGCCACACCCACCTCCCATATAACTGCAATTGCCAAAATTTTTATTTTTGGACCTAGGGACTTGAAATTCGGGACACTTCTTAATGGAGTTCTCCTGATGAAAAAAAAATTAAACTTAAACGCAAAGTGACGTTATTTATACCTTTACCTTGATAAAAATCCAATATAATATGCAGTGTTTTAATTGAATATGTAACAGGCGAAAAATTGTGTAAGTTTTTATTTGTAATATTATGCAAGCACCATATCTTTAACAATGAAATCTAGTTCTAAGGAAATTTTGTTCGAATGACGCCTTAAGCTACTTATGTAAGGATCCGAAGTTACAAGAAGTCTGTTGAAGACATCAAATCATCAAAGATTAAAATCGATGTTACTAAAAGGGACGGTAATTGGCGGTTGTTTTTTTTTTTAATTGAAAGTACAGACTCGGAACTTTCATTTTTTTTTATAGTAAGCACATAAAGCACATAAAGTTTTTTCCATCAAAAAATGAAAAGTATATATTTTTTAGTATAATTTTTGAAAAAAATTAGCTTACTTTGCCAATTTCAATATATTTTTTTTATAAACAAGTAGGTGCTATATTTTCACTAAAAAATAAAAGAAAAGTCATAGCTATACACTTACACACAAAAAAAATTCTTTATTTGGACAATAATTTTAATCTGATTTTATTGAATATTTTTCCGTCGACTTCTGTTAGTTTTTTTAACTATAAAATTTCACTTTTTATAAAAAACCTTGTTGAATTTTTCTTATCCAAATATTTCTTTACAAAACAAAATCATTAAAGTTTTGAAATTGGAAAGTGGAAAAATCCTATTTTTTTCGCCGAAATGCCACTGTGTGTCGTCTCAAAATACTTGCCTCTCATCGGCTTTTTCAGGATAGTAAACCAAAAAAAGTCCGGGGGGTCATATCTGGGCTGTAGGGCCAGGGAGTTGTCATAGTACAACTTCCAATCGGTTGCGACGTCTTGTCGGACCCGATTGCGCCTTTGTTTGAGTCTCTTGAGGACTTTCACGTAAAACTTGGCGTTGATGGTTTGACCAGGAGGAATAAATTCTTGGTGGACGATGTCAAAAAAGACAACAAGCATATTTTTCACTTTGGATTTGCTCATTTATCAGTGACCACTTCCCGGCCCTCCAAAAAGGCATGATGTCACCGAAACACACCACTTCTTGCTAAAGCAACATCTGGGTAAGCCTGCTTGATCATTTCAAAAGTCTCTGTCGCAGATTTACCGAGTTTCACACAGAATTTACTCGCGTACCTCTGCTGTAATGAACGCTGCATTTTCGGCTTGCACCACTCACAGAAACACGTCGCGCGAAAATGTTTGTCCTGACTCTCCAGGTGCTCGGAGATAAATGAACAGCCGCTCTGACGTACAGCCACGGCGGAAGAAAATAAGTGATATTGCTTTCCGTACAAATATTGTACCTCTCGAAAACGAAGTCGGCGGCGAAAGGAATTTAATGCTCACATTTTTGAGACCGACTTAGTATCCGCGATGCGGAAGGAACTAGTTGCAGCATGCGACTCAACTATGCGCAGGCCGAGGTATAATAACAATTTTAAGCCGGTATGCTAGTGGAACGAAGAAGTCGCTAAGCCGAGGAAGCTTTGTCACTCAGCTAAACGCCGACAATAGCGTAACCAGAGAGGTTAAAACGAAAACCTACTCAGAGAGGCATTTAAATGCCAAAAAAACTACTAAACTCAGCCATTACCCATCGTAAAAAAACCTGTTTTTAAAATCTCTGTGAAGAAGCAAACATAGACCCCTGGAGACCGCATACAAAATTTGTATGTCGTAGTTCTAAAATAAGTCGCAGCAACCTAAGAACGCATAATTTATGAGAAATGTTGTCGAAGCATTATTTCCGACACTCACCCCCATTCCATGTGTTGAGCGAAACGTTGCTATAAAACCACCCCAATTAGTCAAAGAAGAAGAAATATTGCCTGTTGCGAATGAAATCAAAAGCTCGAAAGCGGCTGGTATACAAAATCTAATAGAGCCCTTAAAGAAGCCGTGACTTTAAGATCCAGTATTTTTGTTAACACACACAATGCGTGCACATAAGAGAGATGTTCTCCGATCCGTGAAAGGTACAGCATCTAGTTCTACTCCCAAAGCCAAAAAAGCCACCAGAAGAACCTTCCTCACATCGACCTGTGCGCATGGTCGACTCGATTGATAAAGTTTACGAAAGCATTGTAAGAAACCGCTTGGATCAAAATGCAAGTGGGAAAAGATAAAAAGGTGGTACTGAAAAATACTGCGCGCTAATAACCCTGGATGTGAAAAATGCATCTAATAAATTATAATGAGTTACTTTGAAAATAGGAGATTATTATTGTTTAAATTTATAAGAACCTAGCTGACCCCGCACGCTTCGTAGAGCGTTACGAAATCAAATTACTAGTCTTGCAATATAATTTGTTTATTAAAAGATTTTATTATTATTTTATTATATTTTAAGATTTTAAGATAAGAAAGGATATTCCAAATTTATGCCGCAAATTCCCAAAGAATGGCCTTGCGCGTTACTTATGGTAATGACAAAAGCAAGGCGAACAAGGGAAATTGCAGATGTTTAAACTCGAACGGAAATTAAGATGGAATCGTTGAAATCCGGGGAATAAATACGTCTTCATCTTCAAATTTCCCGGTCAAAATCGTTGCTTTAATAACGTTTCCCCTTACCTTTTAACAGCTAACCTTGTACCATTGCAAAGCCGTGCTTGACTTACATTACGAAGCTTAATAATTATTACATACTCTGACATTCAATTGAAGATTACGTAGTGGTTATCCCGGCAAATCAAGCGTATTCAAAAAATTTGATCGGATAATTCAACACATCCTCTTCACTCATCACAGTATCCAAAGATTTATACGAAACCACATCACCTGGTATATTAAGTTGTATGGCTGTATTTAATTCGTTAACATCTTTATTTTTTGCTGCGTAGCAATAGTGCAGCGAATTTCTTGATAATCCCCCAGTTTGCTTCACTCTCCAACATGACGCTAACTAAATTGTCCGCGTTTATTAGGCCAACCAGGTCCTCTCCGGCGGTGCGTTCTCCTTGCCAGCGCACATATTCAAAGAATGTATGTTCAGCGTCGTCTTCTGCCGCGTCGTTGTATAGGCATGTTGGCTCTTCGACTTTTCCCATTCTGCGGAGGTCCTTTTTGAAGTACCCGTGAATAAATTGCTGCCCAAAATTGCAAAGAAATTACCGCCCACTTTCACAATCGTTAAATAAAAATACTTTATTTAAACATTACAATAATTTTAATTTAAGGTTTATTTAACACAAGTATTAAATACAAACTTATTTGGGAAATTCAAATGTCCGGAGCGGGGTGGATGTATGTAGTTCCAAACTCAAGTGATATTGACGTTGCAGCGAGGAGGGTGAGTCGATGACGAATATTGAAAGCGCGAATCTTTGTAAACGATGCGATGAGCGTCTGTCGAATTGTGTCGAACGAATTGTTTGGAACGGATTGAGTGACGGAAGGTGTCAACGCGGCGCAGTGTAGCAGCGAAAGTTGGTTTGCGGCTTGTGTAGCTCGAATGGCTTAGAACGAATTTTATCTGCTTTCTCCTTGTCCATCCTTTTTGATGAGTGGGTTTGCGCAGATGTGTTGAGTTATGCTGTAGTGTCATCAGCTGTGGTGAATTTCGATGTAGCATTAGGATGCGCCAGTTTTACCGAGTAGAGGGGGTGGATGCTTAACTCATTTAAACAACCCGTGACCGGATAACAGACGCGTTGCGTAAAAATCTACCCCTTCGAATTTTCGACCTGTCCATGAGTCTAGATCTTTTATAAGCCTGACCGTCCATATATCGGGGCTTTCGGTTCCCATCTTTGTTGCCATATTATTATTGTTTCTCTCTTTATTTGTTCTATTGCGCTCTTGTTATTATCGGATGAGAGCTTTAGCTCCGACAGCTTTTTCCTTTCGTATGCTAGAAGGTCAATTGGGGCATTTCCGCTTATAACTATTATTGCCTCGCCGGACACTGTTCGGTAGACTGATGCAACTATGGGGGCTGCAGTGCAGTGCACTCCGGCCGCTACCTTACGCCGGTTTTCCTTTTTAAGCACATCTGTATACATATCATACATATTTCAGCTCCGTATAATAAAACGCTGATTGTTGTGGACATTAGGAGCTTTCTTTTTTCTTGGCTGTGGCCTCCCATGTTTGACATTAGTCGGCTCAGTTGAGAGGTGATATTCGCTGCCTTTCCTGCGGCGTGCTGGATTTCTACCCAGAAGGATAGTCTGGGGTCCAGTCTTACGCCTAGGTAGTTAACTGCTTTTTTGTCCTAAGAATATCCGTAGTCGTGTGCATGCTTATCTCGAGAGGTATGTGCTTGTTTATTAGCAGCAATAGCTCTGTTTTCTCCGTAGCAAGCTGGAGGCTATGGGAGTCGAGTCATGCTTGCGTCCGTATCATGACCTGGTTTAGTTTTCTTCGCACTTCTTCTGTATCCCTTGCTGTGATTACTGTTGCAATATCGTCCGCGTAGCCTATTAAATACGATTCATCTCGCATTTCTAGTTTTAATATAGCGGCATAGCTAATGTTCCATAAGTCTAGTCCGAGGATGGATCCTTGCGCAGCTCCTGACGTGACCGGTCGGGTACCTTAGCGCTGTTAAACGCATTTCAGATATCTAGAGTCGCCAGAAACACTATTATTTTGTATTTATGCCGGGTCTAGAGCCATATTGTCTCGGGGACAGTCCTCCAGCTTCGTTGATAGGCTCATCATAAATTTGCAAAAATTGATAGATCAGCGAGTGGCAATAATAAGCCTACTCTATTATAAATCTGGCCTTGAATCTATAGTGTAGAGTTTTCAAAAAGGAGAATATAATTTTTGCAAAGTACGTAAAATTCATTTTCATCAGAACGGATGTCAGTTACGTTAAAGGGTCGAAATTACTTTAAAAGTTGGCATAAAGTTATCACGACATTGACATTTGTCGCACCAAACGAAATCATTTTGAAATATGAATTATACGTTTGTATATTCGCCAAAATATGCTTCGACTCAGGTGTAACTCCCAAAACCAAAGAGGTCAAAGTCCCTGGAGCTGGGAGGTCTGCTAGGTTTGTTTTCTAGGATATAAAACGTTTAAACATTTTTTAAAAAGAAAATTTTTTTTGGTTTTGATGGATCAGCTTGCATTGAGGCATAATGTTATCCGACCCAAAAATTTGTGCGGAGATTACACAACTGCCTTAGCAAACTATATATGCGGAAATTCGGATTCCAGCCTCTACCAAGGTGACCTTATCCGAGGAAAGTTACTGGCAATTCAGTTTGGGTGGCAATAGCATGAACGGACAGGTCTTATGCAGTTCCGGTTGCCAAGCCATCGCTGATACTGGCACCTCGCTCCTTGTCGCACCATACAGTGCCTACAACGCATTCGTGAACATCGTTGATCCCGATGGTGATAGCACTGTTGACTGCTCGTCGGTGGACAGCTTGCCTGATATTGACTTCGTCATTGGTGGTGTAACCTTCTCTGTACCTACTTCAAAATACATTCTGAATGAAAACGATCAGTGCTCATCTACCGTCAGCTACATTGGTACGGACTTCTGGATCTTGGGTGATATCTTCCTTGACTTGTACTACGCCGAATTCGATATGGGCAATAGCCGCATCAATTTCGCTCCAGTCGTTTAAATTTATAATCTTACTTAATTACAATTTTCGCAAATTTCAATCTTGTTGTTTTGAAAGCATAACAAAATTTCAAGAGATCTTACAATATCAGCTGAACGTTCAGTGTTGTTTGCTAAGATCACTGATCAGCTACTGAATAAGATAGAATGAAATGCCAATTTTTCATTTTCAGCGTAATTAAAACTACATATAAGTCACTCCTAAAGCTTAGGAAAATAACGAGCAATGGTACTGCTAAAGAGAAAACGAATTTGCAAGGTATTAGTATACTGAAAGCATAAAAGTAAAAATTATGCGAGAAAACGTCATCTCCATAAAGTAAAAGTCTCCAACAGAAAGTTTCAAGATCGCATCAAAGTCTTAAGGTTCTAAAACAAAGGCCTAACGGTTAAAAGTTTTTAAATTTCTTAAACTTACTAGCATCTTTCAAAGACAGCATGTCAGTCACGTGATCGGAAGACGTCAAATATTTTTTTGAGAGCGCAACCTGCAGTTGAAAGTTCAATGAGAGGATTCTATCGATAATGCGTTTTTCATTTATCAAATTATACACTCTACTATTTTTTGGAGATCGCAGAGACCAAGAAAAAGAAGCTAGAAACATTGAAATTCTTTACACAGATTTTTATTGTATGCAATATTATTTATTATATGCAATTCAATTTCATATGAAATCATTATTGCCAGCTGGCAGACACAATTAAATAAAGGCGTTCCTATCCCTTGCTCATACACACATACATATAATTAGGGATACTTTTCTATGTACCACATAAACTAGCCGTAGAGCCCAGCTCATAACGACCGCTCTGTATGCTGAATACGATTGGCAAGACACTGGAGTTAGTAATCTGTGTACGTTGAGAGCTGCATTTAGAAGAAAAAGACAAGAAGAATCTGTCCGGCAACCAATATGGATTCCGCAAACAGAAGTCAACCACTGAGCAACCACAAGCACTGCTTTTAAGAGGCTTACTGACATAGCTAACAAGACAACAGAAGGTACCAGATGGCTATATGGTACAAAGAAATACTGCGCAGTAGTCAAGTTTGACATCAAAAACGCATTTAACTCATCATACCGGCCCCGAATCATAAGATTATACTCAGTTAACTGTCTGATTGGCTGTTACTGCATTTGGGGGAAGACGGACAAACAAAATATGCGGTAACGGACAGAGTTCCACAATGTTTTGTGCTTGGCCTATTGTTGTGGAATGTATAGTACGACTGAGTGCTGAGTCTCCCTCTTCCGTAGCAACTACAGATCATCGGATACGCGGATGCCATAACTATGGTGCCAAAAGAACTTAGCCAAGTTGAGAACTTCTGCGGCGTCAACGATCAAAGAGTGGATTACGGAGACAAACCTTCAATTCACAGGGCAAAAAACAGAAGCTGTGGTAATCAGAAGCAGGAAGAAGCTTGAAGACCTCAAAGTAAATATTGACGGCCATAGTAACAAGTCGTTTAAGTACTGAGGAGTACTGATATACAATAGACTTAGCTACAAAGCGCAGATCGCAAAAAGTATGTGCGAGGATGAGAGGCAAAAACGATGGGATGCAGCTCTAACGGTTAGATGACCCACAGGCTAATTTGAAATATACTGTTAGATAGGAAACATGGAGAAATAGATATTTTCTAACACAGTTTTGACAAGACACGGGTGTTTTATGCCCATGACGATGAAATGATTTTTTGTTTTTGCGACAGCATTGGAGAAAACGCGTTGTATAGTACATCTGTTTTTGTTGCCGGCAGTATGAAAAGCAGAGAGGCGATTTAGAGAAATTAACAACGGAACGAGTGAGACCGGATAACATAATGCGGTTTATGACCAAATTGAAACTAATGTAGGGTAGCGTGAGATCGTGGTGTGCTTTAGTTCTGAAAGAGCTGAAAAGGAAAGAATGGCAATGCAACAAAAACAGAAAAATACATGAGGAGTAGCTCAGAGTGGCGTGACTGACGAGTCGAATGGCTAAGCTTGAGCTCACGATATAATGTTTAACGGCAGTTTCGTGGGACAAATATCAAACAATGTCGATGGTTAAGGATGTTTGCTTATCAGCTGGGACACACATTCCCACAGTACAATTATTTTACGCCCGGTGAATGCGACCTTATGCTTGAATGGCGGAGTGCACTTAACCCTGAATTTTGGCGCACCATGAAAGCAACGGCACGTGGAGACACTGAAAAAAACACTCAGCAAAGCAACGCTTACAATAGACACACACATATGTATAATAATTTACAACAACAAAAACAAAGCTTGTCTTCTCAATGTTTAACCCAAGAGTTGCCAGACGCGCCTTTAATAAGACAATTTATGTACTAGTTACTCGAAAAAGAGTAACGACTGAAATGTCTATACAAGCAACGTTTAGTTGTTGTTGCTTTTCTGGCGCCTGTTGCCCCAATTTGAT
Source organism: Bactrocera zonata (assembly GCA_037783105.1). Taxonomy (NCBI): domain Eukaryota; kingdom Metazoa; phylum Arthropoda; class Insecta; order Diptera; family Tephritidae; genus Bactrocera; species Bactrocera zonata. The sequence continues at coordinate 538,104 of JBAWJQ010002572.1, read as the reverse complement.
ATAACTGAAATTAAATTATACTGCTGACTGTTAATAATGTGAAGACGACGCAGAACGCCCACGGTACACACCCATTTTCAACGCCGAGGCTGCCGTGTGTACTCATGCAGTTGTGGGAGGAGAACCGACGCGTACAATGTGCGTGCCGTCTAATGCAGTCTTCTTAGGAATAATAGAAACGCGACACTTTGCTTTTCTTCATAGACATTTGTGTGTGTTTGTGCACTGCCATTCACATTAAATACCGTTATACATACAGAAGTCGCAAGCTATTACTCACATGTGTCTTTCAACGTGTTCTGCTGACAGTAAACCAGCTTTGCTCGACAAAGTGTTGCACGAGGCGGACCGAAGCCACACAAATTCCAGTCATTCATTTTGTCCTATGCACATTTCTCACGTGTTTTCTCTGCAAACGCTGAGGCGTGACTTGCTTGCGTAAATCCATTGCACATATGGATGGGTTTTATACATACATACGAATATATACATGTATGTGAGCAATTGAACTGCCTTGCATGATTATTTATATTGATGAAGGTTCTCAAGCCTTGATTTTTGATGATTTTATGGAAACATTGAATACGAGTATTTAGTTCATGTTTCACACTGCCAGATGTATAAAATATTGATAAAATTTGGTTACAGTTACTTAATATTGTGCAATATTTTGTCAGTCGGTTCTAGAAATGGCATTGACATTTATTTTTTGAGGATTATTTCTTTCAAATGTTTGCCGCGGCTACGTCTCATATGATTCATCCGTTGAGTCCAATTTTCGATAACTCGTTCGAGCAATTCGACTGAAAACTGGCGAATGACACGCGTAATGCCTTGCTCTAAGGCCTGAATCGAAGCGGGATTGGCCGTATAGACTTTAGACTTTACATATCCCCACAGTAAAAGGTCTAACGGTGTGATATGACATGATCTTGTCGGCCAATCGACTGACTCAAAACGTGAAATTATCTGTTTACCGCAGTATTCTGTCAATAAATCCATTGATTGAAGTTATGTGCCGCCTTGTTGAAACCAAATGTTGCCGAGATCATGAGCTTCAATTTCAGTCATCAATAGTCGGCTATTACTTATAACGTCGCCATTGACGGTTACGTTCTAACCGGCATTATCTTTGAAGAAATATGAACCGATGCTTCCATCTTTTTTTGCCCTTTGCTCTTTATCTCAAATACGGCAATTTTGCTTGCTTACATTTCTGGCTAAATGGGTTACATTGCTGTACAAAATTTGGCTCGCATATGTTGAATCTTCTTGGAAATTTTTAAGAGTCAATAGAGCGAAGCGATGTCTCTTTTAAAATCGAGTGGCTTCAGTTCCTGCTGTCATTTATATACTTTAAATTTAAAATCTCAACGTAAAATACGCTAAATCGTTCCCTACCTCTTTCAGAGTTGCTGCAAACGGCGTCGAATCGACTTTCCACGATCTTCATTAACACTCCCAGGTACGTCTGCTATATAAGTACTTTCCTCACTCTGTGTTGGACGTGCTCTATTCGGACGAATATTATCCAATATTTAAAGCTTGTTCTTAAGATGGGTGATGCTCTTGCGAAGAGTACGCTCAGTAGTCCGATTATGTTGACCATAAACTGAGCGGGGCCGCGCGAAACACATTCTTTACAGAATTTAATTTCCCTAATAAAGTTGAGCAATTTGTAAACGTTGTTCAGACGTAATTCTTTTCATGAAGAAATGCCAAACATAACAGCTTGACACGACTCACTCGTGATCTGTCTAAAAAAGGCTTTTGAAGAAAGTACTTCTTGTTGGATCACCCGTTATATAATTCGCCTATAGCTTGCGCAGCCAATTTTGCAGTCAATTTATAAAAAAAGGAGAAAACGAAGAAAAGTTTACTTTGAAGCAATAATGCGCTTCATTTCCGCTTTTTATATCGGTCAGTTTGAATGACAGCCATAAGTCAGCAATATTACAATCTATGCCAAATATCGTGATGATACTTCTTCAAATTGAAGGGTTTCCAACATGGACTTTAGTTTGAACGGTCTGTTTATATTATATATGTAAGGCCTGTATGACAAGCACATTTCTTTTAAAAGTCGTCCAACTTTTATTCGGTTAGTAAACTGCGAAAGAGCTCTAGTGTGTAAAGATCTATCTATGTTTCAGCCATCGTTCCAAACCCCTGTAGTTAATCCCGCTGCTTTGATTCAAAAAATGAGGGTAATAATTTCAATGCGCCGACCTTCAAATTTTTAACAGCAAATCCTTGTATATCAAACTTTAAGAGCCTTCGTCAAGCACAAAATAATTGAGAGTGTTAAAGCGAGTTCCTCAAGCATAAGGCTCATCTTTGGCAGCTGTCAGCGAATTTATCTATACGCCTAACTGCGCACACAACTTTTGTATACAATATATGCATATATGTATACTATATATACATATATACCCTGTGTCAGGGTACTCACAGTGACAATGGACTCACGCAAACAAGTCACGCCTCAGTGTTTGCAGAGAAAACACGTGAGAAATGTGCGTAGGACAAAATGAATGAGTGGAATTTGTGTGGCTTCGGTCCGCCTCGTGCAACACTTTGTCGTGCAAAGGTGTGTTATCGCCAGCAGCATGCGTTTAAAGACAGATGGAGCAATGGCCTGCGATCTGTATGTATAACGGTATTTAATGTGGGTACACACACAGATGTTTAGAAGAAAAAGCTTGAAGACATCACCCTTAATAATTGCTAAGCGATATCGTCACGACTCCTATATCACTGAAGTGCCGAGGAGTACATATTGACACGAAACTAAAGACGCTCAAGTCCGAAAATGTGGAAGTTATTGGCCGTACTCAGCCAATCTACATTGATGCACGCGGTACTCATAAGAAGACCGATTTTCTGTGCAGAATAAGACATATGTCAGAAAATGAAATTTATAATTAGGCTCAGTGCCATTACAGTCGCCTACGTATTGCTTAATATTGAACGTGGCAGTAGAAATCCTAATGGATATTATCCCTCAAGATGTAATGGTCTTGTAGGTCAAAAGAGTATACGACAAATCCAAGTAATGGACATGTGACTAACAGTTGAGGAGAGGCATGATGAAGGGAAGCAATCATCAAGGAATGGCAAAGGCAATGAGACGCAGCGATAACGCGGAAATGGGCCCACAGACTTATTGGAAGGGTGAATAGAGTTTAATATGCATAAACTGATTTCTATTTCACAACGTTTTCAAACGGGCACAAGTCTTCACAAACTCCACAAATCTAGGTATGAACACAAGACAACTTATTTCTTCTGTGGAGAAAATTCTCTGCACGTCTTTTCCTACCCGAGATATGAAAATAAGATAGTATATTTAGAAAAGCTGACAATGCATCAAATGATTGCCGGCCGAATATCTAAACTTGACCGCACGTTGTAATGCCCATCGGCAGGCTCCTGGCCTCTGCACAAAGAAAACTCGCCTCTGCTACTGGAAGCAAACACAAAACTGAGCTTGGTCTTATGTTTCAATCGGAAGCAAAGACAAAGAGGCTAATAAATATGACAACTCTATCACAATGCTCTATAAACAAGCCAAAGAGCAAGGAGCGTAAAACGAGCACTATAAACTTATGAACCACTACCCAAACAACCAATTCTTATCTTATAGAGTCCAACATATTTAAAGATAGAAAAAACAAAAGACCGAACCTGGGTTGTAGTTATAAGGAATCAGCCAAAAAAACAGGAAAAATCGAAGACAACAAATATGAAGCCGCCACCGTGTGCTTTAGTTATATCGACCTCGAAGACATGTCTTACAGCGACATATAAAGAGCGGTTAAAAAATATGGACTTTTTAGACACATTGACAAACACATCTCCCTAATAAGTAAGATATCCAGAGAAGTTTTGGTTGAGCTAAGAAAAGCACAAACAGAAAGTACTCATGAAATAAACAACGCATCAGAAGATCTGCCAGACAAAAGCTTTGATTCATCAGTTAAAATTAGAATTTAATAATTTAATAATTTGGAATGAAATCACCGTAACGGATAATATAGTCGAAGCTATCCGCACGAAAATTGAAGGGCTAAACCTTAGCAACGGTGACTCAATTAAGACCATTACAAAAGTGTATGCTGGAACACAAAAGCCAGAAATAAGTCCCCACTATATCAAGAAAGTCCACTCCTTGGCGCTCGAAAATCAAATAGTGTGCAGAATACGAGAATAAGCAAATTTTTTTCTATGTAGCAAAATCATGAAGGAACATAGAAACAGACCTGGAATGCAATGAAAATACACACTTATGTAAAACGTGGAAAAGACAAGTACAAATCGTCAATTGGGAGCCGAAGATGTCCTATTTATATAAATCATTGAAAATACTACCAACTAATAAATTGAAAACACTGCGATGTTCTTCTTGACTTATCCTATGAACATCGAGCTGATAATAAGGAACCGAGTAGATATTTGGTGTTTGGACAATTACATTATCAAATTGCTGTGAGAGCTCTCAAACATCTTTAATACAATGGTTTAATGCTACATATACTTTTGTAATACGAATACATTTTACTACTCTTCTCAGTGTTGTTCTGAAATCAATTTGTCCTGGCATAAGTTTCTCCACTGATTTTCTAATGATTTCAAAACATACCAAAACTTGTCACAATTCTATTTTAAGTACTTTATTTAAGATCCATCATTTAGTGGTAAATAAAAATATTATAAACTTAAGCGACTGGAGCGAAACCGATGCGGCTATTGCCCATATCGAATTCGGCGTAATACAAGTCAAGGAAGATATCACCCAAGATCCAGAAGTCTGTACCAATGTAGCTGACGGCAAGTGAGCACTGATCGTTTTCATTCAGAATGTACTTTGAAGCCGGTACAGAGAAAATTACACCACCAATGACGAAGTCAATATCTGGCAAGCTGTCCACCGACGAGCAGTCAACAGTGCTATCACCATCGGGATCAACGATGTTCACGAATGCGTTGTAGGCACTGTATGGTGCGACAAGGAGTGAGGTGCCAGTATCAGCGATGGCTTGGCAACCGGAACTGCACAAGACCTGTCCGTTCATGGTAGCACCACCCAAACTGAATTGCCAGTAAGTTTCTTCGGATAAGGACACATAGGTGAGACTACCTTGGTAGAGGCTGGAATCCGAGCCACCCAAAATCAATTGACCACCCTGAGTGGAGGTACCAGCTGAGGCCAAATAGAAGGAGAATAAGTTCTCACTGACTAAACCCTGAGAATACAGGTTGTAGAAAGGTGGCACGACATTGTTAACGGCAATCGACTGGAAGGCCATACCCAAAATACCATCGAAAGGTGCGTCAACGAAGGTGTCACCAGGCTCTGCAGTAGCTTCAGCAAATACTTGGTTCTGAATACTGAGTCCACCTACACTGACGGTATCCTCCGACAAGAAACCAGACAAACTGCCGGAACCGTATTCGATGGAGAAGCTTTCACCATTGGCAACATAAGTGCTGGAAGCGCTCGAGGTGTATTTGTTGTGGTTCTGGCAAGCTTCGTCGCTGCTGGGGCAGGAGGATGATGGCACCCACAAGTTGGATGAGCCAGTATCGAAGATTACCAAGAAGTCCTGCGCTGGTGTACCGATGGTGATCTTGCCAAAGTACTCAAAGTTGTATTCATTCTCCAATTCCACAGTGGCGCTGCGTGCTCCGGGTATATTGTATTTGCTGCGCAAGTAGGCGGTCTCGGCCTTCACAGATGCACTGGTTCTGTTGTACTTGGGATTCTTGTAGATAGGCACGCGCACCAAATTGGCCGAGGCCAATGCGACGCAAATGGTCAGAAATGCGAAATACTTGAACATCTTGCTATGTGGAGAGAGAGAAGTAGACTTTTCAATGTTTATTTGGAATGTATAAGCCTAAGTAACTTACTCTATCTGCGCTATCACGGTCGTGTGGCAACTACCGGTGGTACTCGGGTACAAATGTGCCGAAAATTGTCGGACCGTCGCTTTTATAGTCACAACGCGGCGTCTTATCTTGAGCCAGCGTATTATCAGTATTCTTAAATGTTGGCAGTTGCTCACACGACATTGCAAATCTATTGATATAATTATACTTTTCCAAAAAAGCTAACTGTGCACGTGTTTTTGGTACTTCTGTGATTACACCGGCGCGTGTCTTATTGTTTATTATTATTTTGATATTTTCATAATATTATTCTGATGGGTTGGAGAGATATGAACTCATAATGATTATAGAATCAGGATTAAGAAATAATATTTATTTGTGTATTTATGTGAGCTTGTTTCAATGGTTTCGGCTTGAATTAGTATTTGTCCTGAAAATAAAGAAGGTTTCGCGCAACTTTTTCCCTGTTTTAGAAGCATCTTTCTAAATCTATCCTCCTTTAGATAGGAAGGTTTCTCACTTTCACTAATAAAGTGATATTTGTGCTTCGAAGATTGGAAAAACCGTTGGCAAAAGTGTATAATATCTCATGGGGATTACTTTGAAGGGCACAAAATAGTGATAGTTATCTGAAGCTTCGAAAAACATTTTATTAGGCTTTTGGAGCTAAAGGGAATCAGAAGAGGATAGTCAATAATTGCTTTAGTGTTATATTATAACCTTTTAGATAGATATAATTTCTACGTATGTATATATGATTGTTTCGTAATCGACTTATCGATTATATACGATAAGATAATTCGTGGCGTAAGCACGGAAGTTATCACTTGTTGCATCAGCTGTTGTCAACCGTTTTCCCACCGGTTTTGATCACGCACTGAAGTTTGCACAATATTTATACCCACTCCGAAGATTTGCACACACACTTTTCTCCCCAAGAGCTTGGCCATTAGTCGCAACTGCCGATATCAGACCACTGTAGCAAATAACTGTCAAACCAACTGAACGCTCGAAAAATGTGCTTCTTGACCTAGCCTCCATATAACATTCGTGTAACTATACTAACTCTTGAATTGGCAATAGAAGTCAAATTTCATACAAACTTTCTTTCAGAACCCGATATAGCTCTAACTCGAAGTTTTCTTATGGGGGTATTCTGGTCTGGGATTTTGAAAAAATCGATTTTTTTTTGCATATTTTAGTAGTTTAAACTTTAAAAAATATGTCAATGGAAGGATTTTTCGAAATTCGACTTAGTTTCGAAGATGCAGCCGATTTTTTTACGTGGCGTCCGTGTTCACTAGAATTGTCTTCTAAACTTTAAACGCGTTTTTCTCGAAACTTCCTTTTTCGGAATGATACCCACGATTTCTTAGATTTTACTGGACCGATTTACTTGCAATTTTTATAGAGTCTTCTTTATATGGATGTGCTTGGAACTAACTCCATCACCAAATTTGTATTTTTATTATTTTTAAAAAATTCGAAATAGTCAGAAAAACTGATCCAAAAAAACTTTTATTTTAGGTAGTCGCCATTTTGTGAAAAAATGTTTTTTACACTTTTTCGTAGTTCCGGCCTTTGCGACATTATTCTAGATTAATAATCATTTTGTTTTTTGGTTTCAGATAACTAGGAGGGTTGAAATCATGGGCATGGTCACGTGGAAATTTTTGGAGACCCCCCACCTCGTCAGCTCATAACTTTTTGAAATTTTTTACTTTTTTTAGTTTTTAATTTTTTTCTGTACTCTTCTAAAATTAGCAAATAACTAATAAAAAAATGTATAGTAAAAATATTAATTCCCTTTTTTTGACGACACTTTAAAAATTACATGAAATTCATGCTTCTAGACCAGAATACCCCCTTATAGACTTTAGTGATTCGAGTTAGGGAAGTTCAACCGTACATATAATTGCTTGGATTCTGATCCCCTGCTTGATATTTTACACCTTTAGTTATTTCTTGGCTTTGATTCCTGCAAGTTTGAAAAGCATTAACTGTTCGGTGCACCCGACTTTAGCCCTTCCTTACTTAATAGTATAAATTATTCGGTAGCACCCGAAGTTAGCCCTTCCTTACTTGTTTATAAATAAAAAATTTCTGCAAATTATGCTCTTGAGTATACTTGAGTAATGTCATAATTAATGCACTTGGGAAGGGAAGTGTTATCCATGGTTCTATGTGCCCACATCTCGCCATAAAATGTTAATGGTAGGTAGGTAAAAGTGTTGCACTTCCAGCTCAGTTAGTGCTGATAGCGCATTTGCTACAACTACACTATCGTAAGACCTTATCTTGATATCACGCTCCATTGTTGTGTTCAAGCTACCGCGAGTCCTCAATGACCCTACTTATCTTTGTTAGACTTTTTATAGATTGGTATTAAAAAGTTGGCATCTGACGGATTTCAAAAATTTGATATATGATTTGTAATAGAGCCCTACTGACAGAGTTCTTTGCTTTCTTCTTGTTTGCAGCTGCGGCACGCGCTATTAAATATAAGAGATTATAAAACACGTAGACCTTCTAATAGGTAAGATTTTAGGGAAGCTCTCGAGATCAGAAATAGACTCTTTCGAAAATTTTGCCAACCCAACACTCAAAAAAAATCGCGAAAAGTACGATATTTAATTCTTCGGAAGCATTCATTATGATGCTGTTAAAAGGTTCCCCCTTTTAAAAAGAACTAACAGATAAAGAGATAATCAAGAGTTTGGGAAATTTTCTCCAGATTATACCTCAGCAGACACCGAGTAGAGCTACAACTATGGCAACTAAATAAAAGTTGTTTCTATTTGAGTAAAGTTTAAGTAATAAATAATACACAATTTTTTTAAGTTTTAAATATATTATTATAGTGTCTTTCTTAAGACATTCCATCACGTCCTGATCGCCATGCCCGCCCTTATGAAAATTTCATTGAATATAGTGAAGGCAGTTAGCCAGACAATACTTTCGTCAGCTTATCAGCCGTGTCGTTGCCGTAATTCCTTTGTGGCCTGGAATCTGTATGCATGTGGCCGATTTTCAGTAGCCGCTACATTTCTTGCCTCTCTGACCTAAGGACAATTTTTTTCATAATGCGATGTGAGATTACTGTCTTGAGTGCTGCCTTGCTGTTAAAAATAACCATAATTTAAGAAATTTTGTAAAGAAAAATTAGAATCGTGCGAAACTGACCAATATCAGGAAAAGTAATCGCAAATGAAATTAGCATGTAATCTCTTAAATTTACGCTTAAATAAAAAATTAAGTCTCTTCTCATTTTGATTTAAAGTATATTTAAATAACGGGTGATCTAAATCAATAGCCATTTTTTGACAGACTAGGCGAGAGTCGTGTCAAGCTGTCATGTTAATTTTTTTTCAGTATTATTTTGGCATTTCATCAAAAGCTTTACGCCTAAATAACGTTTACAAATCGTTCAACTTTAGTACGAAAATTCACGTTCTGTTAAAAATGTGTTTTGCGCTCAACTTATGGTCAACATAATCTGCCTACTGAGCGGACTATTCGCAACATCATCACCCAGCTTGAGACCCAGCATTCAATATTGGAGAATATTCAACCGAATAGATCACATCCAGCAAGCATTGAAGAAAATATGGCAGACATGGCTGAAAGTGTACATGAAGAGCAGGGAGAGGGGATTCGGCGCCGTTCGCAAAAACTATTTCTGACATTTCAAGCGACTTGACGCATTTTACGTCGAGATCTTTAATTGAAAGCGTGCAAACATCAACTTGTGCAAGACCTGAAGCCGCTCAACCTTCCTAAGTGACATCGCTTCGCTGTATAGGTTTTTGAAAACTTCCAAGAAGATTCAACGTTTTCGAGCTAAATTTTATTCAGCGATGAGGCGCATTTCTGGCTTAATGGTTATGTAAAAAAGAAAAATTGCCGCGTTTGGAACGAAGAGCAACCTGAAGAGATTCAAGAGTTGCCATGTAATCACACAATTTGATATCCGAAATTGAAGCTCGTGAGCTGGGCGACATTTGGTTTCAAGAAGACGGCGCCACTTCCCACACATCACATCAGTCAATGTCTTCATTGATAGAACACTTCGGTGAGCAGCTAATTTTACGTTTTGGGTCAGTCGATTGACCACCTGGATCGTGTGATATCTCACCGTTAGACTTTATCTTGTGAGAATACGCAAAGTCTAAAGCCTATGCGGACAATTCCGCTTCGATGCAGGCCTTGAAGTAAAACGTCACGGTTTAATTCGCCAGTTATCAGAATTCAAGGGAGACAAAGCCGCGCCAACTTAACTTAGACAATAATCCTAATTTATTATTTGGTCAAAATAGTCATTTCTTTTCGAACACCGTTAAAAAAAAATGTAAGGGATAGTGATACTGAATTTTAGCTTTCAATTCGGCTAGTCTATTTTAAAGTAGTTCTACTGAGTTCCAAAAATATCCTTATAATTTAGTACTTACTATATATTGAGAGTTTATTAACCGCTGAAAAAAGTTTACAATCAGCCTATTGAAATATTATTGGTGCACTAGCACTAGCACTAGCTATCTACAACAACTGTATAGCTAATTGAAAAACTTAGATAAGGCATGAAAAATGCTGGCCTGATGTAGTGAACAACAATAAATCTGGCGAAACTTATTGGTACTGTTGAACGTAAACACTTCGTTTACAAATACACTACAAAAGTGCGATAAGCATCGCTGCTTTTTACGTATTATGGTAATTAGTCATCCGTTTTTACGCACGTAGCGCCGTAGATATCAAAACGATGTGCGATGCTAAATTTGGAAAGTGTCAAAACAAGCCACTTTCAAATTCACGGTTTCTCTTTAATAGTTTATTAAAAATAACAAAAATGTTATAAAATTGTATTGCTTTTTTGTTTTCTGCATCGCAAAAATCATATCAAGCAAGTTGTGTTAATGTATATTTTTCCGCAGCAAAACATTCAGGCGTTTCACATTCTTCGAATAGACTGCATCTTATTCGAAAAATAACCGCTACTCGGAAACTTTTGATTATGCTCCAGGTGCTTCTCTAACTAGTCCTTTCCCTGGCGGACACTGCATTGAATATTTTCACAGCTGGAGTGTTTTTATCCATTCGGATTGCATAACCTAGCCAGCGTAGCCGCTCTCTCAGTCTTAATTCGCTTATGTACCTATGTCAATGTCATCCAATAACATCGTTCCATCGACTGCGGTATTTGCCATTGTGCGCAAAGGACCATAAATCTTCTGCAAAACCTTTCTCTCGAACACTCCTAAGATGTTGTCATCGTCTATGCCTCTACACCATACAGCAGGGCGGGGATGATGAGTGACTTTCAGAGTTTGGTCTCTGCTCGTCGCGAGAGGACTTTACTTCTCAACTGCCTACTCAGGCCTAAGTAGAACCCTTTCGCAAAAAATATTCTGCGATGGATTTCGAGTCTGACGTTGTTGTTGGTGTTAATCCTGGTTCCAAGATAGACGAAATTATCTACAACTTCGAAGTTATAACTGTCAACAGTGACGTGAGTGCCAAGTCGCGCATGCGATTACTGTTTGTTTAATGACAGGGGATGATTCGTCTTGTCTTCGTTCCCAAGCGGACACATTTGCTTTGCTTCCTTGTTCAACCTCGAGAAAGCAGAACTATCGGCGGGGTTGTTATGGCCAATGTTATCGATTTCATTGACGTACACCAACAGTTGTACACTCTTGTAGAAGATAAGAAGATTGTACCTTCCTTGTTTAGCTCTGGAGCTTGAAATATTGTCTCAAAGAGTAAATTGAAGAAGTCGCACGATGTCGATGTCGCCTTGTCTAAAATCTCTTTTGGTATCGAACTGCTCGGAGAGGTCCTTTCCAATCCAGACGGAGCTTTAATATTGCTTAACGTCAGCATACACAGCCGTATTAGTTTTGTGGAGATATCAAATTCAGACAAAGCGACATAAAGGCAGCTCCATTTCGTGCTGTTAAAGCAGCTTTAAAACCGAAGAAAAGGTAGTGCGTGTCGATCTTCCTTTTACTAGCCGTTTTCCAAGGTTTGAAGAATGGTGAAAATCTGTTCGATAGTAGATCAGTTTTTTGACACACAATACGCTCGATAGAACTTTATATGTGATGTTGAGGAGGCTTATCCCACGGTAGTTGGCGCAGATTGTGGGTTCTTCCTTTTTGAGGATTTTGATCGTCGGGCATGCTTTCTGTAGAGAAGCAGATGCATGCTTCTTATCAGTTCTTCGCTTCCGTATTTGAATAGCTCGGCCGGCAATCCGTCGGCCCCCTCATTGTTGTTGAAATTAGAATTTTTTTTGACAAAAATTTCGATTTTTTAGTATCACACTTGTTTCTCTTAAATTTATCCCCAAACCTTATCTTCACAATTATTCTTGGAAATATGCTATCAATTCTTTATTCTCTGTTTACACAAAGCCTTACCAAGGGGCATTAACTTACCGATTTAGGAAACATTTTCGTGCTCTAAAGAACGACAAAGAAGCCAAACACTAATATTCAAAAGCCCACTGTCCCGTTCTAAACTATATTCTTAGGAAACATCGTTTTCTTCGTCGTTTGGAGCAGTTGCAGAAAATTTTAATCAATTAACTAATTTTAGTGAATAAAAATTATTTTCCGATTGTGTGCTCAACCCAGAAAACTTTACGCTCAACATAGGTATGTACCTTCACTACTAATTGGGATGGTAAGCCTTAATAATTTAAGTGAAAACAAAGTTGTAAAATAATCCTTCGCTTTCAAAAAAATAGACACAGTTTTTAAACTAAACCTAAAGCTTCTTGTTCCCATATTTATTCCGAATACTTATTTACTATCAAAATTCATTGGTGCCACTCTTAAAAATTAACTTAGCCTACAGTTTCTAGTTATCAATGGCAAGATTATTTTTGGTCAACTCGGCATTAAACGAATTAATTATGAATTTTCCAAAGTCTTACGGGGTTGTTTGAATTTTTGCTTTTACGATTGCGATTCATTCCCCTTCATTATAGGCTTTATATAATCGCACATGTGTTCCTCAGACGTCTCGGTCTTTATGTCTTCCACGAGTTCGCCAGTCCATCTTGATCGCAGTCTTTCTCTTGCTTTAGTAACGAATGCTGTGGCCTCTATAAATTTCATTTGCGTTTTACAATTGTTGCCAATTCTCGTTGCATGGCCGAGCCATCTCAGTCAGAGCCGCGCTTTAGTAAAGCGACTAACATTTTCAGCTGTTATATGTTGCCCTACCTCATGGCTTCACTGGTCATTTTCTTCTACTGGTTCAAAGATTTTTCTTAGAACCTTTCTTTTCAAGTTTTATACTTTGATTTTTTCCTTTTTGAGCAGTGTCCAGGATTATACTTTTTGTCATAATATTGGTCGAGTGATGGTTTTGTATAGGCACAGTTATTATTGTTTAGCGAGAAATATTGACTGCATATTCTCTCCTCGATACGCAAGCTTGTTGAGTTATCATTATTAAATTGAAAACGCTTCTTAATAAAGGCTTTCATGGTTGCATTAGATTATCTCCCATGACATACTTAACCAATCACATACTTTATTTTACCTACGTGGATTTTGAGAAACATTTTTCATTTGAGTATTTACCGATAACGTTCGTGCTGTAGTGTACTTTTAAGCTCACAAAAGCTCTAAGTTTTTATAAGTGAAAGCGCAAGCTCAACTTTCCTAAATTATGGTGTTTGCTTTAAATCGACTCAAATTATCACGCTGTTAAATTATACATACTTGTATACTTGTACTACGACCTGCCCTAAGTTCTGTTACAGTTTCAGGCCATTATAACATTTGAACTAAAACACATTTTTTAATAAACTTTATTTTAGCTTAAAACATATTTAGTAAGTAAGTAATGTACAAAATTTTACTCTAACTGACCGTCATTGCTTTCAAACAAGCCTTTAAACGATTCAAGCATGGATCAAACGCAATGAGCACAGTTTCTATTTCTATGCGCAAACTAAAGATTTTTTGTGACACCTCAAACTCCTATGGAGTGTGTTTGCCAACCCCAAACATAAACTATAGTCCAATGGACTCAAATATGGACTTCCAGTTGGACAAACAGCTGCTGATATGAAACCAGAATTATTGCTCTTAAACCACTGCTGGGTGGTTTTTGTCTGCTGAAGCAGCATCTTGCTGAAAGATCAAGCTGCTTTCCTTCTAAAAGATTATTACTTAAGTGCTTTGCCACGCCTTCTAAATACTCCCTGTAAGTTCACTGTTTCAGCCTCAGGTGTAAACTCTTTTTCCATAACAGTGATGTGTAATGCCTTCTTGGGAGATTGTCCACTAAACTATTGCAACAGTTCGATGTTAATCACCTTTCATAGATTTTGTAGGATATTGATTGATCCACAAAAAGTATCTTATGCCCTCATATCTGATTCAGTTTTATCAAAAACACAGGCCTACGAGTTGTACAAAGTCTTCAAAGACGGTCGAGAGATCTTTGTAGGCTTGGCTCGTCTGGACGAATTTCGACCTCTTCAACTGATGGAAATATTAAAGAAAAGTGAAGGATATGAGGTTGGAAATCGTCAGGCAGGTGTTAGAGAGATGAGAAGAGAGCTCGACATCTATAGCGAGTCCGTTCGAATGGTTTTGGTGGACATTTTGAGTATGAAACGCGTTCTTGGTCGACTCAACCCAATAAAGCTTAAATTTTTTCAAAAAGGGTACAGTAAACAGGCCTCTTTGGACATGCGTGATCGTGGGAATTCCGATTCCAACCACCATATTCGCCAGTCTTGACGCCGTGTGACTTTTTCTTGTTCCCCAAACTGCAATTGCTGTTCTGTGGAGTCATTTTCCGTCGATTGACGAGATAAAACAAACTTCGCGGAAGGCCATTCCAAAATGTGCTCATGGAAACTGTTTCGAGGACTGAAAAAATCGTTGGATCTTAATCTTATTGCGAAGAAAAGAACGTCTGCAAAATATTCGATCGATATCTTGGACTAGGATTAGTTCGCAATTCTAAATCGACTCAGCTCACAATGCTATTCGATAAAGTAGTAACAAAGAGAAAGGGAAAATAAAGTAGAAGGAGAGAAAGTTCAACCAATGAGTTTAGCAAAGCTCGCTGATTGCATTCCATTTAATAATAATAATAATACAACATTTTTTTATTGTAACCTGTTACATCTTCTTGAGCAGAAAAAAGACATTACATTCCAACATTTGTATGTATGTATGAGTGCTTTCTGCTAGGAAAATCTAATTTCACAGTTTAATACACGTCTTTGCATGCCGTAGAAGAAAAAAATAAATAAAATGTCAAGGCAAAATGTGCGAGTTGTCGCTGAGCAACAAGTAATATTCTCAGAAAAGCGCTGGCCAACATTAACACAGCTTCGAGGAAGCCAAGAGCAAGCTAACTGCAGGCAAATGACAATGGGCAGAGCGAAAAGTGCAACAACAACGGCGAAATTTAATAATGCTTGTGCCTGACAACAATGACCATGGCAGCGCCGGTAGCAACTGAGGCAGTAACAACAACAACAACACGCATTACAATAAAAACCATCATAACAACAGCGATGGCAGTGCTGCCATGGGCGAAGGCCACATTCCGCTACACTTCCGCTGCAGCAATGAGTGCCAAAGCAAATATTGAATGTCATTGCCATTGACATGCGCTCGCAGGCACACACACACACTTCTACATCTACACAGCTCGCTGTCATTGCGATAGTGTGTGACATTTTCGTTGCGCCGCAACCGCCACGGACTAAGAGCGCTTTGCCAGCGAGTCAATGAAGCTCAAATTTAATTCAATAAAATGCGCACCGAAGAGGCTGGCCGGTGGCTGGTACGCGGCGCGGGGCGTGGCGGAAATGTATTAGAAATATCACAAGTACATCGTTGAAAGCTGAACAGTGCAGCTTCCTGGGCACTTTTGCGCTCTCCCCTGCCCGCAGGCCACAGCGTAAGTACAGTGCTGTGTTTTGGCTGCGAGCTGTGCGGCCACGGCGTATGAGTAACATTGCGGTTACAATGACAATTGGTTTATGCCGCTTATGCAATGCGTCCTATCCCACACACACACAACAACAACACCACAAACACGCAAGTAAATAACAGTACAAAGTTGCGCAAACAATTTTAATCATGTTTATTTTTGCACAAACAAGTGAGCAAACTAACACAGCGGCTGCCCTGTGCGAACGGCGGCGAGGCAGCGGCAGACGCTTGTGTGCGAGTCGCGTTCGCATTGTTCGCTGCAACAATGGCGCTCAGCGTCAAATAAGTATGTTTGTGTGTATATAGTTGCGGAAGACACCTTGCAATTCCGTGGCACTTCTCTCAGCAAATATATGGGGCACTTGAAGCACATATAATTCAAGCAACTCGGTGGCATGCAACAAAATGATGATAACAAAAGATTGCAAATGGAAAGTTAAGTTTACTTTGAAAGTGGCAGCCGGCAGCAGCAACAACAGCACATGCACACCACTGCCAGTTGTCAAGCAGTTGTGAAATACTGGCCGTAATAAAATATGCTGGAGCGTATAAAGGCATTCCTTGCCACTAAACGAAGGCCACAGTCGCAAAGCCGCACAACTATTCGAATGTGTGCGCCGAAAAAGTTTGCGAAATATTTGAGTTTTTGTGGATTTGCGCCGCTGTTGCCGTGCTCGCTCTTATCTCGGCCGCCTTGACTTGTTTCAGCTGCTGCCAACTTACTGTCTCGTTAATAATGCGCTTTCCGCCCTTCGGCTGGCAGGCCAGGTAGGCAATGCCAATTGTGTTCAAATTTATGTTGACACTTTTCAACAGGAAGTCGTAAATAGCGGCAACTTACGACCACAAAAAGCAGAAGAACTTTCTCGCGGCGCACATACACGCCCACAAAGCGCGTACACGCCCATTTGGTTGGGGAGGCTTATGAAGTGTTGGCTTTTTCGTGGAGAGTGGAAGGCACTTATCTGCTTAGTTATATAAAACCAAAAATTAAGGCAATTTTTTGCTTAGACGTA
This sequence comes from Bactrocera zonata, assembly GCA_037783105.1. Lineage (NCBI taxonomy): Eukaryota > Metazoa > Arthropoda > Insecta > Diptera > Tephritidae > Bactrocera > Bactrocera zonata. The sequence continues at coordinate 521,222 of JBAWJQ010002572.1, read as the reverse complement.
TACCGAAAGACTTAGCGGTCTCATTATATATGATGACATAAGTCCCGGATATCGGCACAAAAAATAGAATTTCCTCTAAACACATTTCCTAACACAAGGTAACGTAGATTAAAATTTCTTTGAAGCAGTAACTTGTTTAAAGTGGTAGCGGCCGTAGAGAGATCGCCCAAGTATATAAGAATCCGGTAGGTATCTATACGCACTCGTAATCAAATTTGACCAGTATTTGTCCATATAAACTGCGATTATCTCACATCATTGTTCATTTTCTACAAGTGGAGTATCACGAAGGTATATAGAAAGCCTAAAAATATACCACGTTTTCGGCAAAACGAATTTCGACTCTAATAGCAAAGAAGAGATAACTCTACACTACATCAGATACTCTACACTTAACGTTTTTAGTGACATCACTCTAGCACTAGTGCCGCAACAATTTACCTTTTCGGGATTGAAAATTTTTGCTGTCGGTATCCCGAAAATTTTCGGGATTTTAGGTATAATTATTTTTTAAGTCTTGTTACACCAAAAATTTAACTTTACGAATTTAATCGAGACTTTTGAGCAATTCCGAAGAATGTCGTTGGACGGCACAAGTTATTAGAGCAAAGAAGAACTCTACACTATATCAAATACTCTAGGCTTAATGCTCTTAGTGACTACACTTTAAAAACTAGTGCCGTCATTAATTTGCCTTTCGGGATTAACAGTTTTCACTATCGGGATCCCGAAAATATTCGGGATTTTAAGAAGAGTGTCTCTGGACGGCACTAGTTATTACGAAATATTTATCATAAGAGTGGAGCAAAAGGGAATTAACTAACTACTACGCAAATTCAACGAATACCGAATCAGTTGACAGTTGATGGTTTCGGGATTAGAAAAAAATTTAGTCAGGATCTCGAACTTTTCGGGACATTCAGTGAAACTTTATTGCAATTCTTATTATTTAAAAATCACTCATCCAATTCTCTTGAAGCGTTATGCTATTGGTTATAAATATGTATATACTATTATATAGCATATGAAAATACAGATATTGTCAAAAGCTAATACTCCGCTAGGTGGCGCCAGAATCGATTTATTACCAACATTATTTATTACAAATTAAAATAATGAAAGTTATCAGTCTAATTTATGAATATTTATTTATATACTAGCTGATCAAATTTGACCCAGACTGGTCCCTTTAAACTACCCGCGCAAACCGAAGCAATCAAATGTTCTTTTCATTTACTATTTGTACATATAACTTTTTCAAGAAGTGCGTGCTTGGCAGCTGTTTGCCGATCACTGTTTTGGGTATGAATATTGTCAACGTCAGAGTTGTATCAAAAGAACGGAATATTTTCCAGAAATAACCTCAAGTTGATATCACAAAAGAGATGCTTGGCATCCCAACCGAAGACCCTATATTAATCTAACGCATCCAAACTGGTGATGAGATATGTATGAGTTTTAGAATATGACGTTGAAACAGTTAAACAGTCTAAAGAATGGGGCTTCAAAGGTGAGCCGAAACCGAAAAAACCACATCGGTTGAAAAATTCAATAAAATATAATATGCAGGTAAGGTTCGTGGTGTTCTTTGAGTGTGTGCTTCACCATAAATTCATCCTACAGGGTCACACGGTTCACGTAAAGCAAATCGTCGTAAACAACTGAATTTATGAATATCTCAGTGACTTTTTTCTGAGAACTTTGCTTCGCGCCATGAGCCATTTGAAGTTAATCAAAGTCACGCGAGGAATGCAGTGATCGCAACGTAGGTTCTTTAAGCAGTACTGCTTCAATGATAATCGTAAGAAAAGCGATCAGTTTACGACTCCCAGTACAGCATTTATTTAAAGGCACGTGCCGTTCGACTTTGTGAGCCACCAGTCCGCAGGATTAATCTTTATAAAAGTCATACAGCGCTCTTATCATCTAAAGTTATTAAATGCAAAAGTTATATTTTCAATATAAACGCTACTTTGTTTAAGCGGCTTTACTGTTAACCAAAAAACACAGAAATAAAATTGTATTTTATTTGAAAATCGCCTTTCACTCATTGGCACAAATTTCCTAGAACAAAATATAATCCTCTCTTGAGCTTGACAACGTCAAACTTTTGTTTCTTGTAATCAATTTGTGTATGCCTTGAATGCTTATGTATAGATGTAAGCTCAGTACATACAGTGGCGAGCAAATGTGGATACATGTTTGTCACTTTTGTACTCTTTTACCTATAAAAACTTTCATATTTATTCAAATGCTCTCAATCTTTGGAATTTTAATCTTCATTCTATTGTTGTTAAATCAGCTTATTTAAAAATAACAACAATAATAGCAACAACAAATATTTTAGCAAAAGCTTAGCTTAACTGCGTTTATCCAGTTATGCTCGTGTTTTTTTATTTTTCAATTGCAGTTTAAAGTGAAGCTGTAATTTGTTTTTGTTTTTTATGTCTCGTTTTTTCATTCATCCTTGACCTCTTTGAAGGCGATTTAATTAGTTAAAAGGTAGTTTTAGTGCATATAAACGCGTTTTTACATCGAATAGATCGACGCTAGTGAAAATGAAGAAAATATCATCAGATATAGAAAACCGTGTAGTCGTTTTGGCTGGAAGTGGTAATTCATCACAAGCCATTGGTAAAGAATTGAAAATTTTCCACCGTACAGTCCTTTTAGCGCAAAAAATACGAAATATTAAGCCTGCGCCGAACGCTGGGGGTCCTAAAAATTGCTGACAGAGGGCGACGCACGGGCTATAGAGCGGCTTATGCGACAGAAAGAATTTAATACGCCTAAGAAAGCTGCTTTTGGAATCAACAAGCCCGTAAGTGAGTGGACAGCTCGCAGAGCACTTCGGCGAATCGGGCTTATTGCATCAATAAAACAAAAAAAAACTGCTTTGTCGGATCAATAATTAAAGGCTCATCTGAATTTCTGTAAGGATCGAAAAAACTGGAGCGTTGAAGACTGGAAACGCGTTATATGAACAAATGAGACCAAAATCAATCGTCTTTAGTCAGACGGAAAAGAGTATTACTGGCACCGTGAAAATGAAACTCTTCAGAAGCACCAAGTGAAACAGACCGTGAAACAAGGCGGAGGTAGCATAATTGTTTGGGGCTGTTTCATTTGGTGGCATATTGACCCTTTAGTGAAAATAGAAGGAATAATGAGAAGGAAGACTATCTTGGTATTCTTCAAGGTAACCTTCCGGATTTCATTGATTTGAGCGCATACCCAGAAGAGGAGGTTATTTTTCAGCAGGACGGAGACCCGAAACACATCGGCAAGATCGTTAAAAATTGGTTATCCGAGCAAAAGTTCAAAATGTTACCATGGCCACCGTAACCCAATCGAAAATTTATGGGCATTTTTGAAAAGGCGCTTGGCAGTACATGAAAGAGCTCCAACAAACATGATGGGGCTTTGGGAACGTTTGCAGTCAGAATGGGGAAATATTTCTAAGAACACTATTGAAAAACTGGTAGAAAGTATGCCAAAGCGAGTCAAAAGTGTAATTGGAAACAACGGATTATGGACAAAATACTAAATTTCTGTTGTAAAGAAATATATTTCATCACGAGCATAACTGGATAAATAGCGTTAAAAGAAGTTTTTTATATTGAATTGGCTTTTTGTTTTTGGTTTTGATCACGAAAAATTTTTAATTTTTTATAAAATAAATGAAGAGTAAACCTTGAAAATTTGAAAGCATTTCATTGAAAATTAACGGTTTTATTAATGAAAGAGTGCAAAAGTGACAAACATGTATCCGCATCTGCTCGCCACTGTATCTACAGTATGTATGGCAAACAGCCATACCAACAAATAGCAGCAAGCTTACGCATGTAAATCCGTCTAAATTTAGATTTCACCTGAAAAATTACATTTGTCTGAGATTTAAACAATGCCAGAGAAGTGCAACATTTTGTTTATTTCAATTTTTTTATAAGGTCATCAGAAACGTGTCTCAACGAAAAAGAAGATAAGAATGTAATACATACATATATATATATATATATACTATATATATGTATATAATAAAATTTGCCGTTATAAAACACATATACATTATGTTTTCGTACAGTGACAGGGCAGTTCAGAAGAAAACGAGCTCTGTGCTGTGCTAATGGGAGTATAATTTCAGAAGCTACTAGTAAAAAGGACGGCGGTGTCAGATAACTTCAAAAGAAGGTCTGTCAAATAGTTGACATTGTACTATACTCTAGAGAGAATTTTCTTGCAAAATAAAAGTTTATGAACTGCTTTAATTCACTTGCCTAATAACCTATTCAGTCGAAAGAACGGAACTAAAGCCATTGAATTTGAATTAAAACTGCGCGCGTCGAAGGATTTGGAGAATTATTTTTTTTTTAGGGGTAGTACTGTCAGTCACATTTATGTCAAACTTCATGTCAAAATATTCATTAGTGTTTGAGATACGTGTCATTTTGTGAGCTGCCAAAAGTGAGTTTTTCGTTTTTTGCGATGTCGAAATTGGTGGAGCAAAGAATTTGCATTACATTTTGTTTACGGAATCAATTTTCTGCTGCGGATACGTTGAGGATGGTGCAGAAAGCCTTTGGTGATGAGGATATGTCTAAAAAAACTGTTTACAAGTGGTATAGTAAGTTGCAAGCCGGCCGTGAACGTGGCGAAGACGAAGAGGGTCCAGGGCGACCATCAACCTCAACCGACGAAGCTCATGTTCAACAAATCAAAGATTTGATGTTGAAAAACCATCGATTAACAATTAAAGACCTTGCTGATGAAGTTGGTATATCGAAAGGCTCAGCCAATACCATTTTGAAGGATGTTTTGGGCCTTTGATGCTTTCCGACTACCAGGGTGTCATGAAATGCATTATAACTGGCGCTGAGACTTGGATTTATGCTTACGACCCCGAAACAACCGATCAATCGAGCAAATATAGTGCCAAAAGAGAGCCGAGACCAAAAAAATCGCGCCAAAGTCGCTCAAAAATCAAGGTCATATTGACTGTTTTCTTCAATAATCGTGGTATTGTGCATTATGAATTCCTTCCAACCGGTCAAACAGTCAACAAGGAATATTATTTGAAAGTTATGCGTCGTTTGCGTAATGCTATCCGCCTAAAAAGGCCGGAATTGTGGAAAGACAATTCTTGGTTTTTACACCACGATAATGCACCATCCCATACTGCCCTCGTAATTCGTAATCATTTCGCCAAAACCTCAACCCATATCGTCCCGCAACCACCGGAGACACCGTTTTTATACGATAGAGGAGATTCAAGCCGCAGCGAAGACGGAACTGAAGGCCATCCCGCAAAGTGACTACAACTAGTGTTTCGAAGATTGGAAAATCCGTTGGCATAAGTGCATTGCATCGGGAGGGGATTGCTTTGAAGAGGATGAAATTGATTTGGAAGAATAAATAAAGAATTTTCAAAATAAATACAATGTCACCTTATTTTTTAGGCACAGTATTATGTTTCAGCTTCTCATCATCCAACGCGTAAGCTCTTCATTCCTCCGAATGCAATTTTCCCATATTATTAAAGCGAGCTCTTCACGATAGGTGCCCTCTAAAACCTCTAGAATATTACTAAGATCCCTTTTGCTGTTGGAACTGTCGTTCACAAAACCATTGGTATATTCTTCTCTTCTGTGTCTTGCACCAGAAATTGAAATATAATATTTGGGAGAGGAAATTGCCATCAAATGTCGCGATTACCTCCTCACGCGATATCTGCTATGACGCAAATCTAAAGATTTTGTTCGAAAAAACGTGATAAAAGTGGTGAGCAGTGGATAAGCAGGATCTCCTGCTAGTAAAAAAAAAAAACAGAAAAAGAAAAAAGTGAATCTTCCTGAGTGGAGAGAGCACTAATACGAAACATACGAGCGTTATATACACTACCAAAGTACAATGCCGATGGCTTAACTATTCATCGCATACAACTTGTGTCTGTATGGAATAGATTCGGCTTTTAGAAAGTTATTCCTATACAGTACAACATAAAATCGCATAAGCTTTGGTATCGATAGAATATAATAATTTGTGGAGAGTGAAAATATTAATATTATAAAACTGGTGAGAAGTATTCAGGTCCGCCTCATTTTAGCAGCTTTCTCGGATTGGCAGTAAGAAATTCGAAATAGAAAGCTTATTTCGCCTTGCGGCACCAAAAATTTTCAAATTATAGAATTAACCTCACACTGCTACACAACACTTTTTTATTATAGCGCTAACATATGCCTTATCTATAAACATATATTTATATTGGCAACATATTTTCTCTGTCATATTTGGCACATCAATATCCCAAGTGCTTGACTACGGTCTTAAGCCTTCAATTCACCACTCTCCTCGGTTAAATTTCGTTGGTTGCTGCTTTAGAAATTGCAAACATTTTTACACGTATTTTGTGTATGTGTGTGTGTGTAGCACACATTTATATGTATTTATGTGCGTGTGTGTGTTTGTTTGTGCTGTTATATTAACGCAGTGTGGGCGGTTGGGTTTTATCGATTTTCAAAATTCCACATTATTTGTGTGTATGTGTGCGCAATATTTCAATATAAATATGTACTTATGTGTATGTGTACGCAAGTGGAGGTATGAAATGTATGTATGTATAAACGCAATCTAAAATATTTCGCAAATTCGTGTATTACTTTTGTTTCGCAAATAATGTATTTGCAATGCGCGCAGCATCAAAGAAGATTACGGGGAGAAAGCTATCAGCGAAATCAAGGCGATGAAGCGAATATTGCCAATACAATATGGAGCAAACACATACACATATGCACATTTATAGGTGCAGAGCAACCTTTGCGCATATTTACATATAGCTATATATACATATACATACATTTGTGAATGTCTGTAAGAAACTGTTGCCACTGGCAATTCCACCCGGCTAACGCAACAAATCTCTTTCATCTCTCAATAAACGCACACAAAGCCAAGGCAAAAGCAACAAATATGCAAATATGAGCACATATACTTGTATAAATAATACGAGTGCTTATAGCCAAAAGGGATAAGGCTTACCAGTTAGTGAAAATGTTCCGAAGTAAACATCAACTAGTTATATCCGGACCAAAATTGGACCAGTTATAAAAAAGTGTTTTCACACTTCTCCAATCTTATTTTCCTGAGATTTTTCATTTTGGATATTTTTTAATGTTAGAAACACTAGAAACTATGATGAGTCAGTGAAACCTTGAAAAGTATTAGTCTCTTTTTGTGTATTTGTTGGGTGCAAAAGGGCACTACTTATTATTTAGTGAGACATGCTGGAACAAAAGCCAACAGTTTCTTCCATACAAAATATTGAAAAGTGTCATTAGTCACACATTCTTTACAATTAAACGCACACCCATTCCCGACCAATCGAATCCTTTACAGGGTTTCAACTGTTTGAAAGCAAATATGAGTGTATGTGTCTGTGTATGCGGTAGAGAAAGCCAGCAGTTAGTTTGAATGTAAATTAGAATTTCATAAGAGATTTTAGATTTCCCGATTTGTGTGAGTTCTCCGAATATCCTCCGGTCGATGGGTAGACCGAAATATAATCTTTGTGAGAATGTGTTGGAAGTACAGAATTTCTTCCTTCCCTCTATGCTAGTAGCTTCTAATGTTCTAACGTCACACATACATACATAAATACAAGAGCTTAACGGCAATTGTCTTATTAAAATATAAAATTTTAACTTCGTGGATAATGATTGTATTACAATCTCCAGAACGTGCCACCTTTCTACAACCTGTATTCTCAGGGTTTAGTCAGTGAGAACTTATTCTCCTTTTATTTGGCCTCAGCTGGTACCTCCACTCAGGGTGGTCAATTGAGTTTGGGTGGTTCGGATTCCAGCCTCTATCAAGGTAGTCTCACCTATGTGTCCTTATCAGAAGAAACTTACTGGCAGTTCAGTTTGGGTGGTGCTACCATGAACGGACAGGTCTTGTGCAGTTCCGGTTGCCAAGCCATCCCTGATACTGGCACCTCACTCCTTATCGCACCATACAGTGCCTACAACGCATTCGTGAACATCGTTGATCCCGATGGTGATAGCACTGTTGACTGCTCGTCGGTGGACAGCTTGCCTGATATTGACTTCGTCATTGGTGGTGTAACCTTCTCTGTACCGGCTTCAAAGTACATTCTGAATGAAAACGATCAGTGCTCACTTGCCGTCAGCTACATTGGTACTGACTTCTGGATCTTGTGTGATATCTTCCATGACTTGTACTACGCCGAATTCAATATGGGCAATAGCCGCATCGGTTTCGCTCCAGTCGCTTAAGTTAAATTTATTTTTATTTACCACTAAATGATGGTTCTTTAATAAAATACTTAAAATATAATTGTGAATTGTGTTTATGAATTTATTGAAATCATTAGAAAATCAGTGGAGAAACTTATGCCAGGACAAATTGATATCAGAATAACACTGAGGAGAGTAGTAAAATGTATTGGTATTACAAAAGTATATGTACTAAAGATGTTTGAGAGCTCTCATAGCTTTTTGATAATGTAGTTGTCGGAATACCAAATATCTACTCGGTTCCTTATTATCAGCTTGATGTTCATAGGATAAGTCAAGAAGAACATTGCAGCGTTTTCAATTTATTCGTAGTATTTTCAGTACTTTCTATAAATGGGACATCTTCGGCTCCCAATTGAGGATGTGTACTCGTCTTTGCTACATTTTACACTTAGTGCATTTTCACTATATTCTGTCTTCTAGATGAATATTATAAGGATGATGTCACATACGACATGGTCGAGTTATGAAGGTTAGTTACGAAGGGGTAAGCCGGCGAAAATGATTCCAAAGTCAGTATTTATGGTCTGGAAGCTTTTTATATTTGTTTGGTGGCCGATAGCGGACCACTTTAGCATATAGCTTGCTCTCGTACAAACTGACCGATTAAAAAAAAACAAAAGTCTGGTATGAAAACCTTTTTTATTTAAAGAGATACATATATTCATGAAGTTTGGCACACATTGTTCCCCAAGGCAACGCTACAATCTACAAATAAACTGTTCAGATTAGACTACTCGAACGTAAAGCTGCCATAAAAGCTGATCACTCACACTGAAAAATTAAAATTATTTTCTTATTAAATTTTAATTTATTTAAAATTAAAATTTATTTAAAATTCTAAAGGAGGGCCACACTGTTGACCTCATCTTCCGTTATAAAAGTTTTGATTAGGCGATTTTGATTGGCTATTATAGTAAAAACCAAAGAAGTACACTCACTATCCACATCTTCGCGGCAAAGTCTTAATTTGCAAGCAATCACGTCAAATAAAAGAACTGTACAGACTGCATGGTTTACATAAACCAATTCGTGAGTTGTGCGACTTTTATTTCTTTAATAATAAAATATTTATTATATTTTTTTTAGAAAAATGGTTGAAATTAACTTCGTTAAAACTTCAAAAACGCGTTGAGGACGAAAAACGTCCAGGTTCTACATCAACTGATGATTAACACATCAGTAAAATAAAGGATTTGGTGCCTGAGAATCGACAATTAACAGTCAGAGATCTTACTGGCATCGTTGGAACAGCGGAAGTATCATTGTAAAACATTTTGAAAGATTATTTGGGCCTAAGAAAATTAACAGCTTGATTGCTTTCAAAGTCACTCAATTGGAAGCAGACGATCAATCGGCTGAATATCGTGACAAAAATGAACCGCAACCGAAAAAACTGGTAAAAAATCAAGGTTATGTTGATACTTTTCTGCGGTCAACGAGGTGTGATGCACTCTGAATTCCTACCGACTGGCCAAACTGTCAGAAAAAAATAATATTTGAGTGTTATGCGTCGCTTGCGTGACGGTTTTCGTAAAAAAGGCCGGTATTATGCACCACGATAATACTTCGTCGCATACTGCATTGATTCTTTGTGAGCTTTTTGTCAACTTTTCGACCAATATCGTGCCGCAATCACCATATTCGCCTGATTTAGCTCCGTTTGACTTCTAGCAATTCAGCAAACTCAAACGATCGCTTCGGGGAAACAGTTTTGAGTCAATTGAAGACATTAACCTTAATCGCTACGCGTATTGAAGGCTTAAAAAAAATTGGCACAAGTGTATTGGGGACAAAGTTGCCTTTCAGGGGTCGACAAAGATTTTGAAGAATAAATTAAGTATTTCAAAATTATAAACAAAATTTTACTATTATTTGCTCATGGTCGTATATACATATTTATTAAGTATATTCCACACGATCATTTGGTAACGTTCATACATTAAAATTAAACAAATAAAACATCGTGCTATCCTTAAAATATGTAAATGTAAATGGGTTTTGTATTAAGCAAACGCCGCAATTGGCACATTCATGGGCAATCACAGCCAAGTGTCACTCATACGACCTGTCGCACGCGTATTTTGTGCGGTTAAATTGTGCCGCCACACACACACACATAAACACACAAGTGCGACTTGTACGGTTATTTGCCACAACACACACTGAGTAGTATGCAAATATTTGAGGCGCTTTGCTTTTAGCTCATGCGGGCGATGACAAATATTTGTAAGCGCTCACACATACACATATACACAAATAAATGCCGTCATTTACATATGCCAGTTTGTGCAAATAAAGTTGGGGGAAACTACTTTCAACTTAACAACTAACAGAATTGCCTTTAGCTCTTTTGCGTTCAAGGCAACAAAAAATGAATTTTATCAAATTTTTTGTGGAGCTTGAGCTGAACGTTTGCGCCGCTTGCTCACGGCTGTCTAAAATTTGGCGAAGATTTTTCCATTTCAAGTAATTAAGAACTTCCAGCGCGTTTTGTATGCAAAACTCGTTTTATCGACATATGCGCTTTTTGCTGAAAATGCTTGCAAGATACACTCACACAAATATATTTGTAATTTCTTGCGGTTCACCGACATTCACTGCCACACAGGCATCGTCGTCGGCGCACATTCGCTCGCATTTATTTAAATTTACCTTTTCAACTCATTTATTTTGCACTCAAATGCATTTGCATTTGTGTGTGTTTGCCTAAAGTCTTACGAGAGTGGTACACACACAGTGAAATCGCAGCTTGCGGCACTTTCCATATTTTGCTGTGGAAAACACTGCTTCGGCGTATTTGTATTTTATCAATGCGCCCCGAGTTATTAGTACCTACATACTTGTAAATATAAATATAGGCTTATATACATATATATATGCATATATTATATTCTATATGTTTAGCTGAAACCACTAAGGCTAATTAAGCGTCCCTCAAAGTGATTTCAAAAAGCCTTCTGTACTCACGAGCTAACATAGGTGGGCGTAGAAAGGCCTGAAAGCACTAAGTGGACATAAATTATGTGTGGATTTTTATACCAGTGCATCAATTGATTTGAAGTATAACTGGTTTTTTCAGCAAATAATTTTTTATAATACCTAAATTATACCACATCCCCATATTTTCTATTGAATAAATAGGAAGAGTTGCGCTTATCAATGTTATATCCACTTATTGGTCAAAAATCGAGTTTTTGGCTTTGTATTTTCTTTTTTTTCCGTTTTTTTTTTGTGAAGAGCCTTTTTTATTTAATAAATAAATAAAAAAAACACATTTACATTATGCAGAATGTTCTTAAATAATTGGCGAATACTTTTGAAAAATGTTGAAGCGCCTTGATCTCTTAACTGGTATTCGGGAGCACCACGGAAAAGGGGTTAGGCAGTGAGGCAGACTTTTCTGCTTTATGTCTTCTAAGCTTTAAAAAATCATAAAAAGTATTTTTTGTCAAATATATTTTGACAAAATGGTGGCTTCCCAAAAAAAATCGAATTTTGTTAAAACGTGCATTTTTAAGAGTCTAGAAATTTAAAAAAATCGTTTTTTTTTGTAATTTAAAAGTTTAACTATTCAAGAATATGTGTACAAGAGGATTTTTCAAAATTCAAATTATTTTTGGAGATATAGGCATTTTTCTGACCCGGCATCCAAACTGGTTCCACCGGAACGCGAAACTTTAAACGCGTTTTTCTCAAAACTGACTTTTTGGAACGATACCCACGATTTCTCAGGTTTTACTGCACCGATTTACTTGAAATTTTTATAGAGTCTTCTTTATAGGCTTGTCTATGGTTTGAACTAGCCCCATCCCCAAATTTTTATTATTATTATTTATTGATCCAAAAAAAACTTTTTTTTAGGCAGTCGCCATTTTGTGAAAATTTTTTTCCTACTTTTCTGTAGTTCCGGCCATCTAGATTAATAACCTTTTTTTTTTTTGGTTTCAGATAACTAGGAGGGTTGAAATCATGGGCATGGTCACGTGGAAATTTTAAGAGACCCCCCCTCGTCAGCTTATAATTTTTTAATTTTTTTACTTCTTTTAGTTTTTAGTTTTTTTCTCTACTCTTCAAAAATTAACAAATAACTGGTAAAAAAAATGGATGATAAAAATATTAATTGCCTTTTTTTACGACACTTAAAAATTACCTGAAATTTATGCTTCTAGACTAGAATACCCCTTTAATTGTAAAATTTTTTATTTCAGAACGTTTTGACATTTAAGCGATTTTTGTTGTTAGTAGTATCTTAAAATATTCACCTCGATCAAAAAATTGAAGTCAATCACAAACAGTTTCGCGCGATAGTTTTTATAACTTGGTGACGTGGGTTAACTCATTAAGAGTGCATAGATGAACCGAATTCATTCATTCGAGTTTTTGCCAATCAATCAGTGATTATAGATGGTATGGTGAACGTAATTGAGAGCGTAGATCACTCCAAGGTGAATTTCCTGAAGGTCACCCAAAACCGGTTGTTCTACCAGAGACTGGTATTGCCAGATCGCCATGTAACTTATCGTGAGGTAGAGGCAACTATGGGCATTACTGGTACATTCGACATTACTGTTTTTTTATTTAAACTGGACATGTCGGCCATGTCGCAACTATAGCAATAGAACAACGCAGAACAGTGTATTCTGAATGCCATACAACCATCTGTTCGTCATTTGTTTTTCGAAACCGAGAACGGATCACTCTTCACCGCAACAATGCGAGCTCTCATACATATATTGACTGAAAGGAACTGGACTCAAAACATCAATGTGATGAGTCATTTACCGTATAGCCCTAACTTGCTACCGAATGACTTCTTTTTATTTCCGTACGAAAAAAAAAAACTAAGACGTCAACTTTGCCGACACCTGAAAGGGCGTTCGATGTGCTCAAAAGTCGTGTTTTCGAGATAACCCAATTAAAGTGCCAAATATGCTTCTACAATTGATTCAAACGCATGCAAAGGTTAACGGATCCAATTTGAGAGTACTTTTTAAAAAAGCAGTTTTCGATGATTAAAATTTGTTTTTGTTGTCGAATCTTGAAGTATAGGGTGATTTTTTAAGAGCTTGATAACTTTTTAAAAAAAAAAAACGCATAAAATTTGCAAAATCTCATCGGTTCTTTATTTGAAACGTTAGATTGGTTCATGACATTTACTTTTTGAAGATAATTTCATTTAAATGTTGACCGCGGCTGCGTCTTAGGTGGTCCATTCGGAAAGTCCAATTTTGGGCAACTTTTTCGAGCATTTCGGCCGGAATAGCCCGAATTTCTTCGGAAATGTTGTCTTCCAAAGCTGGAATAGTTGCTGGCTTATTTCTGTAGACTTTAGACTTGACGTAGCCCCACAAAAAATAGTCTAAAGGCGTTAAATCGCATGATCTTGGTGGCCAACTTACGGGTCCATTTCTTGAGATGAATTGTTGTCCGAAGTTTTCCCTCAAAATGGCCATAGAATCGCGAGCTGTGTGGCATGTAGCGCCATCTTGTTGAAACCACATGTCAACCAAGTTCAGTTCTTCCATTTTTGGCAACAAAAAGTTTGTTAGCATCGAACGATAGCGATCGCCATTCACCGTAACGTTGCGTCCAACAGCATCTTTGAAAAAATACGGTCCAATGATTCCACCAGCGTACAAACCACACCAAACAGTGCATTTTTCGGGATGCATGGGCAGTTCTTGAACGGCTTCTGGTTGCTCTTCACCCCAAATGCGGCAATTTTGCTTATTTACGTAGCCATTCAACCAGAAATGAGCCTCATCGCTCATCGGACACGGACGCGAAACACATTTCGAACCGAACACTGATTTTGGTAATAAAATTCAATGATTTGCAAGCGTTGCTCGTTAGTAAGTCTATTCATGATGAAATGTCAAAGCATACTGAGCATCTTTCTCTTTGACACCATGTCTGACATCCCACGTGATCTGTCAAATACTACTGCATGAAAATCCTAACCTCAAAAAAATCACCTTTTATAAAAGCTAACCCACGTAAAATGTTATTTCATTCCGAATAAATCAAGTTTATTCAATTCGCTACTTTTGAACTTTCTTATGCTTCACCTATATTATTATGGCCCATGACTGTTTGAATTGTTTACCTTGTTATTTATAGTATAACGGATATTTGTCGCTATTTTTATTTCACGGATCTGCCTATTCAATGTCTTTTCGCATCACGGAGGCACATAATTTGCTGCTAAAAGCTCAACGAATATATAGTTGTTATTAGTTAACAATACACAATGATTATCCATCATCGATAGATTAGCCAAGCTAAACAATCGTGAGTTGTTCTTTAGTTGCCATCAAGGTCAGGAAATGTGTTGTTTCGACGAATTCAGACCACCAGTAGAGGGGTGTTACAAAGAGCATGTTAGAGCTGGTTCGATTTATGAAAAGACTCATTGCATGGTGGAGATATACTATTTTCTTACATACATTTCATATGTCGTGTTCGATTCTTGATAAATGAGATATTAATCTATTACACTATCCGGAATGAAATTGCGCAAAGGTCACTCTAGATTCTCGTATCAACTCGAGCTATTCGATATCTCGTTAGCTGTCCTTACACCCAATAAAAGACAAAAGTATAACGGTCGGGTCTGGAATTATTTGAAACCAGTTCGAAATATCTATTGTCATTGATAACGCAATTAAATATAAACAATAAAACAAGCCTGCGGGTGGTACAAAACCTTCAAAGACAGTTGAGAGATCGTTCAAGACATGCCTCGCTCTAGACCACCTTCGAACTCTTTAACTGATGAAAATATTAATAAAAAGTAAAGGATATGGGCTTGAAAATATTCAGGCAAGAGATGGTAAAAAAGCTCAACATCTCTCGCGAGGTATAAAACATGTTTTTGCTCGACTCGTTCTGATAAAGCTGATTTATTTTCAAAAAAGAGTACCGTAAACAGTTTTTTTTGACATGCCTGATCGTGCGAATTCCGATCCCATATTCACGGAGTAAATTATAACTGCCGATGAGACATGGGTTCCATCAGTTTTCATTCGAGTGATTTTTTTTTGTTCCGCACTAAAATTGCCGCTCTGTGGAACCCGTTTTCAGTCGACTGAAGTGATAAAACGAAATTCGGTGAAGGAACTGAACGCAATCCCAAAAAGTGCTTATGAAATATGTAGGATGTGTATCTACGAGGAATGGAAAAATCGTTAGATATATCTGGAGGGGATAACTTTGAAGGTGACAATATAAATATTGATGAATAATAATATTTAAAATTTCCGTTTACTTTTTTGTTTTTACTTTCATATTTTAAGAATACGAAGTAAAGTTTTTAAAGAGAATAATTCAATGTTTTACGAATTACACATGGTCTTCTAAGCATACGTTTTCCACTAGAATGTATAATGCGAACAATGCGCACGGGTAATACCGTTGGTAAATTCGAAAAATACTGTTTGCAGAAAAACGCATTTAAAAATAAACCGATAGAGCTGACAGAACTGTGGGACTACCTTTAAAATGTCGTAACTGTCATAAATCAATCGAAATATTCCTTTTAAATTTTAGAGTGAAATTTTTAAGGTTGTAATCTATCGAAGTATGAAAAAATCGAATTTTTCTAATTTCACATTTAGTTTGTACCTCAATGTAAATATAAGATATTTTTGCTGCCCTCCCCACTAAGTACGAATTCCTCGAATAATAACAAATACTCTCCTTCATGAAAATCAAAAAATATATGAGATAGACTTAAATGAGCTTACTACCAAACCTGCAGTCTCGTTTACCTATTTAAGAAATTTTTTTCTTTTTCTTTTTTTCTATCATTTCATTTGTATATGCGAGAAAAAAGTATAAATATTTCCCAAAGAGCATGTGCACTGGCATTTCTGCAGCTAAAAATGCATTTGTAATGAAAAAGTACAAAATTGTATACATTCCCTAGTAGAGTTACGAAAACACAGGCAAATGCAAGAATATGCCAGTCGGAAATGGATAGTGCAGAAATCAGTGGGATTTTTACTTTGCGCTCATTCCACATGCCTTTCAGCAATACTGCAACTAGTACGTACTAGTAGTTAGAAAACATATTTCAATATATTTTAACCCACTTTTTGTATTGAACTGCGCTTTTTTCAACCAGCAACTAGTTTGTTTAGCTTTCGGCTTTCGGCAGGGCATGTACTTGTATACACTTCACACAGAGGTATTTGTATCAGCTTAAACATGTCGACAAGCCCCTCTTGACATTTGCTTTTCGTTGACTTTTGTATTTTTTTTTTTTTTTTTTTTTGGGTGACTTTTAAAATTTTTACTTAATGAGCTCTTGTTGTGTTGCTGCGGTATTCTTCATCGCTTAATTGGTTTAACATGTACTTCATGAGTTACATACGTATTTATTTGCTCTTATGTAGTATATATTTTATGTTGTTATGTATTCTTCTTATTTAATGGCGTAGACGCCGCTTATACAGTTATAGCCGAGTTTAAAACAGCGCGTCAGGTGTTCTTTCTTTTCGCTGTTTGGAGCACTTGTAATGAAACAAGCCAAAAAAATGGATGTGTGATAAGTAGGCCGATAAGCGTTCAAAAATTGGCATTTCTAGGCATTTTTGGGGTAAACATCTTATTTTATTGGTTTATCACTTAATAAGGAAAAATGTTAATTTCATTTGTCACGAAGCTAAAACACCCTTCAGAATTAAAAACGAGTCCATAAAAGATATACAGTTTGATGGGTCAGTTTATATGACAGTATATCTTATAGTAGTAGTCCGATCTTAAAACTTTCTACAGATGTTATAGTATCGCCTTCCACAATAAGTCATGACAAAATTAAAAATTTCTTGCCAAATAAAAACGTTTTCCATACAAGAACCGGGTTTCGTCCGTTCAGTTTGTGTGGCAGCTATCTACATATAGCTATATTGAGCATATTTTTGTGAATGAAGACACTGATTTCTTCATTAATTCAAGTCTAAGAACACAATTCACATATTTACCTCCTTCACACAACCTTCTAAGCGAACAGACTGCGCCGTATAGCGACGAATTTGCATTTTTTTTTGCTGTTCATGGGAGCAGAGTCCCATATTTTTGAACACTGATTCTTATGTAAAATTGGACGAGGAATCGAATGGAAAAGTCAATTTTGAAAAAAAAAAAATTGGGGGGAAAGCACAAAAAACGTTATTTTTGGAAAAAAATATTTTTTTTGGATTTTGAAAATTCTTTTGGATTTTGAAAATATTTTTATCAGAAAGCTCAGATTTTTTTACATAAAATTGGATAACTTAAAAATTTTTTCACTCAATTTTGAGGTCGTAAAAAAATAAAAGAAATAGTCATTTTTTTGTTTGATCTTAATTTAAAGTGCGCGCCAAAAAACAACGGAGCAACTTTGGGAGGATGGAGTCATGTGTAGAAGTTCACGCAAGTGAGGAAAGTTCTCTGATCGCCATTCACTTGGGAGTGGCCAGAAACGATTCTTTTACATATGACTCAAGCAGCTCACGACTTCCGGTCTCTGACCAAGTATCCTCTGGGTAGCCTAAGAACATCCGTTTGAAGGCGAGCTAAAGTGAGAAGGCGAAAAATCCCCTACTTAGGGTTGTGCGCTGGGTTTGGGACCCGCCACGTAAAAAACCGCACCAATGAAAACCAACAATCAGCCTCGGATGAGAGCCCCCCCTTTTGATGACGACCATTGCAAGCGAAATAAGGACTACGAATTGAGGGCATGCACCTGGAATGTCCGGTCCCTTAATTGGGAAGGTGCCGCTTCCCAGCTGGTTGATGTCCTCGTGAAAATAAAGGCTGACATCACCGCCGTCCAAGAAATGCGATGGACGGGACAAGGACAGAGACGAGTAGGTCCTTGTGACATCTACTACAGTGGCCATATAAAGGAGCGCAAGTTTGGTGTTGGATTCCTGGTGGGAGAGAGACTCCGTCGCCGAGTACTTTCATTCACTCCGGAGAATGAACGTCTAGCCACAATCCGCATCAAAGCGAGGTTCTTCAACATATCGCTGATTTGCGCCCACGATGTGACCAAAGATGCCTTTTATGAGTGCTTGGAGCGCACTTATGAGAGATGCCCCCGCCACGATGTCAAAATCGTGCTTGGCGACTTCAACGCCAGGGTGGGCAAAGAAGGTATCTTTGGCACTACGGTCGGTAAATTCAGCCTCCACGAGGAAACATCCCCAAATGGGTTGAGGCTGATCGACTTCGCCGGGGCCCGAAATATGGTTATCTGTAGTACTAGATTCCAGCATAAGAAGATACATCAAGCTACCTGGCTGTCTCCGGATCGAAAAACCACCAACTAGGTCGATCATGTTGTGATAGACGGAAGACACGTCTCCAGTGTTTCAGATGTGCGTGCGCTCCGAGGTCCTAACATCGACTCGGATCACTATATTGTTGCAGCCAAAATTCGCACCCGCCTCTGTGCAGCAAAAAACGCACGCCAACAAACACAAGGAAGGTTCGACGTCGAGAAGCTGCAATCACAACGGACAGCCGAACGGTTTTCTACTCGGCTTGCACTCCTGCTCTCTGAGAGCACTCGTCAACAACTCGGTATAAGGGAACTGTGGGACGGCATCTCAAACTCCTTACGTACAGCTGCAACCGAAACCATTGGTTTTCGGAAAGTGCAAAAGAACAGCTGGTACGACGAGGAGTGCCGTGTCGCAGCGGAGAGAAAACAGGCTGCCTACCTCGCAACGTTACGATCGACCACAACACGTGCGGGATGGGATAGATACCGAGAGTTGAAGAGGGAAGCAAGACGCATTTGTAGACAGAAAAAGAAAGAGGCCGAAATGCGTGAGTACGAAGAGCTTGATAAGCTGGCCAACAGGGGTAATGCTCGAAAATTCTACGAAAAGATGCGGCGGCTTACAGAAGGTTTCAAGACCGGAGCATACTCTTGTAGAACCCCCCAAGGTGATCTAGCCACCGATGCCCAGAGCATACTTAAATTATGGAGGGAACACTTCTCCAGCCTGCTGAATGGCAGTGAACGTACAACGCCAGGTGAAGGCGAACCCGATTCCCCAATCGATGACGATGGAGCAGACGTTCCATTGCCCGACCATGAAGAAGTTCGAATAGCAATTGCCCGCCTGAAGAACAACAAAGCGGCAGGGGCCGACGGATTGCCGGCCGAGCTATTCAAACACGGCGGCGAAGAACTGGTAAGGAGCATGCATCAGCTTCTTTGTAAAATATGGTCGGACGAAAGCATGCCCAACGATTGGAATTTAAGTGTGCTGTGCCCAATCCATAAAAAAGGAGACCCCACAATCTGCGCCAACTACCGTGGGATTAGCCTCCTCAACATCGCATATAAGGTTCTGTCGAGCGTATTGTGTGAAAGATTAAAGCCCACCGTCAACAAACTGATTGGACCTTATCAGTGTGGCTTTAGACCTGGTAAATCAACCACCGACCAGATATTCACCATGCGCCAAATCTTGGAAAAGACCCGTGAAAGGAGAATCGACACACACCACCTCTTCGTCGATTTCAAAGCTGCTTTCGACAGCACGAAAAGGAGCTGCCTCTATGCCGCGATGTCTGAATTTGGTATCCCCGCAAAACTAATACGGCTGTGTAAACTGACGCTGAGCAACACTCAAAGCTCCGTCAGGATCGGGAAGGACCTCTCCGAGCCGTTCGATACCAAACGAGGTTTCAGACAAGGCGACTCCCTATCGTGCAACTTTTTCAACCTGCTTCTGGAGAAAATAGTTCGAGCTGCAGAACTCAACAGAGAAGGTACCATCTTCTATAAGAGTGTACAACTGCTGGCGTATGCCGATGATATTGATATCATCGGCCTCAACACCCGCGCCGTTAGTTCTGCTTTCTCCAGACTGGATAAGGAAGCAAAAGAAATGGGTCTGGCAGTGAACGAGGGCAAGACGATATATCTCCTGTCATCAAACAAACAGTCGTCGCACTCGCGACTTGGCACTCACGTCACTGTTGACAGTCATAACTTTGAAGTTGTAGATAATTTCGTCTATCTTGGAACCAGCGTAAACACCACCAACAATGTCAGCCTGGAAATCCAACGCAGGATTACTCTTGCCAACAGGTGCTACTTTGGACTGAGTAGGCAGTTGAAAAGTAAAGTCCTCTCTCGACGAACAAAAGCCAAACTCTATAAGTCGCTCATAATTCCCGTCCTGCTGTACGGTGCAGAGGCTTGGACGATGACAACAACCGATGAGTCGACCTTAAGAGCTTTCGAGAGAAAAGTTCTGCGAAAGATTTATGGTCCTTTGCGCGTTGGCCACGGCGAATATCGCATTCGATGGAACGATGAGCTGTACGAGATATACGACGACATTGACATAGTTCAGCGAATTAAAAGACAGCGGCTACGCTGGCTAGGTCATGTTGTCCGGATGGATGAAAACACTCCAGCTCTGAAAGTATTCGACGCAGTACCCGCCGCGGGAAGCAGAGGAAGAGGAAGACCTCCACTCCGTTGGAAGGACCAAGTGGAGAGGGACCTGGCTTCGCTTGGAATATCCAATTGGCGCCAAGTAGCGAAGAGAAGAAACGACTGGCGCGCTGTTGTTGACTCGGCTATAATCGCGTAAGCGGTGCCTACGCCAGTAAAGAAGAAGAAGAACTTTGACCACTAAAAAGTTAACAGATATTCTTAATTTGGTCTATATTATGATATTCTAAAGTTTGGTCGAAATCAGAGAACCACGGATACAAAGCCATGTCGCCAATTGATGGAATGGCCCATATAAATGATCAGTATGTTGAGCTGAGTAGATTTAGCCATGTCCGTCTGTCTGTATATATACAAACTAGTCCCTCAGTTTTTAACGTTTTGAAATTTTGTAAACGTTGTTGTCTCTTCAAGAAGCTATTCATTTGTCGGAACTGCCGATATCGGACCACTATAACATATAGCTGTCATACAAACCGAACGATCGGAATCAAGGGTTTGTATGGAAAACTTTCGCATTTGACGTGGTAGCTTCACGAAATTTTTAATGGATTACTACTTAAAGTGATAACATAATCTCCGAAAAAATTGTTCAGATCGGGTTACTATTGCATATATGTAGCTTCCATACAATCTGAACATATAGTTACTAAAAGAAATGCACCTGTGAATGGTATATTAGCTTCGGTGCAGCCGAAGTGTTTTTCCATGTTTTTTTTTTTAATTTTGAATGAGAAAGTACAACAAAAAATTATTCAAAGTATTGACCATTGGTTTCTGTACATTTCGGCAATTTGTGAATACCACGCCAATAGAAATGTTCGTCTTTTGAAGCAAATCAATCAGACACACAATTCACGACTACTACTTTGGAATCAAAGTGCTGCTCAGCTAATGCGGGATCCATCGATGAAAACCTAGTCTGGTGAATACGACAGATGAGGTAGCAGCTCCCAGTCAAGTATTTACTTTGATTGTAGCCTGAACCGGTTTTGCTTTGTGCGCAGGTATATTGTCATGTAACAAAATTACTTTGCCGTGTCTTCTGGCACATTCAGGTTAATGCATGACTCAAATTGATCATTTGTTCTGTCTGTAGCGATTAGTATTAACAGTTTCATCAGATTTCAGAAGCTCATAATATACCACACTCTTCTGCTCCTACCATAAACCATATATGCGCCATGATAACCGACTATTTGATGCCTGAAATTGAAACTCGTGATCTGAGCGATATTTGGTTTCAACAAGACGGCTCCAATTCCCACGCATCGCATTAAGCAATGGATTTTTTGAGAGAACACTTCGTTGAACAGATAATTTCACATTTTGGGTCAGTTGATTGGCCGACAAGATCATGTGATATCACATCGTTAGACTTTTTCCTGTGGAGATAAGTAAAGTATAAAGTCTACGCGGACGATCTCGCTTCGATTCAGGCCTTTGAGCAAAATATAACGTCGGTCATTTGCCAGTTATAGAAAGCTACAACGAGTCATTGAAAATTGGACGGATGGCGCAGCTGAGACGAAGCTGCGGCCAATATTTGAAAGAGATAATCTTCAAAAATGAAGTGCCAAAAAATGTTCTTTCGAATGATAATAAATATTTCCCACGCAATTGGAAGTTTCTGTGTTTTTTCTTGGAAAAGGTAGGGAACCTCGAAATGGATCACCCTATAAATTTTATTGAGCATGGAAGGAATGAAAAACTATAGTTTGAAATTTTGAAATGAAGCTGCGCTGGTTTCGTCATGTAGTCCGGATGAATGTGAACACTCCAGCTTCGAAGGTATTCGATTCAGTACCGATCGGTGGAAGCAGAAGAAGAGGAAGACCTCCACTCCGTTGGACACATGGGGAAACGGGAATCTGAAGGACCTGGCTGCACTTGTTGTCTAGAATTGGCACAAAATAGTGAAGAGAAAGAAGCAAAGAAGATAGGCTGACTCAATGATTTAAACTATGCCTTATGAATAGATCAACGCGCGAATAACAACAAAATAGAACTAGGAACTGTTAATTGTTAGAAAATTATCCAAAGATCTAATTATATTTCTTCACGACACTTGAAATAATTCTTTAAGTGATCAATCCTACACATAAAAGAATTTTTCTTCGCCCGAAACCAACTTTAGCTCAAATTAGCTACGAAAAATTACCCAATGTGGCAACATTGTCTGAATGGACCACAAAGAACTCAGAGAATATGGAAAACGGAATATTGCACAATCCGAAACGAACAACAGAAAATCACCAGCCGCGTTGCCACATAAATGGTTTCCGAACGTACTGTAGTCATTTCCACAGCGAAAATCACCCACGAATGCGAGCCTCCATTCATAATCCTCGTATACAATTGGTTGGAAGCGGACATATGCTCGGAACGCAACCAATATGCACTTGCAAATTAAAGCTGAATGCCGGCCGGCCTAAACCTAAACGCTTCACTGCAGCCACTCACCGGCAGTTGGGGATTTTCGGCTGTTTTCAATTCAAAGCCATTCTTGCCGCCGTAAAGAGTGCGCTAATGAAAGCATTGACCCAAACACTTGTAGGCTCGTATTTACAGCGGCCGGTTGGCCTACTTTTTGTACTCCGTAAATGCCTTTGTTTACTAGGTTCGCTCCTATTTGCTTTTGTGCAGTCAAAATTTGCGTATTTGTGCTATTCTCTTTGAGCCTAAATTGGTTCGGTCCCACATGGCCGGCATTTGCTCGTTGCTTTGTGCGAATTCATTGTTTGCATTACTTTGTTCTAAGGTTTGTTCGGCTGCTGTGTGACTTTTTCTGTATCTTTGTTTCACTCATTACCTTTTTATAAATTTGCTTGGATAAATATTTCTATAGAAAGCAAGTGAGAGCAGCGTTCATAAAAACCTCAAAATCTGGAACAAAATCAGGAGCCAAGATTGGTATGGGTTCAAGAACGGGCAGACCTTGGAGCTGATGCTAAACTTAATTCCAAGAAGTCAACAATATCACCGGCTGCCTGAACCAAACTCGGTAGCCAAAGTATGGCTACAAAGAAGAGAAGAGAAGGAGATGCCAGTAGTACATCTGCAAAAGCAAAGCTTATTTTTCAGGTTAAGTCCCCGCGAAAGCCAGGTACATGGAGAACCGTCGCGCTCAGAAGTGTACTGCTGAAGCCCCCAACCAATGAAGGCGCTTACAAAGGAACTCCAGAACTTCAGTGATTACGCGAAATTGGTTTTAACCAACTTTAAGTTTGAACCGACAGCAGTGTCAGAGAAGAGACCGAGGGCAGCTGAAGAGGTTAAGCTAGCAGCTAAAAGGCCAAAGACAAAGGGTATGTCGGCCGTCAAATCATCTGCTGTTGTGGCCTGTAAACGCATTATCATTGGTGTACTGGATGAGTGAAATTACGAAGGAAAACTTCCCAAAACCCAATGAAAGTGTGTGCAAGCTGCGCTGACAAAGCTGGTGCTGATGCTGCTACTAAGCAATACAGGACAGTCATCGCCATGCACGGATGCCAGGTGGTAGTAAGGCCAAATGAAATGATTTCTTGCGACTACGAGAGATCGGTCGAACTCTACAACTCTACGCTATTGTCAAGGTAGGAAAGGTATACCTCGGAGCTAGGCTGGTAGTAAGGAACAAAAAAGACATTCCGTCTAGGTTAAGATCAGGTGTCTGGATCGCTGATACACTTATATAAGTTAGAAAAGAATAAAATGTATAAGAAATTACCTGATCTTTTACATATGCAGTATTTTATTAAGTATATCTATCTGGAATATCGTCGAACACATAGAAGTTACATACGTACCTGGAAAGAGATAAGATATTATTATTGTTTAAGTATTTCTCTTATGGGTTAGTTATGGGTTAATATAATAAAATTGTGTTCTTTCTCAATTATTTGTAACGGGGAGAGTTTTTGTATTTATTCTTCTCAACATAAAAGCGCAAAACTTAAACCGATTTAAATATAGGCTAATAAGGTGAGACTTTGAAATAATACATATAGCATATGATCTGCAATGAAAATAAAGAAATAAGAAAATAGTTTTTTTTCAAATTCTAAGTAACAGGATGACATGTCGGGCGAATAAGGCGGCTGTTGCAACACGGCGACCCCTTTAGAGGCCAAATACTGGGACACACTGAGGGCGGTGTGGCACGGCGCGTTGTCGTGATGAAGGATCCAGTAACGAGCGATGTCTGGGAGCACCTTGTTGACTCGTTTTCGCAATCTTTCGAGTACTTGGCAATAGTAGACTTGATTCACAGTTTTCACCGGTAGAACGAATTCTTTGTGGACGATTGCACGGCTATCAAAAAGGTAATAATCATCGTTTTCACCTTCGACTTGCTCATGCGAGCTTTTTTCGGGCGGGTGGCGCGCGAAGACAACCATTATGACCCTGGGTACGACTAAGAGCACTATCACCATACACTATTACAATTTTAGCGTACGTTTCCGAAGCTGTTTCGCCCAATCTGGCGCAAAATTTTATCGCGACGCATTGCTCTTGATTTCGTTTTTCCATTTTCGTGACGAGCACTACAAACACACGTCTACAAAACTTGACGCAGCAGGCGAGCTAAATAAGCTAGAGCAATGGTACATACATAAATGGAGAGGGGAGGGATGCCGAAAAAAGAAAAGAGAATTTCAAGGCTACAGGTTTACCACAAGCGCGGCAATAAAAGCAGTCTCAATACTTACTTGTCAAACCTCGTATCCTGTGTATTACTTTAGCTCCTTAGCTATATAAATATATTTTTGATAATGGTAACCATTGCACTAACGCAAAAGATCCTTCTGTATTTGAATATCTTATGCTATATAGGGTCCCGAATTATCTTTTAAAAACAAGGTATTCTCTGCTAATCTGAAAAATAAAGACGAACAGAAGCCATCGTAAATATAAATAAGGATATGAGCTCCATCTCATACATTTGGAGGTGCGGTAAAAGGGGTGGTAAGATTATGTTTCTACTTAAGAAAGTTGTACACAAGCAAGTGACTGCGAGTAACAAAGGGTGTCAAACAGGATGCGCTAATGATAATTAATTTTTTATCGTCCTAATAAGTACCAAATCGCTTATTTGGTTTAGATTATTAATAGTTTATTTTAGCACTGGATATACAAAAAATCTGGATAATAACCGTACGGCCACCCACAAAATTTTTTGTTCAGATAAAATTAATTTTTATAGTTTTCGTCATTAAGGGAAATTTATTTTGGAAAAATAGAAAAATACGACAACACAAGAGCAACCATATCTTCTCTATAAGACTCAAAATTGGTCTCGCTCGAATAGCATTTCATTCAGAGTCGTAATGGCAACAAATGCCCATTTGAAGGCCTCTAAGGCTTCATATCATTCCATCGTTATCGAAATGCTTGTGGGCCGTTAAAAGAAATCATTTACTTTAATATAATAAAGACAGAGGTTTAAAACGTTCTTTCATGTAAAGACTCGTTGAGGATGCTACTTCTGTGAAGAAAATGTGTGATCTCAAAATGTTTCGAACGTTAAAAATCAATATTTAAAAAATTTAATATTTAAATTTTAACAAAATCTCGGCAAAGGAATAGTTGTCAAATAAGATAAAAAATACTCAGAAAAATATTATATATTGAACGACATATATGTATAACAGATTATCCGATCTTTTCCAAATAATTTTTTTTTTCAAACGCTCCCACAGAAGCTTCTTATTTATGCCCTAAAACGTAAGGATCTATTGTAGACAAGTTCTTTATTTTCAATTTAAATCATGCCTAAAACATTTTACTTTTCCTATATCGTCACCTAAAGTGCAAAATAACATAACATCACTTTTCATAAGTTTGTAGTCGAAGAAAAAACGATTTAATATAAACCACTCATATTGAAACAAAATTTGGGGTTAGGTTATAAAATGGTTATATATTCGTTATATCTGACAGGAGTGGCTGAAAATTTTATGCTAAATATACGTAATATGATGTAGCGAATGGTAGGCAATTAAAACTTAATTTCTCCTTTTTGACGATACTATAGGCGATAATATATTTTATTTGAGATTTCTTGATCTTCTGCATTAAGGAGGGAACCTGCTTTAGAAAAAAACCGATGAAAAGATCTATTTTTTGTTTGCTTAAATCTCTTTAAAATGTATTTAAGAATATGTCCTCTAAGTTATTGATTGAAATTCGAAATATTGTCGAAGCTAGAAGGGAAATAGTGACCGTCTAGCAGATATATGAGCGATTGGGTAGAAAGCAAAAACTTTGATGCGCGATTTCTCGGTTTTTCATTTTTGCGATTTTTTTTAATTAGCGGGTAGGGCAGAAAAAAAACTAAAAGTCATATGGAAAGCAAAGTTTATAATCTTTTACATTAAATTATCTTCAATTTAAAATAAAAAATACTCAGAAAGAGTAAGTGTAAACATATTTTTAAACAACATAAAGTAAAGTTTTTTTGGTTAAAAACCACTTTTTTCAATTTTTAAAAAATTGTAGAATTTCAACTTTTTTTGATTTTTTTAGATTAAATAGAAGAATCTCTTTGAATTTTTGTTTCCGAAAGAAATTGCGACT
Organism: Bactrocera zonata; assembly: GCA_037783105.1. Lineage (NCBI taxonomy): Eukaryota > Metazoa > Arthropoda > Insecta > Diptera > Tephritidae > Bactrocera > Bactrocera zonata. The sequence continues at coordinate 493,880 of JBAWJQ010002572.1, read as the reverse complement.
TGTATCCTGCCCGCCGTTCAACAAATGCGAGATGCATCGGGCCATTGCTTCCCAAAGGCAGAATATCAAAAATTTCGTATCCAAAAAATTTTCAGAGCATATTTAAATGTATAACTATAAATTCTAGAAATTTCGCTTTAATCAATTATTTCTTTCCCTCCCAAAAAAATCCTCAAAAAAATCGATTATTGTAAGGTTCTAATGCAGGCAAGACTTTTGTGTCCAAAGCAAATAAACCTAAAATATTGGAAAGGTGCTATTTTAATAAAATATTTACCGCTATACAAAATAGGTCTTATTGATGTTTTTCGTGCCAATATTCCTTTAAAAGTTATACTCATTTAAGGTTAGGCACTAAATGTACTGTCTTCAATAGTACACCATGTCGTATGAGCAACACGTAATATATGAAACCACTTCAGTGAATGCTCAGACCATTAGATGCTTAACTTGAACCGCGTATAACTTTAAAAGAAATGTTTTTATGAAAAAAATTGTTCAGAATTTTTTTAGCGCGAAGAGTTTTGTATCTGAATATTGCTTCTACGAAGTTATAGGTTTACTTTTTTAAAGTAAAATAACTAAAAACATCGGGTTACATGAATAGCACAATAAATGTAATTTACGTACGATTTAAACTGAGAACAAAGAGCCTGTTAACTTTGGGTCCTCATTTATAGAACAAAAATATAAACTTCTTGCGGCATTGGCCAATAGACAGTCAACTTGGGAAATAACGATCACCCTAATATATGTCACATAAGTATTTTAAGCCCTTCTGCAATCTCCACATACAAATCAGCGTAAATGACAAGCGGTATAAAATGTATCAAAAGCACGCGCTCATTTGTGGCGCTTAGCAATTAATGTACATGTAGTTAAATATTTACACACACACATGTACACTTACACGCAAATAAATCGCTACAACAATCAATAATTGTACGCCGCGAGCAATTAAACGCGCTTAATAGACTTAATTAAGAAAAAGTGTGGTGGCAAGTACGCCGTCAGCCCGTCGAAACGAGGCGCAGCAGCTGATGCCGCAATAAACGCCCATACAACATACGCACACACATACATATGCCCGTATATATTTGCGTGGAATTGCGCGCTCACGCAGCTGAACGTTGGCATACGTACGCCGTCCGTCAGCCAGCCAACGGCGGCTCACATAAATGCTCCCCGATGCAATGACGCCGAAGGATGTACAAAATTAATCATTAATATTAATAAATTTGCCGGGAAATGTCGAGCGCTCAGCCACGGGACATATTTAAAAGTGAAATAAATGAGTTCCTGAAGATGGCGCAAACTTGTGTAAAATGTAATGCGTCGCCAGGCGGGAGGGTTGGACGGTAGCGCAATGTTTTACTTATTGTCGTTACTTAGGCTGTAAAATTCTTTCACGTTTATTAAATATTGATGTCCGTGTCCGTGTGTGTTTAAGCAGTTAAGTAAAAGTTTTACCGTTAATTTTTCCATTATAATTATGAAAAGTGCTAATTATGATCGATACATATTTAATTTTAAAATTACTTTTGCTGTGATGTATTAATAGCACTGCGAACGGCGCTGTGATGGATGCGATATGAACATTTTTGTTGTTCTTCTTTGTTGTTGTTTTTTTGTTTTTTTTTTTTTTTGTTTTTTGGTTGGGTAGTATTTGGCCGAGCTTATCACAAAAAGACTAGGCTTTTAAAAAAATTTCAATTATAAACTCCTCTCACAGCAGTGTGGACTTCTCTCCTTCTACACAAATGGGTAACAAAATCTTAACGAGCGCATCGAGCAACCAAGATTAGCCTGTGAAGTTGTTGACGTCATTTATATGTGAGCTCGTCGTTCGTCGAAATTTTCCGAAAAATTTTTTCAAGATGAAATCAATTATTTTTATGACAGCAGATATGACAGTGGGATTATTTTAAATGATCACCTTTTTCTCTTGGCCTAAGCCAGTCTGAGTTCTTTAAATTAAGTCAATGAATAAAAGTCTATTGAAATTCTTTTGTAAGCAGTTTCTGCAGTGATATTCCCAACACTTTACCGAAATCTGATAACAGCGAACTCTTTACCTAGACCCAAAATAAATTTAAATTAAAATCTGGCGAATATTTTGTATAATCACAAAGAAGTTTGAAACTATTCCAATATAGGCTTACTTCTTCATTGTTTCTACATTTTTCTTCACGAAGTTGTCAGATCTGAGGAGAGAAATGATTCACTGTAGACCAAACCTTAAGAAGATGGTAGATACAAAGTGTTTTGAGCCCTATATAACATTTCTCTCATTCCAAAAAAAATTACCTCTTCATTGTATACAATTTTTTTTTTTTTTTCATTGAGCAATCTTTTGAAAACTGAGGACAGGAAATACTTTTGGGGGCCAGATCTTAAGAATCTTGGACGCTAAGTGGTTTGAAAAACAACTTGAGCGCTTATTCTAGCATTGGTGATATAAGGACTCTAAGTGCGCAGCTCATTGGGAGGGAGTCAATAAAGGTGCTAATAGCTCCGTTGTGAATGCGGTTCAGTATGCGTTGGAAATTAGTCGCGTCCTAGATTTGATCGGTATCTTGTTTTAGTTCGTTGACATATTGGAAGAATATTATTCTGATGTTCCTAGGTGGCGGCTCCGCTTCAAGCAGGAGACTGCTGGAATGGTTTCGGTGAAAGTATCCGAAGGAACATTTTGGAGCCACGCACTTATTGGCCGCCCAACAAACTACCTTCAATGTTTCCAACAACATATCTTTGTCCTTGCCACAAATGCTACCGGTTAGCGAGTGGATAATCTTGATACGACTCTGTACTTTTGTAGTAATAACAGTTATATGCGGAGTGAAAGTGTGCAGACTGTCGAAAGTAACATCTTGAATTGTAGGGTTGTTTAACAGCGATAGAAATGTAGTATACTAGCACATACTAGACAATTATTTATTTTTGGAATTTTGGATATAAAACACTTTTTTCACAAATATTTTTATTTGTATCAAAAAAAAATCCCACAGTTATATTTGTATGTAAATCTTTTTATGTTCAAATTCTTTGATGGTTTAAGTGGCGCGCACTTTTGAAAAATTAAAAAATAAAACTATAATAATAATAATCAAAAAATTAAAATAACAGTAATAAATAATGAATTCAGTCGTTTTACATATAAGTAAATAATAAATTATTAAATAAATATATTAAATAATAATAATATTCTTTAAAAATTACCGTATAAAAATATTTAAGTTAAGTAATAATTGCGAAAAAAAAATAAAATAAAATAAAAATACTAATTATGAAAAATTAAAAAACAAAAATTATAATAATCAAAAAATTCAAATAACAGTAATAAATAATGAATTCAGTCGTTTTACATATATTTTTGCCACTGCACGTGCTCAATTCTGCTAAATAACAGCGACAACGTCGAATTCCTTACTTTGATTCTATCGGATCTGTTAGCCGCCAAATCGAACATCACACAGAATTCAATTTGCACCTTCTCTGTACTTTATATACTCTGGCCCGGCGCGCTTTTCAGAATGCATCGCAAACAACGGCCACGGCGCTATGGCGGTTTTGTTTACTTTTTGAATTTTTTAATTCGTAATATCTTTTGAATGGAAAGTCCAATTTAAATAATTTAAAAACTATTTTATAGGTAGTTAAATGGTCTTGACCATAAAACAATTTACTTGGATAAGGATTAATATAAACACATAAATAGCAAGGTTTGAATTTGGTTAGCATTTTCATTAATGTTTGAAATGAAAAAGTTGTTGTAGTGACATAACTACAATAGTTAGACATATGCTACCGCAGAGTTTTTTGTAGGCATTACGATGTTCTTCAATATTGTTGTACATTATTTTGTTCTATCGCTAATAGTTTCGGCAGCGCATTCGACATTGTTCAAATTTTACCAAGGATTCCTAATTTTTTTCAAAATGAAATGTAACCTATATCAAAATGAAAGAATGTAGTATTTTATTGGTGAAAGAATTTTTTAAATCGGCCCAGTACTTTTTGAGCCTATTCATTACAAACATACAAACATACAAAAATAGGTATAAATCTTTCCTCTTTATAATATTAGTATAGATATGGTAGATTTGGCAAGGCAGAGCTTTCAGCTCCTATCAGTGAAGAAGCGAGAAAGTCTAGGAGATAGGCGTTCACTTTGCATATTCACTTTTGAACACATAAATTCTTTTGTCCCATGGCATTATCATAAACTCATTAGCGCAGGGAGTTACAGAAACTTCTTCCTGGTGGTGGTCTGTGCTTTGATATCTCCAAAATGACAGATTTGAAAATTAATCCATGTTGTCAGCATATAAAACAAGTTCCTATTATTTTTTTTCGTCCGAAGCAATCCTTTTGGATGTCACTTATCTAATGTTTTTATTTCTTTATTTATGTGTCCTATATAGAATCAAACAAACGTCACACAGTGGCATTTCGGCGAAAAAAATAGGATTATTCCACTTTCCAATTTCAAAACTTTAATGATTTTGTTTTGTAAAGAAATATTTGGATAAGAAAAATTCAACAATTTTTTTTATAAAAAGTGAAATTTTATAGTTAAAAAAACTAACAGAAGTCGACGGAAAGTTATTCAATAAAATAAGATTAAAATTATTGTCCAAATAAAGAATTTTTTTGTGTGTAAGTTTATGTTAAGTTATTGTTAAGTTTTATTTTTTAGTGAAAATATAGCACCTACTTGTTTATGAAAAAAAAAAATTTTATTGAAATTGGCAAAGTAAGCTAATTTTTATAATTTTTCAAAAATTATACTAAAAAATATCAACTTTTCCTTTTTTGATGGAAAAAAACTTTATGTGCTTTGCCTTGCTTAGCCCTCTTACTATAAAAAATGAAAGTTCCGAGTCTGTACTTTCAATTAAAAACAAAAAAAAAACAACCGCCAATTACCGTCCCTTTTAGTAACATCGATTTTAATTTCCACAAATACTGATGTCTTCAACAGACTTCTTACAACTTCGGATCCTTACATAAGTAGCTTAAGGCGTCATTCGAACAAAATTTGCTTAGAACTAGATCCCATTGTTAAAGATATGGCGCTTGTATAATATTACAAATAAAAACTAACACAATTTTTCGCCTGTTACATATTCAATTAAACATTGTATATTATATTGGATTTTTATCAAGGTAGGGGTATAAATAACGTCACTTTGCGTTTAAGTTTAATATTTTTTCGTCAGGAGAACTCAATTAAGAAGGGTCCCGAATTTCAAGTCCCTAGGTCCAAAAATAAAGATTTTGGCAATTGCAGTTATATGGGAGGTGGGTGTGGCAGTGGGCGGTTTTCCAATGTTTTTTCAAAATTTCTTAATTTAGTTCAGAGAAGTGTTTCTGCAAAGTTTCATTGTTGTACGACCACTGCTTCTATTTTTTTCCAAGAAATGTATGGAGCGGTGCCACTGTGCGTCATACGAACATTTGTGCTCCCTTTCGAGGAAATGGTTCTGCCTGCCTGTTCCATATTTTTATTCTCCTCAGAAACTAATTCATTTGTCGTCACTTGCACTAGTATTAACCATAAACTTAGGCAATGTTATAAGGTCATAAAGTCATAAAAGTCTCTACAGCATTTAATAACTATTTCAAATAAGAAAACAACGACTGCCTCAAAACCACCTAGCTACCCAGCAAAATCTCATCCGAACCCACATAAGCCCCCTCACAAATGAACTTCCAGAAGACAATCCAACCAAAAAAAAAAAAACAAAAAGGAACAAAAAAACACAACAAATGAAGGAAGCAAAGCATAACAGCAAATGCACTTGCATTACAAATTGGAAGGGTAAAAACTTTCCATTTAAAAAATAATAATTGCCACAAAACTTCCACTACAAAAAGGTGGAAATGAGAAGTGGCCAAGCAACGGTGGAAAAAAAATTCTTAAAAATGTGGAAAAATACGTGGAAAAGTGCTATCTGCGTTGCAATTTTCTTTTCTCATGCGTCATGCAACGTTAATTACCCGGCTTTCGCACATTGTGCAACGGCTGAGCGCCAAGGACGTGCCATGTAATGCGGGGTAAAGGTGAAACGTTGATAACCAAGCTACATACATACCCACAAGTGGTTGAACACGAGCGATTGGAGAGGTACAATATTAAGAGCGACGATATGTATTCGCATTTAAAGGACTGTGTGTACGTAAGTAAGAATTATTATAGAGCAAGAGTATTGAACTAATAACGAAATGCTATAATACAATAATATCATTGAAGTGCAATCGATACAATTAAGTTCGGAATATAACATAAAGGGCCTTAGCGACTTCTTTTCCACTTGCAAAAGTTAAAGAAAGTTCGGTTTATTGTTAAAAATTAATGACTTCAAAAAACTCCAGAAAAAGTAGTCTCCGGTGTTAAATCGCAATTTCTTGTGTGGCACGTAGCACCAGCTTGTTGGGACCAGCTGCTGTCAAAATCAATTTCTTCCATTTGAAGCCATAAACTGTTTGGTTATCAGCTATCTATACCGCTCCGAATTGACAGTAACGCTACCACCAGCTTCGTTTCGAAAGATGTAGGACCCGATAACTCCACTAGACCAAAAACCTACACCAAACTCTCAATTTAGGTGAGCGTATAGTTTGTTCATGAATAATTTGAGTATTTTTTTCACACCAGAATCGACAGTTTTGTTTATTTATCGCACCATTCCGACGTCGAAACAGTTAGACTAGTATTTTTTCGGTATAGACTTCAAGACCTTCTTTTATTCGGTTTTCAGCTCTTCAGTTGTGTCAAAGCGATGTGCCCACATTGGTCTTCGGAGTTTGCTGACTAGCCAGAAGTCGCACGAAAAAACCGGGCGAATACGATGGTTGTGGAACGATATAAGTCGAGTTTAGAATAAAAAGAGAAGAGGGACTATTGAAGTATGGCACGGTGCATTAACGTGATGAAGGAATCAAGAGTTGATCGCTCATAGCTCCTACCGTTTCAGATGAATAGCTTGACGCAAACGACGCATAATGCCAAATACTATTATTTGTTCGACTTCTGACTTCGTCCCTTTTAAGATATTTACTTAACGACGATATTAATTTTCATAATAAATAAAGCTTTAAATATAAACAAAATTATAACACTGCACCGTTTCTAATACCACAAAGAATTTAAACAAAGTAAAGTGTTCGTCAGAGTCCTCATTCGGCATTCTGACACAAATTTCACTTCTTCACATGTTCTATGTAATACAACTGCTGGGAAAGTTCTCAAAAAATTATTATTATTATTATTACTATTAAATAATTTCTATACATTTCTTTAAGTCATACTAATCATCCGCCACTATCTTTCAATTAAAATGACTTCGTCTAACGAGTTCACTGCTGCCAGGCACCAAACGTCAGCTGCACTGTTTCACACATTCAATATTTATGCGCTACACTTACGTGGCCCTGCTGAGTCAAGTTTTAACTCTGTATTTTTCCGCTTAAATTCGGTGGAAACATTTCTACTGTAAACTGAAAAATATGAACTTTCAGAGAAGCTACATTGAGCACATCCAACTAACGCCTCGATTTCGGCAAGCCAATGCAGTTTCACGTTTGACGTATTCACTGCTGACAAATGTGTTATTCGGTTCATTGTTGTTATTTACAGCTATTTAGTGCGTACTTTGTACTTGGCTAGCATACGCATACCATGTCTTCCATTCAGCTGCCAACAGCGCTGTGGGGTCCCTCTCAAAGGACCGCTGTTGCTTTCAGTTTTCCATCATGTCCATTGGATATTTAAGTTCACCACAGTGCTCTTCTTTGTCAGCGTTACTGTTGGTGTTTACTGCGTGCATACTTGTTGCTGCTACTATTTGTCTTGTTGTTGTTGCAAGCGCAGCACATTTGTCGTATGTCCAATGTTGCCAATCAACAACATCAACCTCAATTTGTCACAATTTCCCAATGCAACACAACGCATTCTTGTTGTTGCTGGTGTTCGTGTATTTACTTCGTTCGCAGAAAACTGATAAAGTCCGAAAGAAGACAAATATTGTTTTGTTTTTTAGAGAATAATGAACTGCTGAATTTGCCTGGCTGATTTTTAAACTCAAAAAAATTGTGCTTCCAAGTATTGTTCGACCAATATCGATGAATATCGATGAATATCGATGAATATCAAATAGCAAATTGATATTTGTTTGGGCGTTGTTCATGGGAATTGATAATTTGCAATATAACTGTTGAATTTGAAGCTAAGGCTGGTTGATTGGTTTCAACAAATCGGCACCACTTCAGTCACACATCGCATCAATCAATGGATTAATTGAGAGAATACTTCGGTGAACGGATAATTTCACGTTTTAGGCCGTTCGATTATCTACCAAGATCGTGTGACATCACAACGTTAGATATTTTCCTGTAGGGATATGTAAATTCTAAAGTCTATACGGACAATTCTGCTGCGATTCAGGTCTTACAGCAAAAGATCATGCGTGTAACTCGGCAGTTGCCAGTCGAAATGCTCGAACGAGTCATCGAAAATTGGACTCAATGGATGGATAATCTGAGACGTCGCCACGGTCATCACTTGAAAGAGATAATCTTCAAAAACAAAAATACCAGAACATTATTTTTGAATGATAATAAAAATTCCCTATAAAATTTGTTATTTTTGTATTTTTTTCTTAAAAAAAAAATAGGTAATCTTGAGATTGATCACCGTTTAGTACACCAGCAAATTGCACATTTGAACTTGTGAAACACTCTAACAGGCTTATAAGACTAGCTTACTTCGAATAGCTTTTATAAAAATAAAATATTAAAATAAATACAAAACAAGAAAAAACGTTAAGCTAAATACCCTTCACAGGTGCATTTCTGTTAGTAACTATGTGTCCAGTTTGTAAGGCAGCTATATGTTATAGTTAACCGATCTGAACAATTTCTTCGGAGATTACATCAACAATGTTTTAGAAAATAATATATACCAAATTTCGTGAATATATCTTGTCAAATGTGAAAGTTGTCCATACAAGAACTTGATTCCGATCGTTCAGTTTATATGGCAGCTATATGTTATAGTGGTCCGATATCGGCCGTTCCGACAAATGAGCAGCTTCTTGAAGAGAAAATGACGTTTGCAAAATTTCAAAAGGATATCTTAAAAATTGAGGGACTAGTTCGTATATATACAGACAGACGGACAGACAGACGGACATGGCTAAATCGACTCAGCTCAACATACTGATCATTTATATATATACTTTATAGGGTCTCCGACGCTTCCTTCTGGGTGTTACAAACATCGTGACAAACTTAATATACCCTGTTCAGGGTATAAAAAGGAAGGAAAGGAAAAGGAGAAAACGCATCGTAAAATGATTTCTGCTTTATGGCTTTTGAGCTTTTTGGTTTTGCGTTTGTTTCTTTTTTTTTTTTTTGGTTTTTTCATTGTATTTTACATTTTCTTAACCAAGTCAAAGTGACTGGAGAGTGCTACGCAAACATGAAAGCTAAAAAGTCACAACAAAAAGAGAAAAGCAAAAGTTTAGGAAATAAAAAATATTAAAGACAGACATGCATGCGTAAAAGGATATATATTTTGTGTAACAGCACTTTATTGTATATATTCTAATAGACTGAAATTGAAGAAAACAGACTTGAATCACAAAAATGACAAACATACTGATAACCCACAACAAACGGAGACATCTGTATGTAAATATGTATGTGTAGTATATGTGTACTTAACTGAGGGCACATCGCCATCCTGAGAGAATTATGCAAATGAGATGTTAAAATAAATGTGACAAGAGAATACAGCACAAGCAACAAATGTTGTTTATGACCAACTCGTCGTAAGTGATTTGAGATATTTGAGTTATTTGTGTTTATATATTATATATGTATACAGGTTTGTATGTATGTCTGTAGTTTGTTAAATATTCCCAACCTAAAGATGTGTAAATACTGCTAAATAAAAGTAGATTTTAAAGGCGCAGTTTGAAGTTAAATAGTAAACGCACACACTAAGAATGATAGTCAAGGAAAGCGATTTTCGGAATTAAAAGAAAAGCGACTGCATCAATTTTTTTAAAATGTTAAGCATAATTTCAAAAAAATTGTAGATTATTGTATGGAGCAACAAAAGTAGAACATGCAGACAATAATTTAATAGTGATCGGATGATTGGGCCCCGCGTAATCACCGCAGCGAATTTGAGAAAAACTGTTTCAGGAAATTCAAACACATTTCGAGTATTACCGCTGTATACTTATTTGCCATAAAATTCCCAGACTTAACCAAAAACTGATATTTAACCAATATATGTACACACTGTCAAGAAATTGTCGGGAACTCTTCATTTCCCCCTTCTCATATCCCGTTTATAGGAAAACAGGTAAATTTTTATGCCCAGGTTTGTAAAACTGTCCTTAATTATGACGCCAAAAATTAGCGCGATCTGTCAACCAGTGTGTTTACAGCAGCTGTTAATGGGGCGGGGGGTAGGGGTTTTCACTTTCGAAAAATCGATTTTTTTTACTTATCTTATTGTTTAGCATTTCAAGAATACGTCCTTAAAATTTTAAGTCGATAGAAGTAATATTCTTAAAGTTATCGCCTTATTAGTCTCCTGGCCTTTAACGCTCTAACTCTAACAGCTGAGGGCGGTCGGAATAGAAGTGCAGCTGAGAGCGCGTTTTTCTCAAAACTACTTTTTCAAAGTCCGTGTTCACTGTCATTTCAAAACTGCTGATCAAACTTTGAACAGATTTTTAACATATAAAATACCGCACCGACGTTTATTTAATATTTTTTTTTTCATTGAGGGTGTTTTCCACGCACAAAATGGCGGAATTTTTAGTGGCAAATAACAGTTTACACTTTAGATGGCCGCCAAAAATTTTTGAATGAAAAAAAAAAAATATCAGAGAACGTTGGGGGGAAGATTTGATTATAGTTTAACTAATTTTTCTTGGTTTTTCATTTTCGGATAATTTTTGACCGAGTTATGGTGAACACCGCAAAGTATTTTTTCTCAAGGGAGAAGCTCTGTTACCGGCTTATGCCTCAATATTTCTGCATGAAAAAATTACCTTACATTGTCAAAAGTGTGCTCTATAATATACAAAAGGTCCGAAAAAAATTACTCAATCCAGATTTGAGAAATAAATTCATAAAAAAGTTTTTTTTTACCTTGCCCTTATGGCAGTCGACCTCTGTAGAGTTTGTCGAATTTTGCAATGACTGAAAATATTGATCAACATATTGCGTTAAATATTACCGGACACTCAACAAATATCATTGAGCAAGCACCATATTCAGCTGATATGGCCCCCTGTGACTTTTTTTTATTCGCCACTTTGAAATATCCACTTCGAAGAACACGCTTCAACTCTATTGAAGACATCAAAATTCGACGCGAGAGTTGAAGGCCATCCCGAAAAGTGGATATAAAAATGTTTTGACGATTGAAAGAAGCATTGGCACATGTGCAATAAAATAAATTTGGATGATGACTGAAAATTTTTGGTTTTATTTATAAATTCCTGATACTTTCCTATAAAATCATGATAATAATAATATAACCCATGTACTATATAATCAAAAGTTTAACCAATATGTAATCGGATATATAACCGATATTTTACCTTGAACTCTTATAACATACCAGAGAAATTTCCGATTTGAACAAGACTGAAGTTTAACCGATATATAAGAGGATATATAACCAATATTTACCTCCAACACTTATGACACAGAGAAACTTCCCAGATTTGACCAAGAACTGATGTATAACCGATGTAAAATCAGTTGTATAACCGATATTTTACCTTGAACTCTTAGAAACTTCGTTAATGTTAACAGTCAATGCCAAATTTATTAATTGACATCGACGAAAATTTCGAAAACCTTTTCAACCAAAGCATGGCTTCGAGCTTCAGAGGCTCAAATATATTAACGAAGTGGCATGTGGCATTCCATTACTAAGTTAATTGAAACATGTAATCATAAAATACATGGTAAAAAAGATTACATTAAATATAGAAAAATCTCTCAAATCGTCAATAATGGCCTGAGTTATAAAACTAGTCTTATGTTGCATACCATAGCCACGATCCCATCTCAACCATACAAGATTTCTTAACACTTGTATGAGCTATAAAGTTTGTACAGCTACTCAATTGAAACTAGACTGCCTGAGGTCCGTTCTAATCTCTTTTCTGACCAAAATTTTTATAGAGATTAGCTTATTATATGTAAACTTCTCTTAAACTATGAGGAATCATCTTAAGTCTTGGTGGCCTCGTAAAACACAACACGCGAAATTAGCGCTTCCGTGCTCATTTTTTCAATTTTTCTTTCACTCATCCCCTTTTTTTAAACTCAGTGAGCCTCAAAACCAATTTTTCTCTATAAGTTCTTCATTTCCACTTTTGCCATGAAATCACTCGGATATAATGGAGTCAAATTTGCACGATTTATTCTCAACAATTTCATTTAATCTCTAATCAGTTCGCTTCCGCATGCCAAAACATTGGACTCTGGCGGCGTTGTAAGGCGTTTAGTATAATTCGATGGTGGGCGTTATTGACACGCATAAATGTTCACTAACAAAAGAGCAACAAATCGTAGTAACAACAACAAAAAAGTAAAAGTAATGCCATTAATACAAATTTGTCGCGCTGAAAGCCATAAATTAATATCGGAAAGCAAAAAAAGTTGTGGGAGGAGAAAAATGCACACAAACACACATACATGCATATGTTAAGGGTATAAAAATAATAGTTGACTTTTTGTAAATTTCATGGCGCTAATAACCAGCACTGCAATCATACGTTGTACAGCGTTTTGTAAGCATTATAACGGTACTAACGGGTGCAAAGCTACGGCTTTGTTTGCCGCAATTAAATGTGAGTAGATACATACAAACCAATATTAGAAAATGTTGGTAATTACATTGAACAATGGGCGGCAGTCATGGTGGAAAATTCACCGTAACCAACGCATACACACATACATGTTTATACACACGCACACACACATATTTGCATTAATCAGCCGCCTGCGTTGGCAGCAGTTCCTTTATTTCATTGGCCGCCGTTCATTGTTTCGCAATTTATTTGCTTGCGTGTCGCTGTTTGCATGTGTATGTGTTTGTGTGTGTGGTCGGCGAAATAATGGCCTACTAATTGGCAGCTGTTTTTAATCTTGATAATTACAGATTTCATTTTATTTGCACCAACAAACCAGCTTCGTGTGGTCGATAACTCAGTGAGGCGGAGCGAGAAAAAACAATAAACACCAGATGTGTGTGTGTGCGGCAATAAAATTTCAACTCAATTACCTAATTACCTGTTATGCAAGTACTACCTATGACAGTTAGACGGCTGGAGTATAACGTAAAATGCTGAAATAATGCAATATGAGTTGATCGAACTCAAGTTCTTGTATGGAAAACTTTTTCATGCTATAAAAGATGTATTCCATTTTACATGGAAACATTGACTTAAAAAGACCTTGCGCAACCGCACTTCATACGAACTTTTCGGCTGCTTTCTAACTTTAGTTGAATAATCATCGAATCAGTCAAAATGAAGTTGAAATCAAAACTGCGGGTATCTCTCAAAAGATTTGAGCTTCTCGATACAGGGGACTCATCTGTAATCTCCTAAAGGACCTCCGAAAAAGGTGTCTGGCGATTTGAAAGTTTTTTCTGCTTGGAATTAACTCAAATTCAAATAGCAAAAAATACTATAACCATATATATGTATTATAGATTTATACAGTAATGATGGTTGCTCTAGCAAAAATTTTTAATTCTAACAAATCCTTTCAATATCTTAAAGAGAGTATATTCAGTTTACCAAAAATGTTTAACACGCAGAAGGAAACGATGGAGAACCTACATAAAATATATATAAATGCACTATATGACGAGCTGAGTTTTTTTAGCAATGTCTGTCTATCTGTATATACGCGAACTAGTCCGTCAGTTTTTGAGATATCGATCTAAGATTTTTTTTTTTCTCCCAAAGGAGCTGTTCATTTGTCAGAACTACTAATTTCGGACAACTATAGCATACAGCTGCCATACAAACTGTACTATCGGAGTCAAGTGCTTGCATGGAAAATTTCTTTGTTTGACTAAATATCTTTACTAAGCATGTAATCTAAGGCAATCATGCAATCCTGAAGAAGTTTTCCCCAAACTATTTACAAGTTCAACTTCAGCGAATATTTTCAGGTATATTTACATTCGACACATCGGCAAAAAAATCGATTTTTTGAAATCCACAAATGCATATGACTCCTTAAACCATTATCACATAGGCAGGAGATTCGGTAAAAGAAAACAACTTCTAAATCAAGTGTTGGCTGTAAACACAACTCTATAAAAATGTTTGTTTTTTTTTTTATTACCACCTCAGGAATATGTATTGAACATGTTCTTAGGTTTATGATAATTCCATATCCAATAATTTGATAAATATCGGTTCATTAAGAATAAAAATTTTCTTTCCAGTCTTGATTATGGTTCTGCGCATCATTTTCGCGTTTGCAAACATCACTTGCCCCTCAGGCTCCTTGCCGAAAATATGCAAATAATTGACGGAGCATTTTAAGGTTTGACTAAATATAAAGCGTGAAGATATCTACACGTCTGTTAACTTAATGAAAATCTCACTTCCGTTTCGAAGATAATACGTACAGATTGCTCAGGAACAAAGAAGTCGACCAATACCCAGCTATTGGTATGGATTCAGTCTACTAATGGATGTGTATAAGCACCTGCAGGTACACCAAAGTCATCTTCTCAAAATAAACTTAGTGATTTAGTAGGTGCTCATGTTAGGAATGTTAAAACAATTTGTCAGAGAGGAAAGTGTAGCGTGATAAGCTTTAGTGCTGTCGACGTTTTTCAAGGTAACAATCAAGCTCAAAATTATGCAGAAATTGGTCAGAATGTACTGACAAACTTTGAGCTTCTAAAACCAAATACGAGTATCAAGATAAGTTGGACTATCTTTTAAATCATTTAAATACATTTTCGGATAATTTAGATAATAATGCTGCAGCTTGATGCGAATAAAAGTCTATGAAATTATTGATTATTTTCTGGCAGTTTGAAATCGAAGGTAGTAAATTGCAAACGAGATCATTTTTAACAATGAAATTCTTTTGACTATTAAGTTTAATAAATGAGCTCTCTGAACATCACAAGAAAAAAAATAAAATATTCATGATGCAGTACAGCTTAAGCTCAGTGCAATTTAATGTGATCTGTGTCATGGCATCAGTTACAAAGAAACGATGGTACCATACTATATAAGGACTGTACCGAAAAGAAACTGCACACTTTCAATTCAATATTTCTCATAAAGTAGCCATTTGATCACACCAAAAAAGCATTTCCTGCAGAAAACGGTTTAAGGGGGTATTCTGGTTTAAAAGCATGAATTTCAGGTAATTTTTAAAGTGTCGTAAAAAAAGACAATTAATATTTTTACTATCCATTATTTTACTAGTTATTTTTTAATTTTTCAAGAGTACAGAAAAAAATTAAAAACTAAAAAAAGAAAAAATTTCAAAAATTATGAGCTGACGAAGTGAGGGGTCTCTAAAAATTTTGACGCGACCATGCCCATGATTTCAACCCTCCTAGTTATCTGAAACCAAAAAAAAAGATTATTAATCTACATAGAATAATGTTGCAATGGTCAGAACTACGGAAAAGTGGGAAAGATTTTTTTTTCACAAAATGGCGACTGTCTGAAAAAAAAAATTTTTTTTTTATCACTTTTTCTGACTATTTCGAATTTTTTAATAATAATAAAAATAAAAATTTTGGGATGGGGCTAGTTCCAACCATAAACAAGCCTATAAAGAAGACTCTATAAAAATTTCAAGTAAATCGGTAAAGTAGAACCTGAGAAATCGTGGGCATCGTTCCGAAAAAGTCAGTTCTGAGAAAAACGCGTTTAAAGTTTCGCGTAATGTCTTTTGTTCGATTAGTTCTGGCCGAACCAATTTGAAAGCCGGGCCAGAAAAATGCTTATATCTCCGAAAATAATTAATTTGAATTCGAATTTTGAAAAATCCTCTTGTACACATATTCGTGAATAGTTAAACTTTGAAAATAAAAAAAAATTTCGATTTTTTTAAATTTCTAGACTAGAATACCCCCCTACAGTCAGTGTAAATGAAGGGAAAAATATTATAATAAAATTCAGGAAAACCTGTTCTCTAAAAGATTTTTCAAAAAGTGGGCGAAAAAAAGGCGCTAGTGGTCCAAATCTTAAAACAAAGGTGTTGGCCTTAATAAACGAAAACAAATCAATGACTGTGTGCGTAGTGAAAAAAGCTGAAACTAGTACTACTATTATTCAAAAAGTAAAGCACGAAAATAATTTAGAACTTATAAAAAAAAAAAACAGATTCCCAAAAAAGTGAACGACAAGTAAAAATAGGGACAATAAGGCTACGGAAGTTGTACGATTGTTTGCTAAAAGATTTTGTTGAGGGCATTACAATGGACGATAAAACATAAGTAAGAATGGATTCAAGAACATTACCAGGTCTCCAATTTTATACGAAACCGAGAGGTGGTACAGTCAGTGTCAACATTTGAATTAAAAAAATTTAGCGAGAAAATATTCATCTGGCAGGCTATTTGCTCTTGCGGCCTTAAGATCACTCCATTTTTCACAAAGCGTACTATATAGGCCGACAATTATAAGAAGAAGTGTCAAAACCGCCGTCTTATACCATTTTATAAGAAACACATTGTACACTACGCTCATTCCACTTTGGCATTGGTGAAGGACTACAATGTCAGTTTTGTTAAAAAAGGGGAGAACCCTTCTAACGCTCCAGAATTTTGCCAGATAGACTTGAAAAAGAACCATCAAATTGCCGAAAATGTTGAGAAATTAAACAAAAAAATTGGCTTAAGGCAAGTCGTGCATTTACATAATAAGGTGTGCAGAATTTTATGAAGGAAATTGAACGAAATCTTCGGCATAAATTGAAAAAAAAAATGTTTACAAGTTTTAATCAGGAGTGGATAAAAGCTCTTATATTTGCTATTAAAACAAAGTTACAAGAAAAATTATTAAAATTCCTTACTTTACAAATAAAACATTTTGGGCGCAGTTTCTTTTTGGTACAGTCCTAATGATGCAAAGGACTGTATTATCCTAGTTGGCGCATCAGTCTTATTGTATACAAAAATTGTTTAGTCCACAGGAACAACAATAATGAGGTAATTATAGGCAAGATTATCTTCATTCTTCTCTACACCCATTTATAGAATTCCTAAACATTTACCAGCAACGTTTTCCTTGGTACAGTAAGACATCCCACCTGCATCCACATCTAACCTTAGCTCTTTTATAAGATTATGCACACAACTTTCAAAGACTGCTAAGGATTTAAACTTCCTCCAGAATAAAGTTCTGCTCCTTTCATATGTGCGCGGTGGATTTTCAAGAGATTTATAACTAAACTTAGAGAGAGTTGTGTACACATACCAGCAATAGTTTTAACTTCTAGGAAATTAATGCTAACTAAGCAAAATATGTATATATGTAAGCATTTTAAAGCGACAGTGCGCTGCTGCACTTGCCACAAAAACAAAAATGTTCGTTTCCCACGCCACATTTCACTTACTCGCCAACTAAACGCTCACAACTGCACGCTTATTATATAAATATAAATATATATGTATACATATGTGTATGTACTATATATAGTATATGTATTCATTGTATTTGTGTGTTTGTTTGTAGATTTTCACAATTACGTGCTTCATTAGCTCGCAATTTCCGCCATTACCGAAACGGTTTGGCGGCAAGGCAGGAACTTAATTTTCTCGTGAAAATAAAAACGCCAATTTACTACTTCGCAACGCTAATAAATCCAGCTAACTAAGCCAGTCATGAAATCCAACTAACTCATAGCACATACACGGCTAGTTATAAATATTTGACGTGCGTTTGCTTGCAGCGCCAACGCCAAAACGCCGAAACGCCAATCATTGTTCGCCAAACATTAAATGCGAATTCAACTACCATTTTTCATTATAATGGCAAATTACTGGCGATATCAACAACACAGGTATAGTATATACACACATTAGGGTGTCCGATATATCCCCAATTGAAAGTTGTTTTTGGTAGACTCTTTTTCAATTTTTGCCTTAAAACAGAAGTATTCAATGTAAGAAAGCTCTTTATTTTCAATTTTAGAATGATGTTACTTTTTCCTACAGTTCATATGAGATTTTTCGATATCTACAATGAATTTTTTATCTCCAAAACAAATAAGCCTAGAAATACAAAATGTTTCGTTCTGCAAAAAAAATAATAATTTTATTAAAAAAATTAATTAATTTTAATAGTTAAAAAATTTTAACTTTAATTTTAATTAGAAAATTTCAATTTTTTTTTTTTTTTGTTTTCTCAACAACATTCCATTAAAAGTAATTTGCTTTAAAGTTATGCATAAAATGTGCTTTATTCATATAGTACACCATGGCGTATGAGTAACATAGCGTGTCGTATAACATCACTCAAATGAATGCTCAGGCGATTTGATGCATACTTTTAACAGCGTATAACTTTAAAATAACCATTTTTATGAAAAAAATATTAATACTTTTTTTGTAGAGCGAAAAATTTTGTAATGGAATATCACTCCTTCAATGTTGTAAATTTAGCTACTTAATGCGATATATGTAAAAAAAATCCCATGTTATATAAATGGCAAAAAAATATGATTTAGAGTCTAAACAAATAAAATCAAGCGTTTGTTGACATTAAATCCTAGTTTTCAGGACAAAACTGAAGCTTTAGAAAGCATTCGCTAAAACTCAATCGATTTGCTATACAACGAACACCCTAATACATATAGACATAGTTGTAACAAGAGAGCTTCGCTTCGAGTTCTGTTTTTGTTTTCGAGTAGCAATCGAAAGATTTAATCGTTTGCGGCTTATTTATGTCGAATAGAGTCGATTTGAAAACAATTTTTTTGCTTCAAGCACAAATACATACACACTTGTACACTTGAATATAAACTATTTGCTTGCACGCCGCATAAACGCGTTATATATCACACACAAATGGTGTATATTTGCTTGCAGCATTATGTATGCATACATGTTTATATGTACATATATATTATAGATGAGTGTGTGCTGCGAGTTTATTTTGAGAGAACTTGAAATTGCATTGCTCAGTTGAAGTGAGTTTAGAATGTTTCACAGAATTATTTGTGAAGTTTGTTTGTGTGCCTAATAATTACTAAAACAAAAGTATGCAAAAGCAATGAAAGTTTAAATACAGATTTCTATGAATCCATTTCAATATTACACAATTGTTGATTTTGTTGATTCGCCAATTCTAAGAAACATTTTAGTCTCCTAAAAATAGATTTCAGCCTCCTCCATTCAATTCAAACTAAATAATATATTGGCTATAGCACGTTTCCTAAAATAGTCTATTTTCGTTAAATGAGTTAATTAAGATTGTATATAATAGCAGTTTCGCGGCATATTTTCGAAATCAACTGACAGAAAATAAATAAGAAAACATCAATTAGAAATAATTTAGAGCCGATTAGCCTTGAAAGTCTTCTACATTGCATCCTGTGACGGTTCTCTTTGATAAATTTTATTTAAGTGAAAATGATTTTGACATTTCATTGTATTTCCAGAATAAAATGTTGGTTATTTTCTCTGAAAGACATAAAGGAACATTAATAGCTCTTATGAATTGCTCTTTAACTTCTGCTTGTGTTGTTTTCAGTTTGATAAAAGAGGACATTGATTTTCAATTATGATATGACGAAAATTTTATAAAAGTATTGGAAGTATATAATAAGCTATACTTTATTTTTATAACCCCGAAGAGCATTAACATGCAGAAGAAAACATCGGTGGCACTATAAAATTAATATTTATATGACTAGCAAGACGAACTGAGCCAATACTATGAATAACGGGCTTTAAATTTAATTTTTTTTCATTCTCATAGGAACTTATACCACTTTTTAAAACTTGTATTAGTTGCTGTATCATCTATTAAAAAAAGTTGGAATCCCTTTATAACAAACTTAACTTTTTATGCTCAAGAAAGATATCAGATAACGAGGGATCCAAGTAGATGTTCCAATAGCTTTTCATTGACGCGTGAGTCGTGCCAAACTGTCACAATATTTTTGTTCAGTATTATTTGACATTTCATAGTGACTTATACCTGAATAATTTTTCCAAATCGTACATCTTTATTACGAAAGTTGATGTTCTGTAAAGAATGTGTTTCGCGCGCTTCGCTCAACTTACGGTCGACATAATCGTCATAGTGAGCGTATTATTCGCAACACCATCAAGTTTCTTTAGACCCAGCATTCATTATTGGATAATATTCGACCGAATAAACCACGTCCAGCACGCAGTGAAGAGAATATATCAGTCGTAGCTGTGAGTGGAGAATCGATTCGGCGCCGTTCGCAGCTACTCGCACTAACGTATGGAACGACATGACGCATTTTACGACTAAATCAGAAATTGAAAGCGTTCAAAATATAGCTGAACTGAAGGAGCTCAACCGTACTAAGCGACACTGTCGTAGCCGTCAAAGACGATCGTTATCTCGTCCGTACCCACAACAGTCGGGTCTAAGTAACCGGAACGGCATACGCCTTTGTATACATTGCTTGTATCCATATTGGTGTTGCGTTCAGTGTTGCAGACCTCATTGCTTTTGCTTTTAAAGATCGCCGTCTGAAACGCACACAGCCCCTAATGGCCATCTTCTATTCTTAAAATAACTCGCTGAAGTCGTTGATGAAACTGGTATATCGTTTGGCTCATGCCATGCAATTTTTCGCATATTTTGGGTTGAATAGCGTGACAGCAAAAACTGTTTCGAAATCGCTGAATGCAACTGCTCCCATGTTGCTTACTTGCTCGTAAAATGTTGGTCAAAAACATTACTCTAACGATACGCCAGTCTTCGTATTTGCCAGATATGGCTTCGTGTGAATTTTTACAATTTCCAAAAATGATTTTTAAATGTCCGCAGTTTTATAAAATAGATAAAAATTCCCGAAAAAGCTAAAGGATTTCCAAAAAAATCGAGCTTAAGGGGGAAGGCTGCTTCAGAGGCTTCACAAAATCGGTTTCTTCAAGGATTTTTTCGGGAGGGAAAGAAGTTAGTGATTAAAGGGAAATTTCTAAGGTTTATAGTTATATATTTAAACATCATTTACAAATTTTTTGGATACGAAATTTTTGATATTCTTCCTTTGGGAAGCAGTTGTCCGATGCATTTGTCGAACGGCGGGAAGCATACAGGTCGCAATTTCTATCGGCAAGAAAAAATTCAAAGAGATTCATATTTTCTATTAGTTTATTTTCTAGTTAAACTAAAAAAGTTCCAAAAAAAAGATTGTAAAAATTTAAAAATTTTTAAAAATTAAAAAAAGTGGTTTTTGACCAAAAAAATTTTACTTTATGTTGTTTAAAAATATGTTCAAACTTGACTTCTCTTAGCTTTTTTTAGAGTAAATAGAAGATATTTAATTGCCAAAGATAATAAACTTTGCACTAATTTTTTTTAGTTTTTTTCTGTCCTGCCCGCCAATTAAGAAAAATCGTAAAAATTAAAAACCGAGAAATCGCGCGGCAAAGTTTTCGCTTTCTGCCCAATCCCTCATATATCTGCTGGACGCTCGATCACTATTTTCCTTCTAGCTTCGAAAATATTTCGAATACCAAACTAAAACTTTGCATACATATTCTTAGATTATTTTTAAAGAGATTTGTAAAAAACAAATAATCGATTTTTTGAAGCTTCTAACGCAGGCTCCCCCCTTAAGCATCGTTTTGACGATCAAGACGGCATTAAGGAATACAGTTTTTTAAATTATTTCCAAAATTATTTCGAAATAAACGTGCTTTCAATATTATTGACAGTAATCGAAAACTTTGAAAATAAAGTAAGTAAACTGTAAAGAGTAAAGCTTCAAAAATTCGCACAAAAAATATCGCTCTCAAGATACTCTCCTCACCAACTGCCTTGGTTAATTTCAATTACTTGCCTCTGAAACTCAAAAGCAATTGTATCTAGTACACACAATTATAAACTTTTTAAACGTTAGAAGCAATCAACAACCTATTAGAAAATTATCTGCCCAACCACCAGTCACTTTCGAGGTGCAGAGTGTCTTTAAAAATGTGCTTAAAACTAAACGTGTGTACATAAGTATGTGTGCACAACGCCACGATGTCACGACACACGCTAAACTACAACTTATCACCATTATTGTCATAATAAAATCACCTTTCTGCGACAACAACACTCCCCCTCACGCTTGTTCGACACTTTGTAGAACTTTTACGCGCTTTATTTAAGCAGCCTTCGAGGCGCCATCAGTTTGTCCGACCGCATTACGATTGGAATCGCCCTAAGCGTTAACATTATTTGTAAGCTACTTAAATTGCCACATTTAGATAATAACAAGGCACAACAATAACAATAAACAGCGGGCAAACACAAAACCTTGCTGGTGGCTAAGGCGTTGTCGGAAGGTGTTCTCAAAAGCATACCGGCGATTGGCGGCTGCGTGGGGTAAACAGAAAAGTTGCAAAACTTTTGTTTAAGTTGCGTGGGTGGCTTAGCAGTGGCGTGTGACCCTGTCGCCCCACCCGACTATGCGCATCAATAGAAGATCATAAAGACACTCGTATATGAGAACATGCAGCTGCTTTTTATCTAGCATCATCATCATTCCCTCACACATTTTACAATGTGTGGGTTCGTACTAACTAATGTGCTGTGGCGCTAGTTATTTAGCCAGTTTCCGGGATAATTCTAACTTTCAGTGAGTATGTACTGTTCGATACGCCACTCTGCTAACATCGCTCGGTGTCTGATATGTTGTCAACAATTATGTTCTTGGCATATTTGTGGACTTCAAGGGCGCGTTTGATCACCTAAGCTGGGTTCGAGTGCTGCAATGGCCGGAGGAACTTGGCTGCCTGGAAATTACTCTTTGGCAGAGTTACTTTTCGGACAGAAAAAGATCTCTAGTCGGCATGAGTGCGAGTGTGGAGATTGGGGTGGTTCATGGCCGCCGCAGGGTTCCATATGTGGTCCATATATTTGGAACCTTGTGACTCTCTGCATGGTCGAAGGTCGCTCGTGGTCTGAGCTAGAGCGGGTGAGAGGACATCTCTTAGAGACTGTAAACACTTGGGGTTTAGGTGAAGAGATAGAAATATTGATGAAAAAAATGCTGCTTAAGGGCATATAGTCGCCGCTTCGTCCACCAATTGCCTTAGTGAACGGGGTCAGTGTAAGATATGTCAAGCAAGTCAAATACCTGAGGCTGACTATAAGTGAAAAATGTCTTTCACTCCACACTTGGCGAATGTGAAGGAGTGACTACGGGGTCTAGGACGCAGTGCTGTTCGAACCCTATATCGTGTCTTTATTGTAGCCTGTGCGACTTATGGAGCCACTTTAGAGTGGGAAGCAGCCACGGCAGTCTTGGAGTACCAAAAACTCCTCTCAATACAGCGTTGTATGATGTTTGTCTATATGTCGCACCGTCTCAATGGATGCTATGCAGATTCAGTTAGGTACTCTCCCTCTTGACCTGATTGTCACACAGCGTGCTGTGGAATGACTAAATTTCCGACGATGATGTGGAAAAGGAGGAATATCTAGAGAGCAGTAGGCTTCTAGTTGATAGGGTGAGGTGTAGATGGTACGACAGCTGGAACAATAGTCCGAACGGTCGAGTGACTTACATACATTCGGGACGTTGGGTATATTGAGGATAACGCAGACTCCAGGTTTTGCTGAGTCTGGGGTTTGGGCTTTCGGGGCATGAGCATCTGCAAGCACTTTTATCAGACCCTCCTATTTGATATGTCAGATTGTTTTTGTGGGACGGGAGTAGAGGCCTGGGTGCATATAGTTTCAGAATATAAGATGTTCTCGGTCATTAGGGGTATGAGCGGTGTGGGGATTAGCTAGACTAATGGTCGTTCAGATGTTAGCGTTGTGTTCTCTACTAGGCGGAATGCCGAACAGTTAGGATCGTTTGCGCGTGAATTGTTTAGGCGGCGAAGGCGCTTAACTTAGATTTAGGATTAGCTTCTTCTGTGAATGGTGAGTGCGTGTAATGTGCGTATGGGATCCCCTGGTCAACAGTATAGAGCTCAACTGTTAGTAGTTCGCTATGGGATCTGACCGGAGACTTAAATTCGGAACATCGCGGAGGAGGAGCTCTTGGAGTTCGCTCCAACCTGCTCATGTGGATTGGCTACTCAGAGAGTATCGTGGTGGTTGTGGTTAAAACCTAAATAGGAAAGAACTGACACTTTGTCAGTTGAATGTGAAGTTGCATTCCAACCGGGTGCCGGACCTTAAGTACGACAGAAGTTTAAGATGGGTCTCGAACTCAACCAAGGTGGTTAGTGGGTCCATTCCATACTGTCAACTGGTACTGAAAATACCTGGCATTTTCAGAGCGCTAATCAACTCATTGATTTGATCCGCTGTGCTTTTGACCGCCGGGGGGTAAGGCTGTCGTCAGCAGATACCCACGTTAAATACACCGGACGTTGTATCTGATATTGACTGCTTTGCTATGTTGTTTGGTATCATTCCTCTATACGAAAGCCTCTGAGCTTTTGCTTTTTATGTAGACTTACTTCTATATTGCTTACATCCTAACTGTGCAAAGTCCTCGCGCTTGCTTTCATCATTAAACGTGTTGTGGCCTTACGTCTCCTCTTCGAAAATAAGCTTCAGTGCTGTGCTCGTTTTGTGGTCTTCTTCATTTCTGTTTTTTAATTTTTTTTTTTTTTTTTTTGGTATTTCAGTTATTTGTTACTTGTAGTTTCGTCATTCCCGCTTGCTGCTTCAACTTCTTACTCACCGCTTACTCACGAAAAAGTGTCGTGTCCATACATTTGTTCGCATGTTCGTGTGCGCTTATTGTGACATTTCAATTTAGATGCTTATCAATCAGCAAAACAAGCTTGCAAGCGTGAAAGCCCAACGGATACAAGCGCACAATATACTCACTAATATATAGTGTAGTCAGACATAAATGCCACTTTGGCAGGCATTATTTGTATATGCTCGCATTTAGATTGCTTTCACAATATATTTCTCGCTCGCTATCTCTAGCTCTTCACTTCTTGCCTCTCTCTTTCTGGGGCATTTATAATAACACTACTTTCCTGTTGTGTCTTCTTTGACGCGCGGCCTTTGTTGACAACTTCAAAGCGGATATTAATGAGCCGCGCGCACAATACGCTCACACACTGTTGATGCGAAGTGTTGCGCGCATTTTGTTATGCACGACCATTGCGTGGCTGGCAAAAATAGGTTAGGATAACAAATTAAAGTTTCATATTTCTTGTTGATGAGTCCAGTGGGTTGTATTCGTATTCGGTCAATGTGCAAGACAACCGCAAAGAAATGCGTTTTGTTAGAATTTCTCGTAGAAACTTCAAGGAAATGTTAATAAGCAAGCACAATGAAAAATTATTTAAACAAAATTTAACTAATGGAGGGTGTCATGCAACGACTAGTGTAGAATATCGTCGCTTTAATATTCACATTTTTACGCTGCTGGCGGAAGATGACTTGCTGTGACTAAGAAACGACTTCAAAGTAGTGCCCGGAGCGTCTTTTGGCGCTCAGAGTAATAAAAATAATTTTGATAATTATGAAAAAGTTATTTGTCAAAGTTACTGCTAAGCAAAGTTATTTGAAGGCATTGTGGCAATAATTATCAAAACAAGAAAAAACCTTACTACGCTTGCACCAAAGCCATAATGCCTTTCTCAAATTTAAAAAAATTCCTTAAAATAACTAAATTCTAATTCCTCAGTTTATGTGCCACCTATATGCTATAGTTATCTGCTCTAAACAGTTCCTTCGTAGATTGTAGCAATGTTTTAAATAATAATATCTGGCAAATTTCATGAATATAGCTCTATTTAATCTATTTAATCTCTAAAATCTACAAATGAAGAAGTTTCGCATACAAGCATTTGCTTCCGATCGTGCAGTGTATAAGGGAGCTATGTATCATATATGCTATGCGATATCGGGGGTTCTGACAAATGAGCAGCTTCTTGGGGACAAATAAGGTGTGCAAAATTTCAGATCGATATCTCGAAAGCTGAGGGACTAATTTGCACATATATACACAGTCGACTCAGCTCGTCAAACTGATCATTTATATATTTATTTTATAAAAGGAAAAGGTTTGTGTGATGATTTTTATGTCGAAACAAATTACAACGAGTTTATTCCGAGCACAAATATTTGAGCGGCTTAAGAATTCAGTGAAGGTGGTGAAGTAGTCGCAAACTTACCTCGTCTATGCACACCTTTCAATTACGAAAACTGAAAAAATAACGCTTGAGCATTTCACCATCTCTTATAGATTAACTCAACAGCGTTTGGTCAAAGTTTTGGTTACTTATGAGGCATGTCAATGCTAGACTCGTACCAAAAGGCCTGATCAGATCATAACATTTAAGCATGATTGTGTTTGACTTATGGCCAAACATGCAAAAAGAGTCTTCGCTCATCCTCTGAATTGACCATATGTCGACCACTGTAACTTTTTTCTCTTTTCGAAACTAAAAAAATCGCATCAGTGAACGCGTCATTAGTCCATTGAAGTCATTAACAGTCATCCGCACTGAAGGCACTGAAGACCATTCCAAACGAGGGTTATAATAAATGTTTGGAAAATTTGATTAAGCCTTGGCATGCTGGTATTGGCTTAAGGGGCTATTCTACTCTAGAATTTTGAAAAATTCGATTTTTTTTTCATATATTTAAAGTCTAGACTTTCAAAAATATGACCTTGGAAGGATTTTTCAAAATTCGACTTATTTTCGGAGATACAGTCGATTTTGTGAGGTGGCGTCCGTGTTCACTAGAATTGTCTCCTAAACTTTAAACGCGTTTTTCTCGAAACTTCTTTTTTCCACACGGTACCGGCATTATCTCAAGTTCTATACAACCGATTTACTTGAAATTTTGTGTGAATCTTCTTTATATAATCCTCTATCGTACTTACAAGCATCGTGTCAAAATTTTTGTTTTTAATATTTTAAAAAAATTCAGGGATTTCAAAAAAAAAAACGTAAAAAATTGATTTTTGTTTTCAGGCAGTTGCCATTTTTCAAAAAAAAATTTTTCGTGTTCCCGGACTATAACAGCATCCTTACTGATTTAGAATTTTTTTTGATTTTTTTTCAGAACACCAGGAAAGTCAGGATCAATGGCACCAGGATGCGCCATTTTTTTTTTTTTTGTACACCTGTCTCTCGTCCTCTCTCTAATTATTTTAATTTTTAATATTATTATTTTTTTAATTTTTTTTCTGTATTCTTAAAATATCAATAAAATACCATTATAAAATGGATAGTAAAAATATTTTTTTTTTTTTTTTTTTTTTAATAAAATTCAAAAAACTGCCCAAAATTTGATTTCTAGAGGAGAATACATCCTTAAAAGTAACATATTTTGATGTTGATAATAAAGATTTGTTTCAAAAGACGTTATTTTTTGGTAGTCCTTGTAAAATTTGATCAAATTTTTTATTGATTTAAATAAAGAAATTCCAAAGGAGTTTGTACTTAGGCGATGAAGCATCAGCTTTTAAGACGAAACTTCCGGTAACCAGCTGATCAACTGCTCGGAGTTCTCGAATATGGCTGAGACTAGTTAATCAATATAATTGAAACTTAAATCAGCGAATTAAAACAGTTCTACGAATACATTTTATGTCATAAGGACCATAATATCGATATCATTGGCCATAACAACCGCGCCGTTAGTTCTGCTTTCTTCAAGTTGGGCAAAGTAGCGAAGAGCACGTATTCCCTAGTAGGCTGCACGGCTTAGTGAATATTAAAACCTAAACCAAGTGCGAGTAAACAAAGGTCGAAGGAACACTTTCAGCAGATTAAAATTTGTAGGGAAGTGAGAAGCATATATAGTAAAGCCAGTCTTCAAGACGATTCAGTTTACAGCAAGCAGTAAGATTAGCTATCTCCAAAGAGACCTCCAAATTTATAAATTTTGAAGTATAGAGCAGACGCACTTGAAAAGTACTGAGAATGTCTGAGTGCCCAGAATGCTCTGCCAATTTTCTCTCACTCCATAGCTTTTGTTCCCCATAAACTCTTCTTAGTCAACCACTAACTCAGGTCAGACCTTCCCACATACTTTAGTTAACTTAAATATAATTATGTCCCTCTATCAGAATAATAATAAGAATAAAAATAAGAATAAGAATAAGACAACCTGTTTGTATGCAACGAAAGCTCTTCGTGCCGTTGTTGCTACTTCATTGCTTTGTCGCAAAGCAAATAAACAACTCCCAAGGAGGAAATAAAAGCCGTTGAAACAGGAATTGCGCGGTTGTGCAATAAAATATTTCTTTAATGTGACATATAAAATAACAAGCGGCTACCAATTTCCGCAAGACAGCCAACTGGGTATAATATTTCACACACCTACAATGTATCGCATAACATGGGTATTCATTTATTTTAATGAGATCATAAAGTTATGTCAGCCAATAAATTTCTGAACAACAACAAAAGTGCTGCAAGAACGGTGGGAAGGAGTGGAGAGAGTAAAGAAAGCAGAAGAAGAGGATACATCTAAATATGTTTGTATAAGAAGGGAAAGGAAGCGGAAAAAGAAGAGGATACATATAGACACTTATATATGCAAATAGCCTTAGAGGTCACTCATACGCACTGGCGCGTTTACTTTTGTAATAAATATTACTTGCTTATATCTCCTTTGCGCAAAAAATAAAATTTCCTTTCGCATTCATTCGTATGTGTGAATGAGGCTACTACATATACCGGCTGTAATTATAGCCTGGCTACCACAAAAAAAAAAAAAAATCCGCTTTAAACGACATCTAATTAAAGAAATTTAGACTACTTTAGCAGTTTATCTCAACCCTTACATTCCAGCTGTTGATAGCTTACCTTAAGGGAAGGAAATATACCCTTCGGTCCCATAATAATATTATATAACAAGCAATTTTATCCTATTTCAACGACTCCTTGCCTCCGCCTCGCGTAGCGTCGTAAGTCAATTTAGCAAAAACCAACTCCCAGTCGCTGTTGATGCAAGGGACAACTCAGTCGTAATAACCACAGCCTGCGGGCTAAGCAAACGCCCGTCGGTCTTTGTAAATGGGGTGCGCATAAGAAATCAATTTCCCAGTTTCTTGGCTTCAACTTTTGTCTGTGCGGCTTGAGCACTTGTCTGATAGCCTAAAAGCGCTTTGCGCCGCTCGAAAGCGGACAATTAAAAGTAAATATTTAGTTTATTCAAATGAACAAATGGTACAAAAGCTTAAAGCGAATGTTTGTCTGTATGTATATACAGAAGTCATAGCAGCGAATTGCAAATGAGAATGTCGAAAACTCAATACCAAAGAGAACAAGTACGAACAACAACATTTTATGCGGACTAAGTAGTAATGAAATCTTAAAATCACACTCGTTACAACTTACTCAAAACTTGTGCTTAAGGAACAAAGCCAATAAAATATACACAGCCGTTGGCCAAAATTTCGAATATTATGGAAATCACCATATCCGGTATATTGCGGATGGCAGAAGATCAGCACTAATAGTGTTAATTTTTGCATTCATTAAGTATATTCTTCTTTACTGGCGTAGACAGCGCTAACGCGGTTATAGTGTCATCAAGTACACTTGATATCATATTTGGACGCAATCAGGAACTTCATACTGACCGATATTTACGGTATATAATGAACCGTAAATACGAAAGTTATAGTCTTAGGCTAATGAGTTAGGGGAAGTATTTACCCAACTTTGCCCATTTTAAACACACGCGCTCCTTTTATCAGGCAAAGTTCTGTCTGAATTGCATTAAAGTATCTCAAAGGCTGACTGATATTTTCAGCAAATAGTCACCAATAGACACCGAGATCTACATATGAAGGTTGCCTTTTATATTTGAGAACGGCGCGGAGCTAGCCTCTAAAGCATATTCAAAGTCGACAAGCAACGCAGCAAGCAATTAGGAGTCCAATGGTAAGGGACAATGGAAAAGGTGTCGTTAGTGAGGCCACAGAGTCTGTTGTAATACACATTAAGCGCAGGTATTCTAAAGGATGACTACTCATCACAGACTACATTATAGAACTAAATACATCTGATATAGCGAAGGACCAAAACTGTTCTAAGCGTTGCTCATTAGCCTGCTGAACTAACTTAAACTAACTTAACGAATGGCGTTTATATCGCATATATACAGGGTAGGCCATTTAAAGTTGACCCATCTGGCAACGCTGTAACTTTTAACAGCGCTGACAAATCGGCTAATGTCATACTGCGTTAGAAGCGTCATTCGAAGACAATTTATACCATGGAACAGTACACTCCAAAAGAACGCGCTGAAATTGTTCAGCTTTATATTCAAAATAACTTTTCAATTGAGTTAACTCAACGTGCGTTTCGCAAAAAAAATAAAGTGAAAAGTGCTCCAGTTAAGAACACAATTAAGTCTTTATACGCAAAATTTGTGAACACCGGTAATCTCAGTATTGCCAGTCATGCATCCAGACAACGCACAAGACGTTCTGATGAAAATATCGAAGCTGTACGAGCCAGTATTGAGGAGACTCCATCGACATCGAGTTATCGCCGCTCTCAGGAATTAGACACAAAACTAAACCCAGCTGATTATCCGCGACGCCTTAATTTTGGCAAACAAACAAATGGGTCAACTTTAAATGGCCTACCCTGTAGTATTTATATATTAGGTTGTCAAAAAAGTCTTGCGGTATTTTCGCTAGTTGGCGCTGAAAGCGACTAGTTCTAGTTTTATTCGTCGCATCGGGTCATGCTATACCTTTTTGGAAAGCTCATTTCAGGCGCTACTACGTGTTTGATTGATTGTCGTTTCTTTTAAGTCGTTCGTGAGTTATAGCGTCGCAAACATGGAGCAAAATAAAGAGAAAATGCGGCATATTTTACAGTGCATCTCAAGCCGCCAATAAAATTTGTGCAGTTTATGGACCCGATACAGTTTCCATTTCCACCGCACAACGATAGTTTCAAAGTTTTCGTTCTGGTGTAGAGGTGGTCGAAGATGCGCCACACTCCGGAAGGCCTGTCGTCGAAAATTGCGATAAAATCGCTGAATTGGTCGAAAGAGACCGACATAGCAGTCATCAAACCGTTATAAACCATTTGAAGAAGCTTGGAGTCACTAAGAAGCTCGATGTGTGGGTGCCACACGAATTGATTCAATAAAAACACCGCAAGACTTTTTTGACATCCCATTATATGAAAGATATCTTAGCAAAAGCCCTATGATATTTTTTTGGAATACTTTAAGATTATTAAAGCTCAAAGACTTCAAAGTAACCCCTTCTTCACTTTCACTATCGTTATTTTGTTCACAATTCTTTCATAGTTATATTATTCTTCATTATTGTATGTTCCAGGGTTTGTCCGGAAAGTAATAGGACTGACAGGCTTACCCAGAAGTTGCTTTAGCAAGAAGTGGTGTGTGTTCGCTGTCACCGTTCCTTTTTGTAAAACCGGGAATAAATCGCTGATAAATACTGTGATGGGAGACCTACGTCTTCGACGCCACGCCCACCATGAATTTGTTCCTCCTATATAAACCGGCAACGCCAGGTTTTACGTAGAAGTCCTCAAGAAACTCAAACGAAGGGTCAATCGCGTTCGAGGAGACGGCCCATTGAAAGTTGTACCACGACAACGCCCCGGCTTCCACCGCCTTTCTTGTAAACAGCTACTTAACCAAGGCCGTTCTCCCAACTCTTCCGCAGCCGCCTTATAGGCATGATGTGGCCCCCAAACTTTTTTTCCGATAATTTTGTTACTCACCGTAACTTCAATATTCATCTCGGGATAAAATGGCATAAAAGCGCGAAAATTTCGCGATGGTTTTTTACAACGTTCGACGGGGATTAGCATCGATGAACTTAATTCAGTTTTTGACAATGAAGCTTCATCAAGGACTAATGTTTATTGAGTTTTGAGCAATTGAAAAACCAATTTGATGAGTAATCCTCCGTATTGTCCTGACTTGGCACCGAATTACACCTTCTTAGAGGTCAACGTTTTTCGACACCTGAAAAGACGTTTGTTTCGTTCAAAAAACATCTTTTGGAAATACCTCAATTAGATTGGCAAAAGTACTCTACAATTGGTTCAAACGCGTGCTTAAAGTGAATAAATCTTGGTTCGGTATTTTTGAAAGAGAATAAAAGGATTTGTTTTTGTTCTCGAATCCCAAAATATAAAGACAACTTCCGCATTTGGTATCCGACGACTTGAGCAATTATGGACCGCTTTCGACTATTTCTTAAGTGATTTTACAAATTTGAGAGGCACTGCTTGCAGTGTTTTATTCCCACAGCTTCGCTGGTGCTACACTCGTAGACTGAAAAGTGAAAGGATCATGCGAAATTTCAAGTTTTTATTGGTAAGTAGGCGTGGTTGTTTTTTAATTTCACTCATTTTCATAATTTAACTGCACAGTAATGTTGTGCACCAAATTTGGTGGCAATTGGTGAAGTGGTTTTTCAAATATGGGATTTCAATCTGATTCACCTGAAGTGAACGTTGCCAAAATTTTGAGACTGTATAACCTATTATCCAATTTTGGTACCGACTTCTAGCGAGCCATTCCGTATAATATCAGCTGTAAAATTTGGGGGTGAAAATGTGTATAGTCATGCTTCTAGATAGGCAGTTACAGTCGTAGGGCTAAACCCAATTCCTACCTTTGCGTCCCCGCCGTCCACCCTGGAAACGTGAGTAACTCTTGTGTAAGATGCGGTAGCCACCTGTGAGCCTGGGGTCACGGCTAAAAGAAAATAAACTTCAGTGGAGCCGCTCCAAAATTTAAGGGTTCGCTGAAGTCTAATAGCAGCGTCTGTTCACTAGAGGTGCAGCTGCAACTTTACACAACTCATCTAGTGAGATTGTGCGCTGGATTTTGGGCCCACCACGGAGAATCCACAATTAATAAAAAAGTAAAATTTAATATCTAGAACATTTTTATACGGCTATGGTACATTTTACCAGTTTTCGACATTGTCAAACTTTACAATTTTTACTTAAGTAACAAATCCAAATAGCGGGTTGTCAAAAATTTATTATTAACATCCGACGGAAAAATTGTTCAACAAAATAATTAATTCATCCCATTTCACTATAAACATTTACATGTGTTATATTTCAACGCCAAGAGGGCGTACAGACGAATAAATAATTCGAATTTATGTTTCGGAAAAATAAGAAAAAAGCAAAAACAAATGTTCTGCTCATGTTTGACCACAAAAGGCTAACCGGAAATTATACTAAAAGCTCCTGTGGCACACATTTCGCCAACTCCGCCCACGACGAGCACACCGACACACAAGCATACACGCACACATACTAATGCACACTTGCATTAATCAAATGACTAAATAACTGACCAACGTGGTCTGTGTGCCGGAAATGAGTTACCCAACGCCTGGCTTCATTTGCATGTGGGCGGTTGGTGAAGCGCTGTTGGCAGCCACTCCAGGTCGGGCAGATTTACTCGCGACGCATGTAGAAGCGTTGGTGGGTACGCGGCAAAGGTCAATGAGTCGCCAAGGGAGTTTATTAAGCGTACGCTTGTGTCGGAAAATGTGCTGTGACAGAGTTCGTGAATTTTGAATAAATTATGGAATTACTTGCGTGAGTTCACGCATGTTTAGCTCGCATTATTTCATTCCGTTTTTTTTTTTTATACCCTAAATCTAACTTATTTGACACGTTGTTTGTAACAACCAGAAAGAAACGAACAAAAAAGCAGTTTGATGAGCTACACATGTCGATTTCGACATATCCATCTGTATGTCCACAAACTATTTTTGGAACTATTAATCTAGAAATTTGCATCTGCCCTTTCCTTAATAAGAAGCTGCTGTCTGAACCGCCGATAAGGGATCATTATAGTATGTAGCTGTCATACAACCTGAGTTTATTGGATATTATAGCTTCAGTGCAGCCAAAGTTAAGGTTTTTTAGTCCAAAAGTCTTTTAGGTTCTATTTTCTGAATTATTATATTAAAAGATCTTTCAGATCGGTTTACTTATTGCATTAGTTCATTTTCAACCGTGCATTATAGAATTAAGTCCACTCAAAGTCAAACCGTTGTGATGACCGGGACTTCTAGGTACCAACCAAAACGACCGTCGCATAGCTACAATGAGTTTAAGGGCAACCACAAATGTATGGAGAGGGCTACCATTACCCCAGCTAATTCACCGGGTTCATAGAAAGTATTTGTCATAAATACTTCAATCTTAACATGGAGAAAGCTGGACAGTTGGAAGTGTCTAGATTACATAATAATTTCATAATCTTTAGCCTCACCACATGAATGTCAATGAGACAGTTTACAGCCTATAATTGCGGCTCTATGAACCTTCCTATGAACCAGCAGTTATATGGACTTTTTACATTCCACTCTCGGTCAAAAGGAAACTCCAAAAGTACTGGTTGCTGACCAAGGCTTACTGAGCTCGCGCGAAGCTCATCTATCTAGCGCCCGCATGAACGAAGACACGAGAACTCTTGCTCTTTCCCATCTTGATAGAATTTTGATAAGAATTTTCTTTCTTACAAGCTCAATAGCTTTACAATTTTCGAAGATTGTCAGGCACCTTGGCAAGTTTAATAAGCAAGTTCCTTGATGCTACTGCTAATGAGTTCATCCGCGCCTGTTGCTACTTTGATTGCTGACACTTCTGCTTGAAAGACACTGCAGCCTGAAATAATCGTTTCCACATATTACTCTCCCTCCCACCATTCTCTTAAGCTTCGATTCTTTCGTAAAAAAGTCCAATGAACTTCTTCTTCAGCAACTTCAACTCTTCTGTGTATCCCTCGGAGGTGTGTGCTTGGAGAAGATGTCACTAGGAATAAGCTCAGTGGTCCAAGTTATCAGTAATGTAGTCAAAATGAGACATAATTTCAAAAGATTTCAACTTAATGTGTCCAGTTTCTCGAAGTCTGATAGCATCCTTCGTTACCGGTAATGTCCACGGCTGCTAAAAGTAAAATGGCAAGACATGCCTTCGTTGCTGTTAAATGTTCTAGCTGTTTCTATGGCTTTACCAAGCGCTCTCCACCAGACAAATGCACGATAGAAGAGTATTTCCTTAACTACAGTCTCGTAAAGCCAAAGCATAAATTTTGGTGAGAGATTCAAGAGATCGCTTCCATATATCTCTGTGGAAAATTCGTATCGCACGAGGTGAAAATTAACCAATTGAATGTGTCAGTAATCACCGAAAATGATAGGGGAATCGCATGATTTGGTACTCCACCTACTTTTTTATTACCCATTCTTGCCGAAGCTGCCAACAAGTTACCTATTATTGTGGGTACTCAGCCCTCTAGAAAATGCTCAGCGAAGAGATTTGTGTCCAAATCGGAACCTATTTTGGTGTAAATATGTCTTGACTATAAAAATATGTTGGAAAACTTGAATAAGTGGTTTAAACCTTATGGGAGCATCCAGTTTTAGCCACGTTAATGAGCACCCAGGGTACCCGGGTACCCACCACTATAATAAAATACTTTCGCAGTTTGGAAGCGAACGAAATTCTGAAAAAACAATTTAATAATTCTCTTAAGAGAATATAACGAGTATTTTATCTGTGTTTGACTCTTGTCGCACATTTTATTTTTCTGGAAGAGAAATCAGGATAGGGATTTCCCGCACTCTGGAAGTGGGACATGGTCAGTTTCCACCTTTACACGTCGACACGTGTTCGAAATGTTTGTAGTTGTGGTAGTATCTGAAGAATAAACTCATTTTAGTGACTTCGGAGTACAAAGTGACGCAGCTTGGCAACTGTGAATCAAAGAGAAGTGAACAGTTGATGAGGAATGTCGTGTAAAGCACGGAAAGTCGACTACGTCGATGAGCGTAGAGCGGCTCCATGGGATCGTGTTTATTGGTAGCTAATTCAGATTGACTCGTTCTAAAAAGAAGGAATATCTGGATAATTTACTCGCAGAAGATCTCAGAATGTGAAGATGATAGCGAAGATAAAGATTGGCTTCCACTCTCTGCCACCTGAAACTCGACAAATAATATTTGCGACAGTGGTCCTGCTAGATCAACAGAAACATTGTCTATAGAAGATGCATTTAAGACTATAATCTCGGTAACTGTGCCAAAAATGTATGCGTTCATTGGGATTATGATTTGCTCTAGTGCCAATAATTCGAATACGGATCACACTATCAATATTTGGAATAGTAACTCGTATCTTCTTTATCGTGTGGCTATGAACTTCAACAGATTTTGATCTCTTTTGCGTTATATTAATTTTAATGATGCCAACACACGTCTAATGCGTACAGATAATTATGAAGCTGCTTCTTTACGTGATGTATTTACAATGTTCAATGCAAATTTGGGTAAAGTTTACTAACGTACGGAAAATTGCACAATCGATGAGCAGCTTTATCCTTATCGTGGGCACACAAATCTCACACATTCATTCCTTCAAAACTCGCTAAATT
Organism: Bactrocera zonata; assembly: GCA_037783105.1. Taxonomy (NCBI): domain Eukaryota; kingdom Metazoa; phylum Arthropoda; class Insecta; order Diptera; family Tephritidae; genus Bactrocera; species Bactrocera zonata. The sequence goes on along the minus strand of JBAWJQ010002572.1, from coordinate 457,236 downwards.
CGGCATACAAATTTGGTGGATTTGCGATGCTGAAAGCACATATGTTCGAGAAAAAAATTAAGGAGAGAGAAATATAACAATGGACAATTATTTTACCACTTTGTCTCTTGCTAAACACTTGCTTTCATGGAAATTGTAATAAAACCTCATATTATTACTCATTGTCATAAATATAAGACTGGCGTTGACACAAAGGATCAAATTTTGAGACGATACACCACTCATAGACGCACTCAGAGATGGCCTCTTGCAATGTTTTTCAATGTCTTGGATATTGGAGACCTTTCTGCTTACTTGGAATTATTCTACCAAAATCGCTATCGAAAGCGTGCTTGGATTTTCGCTCACCCCTGTCACAGTTGCAGAACAAAAAATTGAACCCCGCGACAGCTCTGGTAGGAAAAAAGTCACTGGTTCTTGTCACGCTTGTTACCAACTGACAATCAAAAGGCGAAGAAAAACTCAAAAAAGTTGTACCAATTGCAAAAAGACGAACACTCTATATAGAAAATAATATGTCCTGATTGTGCTGAATAATTAATAAATTTATGTTGCCAATTCATGTGATTATTCTTTTATTATCCCAAGTTTTCTAGTTGAAACATTTATCAGTATTGAAACTCATTTACAGATGATTGCATTGTTTTTCATATGGTGGGTACCCGGGTACCCGGGTACCCGGGTGCTCCCCGCGAGTTACCTAATTTCAAACATATTTTTCAACTTCCTAAAATTTTATTTTTTTCAATTTTGAATACTGGAATAGCTTTGTTGGAAGTTAAATCGCAAGGATCCGGAAGCTCAGTTCGAAAAAAAATTATTTCATTAAGGGTTAAATTATTTGTATCACTTGATAGCAACTATGTTAATTGATTGAATCGAAAATAAATTAAGCATCTGTTTTTCTTGCAAGGTAAAAACTGTTTATCATTAAAATGAGGCATAATAAAATTTTAATGATAAGAGCTTTTACCTTTCAATACTCTCAGTACTTAGCCTTTTTCGGGGACTTTATAGCTTATTGCTCTTCTAATGAACTCTTCAGAATAGCCAGCACTTCGTACGACCACTACAGAATTTATAACGAATGCTCAGCTTAAAATGTGGGGAACCTTGAAGATTAACAGCAAATAGAAGAAGAATCGTGTAAAAGAAAATCCCTTTTGCTCTCTGCTTCGCTTCCAAATAATAAAACTTAAAATTATTTCACTAAAATTTCACAAGTGAAGGAGGAGTTTAAGCTTAAATCCTTCTCCTTCTTTTCATTTTTTTTACGTGTGCCAAACCCAGTTCCCAACCCTGGAGGAGATGTTTCGCCTCTCACTTTAGCTCGCCTTCAAACGGACGTTTTTTGGCTACCCAGAGGAGACTTGGTCTAAGACCGGAAGTCGTGAGCTGCTTAAGCAATACTTTAAGATAAACTTTCCTCCCAAGTGTAATTCGGCACATGACTCCATCCTTCCTTTTTAAATTGGTTGACTAAATATGTGTTACTTGTATTTTTAATGAGCCGTGGCTATTTTGGTATTCAACGTTATATCTCGTTTGTGTTTTTGACGAAAAAATTGCTCATTTTGTTTACATGAAGTAAAAACCATACATTTTGATATGAAAAAATATAATTTCAAAAAAACTAACGAAAGATGACGGCAAAGCAAAATAAGAGAAATCAACTGTAATCAACAGCAACAAAAGCGAAGCATTTCATTCGCAATGAGCTCACACACACACATACAATCACATATGATCTATGATGCTTTTTATATTCGCAACAAAACTAAACTTTAGTCTACTCAACTTTCACTTTTTGCGCAATTTGCAGCCATAACTGTTGTCACTGCACACTTTTCCTGTTATTTCTTTTCAGCGATGTGTGTTTTCGCTAACACAGCCACTAGAGTAGAAAGGATACGAATGAGCAGCGCTGCCGCTGCACACACACTCCAACAACACATTGACAACTAAATACAGAACTTGCGAACAACAATAACAAGGAAACCCAATCCAACAAAACAACAAAAAGTTCTAACGGCATTGAAATGTGTGGAGCGAGACAATAACACTCATACGCCCTGTTGTGCTTCTAACGGCGGTTTTGGACTACAATATTTCACTGTGTTGTTGGCGCGGGTGTGACTAACTGTAAGCGGTGCGGGAAAGTGTGGTTGAGCAAGCCACAAGTTGCTGGTGCAGAGTATCTTCTATTAACAAAAAACAAAGCCATTCGCACATGTGAAGACTGATTGCCAAGCGTAAAAAAACAATCAACACACACACATTGTCGTTTGCATGTATGTGTGTGTCGGGTTTTGTACAGAAATCAGCGGCGAGTGTATGAAAAAAGTTACAAAGCGCTGAAAAGCACAACAATGACAGGAATTGTTGATACTCCGCTGGGACTGCTTGTATGTAGACAATTTATAGTGGTCCGGGCGAGAGGCCGGTAGGAAATTTTACAACAAATATGCAAAGTAAGGTTAGGTTAGATGGTTGAACTCTCAGCATGTGCGAGATTTAAGTTGGAAATATTAAATCGTTTGAAATCTACATTATTTTTGCGTTTCCCACTTCCTCCTATACATACATTTTTGTTGAACTGTAGAGGGTTAGTTTGCAGCCGATACTAGTTTACAGCAACCAAGATGCTGTTAAGTAATAAGCTTACCTTCGAGTTTGTTAAAATCTAATTGTGAACGAGTAGCATGTCACTATATTTTGTGTGTGTCAATGAATTTCAAAACTATTTCATAGAACTCGACGTTCATAAATTATTAATATTAAACTGTTAACAGCAATTAATATTGCTCTTGCTTTGCTCTTTTAATAACATAAATGGTTATATTTATTCTTATTTTTCTTTGTTGGCGTAGACAACGGTTACGCAATTATAGCCGAGTTAACAACAGCGCAACAGTCGTTTTTTCTTTTTGCTAAGTGGCGCCAATTGGATATTCTAAGCGAAGCCAGGTTCTTCTCCTCTTGATCCTTCCAAAGGAGATGAGCTCTTCCTCTTCATATGCTTCCTCCGGCGGATTCAGCGTCGAATACCTTCAGAGCTGGAATGTTTTCGTTTGGACAACATGACCTTGCCCGCGTAGCGACTATCTTTAATTCGCTACGATGTCAATGTCGTCGTGTATCTCGTACAACTCATCGTTGCATCGAATGTCGTGTATCTCGTACAACTCATCGTTGCATCGAATGCTGTAATCGCCGTGGCCAACGCGCAAAGGACCGTAAGTCTTTCGCAGAACTTTTCTCTCGAAAACTCTTATGGTCGACTCATCGGTTGTTGTCATCGTCCAAGCCTCTGCACCATATAGCAGGACGGGAATTATGAGCGACTTATAGAGTTTGGCTTTTGTTCGTCGAGAGAGGACTTTACTTCTCAATTGTCTACTCAGTCCGAAGTAGCACCTGTTGGCAAGAGTAATCCTGCGTTGGATTTCCAGGCTGACATCGTTGGTGGTGTTAATACTGGTTCCTAAATAGACGAAATTATCTACAACTTCAAAGTTATGACTGTCAACAGTGACGCGAGAGCCAATTCGCGAGTGCAACGACTGTTTGTTTGATAACAGGAGATATTTCGTCTTGCCCTCGTTCACTGTCAGACCCATTTGCTTTGCTTCCTTGTCCAGCATGGAGAAAGCAGAACTTTCGGCGCGGTTGTTATGGCCAGTGATATCGATCGATTCATTGACAGTTGTACATTTTTGTAGAAGGTAAGAAGATTGCACCTTCTCTATTTAGTTCTGCAGCTCGAATTATTTTCTCCAGCAGCAGGTTGAAGAAGTCGCACGATAGGGAGTCGCCTTGTCTGAAACCTCGTTTCGTATCGAACGGCTCGGAAAGGTCCTTCCTTAGCCTGACGGAGCTTTTGGTGTTACTCCGCGTCAGTTTACGCAGCCGTATTAGTTTTGCAGGGAAAACAAATTCAGACATCGATAGAACCTTATAGGCGCTGTTAAGGAGGCTTATCCGACGGTAGTTGGCGCAGATTGTGGGGTCTCCTTTTTGTGGATTGGGCAGAGCACACTTAAAATCCAATCGTTAGGCATGCTTTCGTCCGACCATATTTTACAATGAAGCTGATGATGCTCCTTATCAGTTGTTCGCCGCCGTGTCTGAATAGCTCGGCCGGCAATCCATGGGCCCCCGCCGCTTTGTTGTTCTTCAGGCCGGTAATTGCTTTCGAACTTCTTCATGGTCGGGCAATGGAACGTCTGCTCCATCGCCATCTATGGGGGAATCGGGTTCGCCTTCTTCTGGCGTTGTACTTTCACTGCCATTCAAAAGGATGGAGAAGTGTTCCCTCCATAATTTAAGTATGGGCATCGGTGACTAGATCACCTTTTGGGGTTCTACAAGAGTATGCTCCGATCTTGAAACCTTCTGTAAGCCGCCGCATCTTTTCGTAGAATTTTCGAGCATTACCCCTGACGGACAGCTTATCAAGCTCTTCATACTCACGCATTTCGGCTTCTTTCTTTTTCAGTTTGCAAATGCATCTCGCTTCCCTCTTCAACTTTCTCGCACCTGTTGCGGTCGATCGTAACGTTGCTATGTAGGCACTCTGATTTCTCCCCACGGCACTCCTCGTCATACCAGCTGTTCTTTCGCATTTACACAGTACCCTTATACCGAGTTGTTGACGAGTGCAGGAGTGTAAGCCGAGTAGAAAATCGTTCTGCTGTCTGTTGTGATTGCAGCTTCTCGACGTCGGCGTTTTTTGCTGCACAGAGGCGGGTGCGAATCTTGGCTGCAACAAAGTAGTGGTCATCTAAAACACTGGAGACGTGTCTTCCGTCTATCACAACATGATCGATCTGGTTGGCGGTTTTTCGATCTGGAGACATCCAGGTGACTTGATGAATTTTCTTATGCTGGAATTTAGTACTACAGATAACCATATTTCGGGCCCCGGCAAAGTCGACCAATCTCAACCCATTTGGGGATATTTCCTCGTGAAGACTGAATTCACCGACTGTAATGCCAAAGATATCTTCTTTACCCATCCTGGCGTTAAACTCGTCAGCTCTCATAGGTGCGCTCTAAGCGGTCATAGAAGGCATGTTTTGTGACATCGTCCTTCTCTTCCGTCGGGGCATGGGCGCAGATCAGCGATATGTTGAAGAACCTCGCTTTGATGCCGATTGTGACTAGACGTTCATCCACCGGAGTGAAGGACAGTACTCGGCGGTTATATCCATTAGTGAATTGTGAATTAGATTTTTTCTATATATACGAGTATACATACATATTTGAATTGAAAGGAGCCGCCTATCCTTTACTACAGCTATAATATGCTTGAGTATCTACATACATCTATCCCTACAGTAAAGATATGAAAAGCTCAAACGATATATCCCATAAGCCACATTTCTCTTATAGCACATGAATACTATGCCTAGTGACTCTAAAGTTTCCTTTTTACCTGATTCTTGGCTAATAATATTAGAAATTATACCAAATCCTGGTAAAATTAATATACAAACTTCTGAATGTCCAAAGAGCCAACACAAATGTTGGTATAGAAAAAAGATTTCAAATTTTAACTTGTTCCCACAGCAAATTTCAAAACTCCTCTTCAAACTTTAGTGTATTATAAAACAAGTAAGGAAGTGATAAGTTCGTGTCTAATCGAACATTTCATGCTCTTGCAACTTTCAAGGATTAAAGCCAGGGAAGTAACTTCAAGTGCATAAAGCCTAATAGTTAAGTGGGGTATAGGTGAGTTTTCCCTCGAATTTAGTCAGTCTAAGCACAAATATGCAGCGTTATACGAAAAACGCGATGTCTCAATTTTATTAAAATAACTCACAAACTAGCTGTTATATGCGATACCATGTCACCCGGAAGTACGAAAATCTTTATATTCTTTATATGGGGGCTAAAGGACGTCCCGACCCAATTCAACCATTTGTAGCACAGAGACATATTACTATCAGGAAAGGATTCTCGCTGAAAAGGATAAGTTGGCTTTGGCTACAGCAAGTAGGGAAGAAGACCATCAAAGCCGCAATTCACATCTTCGAACCGAGATTCGCATACGAATCGGGGAAGCAATTGCAGCCAAAAGGCAGCGGTCAATTGAAAATCAAACAACGGTTCAAGCGAAATGACCAAAGAAAAAGGACGCTGTAAGGCCAAACCCTGAACCTCCAATGCAGCCGAGCCTCAACTACCAAGCGAAACCGCCTCAAGAGACCTTTTCTTACTTACAGACGATTAGCTCGAATTGCCACGAGTATATAAAGAGAACCTTGTGCAACTTCGTTCTGAATACTGCAGTAGGTTAAACTCCTACTAATCCATTATCGATCACGAAAGACCAAATATATGTCCATGCCCCTACATTACTTTAACCACCACTTTGCGTGCCCTGCGAACGCCTCTCATCCAGCAACCCTCTTCCTAAGGTACTACCCGTGGAAACAGAACGTTTTCAGGGGACTAGACAACCACTACAACAGCAATAATGGATACTTTTGTATTTACACATAAGCTCTCTGAATCTCAAATTTTCACATCTAAAATCTCAGACAGTTCAATATGTCCGACGAGTGTTAGCGTTCTCAAGCAGATTGTCAAGCACTAAAGGCATCAGGTTTAAACTCTGCACATTTCCTACAGGATACACCAAAAATAAATGCTGTAATTATATACCCGGGTAGATACATATATACATATATATATGTATATATAAACATACATATCCATCAAGTCGCAAAAACAGGCGCACACGGACGCTCGCAACACCGCTGGGAAAATTACCAATGATGGCATTTTCATTTCCACTTTCATTTCATTTCACACACATTTGCACAACCATTGTTTAGCGTTTTTTGCTTTTGTTGCCCTTTTGTTGTTGTATGGTATTGTGGGTTTTATTTGTTGCAGACTTTTGTGCGGTAATGAAAGAGAAAACTCTCGTTTAGAGCACAGCAAGCCGGAGCAAAAAATAGATAAATAAAGCCGAACAAGCGCGAACACACACATATACTTTAGTCAGCATATATGGGTACATGTGCATGTGCCTGCTTGTGTGTGCGACTGCGGAAAGTGGTGAAGTGTAAGCAAAAAAGTGCGCCCGGCTCATAAAAATTCATTAAAATTGTGTATGTGAGTACTTGCTATTGTTGTTCTTGTTGATCGTTTCAAATGAAAAGCGTATATTTGCACACACGTACATGTATGCATGTGTTTTCCCAGAAGGAATTAGGCCAGCATATATTTTTCAGTTTACCTTTCGCTGTTTGTGTGATTATTCATTAAAATTCGTTTTTGGGGACCAACTAAAATAGCAGGAAATGTGAAAAGTTATTTTTGTGCTGAAAAGAAATTTATTCTGCGCAAAGTTGCTGTGTAAATCCGGTTGTAGGCTGGGAGTAAAAAGTTGATTGAATACAGGCGATTTACGCATGTACAGCAACAAATAGAAAGCGCCTGTAAGTAGACATTACATGCTGTGATAAATGTCGGGAAATGAAGAATAAAACGTCGTGACTTTTCGGTGATATTATTTTTTGCTTGAGGCAGTTTATTGTCGATATTTTTTTTAAATTATCTTTTATTATTTAAATATGTGACATTTCGCTATATCTTTGGACAAATATGCTCAGCTAAAAGTCTTGGTTACCGTGTTAATATTTAACCACAGAACTTTTAACGAAATTTTTAAAATTGATGATTTCTATAATTTTTTATAATTTTTAGCTTAGTTTTCCAAACAAAATAGGAAAACATTAAAAATTATTTTCTTCAAAGAAAATGTATACTTGTTAAACCTGCAATATGTCGCTCACGGGCATATATGGTTTAAAGTGTTATGAAAAATAGGTGTGGCTAATTACTTTATTTAGCTTAACAATTATTACACATTTATCAACCGGACTTTGTGGTTTCCCTTAAGTATTAGTATTCTGTCCTAGTAGTGAAAAGTTCGATTTTTTCATATTTTCAAAGTTGAAGTATTCGAAAATACACCTACAAGAGGAGTTTTACAAATTATTTAATTATTTTAATTATTTTCGTATTCATCAAACTTTTTAATATTCCAAAGGTACATGTATAATCAACTGTTTGAGAAAATTTTCGAAGGAAAATGTTTGAAACTTGGCTATTACGACGTTATTTCCGGTAGTCAATCGGAAAAAATCGCCTCGGGATTGGCAACAAAACTTCTTACAGGAACACCAAAAGAAAGAAAAAAATCATGCTTTAATTAAAACCACAAACTAGGCATTGGACGAAGGAAAATTTAAAAAAAAAAGTGAAAATTGTATTTTTGACTTAAAAAAAATTAAAATTTTGGTCAAACATTTTCTTGACGTTTTGTTTTTAAATAGTTGTAACTAAATCAAAAATGCCCTTCATTCAAGATCTTGCAAATTATATATCGAAAATATTTTAAAAATTTTGTAAAGATCAGTTGAGTAGTTCGCTTGACAACCGATTTTGAAAACACAGTTTCGAGAAAACGCCCTGAAAAGTTGTAAGTGAATATACAGCTAAACTCGACCGCACAAATTTGCAACGCTATATCTTCAAAAAAAAAATACTCAAAGCAACTTGGGCATTTATGACAATATTTTGGAGCTATAGAATTAAATAAGACTATAAAAAATCTATACTTTGAGAGTGTGAAAACCACGTAACCCCGCAATATCACCAGACACATGAGATTTGGTGCCAAAAATAATAGAAATCGATCTATAATACCTCAAATGGTTTATATAATTTTATTAACTTCAATAACTTTTCGTGACTGTTTTTTTTAATAGAGATATTGCTTACAGATTGGATTTCTCCAAATATTATGTATAAGACTGCCTTTGCAGTTTAAGCACTTTAGTTTGAACTTCCTTACTTGTTAATGAATTTACGAGCCTCGATTATTTATTTTTTCTTAGTACATACAGCTTTGACAACTGATTAGAAACGCTCCCTTTTTGTAGGAGGATGATGAGTATAATGATAAACATATTTGATATACCGTTATTTATGTTCCTAAAAGTCTTGCATTACTTGTGTTACTCTATTTACTACCAAATTCGCTCAGTTTTGTAGTTGTGCAATTGAAGTTCTGTTAATTTTTTCCCAAATAGTAAATGCGTAACGATATAGAAGGTGAATTAAGTGCGACAGCTAATTATAAACAGTTGTTTAAAGAATTAAAGTTCCTCATGGCGCTGATTTTTATTAATAATATTATTGATTTCTGATAAGTATGTATTTCAAAGTTGTGGTTTAAAATAAATTAATTCTTTTTATTGAGGAAAAACTGCAGTTGTACACTTACCATTCGCAGCTACACTTTTGACCTTCGTTGGTCTGGGAAGAAGTGCAAAGAAATTTCAAATAAAGTCAAATGCTCAAAAAACTTGTTTTGAATGTTCTTAAGCATATACAGAATTTTAAACTTATTTTCAATATTACACGCAAAAAAAAACCGAAAAACTGCAGCAGAAATAGATCACGGAATTAATAGTATTTTGCGAAGTGTCCCAAAAAAGAGTTCCTTTTAACCTCCTGACATTATACATGAAACTCAAGGCAAATACAATGTTCTAATATTCAAGCGAACAATTGCCCGGCGTTTGGTCGAACCTGGACTTTACAGTAAGGCGCTACGCAGGAACATACTTCTGACTAAAATTCGTAGAAACGGCTCGTAGAGTTTGCCAACTCTTATTGGTCTAAGAAACCAAATCAACTGAGTTTTTTATTTGGAACGTTGTAAAAAAATGAAGCGCTTAGGTCCTGTTGGTCGAAGGTATGTTCACCGTCCATAAATTCAAAAATTTGATCATCCCATTGTTACACGCGTAGTTGAGTATGGTAGGGATGGTAGGATCAATAATGGTGTGGGGATGTTTTATCTGGAATGGTGTGAGTCCAGTCCATAAAACTGATGGAATTTTAATCAAGGATAAATACGTCGATGTTCTAAAAAATCTCATGTTGCCATGGGCTGAGGAAAATTTGCCTGCCATAGGAAGATAACAATTCAAAGCATACGTCTAAGTTGACACAAGAGTTTTTTAATGAAAATCAAGTGGGAATAGTGCAGTCCAGATCTAAGCCCTATAGAACATCTTTCGGTGATTTTAAAAGAACCATATACACCAAAAATTTCCCAAATATCCTCAAATATGAATGTTCATTAGAACGGCATAGCAAGCTACAACACTGGTGCGCTTTCAGAGTCTTATAACGTAAACTCGGAATCGATGTGAAGCAATAATAATGTAAAAGATATCAACAACCAAATACTAACTGAAAGTAAGCAAGTTTTTGTATTATCACTATTTTTTGTTGATAAAATATTTTCGTTTCTAATCGCAAGCATAAATAATATCATAACTAAAAATTAAACTATTTAAGGTCACCCTCAATGTTTCTTCAAAATGAATGAAACGAGTTATCATGTCCTCATTATAAGTTCTCAAGTACATGTAACATCAATAAAATATATTTAGATGGTAAAATGTTACTAATTTTTTTTCAAAACGAATTAAATATACACAAATAAATTTATGGATCAGAGGGCTGTCACGTTAAATCCCTCCTAGCCTCGGTTTTCTCTCTACGGCCCTTTGAGCACATCAAATATTACTATAATAACCTATGTGCTTGTTTATTTATTAAGTTAGTCTGGTTGTATAAGAGCCCCGCGTAGTCCTTAATACATAAAATAATATTTTTTAGTAAAAAATTTTTTATTTTTTAGTAAAATTTGGGGTTTGGTTAGAAAATGGTTATATATTGGTTATATCTGACTCTGGCAGCTGAAAATTGTATACTACATACAAATGTACATATGTAAGCAATAAAAACTCAATTTCGATTTTTTTGATGGTACGTTGTTTTGCATTTTAGATTACGATACATATGTACGTATAGCTATAAACTGTGAACTACATTAAATACAATTACTTATATAATAAACTATTCAATGCAGTGAAAATATTATTTACGAATAAAGGCGAAAACTCAATTGCCAGTATAAGAAACCAAGGAATTGTGTTTGAGTTTTAATTATGAAAACTTTTCATGTAAAAACTTGTGAATGGAAAAAATAATGAACTTTCTATTCAAGATTTCACTGAAAATTATATTTTATTTTATTTTAATTAATTTTATTTTATTTTATTTTATTTTATTTTATTTTATTTTATTTTATTTTATTTTATTTTATTTTATTTTATTTTATTTTATTTTATTTTATTTTATTTTATTTTATTTTATTTTATTTATTTTATTTTATTTTATTTTATTTTATTTTATTTTATTCTAATTTACTTTGTTTTTTTTTCGAATTTCGAAAACGTGTTGGTGTTTAGAAATATTTTCTTTTATTTACAAGTAGTTTAATTTTAATTCCTTTTAAGCTGAATCAAACTGCACACAGTGCACTAAAATTTACTCAAATCGATTCAGTAGTTTAGTAGTTAACTCCGGTTCAAAAGTGACACGTAATTTGTATATAAGTACATAGACACATAATAACAAAGAGACATTAATAACAGCAAAAAGGAAAAAACTAAGTATTGTGGCAGCATTATAAATATGTAAATTATATATTGTGGTAACATCATAAATCTGTAAATTATGTATCTTATTATAAATAAAGGAGTGTGGCAGCACGATCTGCGGCCATGTTGAAGATAAAGAAGAACGAGTGCAGATCATTTAAAAAGAGCGTCCAACATAATAAAAATTGCTTAAAATATCAGAAGTGGTTGTATTGCGCCCAAAATGTCATCAAACGAGGATTCGCTTAGTTTATACACAGTTGAACAATTAAAATCATGGTTGCGTTCGCTCAAACATAAAACAACAGGTAGTAAAGCCGAACTAATTGTTCGCCTACAAAAAATTCCTGAGGAGCTTCGTGGAAATTTTCGAAACTCCATGGTTGACGTTGACTGTACGCAAGCCATCATTGCGGAAAAAGAACAAGCTGATGAAATCAACGAAGGAGCGAGCAGTATAAACATCACCGAGGAGTGTGGTGAATTTAGCAATGGGATTGTACCACAATATGACGCAAGTAATCGAACGAGTGTTGAAAAGAAACAAAAAGAGTGTGATGCAAACGAGTGGCGACTTTTAAAAATCGAATTAGAATTGTTGAAGCGTGAGTGTGAACTAAAGAAGATGGAAAATGAACTTCTAATGAGAGAAAAAGAACAGTTGAGAAATAGTGATAATCAAACAAAAAACATTTCCAATAAGCAAAAGTTCGCAGATGTTAAAGAACTTATATCTGAATTTTCTGGTAGTGGTGAATGCCTTAAGCTATGGCAAGCACAACTAAAAAATATCCAGAGTGTTTACCAACTTGATGATAACAACCTAAGAGCATTAATTGCAAATAAATTAAAAGGCAATGCGCTAAAGTGGTTACATTCTCGAGATGACTTGATTTTAATGCCAATCGACAAGTTCTTAAAGGAAATGAGCTCGCTGTTTGAAGAAAAAACAAGCAATTTGATGCTAAAAAAAAGTTTGAAATCAGGCAGTGGTTGACTACCGAATCGTTTCGAGAATATTTCCAAGAAAAACTAATTCTGGCAAATAGAATTCTAATTGGTGAAGATGAACTTGTAGAATATCTAATTGATGGTATTCCGGATAACACTTTACGTTCGCAAGCTAAAATGCAACGATTTCATGACAAATATGAATTGTTAGAAGCGTTTAGAAATATTCAATTGCCACGATATATATCAAAGAAAATGACAGCAGACAATCAACATGAGCAGTCGAATAATGGACAACAAACAACAAGAGTCGTGAGATGCTACAATTGCAACTCCGTTGGCCATTTAGCAAGTGTATGCCGAAAACCCAAACGAGAGCTTGGTGCTTGTCATGTATGCGCTGAAGTTGGCCATTTAGCAGCAAATTGTCCACAAAGGAAGAGCCGCCCTGTACAACATGTCACAGAATTGATGGAAGGCGATGAATATGTAAGGTTTTTAAATTATGTATTTATTAATTCTAAATTTACTTATAAAACTTTATTAGGATCATTAATTGATACGGGAAGCCCCATTAGCTTTGTTCGCCAACAGTTCGTACCAGATGTAGTAATAAACAGAAAGAACAATGTATTTTTAAAATATAGTGGTATAAACAAAAGTCCATTATCTATTGTCGGAAATGTAAACAGTTTTATTTTTTTCAAAAATAAAAGAATTGAATTAACGATGTTAGTCGTAACAAATGAAACAATGACTCATCCAATTATTTTAGGAAGAGACTTTTTAAGTAAATCTAATTTAAAATTAGAATGTAAAGAAATAGATTCGAATTTCAAAGTCGAAAATAACACATATGATGAAGAGTGTCAAAGATTAATGAAAATTGAATTTGATAACACTAAATTTTCTGTGAATTACAATGAAGTATTGAAAACTGAAGCAAAAACTCCTAATGTTTATATAAAAAATGATAATGTAAGTGTCTATGCAAAACAAAAATTTCTGCAAATATTTCAAGATTATTATATGTGCTGTAAGCGCCCCGATACGCCAAAAATTAGATGTGAGATGAAACTGTTGTTGAGTACAGAAAAACCTTTTAATTGTCCTCCAAGAAGACTGTCATACAGTGAAAAACAACAAGTTAGGGTTGTTTTAGATGACTTAATGCAAACCAAGATAATTAGGCCGAGTAAGTCAGAATATTCTTCCCCCATTGTTTTAGTAAGAAAAAAAACAGGTGATATAAGGTTATGTGTGGATTTTCGTAGTTTGAATAAGATAACATTGAAAGATAACTATCCCTTGCCTCTTATTGATGATCTGTTAGATAGACTAGCAAATAAATGCATTTTTTCGTTATTGGATTTAAAGAGTGCGTTCTATCACGTAGATATGGTTGAAGATTCGATTAAATACACTTCTTTTGTAACACCGATGGGGCAGTACGAGTTTTTGAAAATGCCTTTCGGTCTGAAAAATGCACCTTCAACATTCCAGCGGTTTGTTAGCCATGTTTTCGATGATCTGATTCGAGCAGAGAAAATTGCTATTTATTTAGACGATATCATGATAGCTACAAGTAATGAAGAAGAACATTTAGACATTTTGCAGGAAGTTTTTAATAAGTTAGTACAAAACAAATTGGAATTGAGGTTAGATAAATGCCGATTTATGGAGTCAGAAATACGCTATTTAGGATATAACATTTCGAGTAAAGGTATTCTACCGGATGAAAAGAATGTAGAAGCTATACTGAATTTTCCTATACCCAGTAACACAAAAGCTGTACACAGTTTTTTGGGCTTATGCTCATACTTTAGAAGATTCGTTAAAGATTTTTCGCGAGAAGCTCAGCCTCTGTACAAACTAATAAAAAAGAATGTTAAATTTACATTTGGGGAAGACGAGTTACAGTGTTTTGAGAAACTTAAAAATAAATTAATTGGGTCTCCTATCTTAGCGATTTACGACCCAAGAGATGATACAGAGCTGCATTGCGATGCCAGCTCTCGGGGATTTGGTGCAATATTATTACAAAAAAGAGTGACGACAAATTTCACCCAGTCTTTTATTTTTCGAAACGTACCAGCGAGCCCGAATCTAAATACCACAGCTTTGAGCTGGAAACACTTGCAATTATTTATGCACTTCGGAGATTTCGGGTATATCTTCAAGGATTGAAATTTAAGATAGTCACTGATTGCAATTCACTCATGCTAACTTTAAATAAGAAGGAAGTAAATCCAAGAATAGCCAGGTGGGCACTCGAATTGCAAAATTTTCAATATGTTCTCGAACACCGTAATGGAAATAGAATGCTCCATGTGGACGCACTTAGTCGCACTTCAAATATCTTAGTTCTTGAAGAAAATACGTTTGAGCAAAATCTGTCAATTTGCCAAAATCGAGATAGGAAAATTATTGAAATCCGGGGGGAATTGGAAAACAAGGAAAATGGTGTTTTTGAAATGCGGAATGGCTTAGTTTATAGAAAAAACGGACAAAATATACTATTTTATATACCAAATGAGATGGAAGAACATTTATTGAGAAAGTATCACGATGAAATGGGTCATATGGGAAGTGATAAAGTTTTCAGTGCTATAATAAAGTCATATTGGTTTCCCAAAATGAAGGAGAAAATTAAACAATATATCTCAAATTGCCTAAAGTGTATTGCCTTTTCCTCGAAGAGTGGGAAACATGAGGGCCTCTTACATAATATACCCAAAGGAAACGTACCTTTCGAAACTGTTCATGTGGATCACTTCGGTCCAGTGTCATTTAAACATTCTAAGAAAAAATATGTATTTTTGGTAATAGATGGGTTCACTAAATTTGTTAAGTTATATGCGGTGTGTTCAGCAGGCACCAGGGAGGTCATGAGCTGTTTAAAATTGTATTTTAGTAGTTACAGTCGTCCAAAGGTATTGATATCTGATCGAGGCAGTGCGTTTACATCAAAAGATTTTGAAAATTTTTTGAAAACAAATAACGTAAAACATGTAAAAATTGCGACAGGATCGCCACAAGCCAATGGACAGGTGGAGCGCGTTAATCGTAGTCTTGCTCCAATGATAGCAAAATTAACCAGCGGTGGCTTTAATTTCAGCTTAGACAAAACTTTACCGGACATAGAGTATGCTTTAAACAATACGATGCATCGAAGTATAGGCACAACTCCAAGCGAACTACTTTTTGGAGTTTCACAAAGGGGAACTGTCGTTGACTTTCTCAGAGAAAGACTAGAAGAAAATGATTTGAATAATAATGAACGTAACTTAGCAGATATTAGGGATAAGGCAGCAGAAAATATTTCAAAGTCTCAAAATTATAATAAATTGCTGAAAGATAAACATCGGACACAAAGAAAGTATATGGAAGGAGATTATGTTATGGTAAAGAATTATATAAGTAATCCAGGTGCATGTAAAAAGATTGCCCCCAAGTTTAAAGGTCCTTATAGAGTTTGCAAAATACTTCCTAATGACAGGTATATACTTAGAGATGTCGAGGGATTTCAACTTAGCCAAATTCCATATGAAGGAATATGGGAAGTAGCAAACATGAAGCCTTGGTTAAACCATGGTCTCCCTAATGAAAGCGTAATCGGGACGATTACATGTCAGGATGGTCGAACTGTGGCAGCATTATAAATATGTAAATTATATATTGTGGTAACATCATAAATCTGTAAATTATGTATCTTATTATAAATAAAGGAGTGTGGCAGCACGATCTGCGGCCATGTTGAAGATAAAGAAGAACGAGTGCAGATCATTTAAAAAGAGCGTCCAACATAATAAAAATTGCTTAAAGTATTTGTTCTCTGTTTAAATATCTCCTCAGTTCAAAAAACTTATATCGCAGCTTCATTTCACAAAATTTAAAAAAAAACTATTACATAGTTTTGATTACTTTATTCAAATATGTCTTTTAACTTTTTATTTACCTTAACCCACAGCTTTAAATATGATATGTTTTTGAAATATTTAAATTATACTGACACTCTACACCGCAATATTATTTAAAAAATACTCAATCAAATATTTTGTAATTTTTTAATCATAAACAGCCAGCTACCTTTCCCCCCAATATTTGATTTCCTTACACTTTTCGCTTTTATTTTTAACCACACGATTGGTGCCCTTATGTCAGACACACATTTCAAAGGCATATTTGAATAAATACTTTCACTCAGCACAAGCGTGCTTAATTAATGAAATATGCCTACTCCACTTTCGCTTTCACTTTCAGTGGCATTGCTGTCAGGCAGAGCTTACCAGGTTTGCAATTTTAATTCTGACAAGCCTTGCCACATGAAAGGCAATTCACAGCATGTGTTTGCCACACACATACACACATAAAAATCATTATGCACATACAACACACAAGCATGCATGGCTTAATAGGCCGCTCGTGCATTTCTTTTGTTTGTTGATTCACTTTTGTTTCGGTCTGCCACATTTCATTAAAACCAAATGAAGTGGGAAGTCTGCTGTTTATGCTTATTATGCAGTTTGGTGTATGTGTGTGTATGTGTATATGCCAGTTTGTAGCAAAATTACATATTGGGAATGTATTTAGTAGAAATATGTTAAAGTGAAGTTTTATTCATAACAGCATGTTACTCATACGCACTGTTGTACGACAGCAGGGATGATGCGGTGAAATACTTGTGTGCAGAAACAAATATACTATTTCAATGTAATGTGTTTCTGAAATATACAATTTAAGGCTGAAAGCTTTAAGTTTGATGCGGATATAAATCAATAGAGCGCAGTGTCGCTTTGCCTTTCGCCGTCGATGTGCAATTGGTATTATAGCGCAGGCTTATTATTATTTTATACTTTTAATTATTATATTAGTTCTGTCTAATAAATGTATATTTAGTTTCATGTACACTAATGGCATACGATTTGTTTTCGCCACATTTAAAACACAACTATACTTCATGTTTGTATGCTAGTCACGGGTACACCATGTGGTATGAGTAACTTTTCATTGAAGTTATTAAACGAAATTATAAACATAAACTAATTAAACAATTTAAAATACACATTTGTGTATGTGTATGTGTGAAAACTTACCAAATTATATATCCTGTGGCCGGTCACACCTGCTGCTGCATTAATTCATGCCTTTATCAGCAAATTATTTTAAGTTATGTCACTTGTTGGTGCTGTAGTTGATTCGAGTAACTGTTTGTTGCTTCATTTGTACATACATATGTATGTATGTATATTTATGTTATTTTATACCTATTTTATGCAGTATATTGTATTTGAACTTTTCATATGTAATATCAACTCACAACTATTTTCTTGTTCACAACTCACTTAATAGTAAATCGACTACATTCTAAAACACTACAAAATTTTTGTGTTTTAATCATAGCTGTTTAGCATAAATCACTTTCAATAATAATTTGAATGTTTGCGGCATTATGTTTTTTTTTTACTTTTTTTTATTCACTTATTTTTTATTTATTCACCAATAAATATAGATTGTTAATTAATTTTTTTTTTATTTATTTTCAAAATTCACCTTTTTTTTTTGTTTTTGGTAATTATGCTTTTTATATTTTCTCAATTGTATGCTACTTGCATATAATAATTAATTATTCGTTTGCTTTTGGAAATACTTCTTCTTGGATTTAAAAGTTTATCTGTACGAATTAAATAAATTTAGACTTTTTCACATAAATCTTTATAAGTAAAAAACAAACTTTAAATTAGAAAATTACAAAATTGAGCGAAAAATAAAAATTGTATGTGATTTGTTTAATCTAAATGTATATTTTTAAATATTTAATACAAATTTTAAAGAATAAATTTAAATGTATTAAAAAATTGAAAAAAAAAATTATTAATTTTAATTAGTATTTTATAGACATTTATTATAAGTCTTTTCAGAAAATTTTTAATTAAATATAAAAAAGGCACTTTATAATATTAAATTTAAGTTTTATAATTATTTTTTTCGCCTTTTATTAAAAAAATATAGAGTAAAAAATAAAAAAAAAATAATAAATTATAAAAATATTTAAGAAAAATTTTAAAGAATTAATTTTAATGAGTTAATAAAAAATACATTGCCTTACAAATTATTGACTTTAGTTTGGTTTTTTCCTTTATATTTACATTTATTATAATTTTTATTTAAATATAGTTCTAAAATTCTATAAAAAAAAAATTAAAATTTAAAATACACTTTATAATATTTTAATTTATTTTTAATAAATTATTTTATACAATTTTTATTCAAATATAGTTCTAAAATTCTATAAAACAAAATTTAAATTAAAAAAACATTTTATAATATTTAAATTTTTTTTTAATAAATTATTTTTTATAATTTTTTTCAAATATATTTTTTAAGCTTTCTAAAATAAAAAGATTAAAATTTAAAATTCACCTTATAATATTTTAATTTATTTAAAAAAAAATATTTTTTTTTATCTTTTGTTAAACAATAATATACAATTCTCTATTTTTGAAGCATAATTGCTTTTTAATATTTAAAGTTGGTTAAAAACTAACAAAAAAAATTGTATCACATTTTATTAATTTAAATTTGGGTTCATTTATTTTTACATGTAACATAACTATTTTACAAATATTTTTTAAATTTCACATGTCAAAATCATAAAAAAGTAATATAATAACCAAATTTGTTTTTTTTTTTAAATAATTTTTTCCACTGTTTTTTAATAATAATACTAAGTTAAAAAATAAATAAAAATAAAATATAAAAGTTTATATTCATTTA
This sequence comes from Bactrocera zonata, assembly GCA_037783105.1. NCBI lineage: Eukaryota > Metazoa > Arthropoda > Insecta > Diptera > Tephritidae > Bactrocera > Bactrocera zonata. The sequence goes on along the minus strand of JBAWJQ010002572.1, from coordinate 437,968 downwards.
AAGTCTTTACTGATTTTTTTAATTAAAACTAAAAAAAAATTAAAAAATAATTTCATTAATAAGATTTTATATTTAATAAAACATTAAACATTAAATACTTTTCAGTTTTATATAGCAAATTCGTAAGAAAAAATTAATCATAATAATTATTATTATTTTTATTTTTTTAGAAATTTTATACCTAATTGTTTCATTTAAAAAAAAATATGTATATACATATTATGTATTACATATTTAGTTTAAATAATTTTCATTGTTGCTTTAAAATATGTGTTTTTGGAATTTTTATTTTTATCTCTATATAAAACTATTTTAATAATATAAAAAAATTTAATGACTAAAATAAAAATATTTAATTACAAATAATTCTAAAAAATTATAATTAAAAATAAAAATTTGAGCAACTTAAAATTGTAAGCCAGCTGTATTTTGCTGCAAAGTCACCATTTAATAAAATGTACTTTTTAAAGAAAAATTTTATAGAAATGTATAACCATTTATTATATATAGTACCAAACAAATTAAAATAAAAGTTTAAAATTAGTCCTTAACTATTTAAAATAACTAGAATTTAATAAAAAAAAATTAATACTAAATAAACAACAATAAATAACAGGGTGCTTATGGAATTTGATTTAATGAAGTTCGTTACTTTAAATACTTTTTGGAAAAGAAAAAATCATATCCTTTAGTGCCTTGAAAATAAAATATTAAATTGAAAGTTAAAACTCTAAACTTTATTATAAAAAATAATAATATAATTTGATACATTTTTCCAAAAGCTTTCTTTTTTTCAATTTCCAAATTATTGCTATTTTAATTTAAAATATTTTGTTCTACCTGCAGAACGCAATAAGGAAGAAAAGCAAATAAAATAATAATTTTTTATTATTTTTTTTAATTAATTATTAATTTTTATTAATTTTATATTTTACGTCACAATAATTTATTGTGAAAAAAAATTAAGAAAAAGCAAAAAAAGCATAAAAATCGACTAATAATGAACTAAAAATTAAAATACTTAAATCAAACAATTCACTGAAACTTGCTGAAACCATCTATTAAAGCACAGACACATTTTCCCTAAACAGCAATCGCAGTATCGCATAATAATTTGAAATAATTATACCCAAAGGATGCTAATAACGCAGCACATCGCTCATTATTTGACAAATTTAGGGCGCTGCCACATAAAAGCAGTCGAACACACACACAAATACAAACGCAAACAATGCTTAATCCAGTGCTTTTTTCCAACATTCGTCATGCAGCCCCTCGCCAGCGCTTGGGAGTCATGGCAAATGAAGATGGACAAGCTAGACTTTCGCACAAAATTCAATCACTCGAAGGCACTTCAAGGTAAAACCAACAACAAAATCCACTTTTCTTTTGATGAAGTAAAGAAAAACGTGAAAAAAATGAGAAAAAAGCGAAGAATTAAAATCAGTTTAAGTTGCTGTGGGGCCCCAGGGTAGGAATTTAGCGCGTGACTGCCCAAACAGCGCCCACGAAATGCCTGGCAGCAAAAGGGATTTAAGGCACTAAGCTTGCCACAGACTACATCCCGTTTTCCGCTTGCTACACGCCAGTCTGCGACGCTTTTTTTTCTTCTTCTGTACACCTTTTTCCCCTCTTCGATGCTTTGCTTCGCAATTCGCTTTGCTAGCATCGTTGCTTATTACTCTTTGTCAGGTGAATTTGACCAAAACGTGAAAAGCTTGCCAAACCAACTTTTCTGCGACCACTTACAGCACACACACACATACATACATAGTTGAGCAGTTACTCGCATGCCTAACGGTCTGCTTGGCAACCTGTCTGTCACTTCAGTTGTCTGCCTGAATGATTGAGCAGACGCAGCACTCATTGGTCATTCGTTCGTTACGTTGCATATGTGTGTGTGTTGCCTTTTTTGCTATGTGTCGTTGGATGTATATGTGTGTATAAGTATGCGTTTTGGCTTTCTGCGGTTAAAAGTAAAGCTATTTCTTGGTAAAAATATTCAAAAGGCAAATTGAAATTGAGTGCGCATTCTAAAGCAAACAGTTTTTGGTTTGAATAGACAAAATAAGCTGGAAAATGAAAGTTTTACTAATCATGAGCAAACACAAAATAAAATTGGTTCAACTGCAAACGGTTAGTTGTGTCTGAAAAAATTGAGAAAAAAATAATAATTTTCAACATTCGACCTCTCGCATGGTTTCCTTTTTTTGTTGTAGCTTTATTATAAATAGTCTAAACACAGCAACATTTCATTTTAACATTTCATCATTTCTCCAAAAATATTTTTCACAACTAAAGTAGTCAATATTCTAGCACTTTAAACATATCGGATCTCAAATTTCATTAAAAATATTAATTTTTATAGAAAAAATATAACTTTACTCAGCGAAGGTTCATAAATAATTTTTTTCTAAGCACTTTTTCTCACAAAAAACGAGGTCAAGTTCAGCAAATGTGTTTCAAGGTCGGCAAATTTCATACTCGAGCGCTTTTGAAAGACATCTAAGGCGCGACGCCCACAAACACGCACTCATACATATACAAAGGCTTGGTTATTCTACATTCAAGCACATAATTAACATGTAATTTTCACATATGCTCGCCATTATGCACTTGTACATACATACGCACACACAGGCACTAGCACACTTGAGCTTGAGGAACGCGTTAGTTTAATTATGGTGTTTGCCAGCACATAAGCGACTAATTTCGAAGTTAAAGCAAAGAAATTGTGGATCTTTCATTAAGCAAGGATTATGTATAACTTATAAAAGTTTCTATATTTTTTTAACTTCAGTGATTTTTTGTTGGTTTATTTTTTATTTTTATTTTTTTTTGTGCAAGTAGCTCTCTAACTAAATAGCGTTTAATCGCATAGCAGCTGGAAAAATAGCAAAATAAACCACTTGTTCTTTTAAGGGTTATATATACTTAAAACTAAAATCAATTTTTTTTTTTATTTTTTTTTCTTAATGTGAATACATATATTTAAGAATACAAACAGAAAATTGTATATCCTTCCGGTGAATATTTTGAAAGTTAGGAGCGAATTTCAGAGTGCTTGGATGTAGAAGACCCAACTTCAATTGCGTTTTTCTAAAAACATCTCAACATTACTCGAAATCCGTTAAACCGATTAAGCTCAATTTTTAACATGAGCTTCTTCAATATATTTTTTAGTAATTAATCGAAGATTTTTTCTCATCGATAAATAGCTTTTATAAACATTTTATAAATTTTGGCTAAATTTTTTTTTTTTTTTTTTTTTTTGAGAAAGTGCCATTTTGTCAAAAAAATTTATTTTGCTTATCCTTTGATTATTTACTAGATTTAATACTACTTTAACAAAATCTGTTTGGTTTTTAATTTCAGAGCATTCAGTTCACAGATATAGTGATCACAGCGAAACTTCTTTTTTGAGAGGAGCTCTCAGATCAGCTGCAGTTCCTTTCCAAATAAATATTTGAACTAATACTACACCTTAAAATACAGTTAAAATATACCAAGGTATGTGTACAAATTTTTGGAACAGTAAATTTTAAAAAAATTTTTTTTTCAGCCTTTTAAGGACTTGACTTGAAACCTTTAGTCATGTCAACAGGCTCAAACATATAACAATAAGCATTTACATTTATCGGTGCCTAATTCTGTTAACAAAATTGAACCAGTTTCCCCATTATGAAGTGCTTGCTAGATGTCGGCCAAATATTTAATCAAAATCATCGCTGACAATAATTTTCTCAAACAAATCCGTGGAGGTTGGATCGCTTATTATATTAACTGAGCCATCTACGCGTTTTCTACCAAATGATCTGAGTTTTATATTTTAATGTATAATTAAGTGAAACCCACTAACCCCAAATCTTCCACCATGCGCCATGATAGAGCAATCCAATGGCAGAGCCAGGAGCAATGAGTCTATGTGATAATCAGAATCAGCGTCTTCTTTTCCCATTCTCCAACCAACGACCTCTCTCTTTTCGATATGTCATAAAAAATTAATTGTTATGGCCATTTTCCCAATTACGGACATCACTATGACACTATGACTTTTTAATCTAATCTTTTGAAGGCTTGTGCACTCTTCACTTAATACATTACTTTAAAATTGCAATATGGCTGAGCTCAGGCTACTACCGAGGTCACTGTTGGCGGATTATGGGCGGCCTATGCTAAGTAGGTTAGCACGCACCTTCCAACCGACCAAAAGCTGCAGGAGAGGAGAGCTTGGCTCAAAATGTCTCATGCTCCCAATGAACCTCCGGCGAAGAGGCGAACAGATGCCGCCTTTAAATAAGTGTCCACAATCCCCAAATAATTGTGATATATGGGAAGTTGGCGTGATTTCAGATCGATTTTCCTAAAGTTTCATTGAGAGTTCTTAATTTTTCTCAAGTTTTCACTTGCACGAACAGACCGACGAACAAACAGCCACTCCTTCACTTTTCATGTTCATATATAGTATATATAAAAGCATATTTATCTGGAACAGTTACAAGTTGTGTTACAAACAACCGTTTGGTGAAAATAATATTATACTCTGTAGCAAGATAATCAAAAATCGCATTATCGGAAAACCTTTCACTTTTATCACATAAGTGAATCCATGTGTGGCTTAAAACCACTCCATAGTATATCCTCTAAGTATATGTCTTAACCCAACTTCTATTTTGCCTTATGTTGCCATTAAATATGTATAGGTTAAATCGATATACTTTGCTATTATGGAGTGTCGATTTCGAACACTTTTATGAATGCTTTACCTTTCCTCTTTAAGCATTTTACTATTATTACTCAATGAGTGGAAGGACGCTGAAGCAACCATCAGCGGGCATGGAATTATAGCTAGTGTAATAGGCTTAGTGATATGGGTATAATTTTCGTATTACATGCTTTTAAAATTATTTTATTTCCATTATATTTATCCGCTGTGTCATAAAAGAATTATTGCTTACAAAGAGAAAAACAAGGGAGCCGAATGAGTAAGCAACATAAGAATAAAAACACCAATGGAAATTTAGTTTTCCGAGAAAACAGGTTATGTTATTTTTATTGTACAAAAGGTGAAAAAGAAAAATATAATATTGAGCATTTAGAATTAAATTTCGATTAATGATAGAAGGAAAAACAGTTTCAACTTGTTGCTAGTGATATATCAGATACAATATTAGTTAGACGAAAATGTTTTTTCGTATTTTGTCAATAGATGTCGTTGCAGTCGTATATTTGGAAAATGGGATTTTAAGCTTCATTTAAGAAAAATAAAATAAAATTGAGGGAAGTTGAGAAAAAGTTACAGCTGTTCAAACATGAGTGAAAATAATAAAGAAATTCGCTATATTTTGAAATTTTTTTTTATAAGAAAGGAAAGGATGCCTCGTAAGCCACCAATGAAATTTGTGAAGTTTACAGGAACGATGCTGTATTAGCTCATGTAGCACAATTTGATTAGAAATACGAGAACAATACGACTACCCAATATACATACTTATATATGAGTATTACTTCCAAAAATGTGGCAGTAATTCTTTTCACTACTAAATATTTATTATTTGATAACATAAAGGAGGACAATGCGTGAAATCTCTGTTGCATATACGAGTACATAAATAAAATAGTAATAATCAGTTATTTAGAATAGGATTCGTCTGAAGAAATTGTAAATTTCGTTTGTTTTTAGTTTGAAGATATCTCATAGTCATTATTTCTAATGCACAGATAAATTTAGATACGCAGAACTGGCTTCCTAAAGTCAACATATTTGGTAAGAAATGAAAAGAAGAACAAGAAAAAATGTTAACACCCTTCACAGTTGCATTTTTTTATAGCAAACAAGATATAAAAACTGCTTATTCATATGTTGGTGGGTCAATTTATATGGCAGTTTTATGCGATAGTAAACAGAACGCGGTGCAATAGTTCGCTTGCAGAGCCATTAGAAAACTGTTACGGAAACTCGTGAGCATTAAATTTGTATGCTTCATTTCGAGCTTCATTTTGCTTTAGCTTTCGCTCCTTCTTTCCTTCTTTTAATACAGAAATGCATACAAAGGCTTAAAATTAGTTAAAGTGAACTTATAGTGTTCGGCGTAGAAAAAAAAATGGATTCACTTAGCATATCAAATTTTTTTTGCACAACACTTTTTGTATATAGTTTTTAAACTTGATTTTTTTGATTTTGCTTATAAAAAACTTGCTTTCTAATGTTCCACCACTTCATTGCACTAAAATTTTCACAATAGAAAGTTAATATTTCGAATAATAAGAAAAACACGGATTTAAAGTTAACTAATGACAAGTAATTTAATTTGCACAATAATTTCAACTTAGAACTTGAAGTTTAAAATATCTGGGCATTATGACGCCAAGCTTTTTTTCAACGCAAAACTTTTAAAATTAATTAATTTAAAATTATTTGTATACGATTTTTTTTATATATTTAAAGATTTTTATTTTTATTTCCCTTGTTTTGTCACCAAGTCATACAGTTTTTTTTTTTTTAATTTTTTAAAGACTTATACTTTATATATAAAATTTTACCAGTTTTATTTGAAAAGTTGGTTCAAAAAATTAAAATTAAAATTTTTTCTTAAATTGTTTTCATCTACTTTTAAGCACAAACTATTTTCAATTTATAATTAATTTCAAGTTTTTTCCTTTCATAAATTTTTTTAATTTATATTTTTTAAGTTAAAGTTAAAGTCCTTATTTGTTCAACTAACATGCAAATTTTCTAAAAAAAAAAATGCTTATTTATATATATTTTCTGTAGTTAATAATTTTACTTTAGCTAATATTATTTGAAATGTTAAAAAAAATTATATTTTTTTATTTCAATTAATTTGCTAAACCTAAAAAAAAAATTTCATATTTTCTCATAAATGCAAACAATTTTCAATTTTCAATTATTTTATTGTTATTATATAATTTCCTTTTTTTATTTTAATATTATATTTCTCAGAAAACAATTTATTGATTTATATTTTCTTTAATTAAACAAAATTTCTTTAGCCAATCTTATTTGATGTATAAAAAAATAATTTAATAATAAATTAATTTATATAAATTAAAAATTATTTTTTTTTATTAAATATGAAAAAAAATATTTTTTTTTTACTTAATTATAAAAAAAAAATTTAAATTTTTAATCTTTATACAAACTATTTTCACTTTAGAATTATTCTACTTGTATTAGTTCCCACCAAATATGTACAAAATAAACATTTTTTTTTTCAAAAAAATTTTTTTTTAATATTGTGTGCTTTTCCTTTTGACAGAATTCCCATTGGCATTGGAAGCATTGCAATTTTATTTGTTATAAATTAAGATGTATTTAAATTGAGTTATATACTTTTCTCACAATAAATGGATTTTATTGTGATTAAAATTTAAGAAAAACAAAAAATTTTATACAAATTTTATTGAATTTATTAAAGTTTTTTTGGAAAAAAGTTATTTAAGAACCATGAGCTCTATTGCTATATTCTGTATGGTAATTTTTATTTTTTTTTAATAATTTAAAATTGTTTTTCATTATATATGTTTGTAAATAAATTGTCCAAATAAATATAATTTGTATTTTAAAGATTTTTTTTTAATTACATAATTTTTTAATTTTTTTTTTATAATTAGAATTATTTTTAATTATATATATTTTTAAGGTCAAATAAATATAATTTGTATTTTAAAGAATTTTTCTTAATTATATAATTTTTTTTAATTTTTTTTATAATTTAGAATTTATTTGGAATTATAAAGATCTCAAATAAATTTTTAACTTCCCTGGAATTTTTCCTAATTATATCTTCATAAAGTGTAAACAATGGCAGCACATTTTTTTGTTATATTTATTATAAATTTAAAATATTAAAAAAAATTTTATATATTTATTATTAAAAATTTCATATTTAATTATGTCTTCTGAAATCGGGATTGCATATCATATTTTAATATTTTAGTTTGATTTTTTGTTCCTTAAACTTTATATTATTTATAATTTTAAATCGCAATTAATTATTTTTATTTATGGAAAATATTTATTGAGGAATCCGATCCAAATCATATATTTATTCAAATCGCCTTGAAAATTAAACAAAAAAAAATTGGACTTCAATCTTAGTCATAAGGCATCAAATTGGAAAAAAAAGCAATCCAATTTGCTTAAATTAATATATATAACATGTGTATAAATAGCTTTTCATACCAGTAGAGATCCCGCATCAAAGCCACTCAAATCAGAAAGCTTTTTAAGCAATAAACAATCGTGCGGAATGTACACAAAAATTATTATTTTAGCGAAATTATTTCATATCAAAATTGAAAGCTGCGACAAAATCACTAAAAGCAGCTTTAAACTCCAATTATAACTGTACACCCTGCAATATAGTCACAATCACTGCTCTTTTCAGTTAATCATTTTTTCATTTTCACAAAGAGCACTTTTTTGAAAATATCGAAATGGCAACTTTAACAACTCCACAATTCACGAGCTTCAGCTTTAAATTTTCCTTTGACCTTCATTCACGAAAAACTTCAACAACTCCGCACACTGCACACACATACCTGAATATACATATATTATATCTATATATATAGAGTATATATATATATATATAGATTTTTCTATGTTGACTCTGCGTTGCACAGCGCTGCTTTTCAACTTTGTCCAATAGCTGCAGGCAGCAATTCACCGTTCTTTATGACCCAACACTTAGTCACTTGCCAGAAGAAACGAAAAATACATATCTGTATGTATATATGTATATAAATATCTCTATGTAAGGATAAGCGGAGCACTCCTTGAGGCAAGCCTTTTGCTAACACACCTTTAAAGCAATCGCACACGCACACAGCTACGAGACACTAACACCACTGCAGCAGCACTAAAGTTTCAAAGTATAATTATACATTTTGCAAAAAGCGCGTATCACCAACACCTGCGCGACACCACCACCACCACTGGCACCGACACTAACACCAATACTAACGCACTGACAGGTACACTGCTGCCTGCTGTTGCCACAGGAACACACACATGGGGATGTGTGTGTGTGTGTATGTACAATTTGTCTCCACTGTTCGCAGTTCTGGCTGAGTTCACTTTCCGCGTTCAGCGACTTATCCTCGCAACGGCTCGACTCGAACTGTGCCAGTGATTGCGAAATGTCGGTTCAGGCTGTAAGCCTGCCTGAAACACCGCACACCTACACACACACTCAAACACACATACGCGGGTAAATGTATGTATATGGGCGCTCTCACCAATCGCCTTGCCAGGCACGGGCCGTCCGTCTTCGTCCGCCGCTAAATGCTTAGCGCCACACTACGGTTTCGTGCGGACTCCTGTTTTCGACATTCGTTCGCTGCTTGTTTTGCTTGTTGCCATTCCCACGTAGAACGCACACTCGCTTACTCACGGCACAAGGCGTTCGGCTCGCATTTAGTTCGGTTCGTTTGGTCTCACGGCAAAAGTCCTGTTGCTCCTGTATTTACTCCGTTTACTGCCCCGCCACAACCACCTGCCCCCCGGTCGAAAATCAACAGCCATCGAATACTAATATATTCCAAGGAAGTGCATTGTTGTTGCCAATCTTGTTGTTGTTCGCATGTGTGTTACACGCATACATTGACAAAGAAGCAACAGTCGATTTTCTGGCTGTCCCGGACAAACTGCCGATTGGGAGCGAACGACAAAAAATATACATATTAACTCTCTCACGAAGAGAAATTGTGTGTTTATTGAGTTGCTAAACATTTCTCTTCAGCTTAGGCACTTTCTCTTAAAAGTATACAATCAACAGTTTGGAATTCACAACGATTTGGTTAGACTATTTAAAAGTAGCTAGAATGTTACAAAAATATATACGCGGCTCATATGTTTCAGCTTTGTTAAGTCTACCTAAAGGTTATGTAATCCAATCCACTGGATATTTTCGTTTTATAAACAAGTAATAAAGCACGAAAAATCATTAACCTAGGTTACAGTTTCGCAAATACAAACGATTTCTCACAAGAACTTGATTCCGATAATTCAGTTTGCATGGCAGCTATATTCTGATACGATATCCGCCGATCCAACAAATAGCAGTTTCTTGCTCAGAGCAGGATGTGTTCAATGTTCGTTAGCTCAAAAACTGGCTGAGTAGCACGCTTTAACATAAAAAGCCGAAGAGAGGGTCAGGCAGAAGGACAGAACAGGGTTTGACCGGAAAGTAATAGGACTGAGTCGATTTAAAAAACAAATTATTGAACCAAATGTTACAATTCTTTAAAAACTTTCACAAGTTTGTCAACTTCTGCGTCGATGCAGCGCTGTCAGTGTGATGTCCAAGAGTTAAAGGCGTCACGGAAGGCATTCTCCGAAATAGCATTGAGAGACGAGGTGCATACTGCTTAAATCCAATTTCAACGGTCTTCAGGCAAGCAAACAAAAAAGTCTGGAGGGGCCTCATCTGGGCTGTATAGCGTCTACGGAAGAGTTGGAAGGTCGGCCTTAGTTAGATAACTGTTCACATGAAAGACGGTGTGGGCTGCGATGTCTTGTCGGACCCGATTGACCCTTCGTTTGAGTCTCTTAAGAAACAAATTCATGGTGGACTATGCCTTTGATGTCAAAAAAGACAATGGTAATCATTTTCACTTCGGATTCATTCTTCTGGTCTTCATCAGCGACCTCTTCCCGGCCCTCAAGAAAGGCCTGGTGCCACCAAAACACACCACTTCTGACTAAAGCAGCATCAGAGTAAGCATGCTTGATCATATCTAACGTTTCTGTCGCAAATTTACCGAGTTTCACACAGAATTTAATCACGTACCAATGAACGCTGCATTTTCAGCTTCCACCACTCTCAGAAACACGTCACGCGAAAATGTTTGTCCTGACTCTCCAGGTACTCGGAGACAACTGCCCAGCCGTTCATTATTATTAGCAAGGAAAGCCCTCTAGTGAATCCAGTTAGGGCTAATCAGTCCTACAACTTTCAGGACAAACCCTGTATACGGTTATCGACGTTATCTTCTGGGTTTTGCAATCTCCGCTCCACTTAGCTATCTTTTTTGCTAACACATCAATTGAAATGTTCCCGGCCTGACACATATGTAACCTTACTAGATTGAAATCCATGGCGAAATGAGGTCCGAAGACGATGAACGCAGTGGACACCCAAAATGAGTTGTTAGCGGAGAATAAGCCCGAAGGTTTGCATGGATATGTGAAAATGGATAAAACATGGTTTCTTAGTTCACTCCGTAGTTCAATCGACAGTCATCCGCGTGAACTGCACACGTTGAACCCGTTACAAAGCGTGAAAAAACGTAATAGTCGGCTACCAAGGTTAAAGCGTCTGTATTTTGGGATTCCCATTGATATATTTTAATTGACTGCCTTGAGACAAAAAGAACCACCAAAGACGGCAGCATTTGAAAGTAAAGAAAGTGCTGTTTCACCAAGCAAATGCACCGGCTCACCAGCCAGGGAAAACGGTAGGTAAAATCCATGAATTAAGCTACGAATTGCTTCCGCATCAACCGTTTACTCCTTATCTGGCCCCCAACGAATACTTCTTGTTCTCAGATCGCATAAATTCATTTTTACAAGAATCCATGAATACGCTCTTTTCACAACATGCCAAGAAACTGATCTGAGCATAAAGTTGCTGGCAGCATTTCACAGCCTGTTGGGTTTCGTTGTTGGTGAAAGCAGTTTTTTGATACTGCCTAGTATAAGTTTGCTCACTTCAGACAACAAGCGCAACAATGAGAAAGACTTTCTGGGTCATCGAAAAAATATAAAAATGGAGTAACCTCAGAGAACAAAAAACAGTCGCAACAGTGGACTTCACCCGATGAACCTGCTCTGAAGCAAGCTAAGGTTGTTCCATCAGAAGAACAAATTAAGACCCCCATTTTCAAGTATTTACAAGGTATGATATACATTGTCTAATGCTCTTCCACAGTAGCAATCCACTTTTGCCGTTGTCATGGCCCATACACCGTATTCCCCAAAATTTCATATTAAAACCTACACCATGAAAATCTCAAATATGTGGGAGGTCCTACTTCCTTCTCTTCTATTCAATAATGAAATCCTCAGAACAGATTTATTTTATTCTTATGCTCGCTCTTAGCCTAAATTAAACTGACAAACGTTGAAGACTTGCTGAGACAGCTCAATTCTAATTAAATTTAGAACCCTATGATCTAGAAAGAAATTTCGCTGAATTGGAAAATCTCAAAGCAATTTCTAGATTATAGTTATAACATCTCACCATTTAATATTAGAAATGTGGGCCAACTCTTGACATCCTTTTGAACAAACTATCACAAAAAAATTAGCTCATTTGAAAATATACTATAAGTCTTAGGTCATTGCTATATTTTCCATTTAGAGTATCGTAAAATCTCAAAAAATTCGTTCTTTTTAGGAAAATAAAGTAAGCCCAAGAATCATATACGCAGATTGACTGGCAATTCAACACCACCTTACGGTATAAAGTCAACACAAGCATTTTTTTCCAAACGACTCTCTTCGATTTAAGCCTTCAGCCAGGAAACCAATTGAGAGCCAATTTACGAGAGCGCTGGCAAAATGCGCAACAGGGGCATTAAAATCGTGTGTATGTGCAACAGAACATATAGATAAAAACAACAAAATTCAAATACAAAAATATATTAAAAACAAGCACAACAACAACTTAGCAATACGAAGAGTGTATACAACCAACATAAGAGCATTTAGGTAGGTAATGGAAAATGAGTGCGAACGCCGCGGAGAGTTTCATTCATGGACACAACGCGTTGCAGGGTGTGCGCGCCTAAAAGCATGCTGCAGCTGCTGCGTAAAATGAAAACAATAACAACTCACATACATACACACAGTCAGTTGGCGATATTCAACTGGTTGGTGTACGCCCGTGAGGTGCTGTGGCTGCTAGGTTTTTTTGTTGCCGCCACCCAGCCAACCCGCTCCGCAAGCACCACCATCAGCCCTACGTGTGTTGGCAATGAAATAACAGCCAAGCGTAACATTGTAACCTCCAAACGTCGTAATGTGGGTGGCCGTGAAGGGCTCACAACTGCGTGGCGAAGCACGATTCAAGCGACTTATGTAGATGGTGAGTGTCTGCGTGTGTGTATGTGTGTGCCTTCGCTCAGTGGTCTGGGTGAATTCTTCAAGTTGTTGCTTCGTGTGTTTTTGGTGTCTTGTTTGTAGCTAAGTATTTCTTGTGTATTTTTGCAATGTGTCTGCCACCCAACAGCCACTGGAAGTCGACACGGCAAGCAACAGGAGAAACTGGAAAACTTGGCCAAGTCAAAGAAGAAAAAAATAACATTAGAAAATAAAGGAGCAATCTGGAGAAGAGTGGAGTGAATTGTTTGGAAAACAGCTTGGCATACAGCAACGAGCTTGCAAGCAGGAGTATGTACATGGTATTTTCTTTTCCAAACTGTTTGTTTGTGTTTCTGCCTTCGTATTCATAAAATTTGGTATTCGAAAGAAAAATACAACTGCGGGTTAGATATTTTTAGTGCTAATATGTGTCAAAATTCAATAAAGGAAACTTCTACAAATTTTTGCAATTTTTAATCTATAATAATTATATTATCTCAAAAGCAGTTCGATAAGCGCTAAGTCTACAAGAGAATAATGATAACAAAAAATTTAACAAATTTCTCCATATAGTTGGGTTTTAGCTCAATACACTTCACACAGCGTTGATGGAACTCTTTTGCAATGTCTTCCAGATATTCACAAAGAAAATATCCTTGGCGACGATAATATCTTCATTCAACCCAATTTCTGTCTGGCAAGTGACTTGTTCAATTTAAGAAAAGCAGTTCGTAATTCGACTAATTCGACTTTGGTGCATTATCAGAGTGGAAGAGCATTTCTTCTTGCTTAAAAAGGGATGCAATTCGAGAGAGAGAGAGTTATTTGTCCCAAACACACGGTTTCCCCAGCGTGCAGAGGTAGGATTTGCCCGCGGCAAGGCATGTCTATCGTAAATCCAATATGCACTATTCTGTTGTTGGCTTGCTTCGAAATTTTTGCATAGCATTGACAGTAATAGGGCTATAATACTCAGCTTGAACTGATATTATAAACTTGGAATGTGATTTCTTCTAATAAAAAGATATTAGAAGTTGAAGCGACAAATGCCACCAGCCATTGGGTTGAAGTAGTAGCTAGTAGTTGCAAAAGCTACAAGGTCCGACCGAAGACTTAAATCTGGCACCACGGAGAGCAGTTAGCGCTTGAAGCTCGCTCCAATCTACTTACATAGGTTGCTATATATATTTCTGGACTAGGCAACACTAAGTGTTGCCAGGTGCAATCTGACATTTCCATTGAAAAGTTTGACATTTTTTAGCATAACATCACTCAGAACGTTTTGTCATTTAATCGTGAATTGTTTCATTTACAGGGAATTAAAAAATTCATCTCGGCCAAAAAATGGATGTGGATTGGTGTAAAGAAATGCTGAAAAAATACCATCGCGGTGCTTCAAAAGTCGTTATAAGATCGTCACAGGTGACGAATCATGGATCTATGCGTATGAGCCGAAACAAAACAGCAATCGACGGAGTGGGTCTTCCAAAACGAGCCAAATCCAACGAAAAAAAAAAAAAAAAAATCATTTTCGTTGATAAATATGCCTATTTTCATTATTACGCCAGAAATATATATAGCAGCCCTCGTATTGGGTCTGGCCCTTAGGGAAGATTAGTGATGCCTGTGCTTTAAGCCTAAAAATTTAAAATTCAGTTCAGTGTGAAGTGGCACTGCGGCCGGGTACCGGACACAAAGCACGGCACAGGATTTAGGTCGGCTTCGAACCCGATCAAGGTGGAAAATGTTTCCCTACTTCTTGATTAATTGAATCCCAATAATACATGTTGAACTTCTGTTGTCCCATAGTGCAACCATTTCACACTCTTCCCTTATCCAAGTAGTCGATTTACATCAAATCTCGTAAATTCCAGAAAATGCATGTGATAACTTTTTTGGTCAATATGAGCGTCCTTGATTTCAATTCATGCACGAGTTGAATTTTACAAGCCCGAAACCCTTCCGAAAAATCTTCCATAGAGTGATTGAAAACAGCTCCATTTGGCGGATGGACTCATTCCAGTCTTCTTCAATAGCCTACTCTTCAGCAGCTGCAATGGTGGATGGACTCATTGGAGTCTTCTTCAATACCCTGCACTTCAGCAGCAATGGCATTTTCGAGAAGCACGATATAGCGACTCTGAGGAAGTTTCTTATCCACTGAGGGTGCAAAACAGTTCTTCGAATTACTCGAATATATCGATAGAATATTGAACACAATACGAGATGGGACACTCGTTATGCCAAAGTAATGCTTTTCATTATTAAATTTCAAACCAAGCTGAGTGTCCATCAGGGAACCGCTGTAAAGCCGCTGCCGAACTCCGAAAAAGTATTGCCCGTCCAAAAAAAGCACAACAGTGGCCTGCTTTCACGAGCGATTTACGAGCTGTCAAAGGCTGCCAAAAAAGTTTGAAGATGAGGAACTGCACTTTCACACAAAAACAACAACTCACCAATTTAAGATACCGCTTACCGAAAAGTGCCCAGAACTTGCAACTAAACACGAGAAATTATTGTCTATCATGGGGACGCTCGGTCTCATGTTGTAAGATCAGTTAAAAACGGGAGCTGGGAAGTTTTACCTCACCCACCTTATATTCCGACTACCATTTGATCCAGACGACGCTGGTCACATCACATTTAAAAACTGGCTTGATTCGATCTCTGCGAAGTTCTCTTAAAATGGAATCCAAAAACTGCTAAAAAGTTGATAAAATGTTAACATTCATACACTAAATATATAGAATTCTGTTAACTGCCACTTACGCACCCTCTAATGCTAGCCAAATCAATTCTATATCCGAAGTGTCTAATGGCTCTTAAAATAAAACCATTCATGCGGTTTTCGTAAGACTTTATTTTAAATAACCCCAACTCATTGACACAGCGAATTCTATTTTCCGAATTTCCATTTGTCCCCTTTTAGTCTTATTAATCCCTACGAACCCACAAATCTAGCCAACATTAATAAGCTTAAAGCGCCACTTGTCAACAGGTGTTCCGACAGACATTCGCTTCCAACCAACACAACTTCACTTAGGCACACACGCGCCAAGAATAATAAAACGACGAGCAAGTGCTCGCGCACTCGACAGCAGCAATGCTTCAGTGACTTCCACCACCTGAAGGAGGCATCAATCAAATGCAAAAAATAACAAAAAAAAAGAAAAAAATGCTAACTTCGCTTGCACTGAAGCAATAATACCCTTCAGACGTAAAAAAATATTTCATACAAAAACTTAATTTTGATCGATCAGTTTTCAGCTATATGCTATAGTGACTCGATTGGAACAATTTTTAGATTATTACAGTACATAAAAACCTATGCCCAACAATGTGAAAATATCTTGGCGAATAAAGAAGTTTTGCATACAAGGAACTGATTTTGATAAGTCAATTTGTAAGGGAGCAATCGGCGGTTCCGACAAATGAGTAGCTTTTTGTGAAGAAACGGATGTGTGCAAACTTGCAGATCGATATCTCAAAAACCAAGGGACTAGCTCACTTACATATGTACATACAGGCAGTCCGATATGGCTAAAACCGATTCAGCTCTGATCTTTTATATATATAGTACATACTTAATAGGGCATCAGGGCAAACTTCATGGCAAACTTAACATACACTGTTTAGGGTATAATAATGCCATCTCATATTTAGATGGACCATGGACGACAGCCAAAATACATCACCCCCTACCCAGCAGTTAGAACAAAGTGCACACTCTCACTTGTGGGTGGCTTTAGTATACGCAGAAACATGGCTTTGTTGCCCGGGAGGCCTTCAGCCTGCAGGTGGCTAACTTTTAACACTTATCTGTTTGTTTTTCTCGCGTTTCTTTCGTTGTTATTATTTCGTATTTGCGTAGTGCTGCTTTCCAATGGACGCCTGCACGCCACAGTTCTTTGCAATATTATTTTTTCGAATACAGAAATTTCTTTCAGGCTTTCTCATGCCTCTCTTCAAATTATATTTATACATATTCCACATAGGATAGGAATTTTTTTAACCAACGGTTGTTCATAGCACTTAACCTACTTCAGGTAGATATAGGGTCTATATGTCTGTCCACACGTGCGAGCGTGAACTTGAATAAAAAGTGTATAACTGTATGAGAAGGGGAACCAAGCCCCCATTTCATCTTCCGAAAGCGACATTAAGTGTCACCAGACTTATCTTATTGGCCACAATGTGAGCTAAAGCTTTTAGAAACATTATATTTCACCTGAAATTGCATGAAAACCAAGCACATATCGCCGATGTATAACAGTTCAAATTTGGGCAGTGTACTTGTTCATTATCTCACATTTTTATGGAATTTTGTGCCCCATGAAAAATTTAGTCAAATTAGACTAAATTTATGTTCTCTTAAAACTTTTAAAAGTAGACTCGCCCGGACCACGATCACGCCCATTTCGATATAATTCCTTTTAAATGACATTAGCCTATTTGACCATACACGATAGTTGGTTCAAGTTGATGTATTTATTTAAGATTTACCACTCGTTAGCAGTCCTCTTCTCTTTCTAGAACCCGTAAAATCTGTTGGCGTTAGAACCCTAATGAGAAATGTCAAAGATATTTAAAAGTAGTTTATACATTCATCTAGCATAGAAACCATAAGTTAACCTGATTCCAAAACTAGATGTACAGGGTTTGTCCGGAAAGTAATAGGACTGTACTTCGGGGCTTGCGCGAACCGACTGGATTCGGTAGAGCTAACGAACGAGTGGCTGGTCAGTTATCTCCGAACACCTGGAGAGTAAGGACAAACATTTTCGCGCGTCGTGCTTCTGTGAGTGGTGCAAGCCGAAAATGCCGTGTTCTTCAGAGCAGAGGTACGCGAATAAATTCTGTATGAAACTCGGTAAATCTGTGGCAGAGATTTGATATGATCAAGCAGGTTTACCCAGATGTTGTTTTAGCAAGAAGCGGTGTGTTTCGGGGGCACCAAGCCTTTTTGGAGGGCCGAGAAAAGGTCTATTTTTCTTCTTGGCACACGCCGACGTTTTCTCGCATAAAAAGGAAAGAATGAGCAAAACCAAAGTGAAAACGATGTTCATTGTCTTTTTTGACATCAATTTGTTCGTCATGGACAAACCGTCAGCGCTAAGTTCTACGTGGAAGTCCTCAAGAGTCTCAAACAAAGGGTCAATCGGGTCTGACAAGACATCGCAGCCGATTGGAAGTTGCACTACGACAACGCCCAGGCTCACACCGCCTTGCTTGTGAACGGCCGGTATCTCAACGCCTCCGCAGCTGCCCTTCAGCCCAGATGTGGCCCCCGGAACTCCTGTATCGATGCGTCGATTCAAAAGGAGCGTATTTTGAAAGTTTTTAAAGCTATTAACGATTGGTTCAATACATTTTTTAAATCGACTCAATCCTATTTTCGTGACATCCTGGTAGTCGGAAAGTATTGTTTCACAAATGTTAACTCGACGCTGTTTGTCGAAAAAATTTAACGATTTTGGAACCAATCGTGCTTTCACTTTTCTTATGCACAAATGCTCACAAAATGGTTTTCACTGATCCTTCTGATACTCCAACGATGCTAGTAATTCTGTTAATTGTCGATCCTCAAGCACCAATTTCTTTAATTTATGGACCTGTCGATTATCGGTTGATGTTGATGGCCGCTGTAGACGTGGTTTTTCGTTTATAAATTATAAAATATTTTTATTGAGTTGTAACCTTGTAATTATGACCTGAAATCATTTGTCAAGTGGGCTGCGAGCAAAAAAAGCTACTGCCTTGCCTTTAGAAAACACCTCAAATTAATCGAATTAGATATAGTTTTATATTTATATTGCTATAAAAAATCAGGGTAACGTTTTGTGGAAAACTAAAATTGCGATAACTCCTTTAGCAAATACGCCAAAAGTCTTAATTTTCACACCCGGGGTCTCACTCGACCATTATCAAACAAATTCGGTGGGTGAATTTGTCCTGATATTTCTATGCTACTTTGTGGAAGTGGATTGGGATGCACGCTTACTTCCCATACATTAGAATTTTAAGTTTTCACATTTGTCGAATTGTCGAAATCGCACTAGAACTCATAATAACCCAAATTCCGAATATGTCCTCAGGTGTCTATGATTAACTTATCGAAAAATCAGTAATCTGTAAGGCATGTTGTTGAAGTTTAGAGAGTAGCTTTTCCAAAAACATTGTGCGTTTGCGAGAAAAATGGGCAAAATCGGTTAAATTCTTCCTCTATCCATCATATGCTCCATGTAGCACTGGTACGAACTTTAGCAGAGCTTCGTGGAGTTTATTCGAAATCAGGAAGAATTGAGTCAGCACCAAAATGCTGTGAAATTTCGTTAAAAGCTTCCTCATGTCAAAAATACATCGATAAGTTTTACTTTTAGGTGAAAGATTAAGTCCACAATGCTTCATGAGATAGTCATGCTCTCGACCCAGATGCCCTTGAAAGCTGTAAGGAAATAAATATCATTAATTATCTTCGATATTTTATAGTGACATGAAATAATACATTTTCCCTTTGTCAATGGGTTGTGAAGCTCTTTTCCAACATGTTTTCCCTGTCTCCTTTAAGTTCTCTTGACATGGTTAGTCTTCAGAATATCTCAGTTGAAATCAGAGCAAAAAATTGCCTTAGAAATTTCTGTCGTCAATGTTGGATTTTTGTTTTCTAACTTTAATGTCGTAGTATTTGAAAGGAAGGGATCCAAAATTTACACACATCAAAAACAAAAGTTGGAAATATTTACTTCAAAATTTTTTATTTAAATTAAAAGTAAAACAAAAGGTCGATAACTTAAGCGACTGGAGCGAAACCGATGCGGCTATTGCCCATATCGAATTCAGTGTAGTACATGCCAATGAAGATATCACCCAAGATCCAGAAGTCAGTACCCATGTAGCTGATGGCAGGAGAGCACTCACCATAGTCGTTAAGAATATATTGTGATGCAGGTACAAGGAAGGTATTATAGCCAATGACGAACTCTATATCTGGCAAGCTGTCCACCGACGAGCAGTCAACGGAGCCATCACCATCGGGATCCACGATGTTCATGAATGTGTTGTAGGCATTGTATGGGGCAACAATGAGTGAGGTGCCAGTATCAGCAATGGCTTGACAACCGGAACTGCACAAGACCTGTCCGTTCATGGTAGCACCATTCAAACTGAATTGCCAATAACCGGGCTGAGAGATGGATACATAGGTGAGACCACCTTGATAGAGGCTGGGATCGGAACCACCCAAAATCATTTGACCACCCTCAGAGGAGGTACCATCACGAGCCAAGTAGAAGGAGAACACATCATTGCTCACCAAACCCTGAGACCAGATGTTGTAGAAAGGTGGCACAACATCGTCAACGGCAATCGATTGGAAGGCCATACCCAAAATACCATCGAAGTTGGCATCAACGAAGCTGCTACCGGGTTCTTGCATAGCTTCAGCGAACACTTGGTTTTGAATGGTGAGTCCAGCTACACTGACGGTATCCTGCGACAAGAAACCAGTCAAACTGCCAGTACCATAAGCGATGGAGAAGCTTTCACCATTGGCTACATATGTGCTGGAGGCGCTCGAGTCGTATTGGTTGTGAGATTGGCAAGCTTCGTTGCTGCTGGGGCAGGTGGATGATGGCACCCACAAGTTGGATGAGCCGGAATCGAAGAGCACCAAGAACTCTTGTGCCGGTGTACCGATGGTGAT
The DNA here is from genome assembly GCA_037783105.1 of Bactrocera zonata. Lineage (NCBI taxonomy): Eukaryota > Metazoa > Arthropoda > Insecta > Diptera > Tephritidae > Bactrocera > Bactrocera zonata. Next base: position 417,155 of record JBAWJQ010002572.1, on the reverse strand, counting down.
CTTGCCATAGTAAGCCATATTCAGGTAATTGTCCAATTGCTCGTCGGCGCTGCGTGGTGTGGCCACATTGTATTTGCTGCGCAAGTAGGCGGTCTCGGTCTTCACAGACTGCCGGGTTTGGCGGTAGTTGGGGTTCTTGTAGATGGGCACGCGCACCAAATTGGCCGAGGCCAGTGCGACGCAAATGGTCAGGAATGCGAGGAACTTGAACATTTCGCTGTGTGGAGAGAAAGAAGTTGTATTTTTAATATTTGTTTTGAAATCAAATAAATCTGCGTAACTTACTTTCACTTTGTTTTCAATGTTGTATAGCACCTATTGGTGATTTACAACTGTGCCGAAAATTCTCCGACCATCGCTTTTATAGTGATAGCGCGGCGTCTTATCATGGCATGGTCTCATTATCGACATTCTCAACTGAAGATAATTGGACACTCGAAACTGTAAGTCTATCAATCAAAATATTTTTGTTTTGGACAAAGATTAAACTTCGCGCGCACTTCGCGTAGTTCCATGATTACAGCAGTGCGTCTATTGAATACGCGAAGCTTATCGGTTTAGAATGAAGTGGCACTGATTTGTCAGCGTTGTATGTCAAATGAGCGCTTTAGCTCTTGCCGCAAGCTCTCCAACTTTTTTGCTTATTTTTCAGTAATTACCTTCGGTTGGAAGCGATAAAAAAAGAGAAAACAAGTTACATATCAGAAGGCCTGCAAGCGTGCGTTAATTTTTAACATTGTTGCGGTTGGAAGTCGGCTGATAAGAAAATATCTGCTAATTCATTATTATTATGATAAAATGAGTTGATATTCACTCATAAGGTTCATAGCATAAAGTAGAGGAATACTGTTCATTTGTGTGTGTGTGTTTGTTTCAATAGTTTTAAGTATAATTATAGGTTTCTTTTGTTTCAATGTTTCAGACTGTTTTGATTAATTATTTACTTAAAGATAAATACTTTTCACAGAAATAAGTAAGAAAGGGTCAGGTTCAGGAGTAACCAATCTTTTCATACTCCCGCAGTTGACGAAGAATACCTTCAAGAGTTGACGAAAAATGTAGCGATAGTAATCAGTGTAATTCAGTGTTCGACAAAATCATGAGTAGCCAACATTTGCTACAGAGTATACTAGTTTTGTTCACCTAACTGTTGTACGTATCATATAAAACTAAGCCATTCCCTTAAAGTATGTATTCCACCTTATGACCCCAGCATCTATAATTGACTTTTGACTGAAAATGTCATTAAATGTGTGAGATATACAATTGAAATTCAGAGATCCTTCTCTGACGATAGTAACTCTGAGTCTCAAAAATGGATTGAATCGTGTCAATACTTCCCTGAGACCCCATATAGCTAATATAAAGATTTTCGAAATTCCAAGTAACTTTAAGCCGGATATATCGGTCAATATTTGAGTTATCTGAATGAAAATTACATTAACACGTTTTACTTATAAAAGTATACCTTTGTGCCTAAAATTAATAAAAGTGGTCGAAAACTTGACTTAGCCCTCATAATACTAATATCAGGATTTTCGAACATCCAGCTGACTTTACCACATGCGATTGATGGTTGTTCATATATGAGGTACATTAATGAATATTCCAGGAATCATTTTTTTAGTATATAGCATAATAACTGTTAATGGATAAAACCGGGTCGATACTACCTCAATTCCCACAGGCTACGTATAATGGTTTTTCGTTTTTCTAACAAACCTTATGCCGAATATGTCAATCAGTTGAGTTATACTCGTATATATTATGTGATAAAATCCCTTCTTACTTGTCATTACTAGTTTTTGCTTTGCGTTCGCGATATATATTTCAAACTCAACCTTGCTACTTCAACTTAGCTCATCAGTCAATATATTAAGTATCGAGTAGTCGTGTTTTCGTATTTGTCAATAGTTGAACCAGAATAGTTTTACACAGTTGGACTAATGATTCTAGTGAAAAAATGGTATGACGGTTCTTGCACCTATTAAATCAACATGATGGCGCTAAAGCGTTGGTTGCGCTTCTTCGAGAACTCATTTGGTTAATTAACGCTCGAGAAGCTTAAGTAGAACCGTAAGAAACTGTATACATTTTTTTCACTGCAAACCGAAATAGCAAACCAAAATAATGGGAAATTTGCGTGAAAATACCAGGTCAACCACTCGGAAGAACACACATTGCAGTTTTCGTTTAATTCACTTCAAATAACAGTACAATCAGAATTAGTTTTCGACAGATCATCTAATTAACTTATTTTCATCCTAAAAAGGTTTATTGGTCGCGAACGAATGCCGCAGAAGATATTCAGCGACAAGACAACCAACTTCGTCGGCGACAACTGCAAGCTGCGGGGGCTGAAAGAGGCATTTCCTAATTATCGTAAGTAAAGGGACCGCAGCCTACTTCGGCGGATTATGGGAAGCCTCGGTGAACTCCCCAAAACATCTCGTCGTTTGCGCAATCTGCAACGCGCTATTGGCTGAGAAAGGCCTGTCAACACAGCTGGCCGAAGGGGAGGCCATTCACAATGGCCCGGAGCACCTCTAAGTCAGGATTCCAATGATGACAATGCATTGGCCCCGTAAAGGATGCAATATACATATCTCACATATAATATATATATAATAATGAGATATAGTGAATAAACCTGCTTAGAAGAAGTTCTTTGCCAGTTTCTCCTATGGTTTGAAAACCGCTGAAATGGTATGATAATCACGCCCAATCCTAATATATTATTTATATTGAAAATGAATGTGAAATAATTTGTCAGGTAAATACGACAGAAGCTTCAAAGTTTACAGCTCTGTTGACTCTTAAAGGCTGCAAAGCGATATGTCACCGCCCATCTTTAAGACATTGTAGTGTGTGTGCAACTTTTCCTGAAAAAAATATGTCGTGGCACCAAAAGTTGATAAGATCGGTTCAATAGCATCACTAGGCTCCATATATCTAAAAGAAGTTTTTCAAATATTCCAGTGGCTTTATATCGTATACTATGTATTAATCCACATGGAAGACACCTTAAAATATGCCACTTCCCGGTCTTTGATCCTTACAAATTGCGAGATTATGAAATGATCGGTTACACCCGAACCTTGCCCGTTAACACTTATTCATAATCATTTTTCAAAAATCAGGTTAAACGACATACTCGGATATCAATCTGTGTAACAACCTGTTTAATTCATAAATGTTAGCTGAAGTATCACAATATCAGAATGACTCGGCGTTCTTACCACAATTTGATGTGTTTGCTCTACAATTCTATTTTACAGATAAACAGCCGTGCAGGAGCACATATTTTTTATCTTTTACCTCGGGTTATCACATCTCCAAAGAAACCTAATCAGCTGTCGACTAATATATTGAACTACGAAATTATCATTTTATAAATCTATGAAATTTGGCATTCGAAGAAATTAGTTGATGAAATGATTATTCCACTCTGAAGTGGGTGCTTCAAAAGGCTACAGATCGAGGTTTATTAAAGCAAGATAAAACATTTGACTAGAAACTGGTCAATATATGAGTTATTTTTAATAATATTTATTTCAAATTTAAGATTAAGATTCAAGTTAAGATTGCACTTATTGTATGTATTACGAGTATTCTGTTATTATTTACTTCGGTAAGTGTAACATGAGATAAACATTTTGATTGGCAAAACATGAAAAACACATTAACTTCGGTTGCAACTAACATTCCTATTTCAAGGACGTTCTTTATACTGATTTTAATCGGTCGGCTCATAGGGCAGCTACATACTAGAGTGAACTGGCAAATTAGTAGCTTCTTGGGAAAAAAACGTATGCTAAATTCTAGATTGATATATACAGATAGCCAGACAAACAGACGGTCATGGCTAAAACGTTTCGGCGCATCACGGTGATAATTAATATATATGATTTATAGAGTTTGCAATGTTTCCTTCTTACTGTAGTCCTCCTTTAGCTTGAAAAAATATTTTCGCACTTACTTATACTGAAGCACATAATAAATTTGTCTATTATCTCGGTTTAAAAACTTCTACCATTTCGTTGTGTCAAAAATATTTCGGTAGTCTCGGAAAAGTGGCACTGGAATCCGGTTAAAACTGCTGCTCCTTGCTGGATGTTCCATCTCAGTTGTTACAATGTACTATTATGAGCAAAAAATAGTAAAACTTTGTTCATAATTTAAAAATTCTTATCCAATTCTTCAAAACATTTGTCGTCCCCAGCAAAATAATTTCCATGGGTCCCAAGACACTTGTGCCAACGTTTTTTTCTAATTCTCGAAACAGTTGTTAAAGTCGATTTCCGTTTAATTGTCAGTAGAGTTTAATATTTTCAATTGACTCAGAGCGGTTATTTCAGTTTCCGGAATAGCCAGAAGTCACACGGAGCTAAGTAAAGCGATTGCGGAGGTGGCGACACAATAATGGTTGAAAATCATGAAGAATCAATGAAGTATGCGACAGTGCATTATCGTGGTGCGAAAATTAAGGGTTGTCGGCCCATAATTTCGGCCTCTTTTTACGAATAACTGCACGCAAACGACGCATAATACTCATATAATATCCCTTCATGAGAGTTTGGCAGGTTGGAAGGAATTCGGAGTGCACCACATATCGATAGTCGTAGAAAACTGTCAACAAACCCTGCTTTTTGACCAGCTTTGACGTAGTTTTTCGGCTTCGGCTCCCTTTTGCAACGATATTCGGCCGATTGATCGTCTATTTCCGCGTCGTAAGCGTATATCTAAATTTTCTTCCTCAGTTATAATACGTTTCGTGACATCTTGATAGTCGGAAAGCAATATTTCACAGACATTAATGCAACGCTGATTTTCGAAAAATTAGTGATTTTGGATCTTTTTTAGGCTCAAATGATAAAATGTTTTTTAATGATAATTCCAACGATTCTGGTAAGATCTCTGACTGTTAATCGTCGACCCTCAAGCGCCAATTCCTTTATTTTATTGACGTTTCCATCATCAGTTGATGTTTATGGACGTCCTGGATGTGGTTCGTCGTCAACGCGTTCTCGACCTGCTTTGAATAATTAGTATCAATCAGAAACACTTGCGCGCTGAAACAATTATCACCGAAGACCTTTCCCAACATTATGAACCTTTCGGCACCAAAAAATTTGATTCCGCACACAAAATGTAATAGAACTTTTTTGTTGAATAATTTCTTTCATCGTAAGAATACCACTTTAATTTCAAAGTCTTTGAAGGTCTTTGCTACCATTGCTCCTATCTTACTACTAGCCTATAATTTTAATTATAAGTTAGTCATGTATAATAATAATAATAATAATAATAATTTCATCGTAATGATTATTTTGATGTGACATTTGGCACAGATGTCTCTGTCAGTCATACCAACCTGAAAAAAATATTTCGACGAATGGGATTTTGAGCAAAATTTAAATAAAAAAGTATTACTATTTTTTGCCCACAGCCAAGAATAATATTTCATATTTACATAGACATATTGTGTAAACGCATAACATAACAAAACTAGATAAAATGTATCAGTATGCTAATGTACGAGTAAGCCACCGCGCCACAAGCGTGTCTGTCTTAAAAATATTCTTATATAACACTTCTTAATGAATTAGCTAAAGTAAATAATTGCACTTAGATAATTCTGTCTGGCAGGTGGCTAATTAGAAAACAAACTTCATTTGATAAGGCCAAGCTAGATATTTCCAGTTTTATCAGGGTTTCTAATACAAATAAACGCAATTAATGACCGAGCGCTTTTACTTCCACATCGAACATTGGAAACTAATACATCAATATTTAACACAACAATCTTAGATTTTAATAATATTTTGGCTATGGTGAATTCAGAGAGGGGGCAATGGGGGAAATTTCCCACCTCCCCCAAGGGCTAAATGGATTATTAAAAAATTTACTTCTTCTACTTAATTGGCGTGGACACCGCGTAAGGATAGCAAAATTTTACTACTCTGAAAAAAATACAAATTAACAGAAATAGTTATAATCCAGAAATTTGCACTTTTATTTCAGAAACAAAATTAAAGTCCGTCTGCCTTTTTGAATATAATAAATAATGCTAAGATACCACTGAAGTCACAAAGTGTAGCAAAGTATGCAGATTAAATTGTTAATAAATCCAGTCAGCTCCGTAAGTGAAAATGTTAAATTTGAAGCGACTCGGCCTGATAGAGAACTTGAAATAGTTACTGTATTCAGTTCCCACCTGGAAATGTTCGATTGGTACATTCTCCTCGGTTTATCTTCCAAGTTCCCCTTCTACTAGGTATCAAATATGATGGATGCGCTGCTTGAATTCGAAGACAAAAAAGCGGAGTAACATTTTTGATCCATTCATTCAGACACGAAAATCTGCTGACGACAAATAAAATACGAAAATTTTTGCGTGAGAACTTGCGAAGAATACTACAGGGTCTCAGCGTACATTTCTTTGTTGGATACAATAGACTTGAAGACGCACTTTTTTAGAAAAATATTGGACGGTACGGTTTTCAACTAAGTTTGCTGCTTTCAGGAAAAGAATGTGCTTTTAAAACCAAACAAGTGAAAAATCTTATTGACTACTTGATAAATAAAGTCCAAGGCTGTTTGGATAATGACAACGTCGTGCAAGGTTTGAAGCTCATAGTTGAACTTGATCACAGACAGTGCCATTGGGGGCAGAAGTGAAAGTCTAAGACAACAAGGTTTTTTCGCGTATTCTGCACACTTCCTGTGACGAGTGTGTGCTCTGAACGCTCTACACTTTGCCGCATAAAATCGTGGCTGATGACGAAAATGCTTCAAGATAGATTGACCGTGGCGTTACTCCACACTTATCATGTCATCGCAGTCGCTGTAGAAGAAGTTCTCGAAAGATTATCATAATTTGATCCACATCGTTTTATTTTGTGAAATTTTTCTAATCAATACGCGAACTGACTACAGTATAATTATTTATTTGATATAAGAAGGTCCACTACTATTTTTAATATATTAATCTTCATGTTTCAAGTAAATGTTTATTTGCTATCGATCTGCCACCATCCCAGTTTAGGTGAAATATCTATTTTTTAATACTTGATTTCATTTTTAAATGGACAAAGAAGGTTCAGAGTAAATATAAGAGAATTTGATTGACATTTGTAAGGATAGCAAAATGGACTTAGCGGGGAATAAGGCATAAGAAATCATGTGACATTTGAATTTAAACTGCGCGCGTCGAAGGATTTGGAGAATTATTTTTTTTTAGGTTGGTAGTACTGTCAGTCACATTTACTTATGTCAGACAGAGGTTTTTGCTATTAAAAAAGCCCCGAAGCTAGCCTCTAATGCATATCCAGAGTCAATAAGCAAATGGGGCCCGGCGGTAAAGGACAATGGCAAAGACATTTCACTAACGACATAGAGTCTGTTGAAATACGCGCCAAGCGCAGGCATTCTAAAGGATGACTACTTCCCATAGACTACATATTGGAACTCTAATTGTTATCGCTAAAGACCAAAACTGGTTAATGCGCTGCTCATTAGTCTACCGAACTAACCTAACCTAACCAGTCGAGTTTCTATCGCATTTATTTATAAATATATAAGATATATTTGCAAAGCACTTATGGTATTTTTTCTTCACTTTCACTATCGTTATTTTATTCACAATTCTTTCATAATTTTATTTTTCTTTATTATTTTTTTTCTTTGTTTTTGGTAACCCTAGTGTTGCAATCTGACAAATCACAACTTCATCGTATATTTTGACATGTGTAACATCACGTATCCAGTTAATTTTGACAACGAGTGCTATTTATGTGGTTTACAGTAATTTAAATTATTATCTGAGCCAAAAAATTTAATTAAATCGCGAACATTTTGGCGCGATTATTTCTTATAGCTGGGGACGTAGGTTAACTCAGTGATAAAGCAGCGATTAACTCGATTCGTTTTATGACGATAAAGCTTCATCAAGGACCATTAACGATGGTATGGTGAATCCGTTAAATATCGTAGATCAATTCAATACGAATTTCGTAAAGGTCGTCCAAAATCAATTGTTCTTCTGGAAACTATTGATGTTGTGCGTAAACTAATATTGCCAGATCGTTATGTGTCCAATCACGAGATTGAGACAATTATAGGCATTAGTGGGACCATAATATATTCAACATTGCATGAGCATTTGACTATAAAAAAATTTGTTCATGTTGGATTCCACACCATTTGTCGATACGTCAAAAAAGGCTTATGTCGATTGGTCGAGAGAAATGTTTAAACAAAATATAATAACGATACTTCGAAACATGTCTGTGACAACATGACAGGTGATGAATTGTGGACTTATTCGTATGAACAGCATTTGACTGTATAGGTGTTTTAAGCCCTGTAGTTCGGTACCATCGGGGAAGAGCTAACGATATGACTAATTCCTAATCATTAGAACCAGTTCCAGCCCGATTACTCGCAATGTTATTTGACTAACGATTTTTACATTGCAATGTCCTACGAGGGTAATCGAGCGGTGCTACGCTGCATTACCAGTCATTGGGGAAATGACTAGTTCCAAAATCGTTAGTGAATCGCTAATACAGAATCGCTAGCGTTTTCATTAATTCAAAATGGCTAGTGGTTTGACTAATTCAAATTCGTTAGCGATTTCATTTATTCTAACTCGCTAGCGATTCTACTGGTTCAATTTTACGAAAATAAAAGAAATTTTTATGAAATTCAAAGCAGTAGATTTATTAAATTCAATTATACATATGTATTTTTTAATTTATTTTCTTACTTAATAGTTTTAAAATATGTACTATCTTACATTATATTGTTATTTATTAATCATTTATTTTCTTTATTTACTAAATGATTTTTTTTTTATTACGCGTTTTTTTTGACGCTGAAGGGCTTGGCGCAGTTGATTCTCTGGCGATCCAGCGTCTATCCCGGTAGGAATGGACTCTAAAATAATTAAAATATATTTGTTATTAACTGTTTTAATTAAAAAGCTTGTCCTGTTCTTACCAATAAGGGCGTCGAAAAAATTTGTAAAGCTTTTAAGCGAATCTTTGCCCAACACTCCATCAATATTGTACTGCATGGCCAATTCGTCTGTTATAATATTCTTCAGGTTTTTCACCACTCCAGAACCCTGGAGAATTTGAGTCATACATTTGATCTGCAAGAAAGTAAAGGGTTGAAATGGTAAAAATAAAAAAAAATCGAAATTTACTGAAACGTATTTTAAATAAGGAAATCGAAAGAAAAAATATTACTTACGTAGTTCTTCTTTCCGCGAACTTCTATATTTTCATTAATTCGGCCCAAATCTGTTTTGTTTTTAATTGGAAATTCTCTCATTATCGCTGAGTCGTCGGTGCGTTCTTTCAGAAGCTGCTGAATGAGGACTTTCTGCTGCGCTACTTCTTCTAGGAGCACTTGGTACTGTGCAGAAATTTGGCTCATTTTTCTTTCCATCAGTTCTAGAAATAAAAAATATATATGAATGAAAAGAGGAATATACTTGTTGGCAGCTTATGCTTTACCTTCGAAGAAAGCCTTTAAAGCTTCCTTATCTTCGCATTTACATGCCTTTTCTGTATATACTTGATTGTAGCAAGCCTTTTTAATTCGTTTTGGGTTCGGACCATCCATATTGCCTTCTGTAATTTATTACTTTTTATTTCGCAATTTTTATATTTATTTATTTTTTATTATTATAACTTCTTTATTATTATTATTTGTTTTATTTCACTTGCAAAATTTTTTAACGTTAATATTATATTGATTGATTATTATGGTATTAATGTATACCTTACAAATTACCTTACACTTCACTTTTTTATTTTTTTATTCGACTTTAATTTTTTCACTAACAATTAAATTATTTTTATTGACCTTTTTCGACTGCTCTTCAACTACAATTGACACTCAAGATCTAAACAATTTAGTGTAAAAATGACAACGGCAGACTGAGCAATCGATCGAACTACAATTCCTGCGAATTTCTGCAGGAATAGTACGGGACTCTAAATTTCTGTTGAATTTTGATCTGCTCGCACAATGTTGCGGGTTATTGTTATTGCAACTTCATATACGCATTGAGTTTCGTTTTTTAGGGGTGGGTTTTTTCAGATTCGATGCCTAGTTGCATTACAAATCATTAGCGAAAAGACTAACTAGCGGTAATGCATGAAATCGCTAGTAGAATTCGCGCTCTGGTAATCGCTTGACACCAGCCGAACTACAGGGAGATGAGTCGAATCCAACGAATGTCGCGCACGAAGCACTTCCAAGCAAATGGTTGCCATATTTTTTAAAAAATTGGACATGCCGGCCATGCCGCAATCATACCACTAGAACAACGCAGAACAGTATATTCTACAGGGACCATTTGCTTCGAAGTGCTTCTTCCACGAACAACTTTCGTTGGATTTGGCTCTTCTTGGAGGACCCACACGGTCGATTGCTGTTTTGTTTCGGGCCCATACGCATAGATCTATGATTCGTCACCTTTGACGATCTTATAAACGTCTTTTGAAGCAACGCGATCGTATTTTTTCAGCATTTCTTTACACCAATCCACACGAGCCTTTTTTTGAGCGATTGTCAAATTGTGCGGGATCCAACGAGAACAAACCTTTTTTACGGCCAGGTGTTCATGCAATATCGAATGTATGCTGGTGGGAGAAATGCATAGGCAAGCCTCTATCCGAAGGTATGTTACATGACGGTCTTGCATTATCAGTTCACGTACGGCATCGATGTTTTCTGGCACAACGGCTGTTTTTGGACGACCTTCACGGAATTCGTCTTTGAGCGAGCGTCGGCCACGATTGAATTCATTGTAACAGTTTTTCACAGTGCTATAGGATGGTGCTTCATAGCCATACAAAGATTTTAGTTCATCGATGCACTCTTGTCGTGACAATCCACGTCGAAAGTTGTGAAAAATGATCGCACGAAAATGTTCACGAGTTAATTCCATTTTTTGGCCGAAATGAATTTTTTAATTCCCTGTAAATAAAACAATTCACGATTAAATGACAAAACGTTCTGAGTGATGTTATGCTAAAAAATTATTTCTCAGAATCACAAAGTACTGAAATATTCTTGATTTATTAGGTTGAAGACATATATGTGACCTGGTCTACGGAAAGGGGGTTTAGGTGTCAAAAAGTCAATTATTTTTTCAATTTTTTTTTTTTCACACGTTAGCTCCCTTTTCGTAGACCAGGTCACATATTAATTCTAATCAAATTAACATTTGTACACAATCTTCTAGTCATTCCAAGCACTTCCATATATTACATGTACATGGAATCGTTAGCTAAACTAGAAAAATGTAACTACCTCTCAATGAAATTACGCAATCTCTGCTGTGAAAGCACTTGGAATGCTATTATCATAAGGTTATGGTTATGGTTAGCCTGGTCATATATGTCTCCTATGTATGTTTGTATGTACGTCCCACGCACAGCAATTACTTGTTCAACTGAGCGTTGATTTCGAATTCAATTGAATTTTCCCATTACTGAAATGGAAGTCAACAGGAATTTGCTAAAAATAAAACGCAAACATAAATATACAAACGCACATAACCACAAACATGCCGCTCTGTTAAAGTATTTAAGAACTTGCGAACGCATTTTGGTTACATTCTCAAGTGCGCACTTACTCTATCACTCATATAAACAATTCAACTGGAACGGACCTTGCGTTTATGGGGCACACATAGTGTGAGAGCTTAAATAAGACGATTCGGAATTAAATTAAATCTATTGTATGAAGTATGTTAAAATTTTAAGGTAAATAAAAACATATAAGAAATACAGTAAATTTTTTAAAGAAAAAAATTGAATATATTTTTTGAATCACCCGTGACACCGGAAGGCACTAAAAGTAATTTGCGGAGATTTCAGCCTTCTCCATGAATGAAACCTAAGCAAATATACTCTGTTCGAAGATATGCCATGTCCTAAGGCCGAAAATAACTGAAAAATTGAAAAAAAACGATAAAGTTTCAAGGTGAATTTCACTCAAAAATTTGGAAAAACTTACACCTGAGGTTAGGTTAGTTTAGATGCCTGATCAAAAGATCGCACAAAAGATCGCACATGGACTATTATATGTAGTTCTTTGTGATGCTACAGAAAAAAAGAACTCCTGTGTTCTAACTTAAAAATTAACAAAACGCTTAGCACAAACTTGCACAGGCCTTTAATTTCCACTGCCGCCAACTCGATAAGATATCCGAAGGTATGCGCACCCAAGTGTTTAAGGAGTGACCTCTCAAACGCGGGACAGTCAAGAAGGAAATGTTGAGTTGCTTCCATCTCAACTTCTTGTAATTCTTAGCCTTACTGCGTAAACGTCAATAGGACAACAGCCCGTTAAGAGCCCCACTACTAGGAAGAGGCTAGCCTTATTGAGGGCAAACGACTTGATCATTTGTCCTCCGTCTTGGGCCAAAAGGCTTTTGCGACAGTGCATGTACCGATTTTGTGCCAGCGCTGACCAAGCTTCCGTGAAGCTTCCCAGCAAGTTAGTAGTAGACCACAAGAAGATAACGGGGCACCGATCCACTCCCATTCTACTAATAGCGGCTCTAGGGTGCCTTTCCTGCCTAGCTCATCAGCTTTACAGTTTCCTACAATTCCGCTGTGGCCTTGCACTCATACCAGTCTTATCATAAAGTCATTCGATGCTAACGGGTGATTTTTTTGAGGTTAGGATTTTCATGCAGTAGTATTTGACAGATCACGTGGGATGTCAGACATGGTGTCAAAGAGAAAGATGCTCAGTATGCTTTGACATTTCATCATGAATAGACTTACTAACGAGCAACGCTTGCAAATCATTGAATTTTATTACCAAAATCAGTGTTCGGTTCGAAATGTGTTTCGCGCTTTACGTCCGATTTATGGTCTACATAATCGACCAAGTGAGCAAACAATTAATGCGATTGTGACCAAGTTTCGCACTCAGTTTACTTTATTGGACATTAAACCAACCACACGAATGCGTACAGTGCGTACAGAAGAGAATATTGCGTCTGTTTCTGAGAGTGTGGCTGAAGACCGTGAAATGTCGATTCGTCGCCGTTCGCAGCAATTGGGTTTGTGTTATTCGACCACATGGAAGATTTTACGCAAAGATCTTGGTGTAAAACCGTATAAAATACAGCTCGTGCAAGAACTGAAGCCGAACGATCTGCCACAACGTCGAATTTTCAGTGAATGGGCCCTAGAAAAGTTGGCAGAAAATCCGCTTTTTTATCGACAAATTTTGTTCAGCGATGAGGCTCATTTCTGGTTGAATGGCTACGTAAATAAGCAAAATTGCCGCATTTGGGGTGAAGAGCAACCAGAAGCCGTTCAAGAACTGCCCATGCATCCCGAAAAATGCACTGTTTGGTGTGGTTTGTACGCTGGTGGAATCATTGGACCGTATTTTTTCAAAGATGCTGTTGGACGCAACGTTACGGTGAATGGCGATCGCTATCGTTCGATGCTAACAAACTTTTTGTTGCCAAAAATGGAAGAACTGAACTTGGTTGACATGTGGTTTCAACAAGATGGCGCTACATGCCACACAGCTCGCGATTCTATGGCCATTTTGAGGGAAAACTTCGGACAACAATTCATCTCAAGAAATGGACCCGTAAGTTGGCCACCAAGATCATGCGATTTAACGCCTTTAGACTATTTTTTGTGGGGCTACGTCAAGTCTAAAGTCTACAGAAATAAGCCAGCAACTATTCCAGCTTTGGAAGACAACATTTCCGAAGAAATTCGGGCTATTCCGGCCGAAATGCTCGAAAAAGTTGCCCAAAATTGGACTTTCCGAATGGACCACCTAAGACGCAGCCGCGGTCAACATTTAAATGAAATTATCTTCAAAAAGTAAATGTCATGAACCAATCTAACGTTTCAAATAAAGAACCGATGAGATTTTGCAAATTTTATGCGTTTTTTTTTTTAAAAAAGTTATCAAGCTCTTAAAAAATCACCCTTTATTAATAGCTTCTCTGAAGCAGGCTGCACAACAGAGCAGTAAATCTACTGCTACATTAATGCCTGCAACCTCGGCCCGAAAGACACTACAATAGCCAGGAAGACTGAAGATGGAATTGATAGAGAGCTCCCGACTGTAGACCCTTCCACCAACCTTCTTCCCAAGCTTTGACCCATCCTTGAAAACGTTCTCTGCTCCTCTCCTCCAACGGCTTCTTCCTACCCAAAACTCGTTCGACGGATCCGCCTGAAAATTAAAGTAAGCGAGGATTTCCGATTGTTTAGACCTGAGTCTGATGGCCGCTTTCGAAGCCATACACCTTCCGGCGATGTCCACGGACCTTAATGCACCACACATGCTGATGAGCGGCGCCCGCTGAACGATCTCGAGTTTCTTTGCAAGCGGGACTTTTCTAGAGCCCTCCTCCACATAAAGGCTCTATAGAACATAATGGGTTTCACTCTGGTGTCGTGGAACCAGAGATCCACTTTCGGTGAGAGACCCCACCTCTTGCCAATTGCTCTTCTACAGTAGTATAAGGCAATCCATGCCATTTTTGCTCTCTCTTCGATATTCGGCTTCCATGAAGGCTATCCAGGCTGAGTCTAAGTATTTCAATGTGTTCACTGATTGTAGAGACGGATGTCTCTCGATGCCGCCGGGATCTTGTATCTTCTAGTGAATAAATCCATCTCGGTTTTATTTGGGTTGATGGCGAGACCGTTAACGACTTGCCGAGGTATCCCTGCGTCAATTCGACAACAGTGCTCAGGAACTTTCCTTTAAACATAAGCGCTACATTCGTGGGTTCCCAAGGCTGAAATATTTGAGTGATGAAGAAAAAATGTTTATCGTACCGAGAGCCCTTGAGAAGGGTCAGGCATTTCGAAATCGTAAATATTTTACTAATTATATATCTCTAACCTCGATTCACCATAAACACGATTACGCCCGCTGTTAGTCCTCACTTATTTTGCCTTATGGCACAGACACACGCAACTGCATTCGCTGGCTTGCTTTAGAAATCTTAGCGTGTCATATTATAATTTCTCATTAAAGTGCGGCTGATGTTATTAAGTTTTTTTTATGGTGTGTGCAACATACATACACACTAATAAACACATATGTGTGTATACATTGAAAAGTTACCGACTACCAAGCCACAGCCTGGCGTCGATTGGAAGATTTGGCAAAATTGATAGGAATGCGAGAACACGCTCTCTGCACACGAACACACACGCGCACGCACAAGTAAAGCAGTGGAGGAAAATTTCGTAATTATTATGAGTATTAAGGCTTCAACTGGCTGGAAATCGAAATCCTCACCACATGCCAAGCGGCATTATGCACAGCAACATTTCCTTTGCTTGTATGTTAATTACGTGGGTATGTCGAATACTCTGCGGGGAGTATGTGTATGCATATATATACACGAGTGCTTGTGCATATGCACATAATATATTAATATGTATTTATGTATATGATTGTTTTGACTTTAATTAAATGGAAGGCTTAATGCTGAATTTTGTATTAACTGGGGTATACATCTGCACATGTATATGTTTATGTATGTATATGTGTATGTATTCATTAGAATATATAGCGGATGCAAATCAGACACGCATTTCCCGCACGCATAACTATTCGCCGAAATGTTCTCACGAAAACGCCAATACAGGATATAATGCACGAAATTACAGCGACTCACTCTGGCGATGAAAACGGCAGCTCTGCACGCCAACCAGCATGCTTACAGAGCAGGCAGATCAACAAAACATTACTCTGTACCAGCTAACAACGGAGACAGAGAGATATTGATGACTAATATGATCAAATACATCGGTCTAGTGCTGGATTCCACTCTACGGTATTTTCGTGACCATGATCAAAACTACTAACACACTTATGGTGTGCAATCGACTAGCTGGTAAATCCCAGGGCTGCAAGTAGAGGATTGTCAGGTGGTTGCACATCATGATTATGCGACCGATTATCACTTCGAAAGCATCGCAAACATCGATAGGCAACTCTTGAAGACTTGCTGCAACCCACTCCTCTTCACCCACTAATCGGTCAGGTAGCCAAACACACACTGCTTCAAATGATAGCAGAAGGGTTTGGCAGGGGTAAGGTAATCTCTTCCCAGCACTTGAAGAACCTAAGTGACAAAATGACAATGGCTCTTCTTTCTTGGCTAATTGTGCTTAGAAATAGCGCATTCAAGTGGTACACCGATGGCTCAAAAATGTCGGAGGGAATTCGTACAGGAGTCGCAGGACCACGCACCAAACTCTTCATACAAATACTAAGGGCTAAGAGTAGTATGGACTCGATTCGCTTCATTTTTAGGGTAAGGACTAACTATTTTCAGGAAAGGATTCTCTATGAATTTCAATTATATAAAACTGCAGGTACTGGGCTCCACATATTCGGTATTCCGAGGTTTTAACTGTTTTGGTTCGATTTTTATAATTTTTAGTCATAAGGTGTGCCCAAAAAATAAGGGGACATTGTATTTATTTTGAAAATTCTTTATTTATTCTTCCAAATCAATTTCATCCCCATCAAAGTAATCCCCTCCCGTAGCAATGCACTTATGCCAACGGATTTTCCAATCTTCGAAACACTGGTTGTAGTCACTTTCCGGGATGGCCTTCAGTTCCGTCTTCGCTGCGGCTTGAATCTCCTCTATCGTATAAAAATGGTGTCCCCGGAGCGGTCTTTTGAGCTTGGTGAACAGCCAGAAGTCGCACGGCGCCAGATTAGGTGAATGCGGTGGTTGCGGAACGATATGGGTTGAGTTTTTGGCGAAATGATCACGAATTACGAGGGCAGTATGGGATGGTGCATTATCGTGGTGTAAAAACCAAAAATTGTCTTTCCACAATTCAGACCTTTTCAGGCGGATAGCGTTACGCAGACGACGCATAACGTTCAAATAATATTCCTTGTTGACTGTTTGACCGGTTGGAAGAAATTCATAATGCACCACACCACGATAATCGAAGAAAACAGTCAACATGACCTTGATTTTTGAGCGACCTTGGCGCGATTTTTTTGGTCTCGGCTCTCTTTTGGCACAATATTCGCTCGATTGATCGATTGTTTCGGGATCGTAAGCATAGATCCAAGTCTCATCGCCAGTGCATTATAAATGCATTTCATGACACCCTGGTAGTCGGAAAGTATCGTTTCACACACTTCAACGCGACACCTTTTTTCCAAAAAATTCAATATTTTCGGTACCAGTCGAGATTTGACGCGCTTGAGGCCCAAAACATCCTTCAAAATGGCATTGGCTGAGCTTTTCGATATGCCAACTTCATCAGCAAGGTCTCTAATTGTTAATCGACGGTTTTTCAACACCAAATCTTTGATTTGTTGAACGTGAGCTTCGTCGGTTAAGGTTGAAGGTCGCCCTGGCGCCCGGTCGTACTTCGTCTTCGACACGTTCATGGCCGGTTTGGAACTCACTAACCACTTGTAAACATTTTTTTTAGACATAGCCTGATCGCCAAAGGCTTTCTGCACCATCCTCAACGTATCCGCAGCAGAAAATTGATTCCGTAAACAAAATTTAATGCAAATTCTTTGCTTAACAAATTTCGACATCGCAAAAAACGAAAAACTCACTTTTAGTAGCTCACAAAACGACACGTATCTCAAACACTAATGAATATTTTGACATGAAATTTGACATAAATGTGACTGACAGTACTACCAACATAAAAGAAAAATAATTCTCCAAATTCTTCGACGTGCGCAGTTTAAATTCAAATGTCACCTTATTTTTTGGGCACAGTAGTACTTCAAAGGCACCATTCGTGCAAAGTTTTATCTCATTATATTAATTGCTTCTTAATTTTTATACGGAATATGAAAGAAGAGAAGGAATTCAAAATAGCGCTAGACGAAAATTAGGCGCGGTTACAGACCAATTCCGCCCATTTTTGCACTGCAATATAAAAAAGTCAAATTAACGTTATTGGTCAATTTTTACACCGGATCCCATAAAGTTAGCGGGGTTATCTTCCGATTTCATCAATTTTCACGCTGAGTGGTAGGAGTTTTTATAATATTTGAGCCGGGCGAGTTTGGTTATTGTAGCTTTATTTGTTTAGAAGATATGTACATTAACTTTATTAGAGAGCGGGGCCACGCCCACTTTTTTAAAAAGTGCTACTGCGACCCCTTATGCCAAATTACAGTTTTATATCTCAATTTAGTGCTTATAGGTGCTTTCGATTAGTGCTGATTTGTAGGCGTGGCGCCCATCTACAAACTCGTTATCACTTTTTTATTCAATTTTCGATACTTTTGTTGCGTAATGTTAGTACTCATATTCCTCACTTATGATGACAAGATCGATCACTTTGAATAATTGGTTAATGTTTGACACTATTTTTTTGTGTGGACGCGTTTTGGTTTGTCGGCGATTTTTTGCAAAACTGCTCACTTTCGACTAAAAGCAGCGTTGCGTTGACATTACTTAGAGATGTTAAACTCAGTCCGCTACAACCCAGATTAAGAGAGTCATAACCGATAACTAATCATGGATTTATTGTTATGACGTGGAAACTAAAGCTCCATCATTCCAATGGAATCTGCCGCATGAGTCAAAACCGAAAAAGGCGCACCAAGATGGCTCGATTATAAAGATTCGTCAACAATTTTCACCGATTTCAGGGGCGTTATGCTTGATGAGTTTATATCAAAAAATCGTAAAATCAATAAAAAATATTTCCTACACGTTACATGCAAATTGCACGAAGCACTCCGCCAGATACGTCCGGATTTGTGGAATTGGATTTGTACAATGATAACGTCCCATTTCAGGCATCATTGCTTGAGCGCTAGTATTTGCACAAAACCAGCACAAATGGTATCGCATTCCTTATAGCTGGCCCTGTGCGACTTTTTTGGTTTATGTAACTGAAAAGGATCACACTACGCTACGACTGAGGAAATAAAAACTGCATTGAAATAAGAGATCAACAAGATCGCAAAAAATAGCTTTTTTCACTTTTTGAACTTTGACATTTACACTCTTGTCCACATTCTTGATATATGGGTCCTTGAAATGTTATAGTCCGATTTCGATATTTTATGGGTGTAAGATGAAATACATTTAAGGGGTTACGGGTAGTTAAAATTTTCAAAAATTTTTATTTTTTCGTTAAGTGTAATATCTTAAAAATATTCCCTGAAAATTTCACGTTGATCCGACAATTAGTTTTTGAGTTATTCGACAAATAACAAAGAGAGCTCGGGCACTTCAAAGCGCTAGTGTGAAACCTTAAAACTCTTATTTGAATCGGTGACAACTGTAACTCGAAAACCGTTCAGTAGGTTATAATGAAATTTATACAGCTTTTAGAATACATATCTGATCGAAGGATTTTTATTTTTTCGATAATTTCAATTTTTTAAGAACAATTAACTGTTGATTTTTTTGCAAAAATTTAAAAAAAAATTTCCTGAGGCCACCATTTTGTTAATTTTGAAAAAAAAAAAAATCCTTCGATCAGGCCCAGGATTACTATCTATTTATAAAACTAATTTTTTTTGTCCGATTGTTTTTAGATGAATCTCCAAGGACTTATGCTTGTCACCGCAAGTACCTTTTTTTGGAACAGAGTCAACACTAACATAACTTCGGAAAATAAATTTTGTTTTTTTTTATGAAATTTTCGTGACTTCAAGTCAACTCGTCCTATAATAATACCATATTTTTGCTTTTGTAAAATAACATGATTTAGTAGCAAAAAAAAAAAAACTGAAAACTCTCATTTTTTCGTGTCTCTGACTATCCCTAACCCCTTAAGTCACTTTTGTTATTCTGATTATTTCATTGATGGTTGATTTGTATACTGAAAGGGAAAGAATCAGAAAGAATTAAAAGTGTTGTGATATTGGAAGTAGGCGTGGTTGTTAGCTTATTTCGCCCATTTTCATAGGTAGTAAACTCTAGTCTTAAAAATTTCCAAATATTTTGGAAACATTTTTTACAAAAAACGATAAATTCTATTGTAAAGTATGGATCAAAATAATGTGAATATTCCTGAAGAGATTAACAAAACTTGTGAATTTCATAGCTTTCGAGTGAAAAATTGAAGAGCAAATTGATTTACGACTGTGATTCTTATTCGTAAGAGAAGCAATTTGTGTGCATTTCATCTTAGGGCTACTAGATGTACTGATTTTATCAGTACGCGTACTGATTTTTATTTACTGATTTTTCAATGAAGTGTACTGAAGGAAAAGAAAAGGAATGCCTTGATTTCTATGAAAGAATCGTCAGTGTTTATCAGGAAGCTCTTGAGTACTTGTTGAAATGGACTTCATCTTTGTCCGAATTAAAAGTTTTCCAATGGTTGAAATTTGATCGCACATCAAAAGAAGTCCGATATGATGAAGTTGTGCAAACAATGCAATTTCTTGAATCAAAAAATGTTCATATCCATGAAGAGCAAATAATTGATCAATTGGTGAATTGGTGAATTTGAACAATTTTATAGAAAGGAAAAAAGAGAATGACGAGGATTCTATAAAATTTTTTTCACAAACTTCAAATGACCAGATTTGTGCATTTTTTAAAGCGAATTCAAACATTGATTCCTTTTCTGAAATTTTGAAAATTGAGCAGTAGTTTTTTTCTATTCCCGGGCATAATGCTAATTGTGAAAGAATTTTCTTTGTCATCAATATTCAATGGAGTCATGAACACAATCTTCTCCTTGTTGGAAATGTTCGCAACATGATTGTCACTAAATATAATTATAAGAACATGTCATGCAACGATTTCCATAAGTAAATAATGAAAACTGAAAATGTTGATATGCTAAAAGCAATCGGCAGTGCCAAAAAATAGGTCCAAAAAAAATTTAAATTGTACGATTCTGGAACATAATTTAATTCTACCTATTTGAGACTCTGGAATTTGTGATCTATCTGTACCCTGTTCCTTTTCTTTTTACTTTTTTTTTTTTTTTGTTTTGCTTTTTTGATGGAGACGTACTGATTTTTCACTGGACAGATCTGGTAACCCTATTTCATCTGAAATCAAAACTTTTTAACCTGAAAGCGGCCCTTCAACTTTTTGATACCATTTTTGTAGTACGATTTAGCTTTTGCTTCCAAATAGGTTTCATTTTGCGGTCATTTGAAACTATTTTCTGCACTTTTTTAATTTTTTCGTCGTTAGCAACCTTTCCACTGCGTGCACCGTCTTTGGTGCTCATTTCGCCTCATCTAAACTTAGCATATCAATCCTTGATGGTTGATTTTTCTGCACGCATTTTTTTGGAGGAGGCTGGAGTCATGTGTAGAGGCTCACGCAAGTGAGGAAAGTTCTCTGATCGATCGGAAGAGGCTGTTGTTAACTCGGCTATAATCGCGTAAGCGGTGTCTACGGCAGTAAAGAAGAAGAAGATTTTTTTGGCAACATAAAAGTTGATTCACAAATACATAACATAATTCATAAACACAGCTGCCAACTTTATACACGCGCTTTTTAAAGGTCTGGACTAACTTAAAATCATGTGCTTTAATCCAGTAGTAGACCGAGGATTTTTCAATAGTCCTGTTACCTACCCTAAACTCTTAACAAGGTACTAATCTACTATGTGTATGTACTAAACGAACCACCTAATATACTAGCTAAATATTTATATTTGTAAATGTTTATGTTTGTAATTTGTACAAACTACTGTACTTTATGTCGATAAAAGATGCTTTGATATGCATACAATTCTAATTAATTCCCTTTAAGCCCAAATGAAATGCTACACAGTGCTCAACGCTACATGCAAATACACACATATACAGTTATGACGTAAATCTTTATTATTATCATTATTTATATTATTTTATTTTATTTTTTATTTTTGTTTTTTGTTTTTTGTGTTGTCTACTGATTGATCACCTGAAAATTACAATTCAATTACAAACGTAACCCTTTTTACTTGTCAATTAGGCGAAGACAGATAATTTTCAAAGCTTAATTGGCTTAATTACCTAATTCTAGGAATTAAATGAATCGAAAGTTTATGAATAGTTGCGGTATTATCATATCTAATCACTAAATGTACTTTCCTGACTTGCATTGTATTTAATTATACTATGATTACAATAAATAAAGGGTGTTTTTTTAGACTTGTGTAAACAATATAGAGTTATGAATTTAATTTAATAGCGAGAATTTGGCTTTATAATAACTTTGCCGTTATGTTTAAAAAATAATTTCGGTCAGGAATAAATTTCAGCCGAGATACCCACTTTTCGTTGCAATTTTGGTTGTATGTCAAAAAAAAACGTCAAAAAAAAAAACGAAATTTCGCTTCTGATTCATTTCTAAAACATCTTTGGTCAAAACATTAAATTACATTCCTTTTATTTCTTCTCAAAAACTACTTGTCTAAAAAACAAATTTTTGCTTCGCGAACGTAAAGATCACAGTGCCTTCCTACACCGTAACTATATTTATAAAAATTAGTAAAATATTCTGATCTCAGTGTGCAAAACTTATTCGTAAAGAACAGGTGAAATATCATTTCCAGTATCCCAGCTAATGCAACAAAGTAATATACGCAGAATATAACGCGTTTTTCAATAAGAACGTACCGAAAGTAGACCGATAGAGACAGCAAACGACCTCATATTTTTCGGCTTTTTTGGCATTTATCTTCAGTAAGATTTGCCATTTCATCATGAAAAGACATACGGATCCAACAACAAGTCGAAATTATTAAAAATTTACTTCCGAAACACGGAATCAGCGGCCTCAACTTTAAAAGCGCTACGTCCAACTTATGGTCGTCATAATCGTCCTGTCAGATCAGCAACAACAATTGGGCGTTTATGGAAAAATTTGTACAATCAGTACAAAATGTTCCAGTGAGATGCAATGCTAGTGAGACAAAGAAGTGCCCGTAGTGTCGAAAATATTGCTACCGCTAGCGCATCAACTGAGGAAGAATCAATTCAGTCTCTCACGCGTCGTGCTCAAGCGTTGGCCATCTCTGTGGCATCACCATGGCGATTTTTGCGAAAATATCTCCTTACAACTTCAAATTGACACAAGAACACCTCGTATTTTCGTGAATTGAGCTGAGCAACAACTTGAAAATGATCGAATTTCATCCAAAAATCATTTTCAGTGATGAAGCTCATTTTTGCTTGAATGGCTTCGTTAATAAACAAAGTATGCATTATTGGTCAGGCAGCAGTCCGCACGTACTCCATGAGCCACCATTGCACCCCGAAAAAATAACGGTTTGGTACGGTTTATGGGTTGCGGCGTCATTGGACCGTACTTCTTCCGTGATCATCAAGACCGGCTCGTTATTGCGAATGGGATCGCAACCGCTCAATGACAACCGAATATTTTTGGTCAGAATTCGATGACTGGATCCTACATACTGTTCAACAGATTCTCTAGCCTGCTGATAGTTTTCAGGGTATTTTTTGGCGATAGGCTTGAGCCTATCCACGAATACAATCTTCACTGTTCCATCGACTTTGATTTGAAAACGTTCGTGTGGTTCAGAATAGGGGGCTCTAAAGTTCGCTTTACTGCACCACAGAAAGACAAGGAAACAAGTGCAGATATTTTTCAGGATGATTTAGTATGATGGTCAGTTAGTGGAGGCCTAAATCCTCTGATGTGCTCATGAAACTTCTCGGCGAAACTGAGTAGAAAAATTCTCTGGGCAAACATTACCGCAAAGCAGCCACAGTGTTGCACATCAGAACTGCCTTGAACGTTCTGTACCACCTTTCTACCAATTCATTTGATTGCTAATGGTATGGTGTTGCCTTAATGCGATGGTCTCCAATTAGCCGTGTAAAAGCGGAAAAAAGCGTAGGCTCAAACTGGGATCCTTACTCTGCGGTAATGGTGAGCGGGGTGTCAAACTGAGTAGTCCAGTTCAAGCAGACAGCAGTGCAAACAACGTCAGCTGAGGAATAGCAACTGGTCATCTGGAAAATTTATTTATGATTATTAAACAGTACCTGAGCTGTTTGACAACAAGAACTTCAATGAGGTCGAGGTGTACATGATTGAACCTAGTGTCGGGTAGGTCTATGTACCTAGGTGTGAGACGACTGTGACGCTGAATCTTGGAGCGTTGGCACGAGTGAAGCAACTTTTATTATTGTGAAAACAAATGGATGAAAAGGCATTTCGCGCGTCGATAAAATACTGTTTCTTGAAGGGAAACAATACAGTTGAAGCAAAACCTTGGTTTGATGATGAGTGTGCTGATACGTGATAAGTTTAGACGTGGCGAGATGGGCATCGAAGACGGTGAATGCAGTGGACGCCCGATAAAGATAACAAAAAATTCTACAAAATAATTTAACAGGAGCGTAAGGTGAAGTTGTCCGAGATAGCAGGCATGCTAAGGGCATCAGCTGAACGTATCATTCACGAATATTTGAATATGAGAACGCTCTGTGCAAAGTGGCTGCCACGCGAACTCGCTTTTTATTAAAAACAACGACAAGTTGAGCGTAGCAAACCAGAGTTTTTGCGTCGATATCTGACAATGGACGAATCATGGCTCCGTCATTTCACTCCAAAGTGCAATTGGCAGTCAGCCGAGTGGACTGCACACGACAAACCAGCTCCAAACCGTGGAAAAACGCAATGGCCGGTTTGTAAGGTTGAGTCTTCGGTATTTCGGGATTCACATGGAATAAAATAATCGTAATCGTAAAAATGGTATCGTAAAAGTGAATAGTCGCTATAATTAGTATATCACCCTTAAAGAGAACTGTAAAACTCTACACATTCAGAAATAAATCTGCTATAAATATTACAAAATACTCGCAACGAAATCGGCCATCTACTTAAGACAGTTCAGCTCAGCCTCTGTGCATTACGTTTAAGTCAAGGCATTTGAAGTGAAACGCATTTGCTGGAATTGTTGAATAATACCTACTTAAGCCACACACATTTTGCCACAATGTCAGTTCAAGGATGCAGACAATTAATAAGGATTAGTTCAGCTTCCGCTCAAGCAACGAACTGTGCACTGCAGAGCTCCATTTAGCCGCCTTCCCACCCACCAGGCCGGGCTATTATGGGGGTCACTGCGCAATCACAATTACAAATGCAAATAAAAGCAGAAAGGCTGCTGATAATCTTGAAAATGCATAAACTAATGGGCATACAAATGCACAGTTGCAGCCGAACTACGCCTTGTCGGGCCACAAACATCCCAGCTAAGCGTTGCAATATAGCCATGCCGAATAAAAAGCGCAGGTCGTTTCCTTTAATAGGCATTTAAGGAACGCGCTGGCACTATTGTTGCAAATGCGTTTGTGTGTGTTGTTGTTTTTACAATGCGTTGCAGTTAAAAGCAGTTGGGAGCTAGTGGCATGACCGAGCGCTGCGCCCGCACAATCATTGCTGGCTCTATCCCAACGCGCGACAAAGCAATTAAGTAACAGTGTGCTCTAATCTTTTGTGCCTGTTGCGTGACGAAGTGGCATTCTGCGATTTAATTAAAAAGACGATGGCCGCTAACGTCGAATAGAAGACGAGCTTTTAGGGGACGTAGTGTTCGTAGCAGAAGGCTGTAACTTTTAAATTACTGTGCGCGTTGTGCTGATGTCCCTTGCCTTACAAGTCAGAACTGAGTAGGGCTAAATGTGCAACTCTGAGTGAGTATTTTAAGATATTCAACATTACACAACTAAAAAAAGCTGTTTGGGGGAACTTTTTATACTCTCACAATTTCCGAGGGATAAAGCCGTTTATATATATCGTCATTATATCGCGTATATTGGAAGATCTGGACTCAAGTATTCTCGAAAACAAGTTTTCATTCAATTTTGTGATGAAAATTGCCACAATGACCGACATATTGGGGGGTATATGGGAGCTGGAGTAATTCGTCAATTAATTTTTGACCTTTTACTATGGTCTTAGGTATTGACTGATTTATGCGGCATTAAGCCAGCCGGAAGATAAAAATTATTTATGTTAGGAATAATAGGGCTGAGGGGGGTAGTTATAGTAATACGTATAAGATACTCTCTGACCCTCCACGTCGACTAATCCATTACCAATTAACATTTTTGCTATGAAATCACCCCTGAGATACTCTCGTGATATGCTTTGGGTCATTATTTTAATGATCTTTGTTTCTGAGATCTACATTGGAAGCTTAACCTTATTCTAAGAAAAACTTGGGGCTGTTGACAGCATCTTTAGACCTTCATATATTTTGCGTTGTCATTATTAGGACCTCACCTGACATATTGTTTTTCACTATCAGAATTGAACTGAATAATCTTTTCCTCATCAGTTCATGGAATCTTATGCCAGGGAAATCATTCGTTGAAAAGCTGTTTGTTAAGTTTGAACAAGTCGAAATGAAAACGAGCCATGGAGTGGACGCCCCAAATGATCTGTTACCAACGAAAACGTCAAAAAAAGTCCCTGAAATACTTTTGATTGACCGTAACAACTTCAATGCTCGAAATAGCTGAGACTTTAAAGATATCAAAGATATCAAAGGAACATGCTAGGTATACGGTGAATGAATATTTGAATTTCTGTACAAAGTAGATGCCGCGCGAGCTCACAATCTATCGAAAGCAAAAACCAATTGATGATGTTGAGGAGTTTTTGAAGCTGTTCGATCGTAATAGTACCGAACTGCTCCGACGATAAGTGGCAGCAGAGTGCAATCGAGAGTCTTTGGTGATGAGGCTATGTCTAAAAAAATGTTTACAAGTGGTATAGTGAGTTCCAAGCCGACCGTGAACGTGTCGAAGACGAAGAGCGTCCAGGGCGACCATACACCTCAACCGACGAAGCTCACGTTCAACAAATCAAAGATTTGGTGTTGCAAAACCGTCGATTAACAATTAGAGACCTTGCTAATGAAGTTGGCATATTGAAAGGCTCAGCCAATACCATTTTGAAGAATGTTTTGAGCCTCAAGTGCATCAAATCTCGACTGGTACCGAAAACATTGAATTTTTTGGAAAAAAGGCGTCGCGTTGAAGTGTGTGAAACGACTACCAGGGTGTCTTTGATCTATGCTTACGACCCCGAAACAACCGATCAATCGGGCGAATATTGTGCCAAAAGAGAGCCGAGACCAAAAAAATCGCGCCAAAGTCGCTCAAAAATCAAGGTCATGTTGACTGTTTTCTTCGATTATCGTGGTGTTGTGCATTATGAATTCCTTCCAACCGGTTAAACAGTCAACAAGGAATATTATTTGAACGTTATGCGTCGTTTGCGTAACGCTATCCGCTTAAAAAGGCCGGAATTGTGGAAAGACAATTCTTGGTTTTTACACCACGACAATGCACCATCCCATACTGCCCTCGTAATTCGTGATCATTTCGCCAAAGACACAACCCATATCGTTCCGCGACCACCGTATTCACCTGATCTGGCGGAGATTCAAGCCGCAGCGAAGTCGGAACTGAAGGCCATCCCGGAAAGTGACTACAACCAGTTTTTCGAAGATTGGAAAATCCGTTGGTATAAGTGCATTGCATCGGGAGGGGATTACTTTGAAGGGGATGAAATTGATTTGGAAGAATAAATTAAGAATTTTCAAAATAAATACAATGCCACCTAATTTCTTGGATACATAAAATATATAATATAGAATAATGTTTGGTAGTCGTTTTCATAGTTTGATTACATGTCGTATACCTCCAGTGCTACCAATCACATTCTGTCATACCATATAGTGTTGGAAAGGTGAGATTTTAAACTTCATTTAATCAAAATTTATTTAATAATTAAATTCGGGGAATTGAAAAAAAGTTACAGCTGTTCAAAAATGAGAAATTTGCTATATTTTGAAATTTTTTATAAAAAAGGGAGGTGCCACGCAAGCCACCAATGAAATTTGTGAAGTTTACGGAGACAATGCTCTATCAGTTCGTGTAGCACAACAATGGTTCGCTCACTTCCGTTTTGGAAACTTCGATGTGAAAGATGCACCTCGCTCTGGTCAACCTATCGTTGAAAAAGTCGATGAAATCATGGATAAGGTTGACCGGGACCGTCATATATGCAGCATAACATCGCTAAGAAACTAACATTCATCATCAAATGGTTTTAAACCATTTAAAAATGCTGCCTACAAAAAGAAGTTAGGGTACCACATGAATTGTCTGTGAAAAATTTAATAGACCGAATTAACATTTGCGAACCTTTGCTGAAGCGAAATATAATCGAACTATTTCTGAAGCGAATGGTAACAGGAGACAAAAAGTGGATCAAATACGACAATAATGTACGAAAAAGATTATGGTCCAAGCGTGGTAAGGCTCAACAAATGGTCGCCAGGCCAGGATTGACGGCTCGCAAGGCTATGCTCAGTGTTTTGAGGGATTGGAGAGGATTTATCCACTATGAGCTGCTTCAGCCTGATCGAACGATTGATTCTACATTTTACTGTCAACAACTGATGAGATTGAAGCAAGCAATCGAAAAAAAACTTGCAGAAGTGATCGCATAAAAGGGCTTCGTCTTCCATCAAGACAACGGTGGACCACACACATCTTTGATGACTCGGCAAAAACTGGGAGAGCTTGGCTGGGAGGTTTTGATGCATCCACCATACGAGGTTTGACAATTAAGTAATGAGACTGATTTTATTGCCGCGCTTGTGGTAAACCTGTGACCTTCAAATTCCCTTTCTCTTTTTCCGGCATCCCTCTCTCTCCATTGATACCATCGCTCTAGCTTGTTTAGTTCGCCAGCTGCGTCAAATTGAGTAGACGTGTGTTTGTAGTGCTCGTCACGAAAATGGAAAAATTAACTCAAGAGCAACGCGTCGAGATACAATTTTGCGCCAGATTGGGCGAAACAGCTTCGGAAACGTACGCTAAAATTGTAATAGTATATGGTGATAGTGCTCTTAGTCGTGCCCAGGCTCACAATGGTTGTCTCCAAGCGCCCCCGGCCCGAAAAAAGCTCGCATGAGCAATCGAAGGTGAAAACGATGATTATTGCCTTTTTTGATAGCCGTGGAATCATCCACAAAGAATTCGTTCCTCCGGGGAAAATTGTGAATCAAGTCTACCATTGCCAAGTACTCGAAAGACTGCGAAAACGAGTCTTCAGAGTGCGCTCAGACATCTCTCGTAACTGGGTCCGTAATCACGACAACGCGCCGTGCCACACCGCCCTCAGCGTGTCCCAGTATTTGGCCTCTAAAGGGATCGCCATGTTACAACTGCCGCCTTATTCGCCCGACATGTCACCCTGTGACTTTTTTGTTTCCTAAAACAATATCGGTGGTCAAGGGAACCCATTTTGAGTCGATTACGGACATCCAGGGTACTCGCGGACATTCCAGTCGAAGCGTTCCAGAAATGTTACGAAGGATGGAAAACGCGCTGGAATCGAAGGGAAATCTTGGTGAGCGCATTCTCTTGCGCCGTGGCTTTGTGACATGACCTCCAAGGCCGTTTGATTTGACACCGCTGGACTATTTTCGTGAGGTTATGTTAAGGGGGGAGCCTGCTTTAGAGGCTTCAAAAAATCGATTTTTTTGTTTTGCTTAAATCTCCTTAAAAAAATGTCTTGGAATATATCCTCAAAATTATAGATGGAAAATCGAAATATTTTCAAAGCTAGAAGGAAACTAGTGACCGAGCGTCTAGCAGATATCTGAGCGATTGAACAGAAAGCGAAAACTTTGACGGGCGATTTCTCGGTTTTTCATTTTTACGATTTTACTGAATTGGCTGGCAAGATAGGAAAAAAGTAAACGTACTATCGAAACGAATCAAAATACTTTGTATTTGAAATTAATTTTTCTTCTAGGTGAACGGTTTTTAAACGATTTAAAGTAATTTTTTTTTTTTTGTTTTTTAAATATATTTTTTTTTTATCTGCGAAAAATTGTTGAATTTTTCACTTTTTGTTGAATTTTCTTGGTTCACCTAGGAATTACACTATTGAAAAATAAAAATTTCTTTTGTGTTTTTGTTTCATATGAAAATTGCGACCTGCCTCTTGCCCGCCACACAAAAATTGCACACTCGAGGCGCCTCCGTAAATTTCTTCAAACATGAAGAATATTTAATGTATAATAATAAAAAAAAATTTGAGAAGACTCTTCAAATATATAAAAATAAATCCCAAAAGTTTTATTTTAATCAGACATTTCTTTCCTTTCCAAAAAAATCCTTGAAAATATAGATTTTTTGAAGCCTCTAAAGCAGGCTCCCCCCTTAAGGGTTCCCGGTGGTCTAGAACGCTCAAATTAAGGGTGTTTTCTGAATTTTTTTTTAAGGTTTAAGAAAAGAGCAATAAATTTAAAATTTTTACAGTTTATTTATACACTTGTGAAAAGTACAAAAATATTTTTTTCTTAAATAAAAAAAATTCTAACAATATTAAAAATGACGTCCAAAAAAAGCTATCTTAAAAAATGACTCCCGGTGCCGTTGTTGATTTTGACTCTTCTGAACATCTGAATCATAAAAACCAAATAATTTATTAATCTGTAGAAATGCAGCTATCGCAGGAACTACAACCAAAAAAAAATATTGAAAATTAAAAAATTTCGCGCTTTTGAAGTTCAGATTCTGAAAACAGCCATTTTTGGACCAGTTTTAGATCGAAAAAAATTCGAAGTTCTTAAAATTAAAATTTTATCGTAGTTGCCGCGATTAAAATTTCAAGTGATTCGGATAGATTTTTTTTTTTTCATCAACGGCACGCCGAAAAAAGTAGTTTTGAAATAAACGAGTTTAAAATATCCATTCATCGAGCCTCTCGACCGCGCGCTACCTGCTAAAACGGCTATAGAAGCTAAAATAATGTGAATATCGTTCCAAAAATTTTACAGTATATTCTTAAAGGACTATACTTTCGAACCAACAAAAAAAAATCGATTTTTCGAAAATTCTAAACCACGGGGACCCCTTAAGTTACTTGTTTGCGCAGTAAAATCCGAATCGATTCACACCTTGGAAGGGAAATTTCGGCGTGTTATTGATGATATACGGCGACAAACGCGGCAAAAGTGGTCGAAAATTAAATCTGTCGGCTAGAATTTTTTCGAGCAAGTCGCGGTGCTTTGACCGAAAAGATCTTTAAAACATAATGGCAAGTCCTCATCTTTATAATAAAGCTTCTTGGCCATAAGACTAAAAAATATGATTTTTTTTTTTTTTTTTTTTTTTGAAAAAACACATTTTATTTTATCTAAAAAATCATATATAATATGTCACATACATATAATATAATCACAAAATATCACTCATACGCCACTCCATCCCAAAGAATCAATAAACACCAAATCAACTCATCCACTTTGTCGCAATAAATTCGCCTTTATTTTAATGCCACGTTCATTCGCTGCAATCCCCTTTCATTTCACTGCTGTTGGCAGCATTGTCATTAACTTGATTCGCTATTTATTTTAATTGTCACTATTTGCTCATACACTTTATAGTGTTTTTGTTGTTTTGCAGGCGACAAAGAGCAAGAATTAAACGCCATAAGCGCCTCTGCTGCTGCTACGCCAGCGCAACGACATTGAACAACGGAATATAAGTCGGATGCTATTAATATTTATTTCTATTTTGGCATTGTATACAGTTGATACACACATATATGTGTATATATACATATACATGTATACATATACCAACATGCATATGTTTATAAATCCTAATGAACACAAACATTTCCACTGGCATGCTTGTGTCGCCACTACCCTGACCCACAACCCCCGCCGCGCAACCCTTAACCCACACACATATCCCGTACACAGCGTGCAGTCCACTCCTTTTCACTCACCACTCTGCGCTGGGGCGTCCTTGATCAACTTGTTGCTACTTCGCCTCAACATCGGCAACACATTTGCCTACTCAGCCACTTCTTTCATCCTTGACATCCCGCCGTGGGCGCAGCGACATTCATCCAGTCGCCGCCAGACCGCATCGCCCACTCTATAAGACTCATCAAGTTCAAATTCTTTGCTTTGGCGAATTTCCGCTACGTGCTGCCCGCACGCCTGGCTGGGAATTGCGAATTCGCTTCGGCTCGTTGCGACACATTCATCGCAATTAAATGAAGTCAACACTGGCGCGCGGCGGTGGCTACACAAGCATGCCAGCTCCATGCATAGCTGGCTGCTTCGGCGTTGCTTCGCAACTGTGTGAGCGTGTGTTTGTATGTGTTTTTGCGAATATTTAAATTATACGTTGCTGCGCGCGGTCGGCGCCTATTCAATACACAACATATATACTTGTATATTTGTATGTATTTGCATGTTTGTGTAGCTGTTTATATATTTAGTCCAAGTCATAATGAGCGAGCGTGTGTCGCACGCGCTGCCGGCTTTCGTGCCATCCCATACTCAGACAAGTGGGAGTATATCAAATTGCGAACTGACACCAATTTCAATAAGATCGCAGGCAACCAAACAATACTGTCGGGCACCCACACACACACATACACAAGCACGCACACTTACTTAACTCATCTTCGAGCGCTAAGAAGATTAAGCTTACATACAATTGCATACACATATTAACGAGTTTGATATTAGCATGCCGTATATACAGGGTGCAACAACTTTCATGTTGTTGGGAAAAGATTAAACACTTTGAAAACCAGAAAATCTTATAACGAAAAACACTTCGGCTGCCTGCAGCTGTAATACTCTTCACAGGTTCCTGTTTTATAACAACAAAAGGTTTCTAAATATCTTGAGTTCCATCAGTCAGTTTTTATGACAGCTATATGCTATAGTCTTCCAATCTGAACAATATATTCGGAAATAGCAGCGATGCCTTAAATAATAATATGTTCGAAGTTTCACGAAGATACCTTGAAAAATAAAACAGTTTTCCATACAAGGACCCAAATGTGATATGTTAGTTGTATGACAGCTATATGATATAGTGGTACAATCTGAGCCATATCTTTGGAGATTGTTGCGCTAACTTGTGTTATAATCTGTGCCGAATTTCTGTAAGGTATCTTGTCAAATAAAAAAATTTTCCTTACAAGGGCTTGAGTTCGCTCGCTCAGTTTGTATGGCAACTATGTGCTACAGTTGTCCGATCTTAACAATTTGTTGGGAGAATGCCTTGTTACATCAGAAAATATTACATGCCAAGTTTCGTGAAGATGCCTCGTAAAATGAATAAGTTTTCCATACAAGCACTTGATACCGATCTCTTCGAAAATTAACAGTGCCCTTTACTCATCAAGATAAAGGGCACCATAAAATTTTAGATTGATATCTCAAAAAAGATAATAAAGCGACTCAGCTCATCTTATTGATCGTTATGTATATTTTTAGGCTCTCCGACGTATCCTTCGGGGTGTTGCAAACTTTTTGGCAAAATTAATTCAGATTTTTTTTTTAAATTATTTTTCAAATCCAAAATGTATGGCATAGTCATATAAAAACAAAATTTTTGTAGGATTAGGGGGTAAAAAATACGTTCCGCAACATCAGTGCTGTCGTCCAGCAAAAGTGAGTGCCAATTGTTAGTCACTTAAAAACCCTGGGACCATATTTGCATTACTTCAGGATGACGTGCCATTTTCCGCATTGAGAGATTTACATTTGCGCACCTACGTCCAAGTACCGCTTTTTGCTGCGTTACAAAATTGCTGCGGGTTTCTGGATATTCCCCCCTTCCTTCACTTTTCAGTACGACCCTGATTGATTTGCCCCCATTTATTGTTCCAATCAGGCCCTTCCAGCACGGGTGATTTGTGAGTCTTGAGCTTGCTAGTGGGTAGTTGCATATTTCACGGAAGAACTGGGAGATTTTTGGTAGTCTTAGAGTCTGTTCTCGATCACTAACACTTTTTTCGTGTGTGGGGAAGAGTGTGTATTTGATGTGATCCATTTTTGCAGCGGTTAAATCAAGTGGCTTTGCTCGATCACCGAGTTTCTTCATTACTATTTTATTCCAATTACTCAGGGGTTTAACGTCCACACGTAGTTCGTCTCAATTTTTCTTTTAGCTATCATCGATGGCATGCTTCAGCTCCTATTTTGCTGCTTGGTGTTGCTCGGTTTATTGTGGTGCGGCTCCTCTGCGCCTGAATCAAGTTTAGGATCTGCGAAATTATGTGCGTCTGAGTTGGACGATATTTTCTGTCTACCAGTAAACTGCAAACATAAACATAAAGCTTTGGGAAGCCTTCGGTATTGATTTTTTACAGGCTTTTGTTATATTAAGCATTGTGTGCTCAACAATTTTCCTTACATTTTTGGGGAGCGGCTAGATGGGTTTGGCCTTACTTATTACTTTTTCGACCACATCCAGCAATGTAGGGGTAATTTCAAAACAAATTTTTTGTCATAAGAAGCAATCAAGGAGCCGATTCTGGAGATCTGGATATAACTGCAATCAGGTTAGGTTAGGTTAATAGACTGATTTCTCATTGCCACGAATAATCTCACTTCTACAGATGAGATACACTTGTGCGTGGTGATATCCAAAATTTCCAGATTTGAAACAAAACGATCGTCGTATATCGACGAAACCACTAGAGCTTGCCACAAATTTATTGCGGTGGTTCTAGTGCTTAGTCAGTTCTAAAGCGCAGGTGTGCTATAGTCTATGAAGATTCGGACCAAATATCGTGGTAAGCTATAATGAAAAAAAGAAGAGGAACTTCTGTGACCGAGGGTTCCAACTCTGGCAACAAGAGTGTCCCGGAAGAAGCCAAGCAAGGAGGGGCTGGAGACTAAAGCGGGATACAAAGCGGTGATCGGAACACGAGAGCAAGTCCTACCTAAAGGAAGAGGAGGTGAAATTCGCCGGACACATTAAGCTACACATCTCGGATCCAGCGTTAGTCAACTGCATATAGGGGAACATCGCTAAAAAGAGCCAGCGTACGACAGAGAGTGAACCGGGGTACCCTCGAAAAAGAGAAAGTTAGGGACGTAGTAGAGAAACCAAATGTCAAGGAAGCGGACGACAAGCCGACAACGTACAGAGCAGTGGCGGAAGCCAGTGAGATTGCAAAACGATATCTCATCGTGGCACCCATCGACAGAAGTGACCCGCTGAGACAGATGTCGGTGGAGCGGTGGAAAATAGTTTGACCAATGCGCTTCTATGGACACAGAAATAGAAATTCAAGAAGTGACTAATATAAATTCCAGCCAATTCACCAGTTTCGTAGAAGGTATAGCCAGGGAGATGCTTCAACCTCAGTCTGGCATATGCTGCACAGGAGTAAGAGTCTAGCTGTTTCCACATCATCTTCCTCATTGCAACTTTGACAAGTTGCCTCCTCTCCAAAATCTTTACACTCACAGCGTGAGTGTCAATTGGAAAGTGTCGAGTTTGATCATTTATCTGGATGTTAGTGTCAATCTCAAGATCTTTTTCAAACATTTTGGTCACACATAATGAGAAATCATTCATCAATATAGATTTCTATCCTCAATGCCACAAATAGTCAATGCTTACATACCGACATGAAAATTGGTACACCCTGTATTTACATACAAACACAAGGATAATGACATACTTTGCACGTCTGTATGGCATTTATCTACCCATATACTTTATACATACTTATCTGCCATTAAGTAGGCGCGTGGTTTTTTTATGGGCTGACTTGTGCAAACAACTGTTGCTGCTATTCGAGTAATTGTAGTAATTTGTTTATATCGGCTTTCCTCGGCTATTTTAAGCAAACGATTTTGCAGCTTAATTCCTTTTGTTTGGCCTTCACTCTTAATTTTATTGCTGCAATTCAAGGATTTAATCTTCTAAATAACACAGTTAGAGTTTACAATTATAATCCCCAATTTTCAGTTCGGTTTTCATTGAAATTAACGAATTTTTTTTCTGCTTCGTCTTCTTGAAGGTATGTATTTCTATTTCTGTGTCCATAGGAGCGCATTGTCCCAACTATTTTCCACCGCTCCACCGACATCTGTCTCAGCGGGTCACTTCGGTCGATGGGTACCACGATGAGACATCGTTTTGCAATCTCACTGGCTTCCGCCACTGCTCTGTACGTTGTCGGCTTGTCGTCTGCTTCCTTGACATTCTCTTTCTCTACTACGTCCTTGACTTTCTCTTTTTCGAGGGTGCCCCGGTTCACTCTGTGTCGACTGCTGGCTCTTTTCAGCGATTTTCCCCTCTATGCAGTTGACTAACGCTGGATTCGAGATGTGTGGCTTAATGTATCCGGCGAATTTAATCTCCTCTTCCTTTAGGTAGGAC
Organism: Bactrocera zonata; assembly: GCA_037783105.1. Classification (NCBI taxonomy): domain Eukaryota; kingdom Metazoa; phylum Arthropoda; class Insecta; order Diptera; family Tephritidae; genus Bactrocera; species Bactrocera zonata. The sequence goes on along the minus strand of JBAWJQ010002572.1, from coordinate 380,942 downwards.
TTGCTCTCCTGTCGGTCACATATCCCGACCGCCGCTTTTTATCCCGCTTTAGCCTCCAGCCTCTCCCTGCTTGGCTTCTTCCGGGACACTCTCTTGTTGCCAGAGTTGGAACCCTCGGTCACAGAAGTTCCTTTTCTTTTCTTCATTATAGCTTACCATCATTTTTGGTTCGAATCTTCATGGACTATGGAATCCCTGCGGTTTAGAACTGACTAAGCACTAGAACCACACCAACTCACACCCGTTTCTGTGAAGTCTTATACCTACCACCAGTTGCCTTATTAGCCATGACTGTTCCATTCCCCATTCACCTTCTTCATATGTTGTATTGCATTTAAAGCAGTCTACCATGAAAGGATGAATGGGAAATACTTTAGCTTTCTCTTCTTCTTGTTTTATCATGACTCAGCCAGCCCAAAAGGCAACTTCAGATCACGACATTACAAGCAGAGACACTCATTGCCCAGTCGACACCTGCGCGGACCTCACAAGAGATGTGAGAAAACTAAATAAGTAACTATGTACTTTCGATGGGCTGAAGTCCTCAATTCTCCAGTTCCTTAATCCCAAAAAGTATTTTGATAAAGTTTCAAAGACTCTTTTGACGCTATAAGGATTTTTCCTCATTCAACTAATTATTTTTTTCGCATTCTCATCTCGATGTGATTCCCTTTTGATATTTTTATTCTGTTCCATTGAGTTTTCGTCCACAGAGCTGCTTTCATAACCAGCCTGTTGCTGATGACGAAGATTATTGCCGTTTTATTGCTTCATTTCCAGCTATTCTTACATACCGACTTGTTTACACGACTCAGGAGCATATTGCGTACATGAAAAGGCTACAAGTGTTTGTGGGAGTGATATGGCACGCCTCCTCCACTACACGCGTTGCGGCGTAATAATTTGTCATTATTATGCCATGCGTTAACTGTGAACTTATAACTCGACACTACGATGACATCGCCTCCCTCGGTTGACTCGCGGACAAACAACAATACGGAGTTATGTAAGTGCATACTCCCAGTGAGGTTGGCGTGGCCGGTTTACCCAAGTTAAAAATAGATCAATTCGCCAAGCTGTTTAAAATAGCATCGCCTCCATGGAGTAACTGCGAAGATTGGGTGCAGAAAATGTGCGTGGAGTAATAGTTTGTGGCGATAAATTGGTTGCAATAAATATATGAGCAAAAGACGCCTAGGGAATACTCTATTAGATGAAATTAATTTTTAATATTCGCTTCGGTGGAGTGATATTTTCCAATATAATTGCTAAACATTTATTTATAATTGCATAATACAGTCATATTTTGCTGCTGATTTTGAATATTTCGCTGTAGAAGGTCAACGCGGAAGCTCAGGACTTACTTAATAAGCAAAGTTTAGGTATGATGACATTATTTTCGGCTCAAGTAGAAAGAGATTTGCATTTTAAACTCAACTCCAACAAAAATGTGAATTTTGTAGGAGGAGAAGATACAAAGATATTTTCGTATTAAAATCTGAAGAACCAGTTCATATAAAGTTTAAACTTGGACAAGACTACACTTCAAAATGGTATCATGAAGGCCGGACACAATGGAAGCACTTTTAAAAATCCTTAGCGGTGTAGGACCAGTTAGCTGTATATTTGCCAAACTGATTCAAATCCTAATTAGTTAGAAGGTTACAACACGTAGTCCAAATTCCTACAAGGTTTCGAGATTACCTTTATAATGAAATACTGAAAGGAAATGGAACTTTTCATTCCCTTCATTACCAACTTCGGACGATATACTTATTTTTTTTTTTTTTTTTTGTAATAATTTGTTTATTTGCAATCTATCTTAAAAATAATAAGCAAATTAAATAACCTGTTTACAATTTAACTTATATTATTGATCTCCAGTGAGGTCAATAATAATATACCGATATGTTTTTCAAACATATATATTCAGAATATTAAGTTATCTTTTAATTCATAGTTTATTGTTCTTACATTTATTTCCTGAACGGAAGGTCTAATACATGATATCGTTTGAGTCTATTAATTTCGTTAGTTTCATCTAGTAGCGTAATTGCCAAGGGATTAGTATGATAACTGATCCTGCGTAAGTAATTTGAGCTAAGTTTATTTACTTCGTTTTTAACAAATGGTATGTTAAGGTCTGAATGAATGGCTTTATTAGTGATAAACCAAGGAGCATTTGTAATTAGTCTTACGGTTTTTGACTGGTATCTTTGTAAAATTTCTAAATTTGAATTACAAGCAGTACCCCAAAGTTGCACCCCATAAGTCCATATAGGTTTTAATATAGCTTTGTATAAAAGTAGTTTTGTTTCAAGGTATAGCGGGGATTTATGTCCGAGTAGTCTTAGTGTAAATAAAATATGCACAGATTTATTTGTGTTTACTTTAATTTTCCAGCGGTCTAGCCAAGTCTGTATTGCGTTTAGTTCTCTTTGAACTAAATTTGATGCCTCAGTTGGAGAATGATTTGAAGCAAGTAGAGCAGTGTCATCAGCATATGTGGCAATGAGCACGTTTTCAGTTACGGGTATATCGGATGTAAAAATGGTATATAGAACTGGGCCCAGTACGATTCCCTGTGGTACTCCTGCTTGGATATATGTTACATCTGATGTTTCATCGCGTACTTTTACATAGAACGATCTTTGGGTTAAATAAGACTTTAGAATTAGATAAAACGATGAGGGCAAGATCTTTTTGAGTTTATACAGTAGGCCACTATGTCAGACTTTATCAAATGCCTGTTGTATATCCAAAAAGGCGGCTGAGCAGAACTCTTTACGCTCAAAAGAATCAATAATGAAGTTAACAACACGGTGGTATTGTTCGGGTGTATCATGATGGCGGCGAAATCCAAATTGATGTTCAGGTAAAACATTGTTATCTTCTAGTATTGGCAAAATTCTACGCAAAAATATTCTTTCAAATATTTTGGAGAATAATGTCAATAAGCTGATAGGCCTGTATGAAGTTAATTCATTTTCCGGTTTGCCTGGTTTCGGAATCATTATAATTTCTGCACACTTCCACTGCGTAGGAAAATGGTTTAGTCTTAATATTGAATTAAATATTAGTACAATGAACATAATTCCTTTCTTTGGCAGGCATTTAGCTACTTTTGCGTCAACTTTGTCATATCCTGGGGATTTCTTGGTACTTAGTTTCTCGATTTCACATCGAATTTCAGTAGGTGTGATATGCTTGATTGGCAGAGACAATTGGCACGGGGCATCAAGGAATTGCAATACATCAACGTCGTTGTTACTACTACTACTGTTGAAGGGAGTGAACGTTGTTTCAAGATGTTTCGCATAAGCGTTAGCTTTATTCTTGTCTGTTCTACACCATATATTATTAAAATCTTTTATAGGGAAATTTCTTTTTTTGGGACGTTTTAAATATTTGGTAGCATTCCATATTTTGTTATCATCAGTATTTCTGTAATTTAAACCTCGTATATATTCTGAAACCGATTTATTTCTGAAGTCTTTCAGTTTTTCTTTAAGCTCCATTGTAGCTTTATTTAGATCAGTTTTAAGACTTGGATTTCTATAAGTTTGCCATTGTTTTCGTATACGCCTTTTCCGCTGAATTAGTGTTCTTATCTCAGCAGACACATGAACGCATTTGCGAGATGTGAATTCATTGCTCTTTTGGGGAGTAGCAACAAATGCTGCTTCATGAATAAGATTCGTAAAACTTTCAACTGCATAATCCAGTTCCGTTGAACTTTGGATTGAGATGTTAAGTTTCACGTTTTGTGTTATCCAATCTTGAAAAATACTTATTTCACTTTTGTTATTTAAAGTTTTATATTTTCGTTGGTTAATATTTATCGCAGTGTTGTAACTAATAATAAGAGGTGAGTGATCTGAGCTTAGTTCTTGTGAGCTTGCAATATCTAGCAGTTGGGGTGGTATACCTCTATACACTGCAAAGTCGAGTAAGTCAGGGATTTTTAAGGGATCACTCGGCCAGTAGGTAGGCTCACCAGTTGAAAGCGTGGTTAAATTGTTTTTGACTATGCATTTATAAAATTCTCTACCATTTGGGTTGGGAGTACGTGAACCCCACCAGGGATGCTTAGCGTTGTAGTCACCTCCCACAAGAAATCTGTGGCCGAGAGAGTTAAAAAATTGTTCATATTCAAAAGTAGTGATTTTATGTCTTGGTGGTGTGTATAAGGCATAAATTTTCAAGTCCATGTTGTTGCACTTAATTTTTATCCCAGCGGCTTGTATTTGCAACGTGTGTATTGGCTCAAGTATGTCATATTTAATGTTACTTTTAATAAGAATAGCACTGCCAGCATGACCCCTTTTACTAGGATGGTTAGAGGTGACTATATCATAATTTTTAATTTTTACGAACGTTTTATTTGTAAAATGAGTTTCTGACAGTAGCATAATATCAATAAAATTTGTATTTAAAAATACTTCAGTTTCTAAAGCATGACGGGATAAGCCATTGGCATTCCATATTGCTAATCTTAAATTCACTTGCATAGTTTATTAAGAAGTAAAGACATCATACTAAGCAGTGTGTTTGTTAGTTCTATTTGCTTAGTTAGCAATTGCTCAATTTTTTCTATTGCGTTTTGTCCGTTCGTGTCATTGCTGTTTACATTACCTTTTACAACATTAGCATACGATTGCTCAGTTTTGTTATTTGTGTAATTATTGGTGTAGTTTACGCTCTCTTTATTACCCGGAGCTGAAAAGTTGTGTAGGCTTGTGTTTTTATTCTCCTTTGTACGATTTGCAGCTTGCGGTTTGTTTCGAATAAGTTGTTGGTACACAGCACAACCTTTGTAATTTGCTGTGTGATTTTGGAGACAATGTACACAGGTAGGCAAAATTTCTTTGGGTTTGGTGCATTCTGCAGTTGAGTGCATTAAGTTACATTTTACGCACTTAAATGGTTTTTTGCAGTAAGTTTTGGTATGTCCAAACTCTTGGCATCGATAACACTGCACTATATCATTTGTTTGACGAGGTGCTTCCACCTTAATAATTGCATTGTTTATATGCTTAATTTCTTAAATTTCTTTGTTGTTGGAGCTCGGTTCCAAATCAACAAAGAACATTGGCAGCGGTAGTTTCGTCAATCTGCTCTTGACATTTGATAGGTTTCGCACTTTATGACCTAATTGTGTAATTTGATTTATAATTTCTTCAGTCGAGGTGGAATGGTGAATTCCTTTTATCACCACCCTGTATGCTCTTTCTTGTTTAGGTTGATATGTATGAAAACTAATTTTGTTACTGTCTAGGTGTTTTACAATTTTTCTGTATGAGTCTATATTATTTATCATAAGGCGTATTTGCCCATCTCTAAGTGACTTATAACTGAAATCTTTCTTAACAATTACACTTGCAATAAAGCTTATCATTTCACCAATATTAACTACTCCTGGTATGATTAACGGTGGTGGTTTTGGAATAATCGGCCCTTCTACATCATTCGCTGATACGTTAATATTTCCGCCAGATATCGGAAGGTCTTCGTCATCATCACTTAGCATATCAAACCGATTTGGATGTATAATAATTTGTTTTTTGTTCTGATACAATTTAGGAGATTCAGCACTGCCGCGTTTTCCATTTCTGGGTGCAATAATTTGCCACTCTTGAGCATTACTTTCATTGTTTGTATTTTCCCCTGTAGCATTCATTGTGCAATGCTAAGCAGAGGCAGCTTATTAGTCAGTATGTATCACTTTTCGCTGTTTTCTTTTGCTTACTATAAACACGAAATTAATTTTACTCTCACGACCAGTAACTCACACTTGTCGATAAGGCACGTTAGGTCACTAGAACGGTCAATCAACGACTGATATACTTATGTAATCGAATTTATTGATCAAATTGCCACTTAGCTGCTAAGATGAATGGTAAAAACTTTAGCCGTAATATCCAACTATCAAACCATCCTGTATTCGGTGCTCTTCTCAACTTAATTATAGGCAGAAAAGTTGAAAACGTTATAGTACTATATATGTATAACAACTTAGGCATTAAAGTCTTTGAAAATGGCACAGTGAGATTAACCCAAGCTTAAAAGCCGTAAGATGCGCGAACTACTGCAGAATTACAAATAAACAGAAGGATTTCAGTAGCCAAATGAAATTTTTGTTTATTATGGTTCTCAACTATTACAAGACTTCATAAAGAGATCACAAACAAAACTAGCTGGAGTTGTCCAATAACTTTTGTAATTTTGCAGTAAACTATTTGCCCTAATATGCACCCTTGCTAATACTGATAGATAATACCTATCGGATATCTACAGTGACTGCTAATATTCTTAGTTTTCCACATTGTTAAAAATCCGAAGGGTGTTTCCACACTTCAGTGCCATGAAGTCGTGAACGAGTGGAATGATATAAGGTGTCTTTTTTATCGATCTCTAAACATTGAATCACATTTTAATGCGAATCCTAAATCGTTTGACAATGAAGGACAGACGCGAAGACAGCCATAATGTTGTATTCAATGGGCAACGCTACAAAGCCATTATTAAAAGCTTTTCCGTGCCTCAATCTGAGGATGTGTATGAGGACAACCTTCGGTTCCAACAAGGCATGTATAGCTGACAATATTTCTTCTACTTCTTAATTGGCGTAGACACCGCTTACGCGATAATAGCCGATTTAATAACCATAAGCTGACAATACAGCCAACGAAAAAATTGATTTATTGAAGAAAACTTTTAATAAGCGCATTATTACTCACAACACCCAAAAGCTCGGGATAATTTTTAAAACATAAAGGCAAACCCTTAATCCTAAAAAACTACATATCCAAAAATAGTAAAAAAAACAAAAACAATTCTATTTTTTATTGAAAATAGTGACTTAATAGCGGTGAGGTTCATTTCACGCTGGCTGTTGTCGTAAATAGTTTAATTTTGAGAAACTGAAAATTCATTCAAAATTCTTGAAATTTCTCTGAATGGTCAATCGCTTGCTGAACTGTCATTTGGAACTTGTTTTCAAACAAACGGGAACGTTCTGTGGAATTGGTTTAAAAGTTTGTATGCGAACTAGTCCTTAAATTTTTGAGATATCGAACAGATATTGCACGGCTCCGTTTCTCATCAAGAATCCACTCGTTTTCAGAATCGCCGATAACGAACAACCATAGTATGGCATTTAGGTATCATTTGAACTGACCGATCAATATACAGTACTCGTACTTGTATGGGAAATTTGTTTTTGTGAACAGGGCGTTTTCTTAAATATTTTGGGATATTCTCTGTTGAACTTTCGCCATACTATCAGGGGTGTTGTGGAATCCAAGACAGAATTGCAAACCAATTCTGCTTTTCAATGGTGTCACAGAATCTGATTGGATTTCTGTCTTTTCGAACATACGCTAAACCAATATTCGAATCAGCTGTTTTCTAATGTGACAAAACTTGCAAATGAATACATTTGGAAGCAATCCTATTAAAGTTTTTAATGAGTTGCGAATTAAAGAAAGATTTTAAGACATAACATTTATTGAATGAATAAAGACGCATTTGGGTGTTAAATTTCGTTTTTTAATTTTTACGATTTTTTTTAATTTTTACGATTTTTCTTAATTGGCGGGCAGAATAGAAAAAAAACTGAACGTCATATGGAATTGAGGCAAAGTTTATTATCTTTGGCATTAAATTATCTTATATTTAAACTAAAAAAAAACTAAGAAAAGTTAAGTTAGAACATATATATAAAGGAAAATTTTTTTAGACCAAAATCAGTTTCTTTTCAAATTTTAAAAATTTTTAGAACTATGCACTTTTTTTTTGAAATTTTCCTAGTTTAATTTGAATATAAGTTATTAAATAATATGAATCTCTTTTAATTTTTTGTTTCCGGTAGAAATCTCGACCTGCGTCCTGCCTGCTGTCTGGCATATACACATGCGATTATTTATTTCCCTCCCAAAAAAAATTCAAAAAAATAGATTTTTTAAGCCTCTAAAGCAGGCTCCCCCCTTTAAACATCCGCATTTTTTTCAAAAACTCAATAATTAAGACATTTCTTGTTTTATTCAAATGTTTTCTCCTATAGAAAGAAAGGTAAATTAATTCGTAACAATAAATAACTTGATTTCTTAACTTACATTTCAAATCTGTGTGCGACTATCTTCTTGTTTTGTTGCTGACAACAAAACCGATACAAATTCTATTTCGAATATCAAACCAATAATATCTGAATTCATGACACCTACTGCTTTTTTTTTTTTTTTTTTTTTTTGATCGGTTCAATTCTGATTCCGACAACTATCAGATTCCACAACACCCCTGTATACTGTCCAAAGGGGGAAAATACAGTTAAGGACGGACGAAAACTATGTGATCTGTACGGTGAAGATATGTTGACCGAACGCCTATGCCAGATTGGTTAGCAAAATTTCGTTCCAGCAATTTCGATCTGAAGGATGCACCACGTCATAGAAGGACTCTTAAAGTCGATAAGGGTAAAATAAAGTCGTTGGTCGATGCAAAACGTCACATAACAACTCAAGAGTTCGTTGAAAGATTAAATTTGTCTAACGCCACCGTTCACAAGCACATGAAATGACTAGACTAGGTATAATTTCGAAGCTTTACATATGGGTGCCTCATGGCCTTACGGTACGAAATTTGATTCTTCGCATTAATGACTGTGATTTGCTTATCAAACGTCAGTGATCCATTGTTACTATCGGCGAAAAGAGAGTTGTTCAAAAGAATGTAAAACGCACGAAAATCATGGTCTAAAAAGGATGAAGCAGCTCAAACCACTTCGATGGCCGATAACCACCAAACAAAGGTTATTTTGTTTGTTTGGTGGTTTTTCCCTTTGAGGTTTTTACTGACAATACCTCGATTAATTTTGAATTGTATTATGATCATCTATTCATTTGAACATATTGAGTGATGAACTCAATCAGAAGAGGCCAAAATTTATTAATAAAAAAGTTGTAGTGTTCCACCAGTGTAGTATGATGCCGCATACAAGTTTGATGACTCGCCAAAAGCAGAATTGGCATCTTCGGATTGTTACTTGCTCCGGTTGTTGAGAGCACCTTCACCTCAAATAAAATCAAATCAAAATGTCAAAAACCACTTGAATTAGTTTTTTGTCTGCAATGATCAGACGTTTTATGAACGTGGAATCAATTTTTTGTCCAAAAGCTAGTAAAAAATATTGGACCAAAATGGAGAATATATAATTTCATAAAATGTCTTATACAATAAAGAATTCGTATTGAAACTGCACTAAAAAAATCTAAATTACTTAGCGAACGATCCAATATAAAATATGAGCCTGCCCTTCATGGCTATTATAGCTTATGTATAACCACATTTTTTTCTTATTTTTTATATGACTGAAACAATATTTATTTTTATTTATTATTGGAAAAGATGTTTTTATTTAATAATGTTTATTTATTGTATAGTCTAGATGATGGTTTTGATTTTTTTTTTTTTTTATAATTTATAAATTATTTTTGTTGGTTTTGCATTATCACTTTGTTATGTGTATAAGTAGTATGTACCGTAAATACGTTATAATAATTATGATATACATTTATATGTATGTATGTATGTTTATTTCCGTAAAGTAGTTATATGTAAAGTACTTGTGTGATTTCTTGCTTTCTTTCTTTTCTTTATTTAGTACAAGTATGTGGGCTTAGAAACTGTTTATAAATACAAAGCAAATTTAATATTTAACGTACATATATATTTAATGTTTATTTGTAAAAGTAAGTGCATACGTATGTATGTATAATTGTAGTAGAGCATTTTGTAATTGCGAAGCAAATGTAACAGTAAATATTAATTACGTTTTTAAATGTTAAAAAATGTGTTTAAAATATATATTTTCTTTGCAGCATTAAACATTTTGTTGGAAAATATTTTTTTTATGCAAATTTTTTTTGCAACAGGTTAATCGCTTTTCAGTATATACATATGTACATATGAGCTCGTTTGTATGTATATATATTTTTAATTTTTTATGGGCGTTTTTAGTATTTATAATTTTACAAAGATTTCAGTAAATACTAAGAGAATAAAAAAAAAATAAAAATAATTTAAAAAAATTAAAAAATAAAAATAATTTAAAAAAAATTAAAAATTAAAAACAATTATTTAATTAATTAAAACATTAAAACAAAATATAAAATAAAAAATTAATTAATTAAAACTAAAAATATAAATAATTAAAAGTTTATATATATTTTTAATATTTGTTTTAGTATTTTTTGTTGAAATATAAGTTTCCAATATTTCTTAAAATTTTCTGAGACTGACACGATCTTTGAACATATTCATAATTATAATAGTTTTTGTTTTGTTAAAACTTGTGATCAATATTTTCTGTTTTTTTAAATTAATTTAATTAATTTCAACACTTTTTAACCCGCAGTCAGATTTATTTTTGATTTTTTTTTTCGTTTAAATACTGATTTTGAAAGTAAATTAAGTTTACAACAAAATAAAAAAAAAATTAGTAAAAAATAATAATTTATGAAAATTAAAGAAAAAATAAAAATAATAATTTATTAAAAAAATAAAAACAAAGAAATAAAAATAATAATTTATTAAAAAAATAAAAACAAAAAAAATAAAAATAATAATTTATTAAAAAAATAAAAACAAAAAAATAAAAATAATAATTTGTTAAAAAAATAAAAACAAAATAATAAAAATAATAATTTATTAAAAAAATAAAAACAAAAAAATAATAATTTACTAAAACTACCAAAAAAATAAAGAAAACTGCAGAAAAATTAAAAAAAAAATAAATAAAAATACATAAAAAAAATCCAATAAACAATATAAAAACTGATAAAAAAAAAAAACAGCACAAAAAAATATATATAATAAAATAAGTTAATGTTATAGATAAAATTACAAATATTACGATAAAATAAAACATTATTAAAATCTTAAACGAAAAATACTGTATAATATAATAAATATTAAAATATTTTGAAAAGTTTATTAATTAAATTTAAGTCAATAAGTACTTAACTATTTTGTTTTTAGGAATTAGTAAACAAAATACATATAACAAAAATTATCAGTTAGAAAAAAGGTTAAATAAAAAACTAAATTTCATATAAAAATTATAATATTCATTAACTAATTAAATTTAATAAAAAAAAATTATAATAAACAAATTAAATTTCATTAAAAAAAATAATAATAAAAAAAAAAACTTTGGTTGTTTGTGAAAATATAAGCCGGCTGCTTCTTAATACTTTTATAATTAAATTTACTTAAACAAAATTTTAACATTTTTTTTATTATAATTTTTAAGCAACAATTTCGCCTTGATTCACTTGCCTTTGATTTATTTTTATAAAAATTGGAAAAAAATCATTAATATTATTATCGCGTTTCATTTATTTATTAGAAAAATTGTAAAATAATTTCATAATAATAAACTAAGTATAATAATAATTTAAAATTGATAAATTTTATTATAATTATTGTTTTATTTTATTTATACAAAAATGAAAAAAAAAATTGCAGTTAATTTTATTTTAATAAATTACAAATTCTTTTAAATATTTCTACTTTTATGAGGTTTTATTTTAGTTCTAGAATTAATGATAATAAAAAAAATAAATATAATTAAAAAAGTTATTAATATTATACAAAAAAATATTAATTAAAATTAATAATTAATAAAAAATATTTTTAAAAGAAAAAATTATTATTATTATACAAAAAAAAAAAGTATTAATTAAAATTAATAATTTAATAAAAATATTTTTCAAAAAAAAAAATTAATTAAAATTAATAATAATTTAATGAAAATTCAAAAAAGTTTATAACGAAAAAATAATAATTAATAATATTGTTTAATAACTGCAAGGAAATGTATACACACATACATATATACCATATGTACGTATTAACGATTACTCTGTTGCAAAAATGCTTTTATTTCGCACTTTATGCCATAAACTGCTTTCAAAAGGCGCAATAATATGCTAAGTGGGCCTTAACTGTTAGTTCACTGTTAGTGTGCTGTTAGTATCCCTGTGTGTATGTGTCGAACTTTTGCCTTAAAGGCATAGCTTTAGCCGTCTACGCTTGCCCACCCACGCTGCTAAGCGCATTTTCTACATTATATACTTGCACCTATATACTTCATATATATACTTGAACTGCAACATACAAATTGCGTTATGTGTTTTCAACAATACATATGCACTGCATTAGGGTGCGAATGTTTGCAAATAACATGTGTGTCTTATAGTAAAAATAAAATGTTACACATTTTTTGTTAAAAGCTTTAAGCCTATGACATACATACACTAATACATGAATATTAATAAAATGAGTATGTTTAGTAACGGTATTTGCGCCGCTGCCAGTGTGGCTACATATGCGCACTTGTGTGTGTTTGTAGTGATATAATTAAGTTTCGCTTGTTGGACAGCATTTGACCAAACTTTTTTTGTATTTGTATGCTAAGCATTTAATTTTAATTATTATTTAATAATAATAATTAATTTTTTGCTTTTATTTATTATCTTTTTAGTTTTATTTTTAACGCAATTGCTTTGTATTTACGTTTTTGCTTACTTTTTATTGTAGAAAATAAATGTTTTTTTCATTTTTATTTGTAATATATAATTTTTATTATAAATTTCTATTTAATATATATATTTTTTATTTATAATATTAATGTTTATTTATAATATTTTTTTTTTGGAAACTGACTTATATAAAATATTACTAGAAATATATTAAATTTTGTATTAAAAATTAACACGTTGTTTATTTATTTTTCAACTCAATTTTTTATTTGCAGTTTATATTTCATTTTATTTATATTTTTGTATTTCAGTAATTTTTACTTTTATTAATTTTTTGCAATTCCTTACGCTAAGCTTAAGTATTACAGAATGTTTTATGAACCAGAAAAAATAAATATTTTTCAAATGTATTTTATGCTTGTATTTAAACTAAAAAAAATATTTCTCAACGAACTGCAGTTAGTTTGTCTGTGGTGCTGAATAAAAGAAAAATATAATTACATTTTATTAAGTACTTGGTTTTTTATATACTTTTTATTAATTACGCGCTGATTTGTTGTTTTTATTTCAACATTTTTTACTTTATTTGTGGCTGCAGGTTTTAAAACTAATTTAAGGCTGCGCTAAATAATTAAATAATGAATTATTAAAGAAAGTGAAATATTGATAATATTTTCCATAAATACATTTAAGCTAAAAAAAACAATTCTTTTTATATATTTCTTTTTACATAAACAATTTTTTTTTATTAATAATAGTTTTTTTTAATATCATAATAGTTGGAAAATATGCATGTTTAAGTCAGCGTATTAAAACGGAATTATTTCTGTGCAAGTAACTTTTCGAAATTTACTTGCAACTGCGTTATAACGTGGCACAATAGTGTTTTGTTGAATTTTTAATGCAAAATAAATCTCAATTAAAGCTGCAAATGCCGGCAAAAACGCTTGTGCTTGTGTATTTATGGCCGGCATGCACAAATAACGAACTTTTAACATAACTATAAATGGTCACATAAAATGCAAAAAAAACTTAACCTCACTTTTTATAAGTTTACAGGGAGAGGAAAAATGATATAATAGTATATAGTATAGTCACTCATATTGAAACAAAATTTGAGTGTTCGTAGTAAACTGGTTATGTAATGAATGTATAGTGGTTATGTAATGGTTATATAGTGTTTATAAATTGGTTATATCTGTCAGTGGAAGTTGAAAATATATGCAATATGATGTAGTGAATCTTAAGCAATACAAAAATTCAATTTTGATTTGTTTGATAATACGTTGTTTTGCATTTTAGGTGACGAAATATGTATATACAGTACGCATAAGTAGTTTTGGGTAAAATTGTGGGTATAAATATGGGTATATTTATGGGTATTACGTACATTCTATGTGTTTATAGTCACTTTTTATTTATAAAATATTTATAGCGTTGATTTTTGTTATAATAACATACACGCACACACATATGTCATAAGATACTTGCATTTCAATTAATTAAATAGTTGTGTAATTATTTGTTTATTAAAAATATTACTTATTTTTTAAAATTAATTTATATTTTATACATTAAAATTAATTAAAAAGTATTAGTTTATCAAACTAATTGGCATTTTGTATGTTAAACATATTAATTTCTTTATTTAATTTTTAATATAAATGTATTTGCATTTTACCATTTCGAACAAATGTTCATGGGTATCGCACAATTCAACCTTTAAACGCTTATTCTAGTTAAATTTTAGGTTATTTTTTAAATGTTGTTATATAAAATATAATTATTATATAAAATAAAATATATATTTGCATATACTAAACTAACATGGCCTCGTCATTGTTGCAGCAACAATGTATTGAATTTCACAATTATTTAATTTACTTTTTATTATAATTTTATACATAATTTACTTGCCGTGTGCGAAAAAAATTTATATTTTTTAACAAAAATTGCATTTTGTGGCAAAAGGAAATTAAAAACAAATAAAATAGCAAATACTTACTTCAAAAAAGGCTTTTTCTTTCCTCCAAGGAAATACTTTTCACATTATTTTAAATATTAAATTTTAGAAAATTTGCGACTATTACATTTTTTGCTAAATATAATAATATTAGTTTAATATTGAAATGTTTTTTTTTCCATTTTTATGCATATTTTTGTTATGAATGAGCGTTAAAATATTTAATATTATAATATTTAATAATATTACAATATTTAAAAATAATGCATTTAAATATTTTGTTAACTTATTGTATAAATATTTTAATTAAAATGTTACTTTATGCAAATTTTTTAATTTAATATAAATTTTTTTATTTAATATTATTGTTTATATTCTTGTATATGCTTATATTTTGCATGTATGTATTTGTGTAAGTCAGCAACATATTTTTTTGTTTTGTTTTGGATTATATGTTCTTGTCATTTCTCATTTTTTCGTTTTGCCTATGCAAAAAATTTAATTATATGAAAATTTAAATTAAATATTTATTTTATTCAACTTTTAACTATTTACAATTTTTTCATAATTTTTATATTAGACTTAAATAAAAAGAATGTTTTTGTTGTTGTCATGCGCTGTATACATATAACGGCAGCTAGCGCAGGACATGCATGTGCTGGCGGCGGAGGGGGGTGGCGAAATAATTACAGGTGCTGCGCAAAAAATTTAAAATTTAAAACAAAAAAATTCAAATTTAATATTTGAATTTTAAAAATTTTTTAATTTAAATTTTAAAATTTTTTAATTTAAATTTTAAAATTTTTAGTGAAATGTTGTTGTTGTTTTTGATATTAAAATTATTAATTATTTTAAATTATTTATTTATATATATTTTTTTAATTTTTATTGTTGTTGTTATTGCAATAACTTGTATTTTTTTCTCAAAATACATTGTTATTGTTGTTTTTGCACCTGATATGTAAACCAAAAAATAAAAAATGTTGTTGTTGTATTTTATTACAAATTGTTGTTGCAAAAAAATAACGCTACTGCCCCGCAGCCATTTCAGTTTCCATCGCTCCCAAAGCCACTCTCTGCCCAAACTGTGCTCTTCTTCACTCCAACAAGCGCCCCAAAAACACACTAGACTATTTATTTTTGTTAAAATAAAAATTCAATACACTTTTTAAATTTATTTTATTTTTGGAATGGTCTTAATTACGTTCACTTCACAATGCATGTCTTCGACGTACTTTAAAATGTTCATTTGACTTTTGCTACACTACGCTCTATCACCACTTGCGCTCGCTCTCTCTCCCCTCTCTCTCTCTCTCTTCCTCTTGATTGCACTCTTTCTCCTACCTCGTCGCTTTACATACTTCCACACACATTATCCACTTGGCTTTCTCATGGAAATTTGCGCGCTCACATTTTAAACGCCATTTCGTTTTCATTTTTGTTTTTATTTTTTGTTAAATCGACTTTAAATGCATTTTCTCAAAGTAGGGGTTTCCATTTGATATTTATCATAGTAAAATTGTAGAAAAAAGAGGAATAAGTTTGAATGTACATATGTATATATGGTTGTTTGAGAGCGCAGTGATAATGTGTGTGACAGTATGTGTTGTTGTTATAACAAAACCGACAGTAAAACACCGTTATATGACTCTGGAACTGCACCTACACTCAAACGGCAGCGTTTGCGCATAATAATTGTCTAATAAAGGCATAAACGCACACCCCACCGCCCCCGCGCCCTGCGGCCACACCGCAACCATATACATCCTGCCGCTCAGAGCGAAAGCTAGCCACAATGCCATTAGCATTAATTCAATTTCCTGTACACAAACGCGTTGGTCAGCGCGCACACTTCCGTAACCGAAAGCGGACTTTGAATATTGGCAACAACAACAACTGCAACAACACTAGCAGCGTGGTGGATAAATATGTTGTTTAATTTGCACTCGACCTTCGGCGGCGATGTCCCACACAATTTGCAGCCATGCAGCTTAATTGGCACTGCCCTTGCCGTTTATACAGCGAAATCGCCCTCACCCCAGGACATCTTATAATCATCTATATTGAACAAATCTAAGATGTCGCCGGGTGCGCCGAAGCTGTCACTGCCCGCCGTGGTCATGGCGCTCTCACCCATGCCGCCCAAGCCCATCATGGTGCTGCCATCACTGAGGCCACAAATGGACATTTGCTCACCCATACCCATGGAGTTGGAGTTGTTCGCCTGCATGCCGCACGTCGAGGAACTGGCAGCGGCGGATGTTGGCGCGCTACCCCCCAGACCAACGCCGCTCACCATGCCACCACCGATACCCCCCAGCCCCATGGAGGACTCGCCATTCACCAGGCAACCGCCGTTCAGCATGCCACCGCCGCTGCCGCTGTCACCGCTGCCAAATGGGTGTGGAGGTGTGTTGATGTTGGAGTCCGGCGAGAATGCGGAGAAGCTGAAGGAGCCTAGCGGGTTATCGAAGTCATCGCACACATCCATAGGGGTGGCGTTGAAGTGATTATCGCTGTGACTGTGCGTGCGCGTGTCGCTGTCATGCAGATTGAGACCGGGGTCGCCGCTGTGGCTTACCTCACTGCCGTTGCAATTGTTGTTATGGTTGTTGTTGTGTGGACTGCCTGCGTTGCCACTTAATATGCTGTGATTGTGTGAGAGATTATTATTATTGTTATTGTTGTTGGCAATGGCTTCTTGCTCGCTGACTTGCGCGAGCTGCGCCACAAAGCTATCGGCATCGAAATCCACGTCGGCGGCGCTCAACACGTCACGTGCGCAATTGTTGTGCTGCAATTGATGGTATTGCTGTTGTTGTTGCTGTGATTGTTGATGACTCTGCTGTTGCTGCTGTTGTTGTTGCAGTTGCTGTTGTATAAGCTCATTGATCGATGGCTGCAAGCTGGGATTCATGTCACGCCGCAGCCCATTTAGCGTGTGTGTGGCAACATTGGCGGCAGCCGTTGCCGCCACCGCCGCGTCGACGCCATTGGCGCTCTTGCCGTCACCGCTGGAATGATGTAAGTGCTGTTGGTGGGCTGGATTAAGACCGCCGCCGCCACCGTGCGCTGTGAAATTGCTTGCATCATCACCGATATCCATCTCCAACTGTTGCGACATCAACTCGAACAGCTCGAATTCATCAAAGTGATTAAGCTTGGCATTCGGACTGGCGACATTGTGTGACATAACCAACTTCTCGGGTGAACTGCTCGCCTTGCTCAGCATATCGTGATGTGTGGGCGATTGATGTTGTTGTTGCAGGTGTATGCCAGGCGTAGACGCTTGCGGCGGCGGTGTGGAATGGTGTTGCTCCAGAAATATGTCCAAAGTCTTAGCCACGCTCTCGGCGTCGATATGTGCATCCGGCTGTAAAGGCGAGGCCATGTCGATATTGTCAATGAAGCCGCTGTGTAGGGGAGAATTGATGGCGTTGGACGGCATATCATTGCCGCTGCCGCTCAGCAACTGAAACACGCTGTCCATGTCACGGTGTGCCTGCTGTTGTTGCTGCTGTTGGGCGCTAGGTGTTGTGTCCATCGGTTGCGTTACCATAGTGCTCTCCGGCATTGGGCTGCTGCGTGGCTCCTGTTTGGGCACGAGTGCGCCCGACGCGGCAAGCACGTCCGCGGCGGTTTGCAAGTTTGTGTTGGGGCTGAATATCAAATTGCCGCTCATGTCTGTCATGAGCGCATTGCTGCCGCCCGGCGTGAGCGGTGTCACGGGTGTGATGGGCTCTAGCACGCTTTCGGGCAGATCACCCTGCTTGACGAGTATATCCAGCACATTGGTGACTTTCTCGGATTTCACCGGATTCTTGCGTTTGCTAGTCGTCTGCGTGGTCACCGAGTGCGTGGGCGCATGTGGTGTGTTGCGTCCCGTGTTGGGCTCCTCTTTGATCTTAATCTGGGCTAGATTAGCTTTGGCGGCCAATTGCTTAGTTGCCTCCTCGTATTGTGGCGGCGGCGGCGGTGGCGGCGGTAGGTTGTGCGGCTTAATATCCAGCTGTATGATTTGTTGTGTGGGCTGGAAGAGCCGACTGTGATATTGCTGCGGCTGCTGTTGTTGTTGTAGTTGTAATTGTTGCAGTTGTTGTTGTGTAATCACCGGCTTCGCTTCGATCAGCTGATGCTGTGGCTCATGTCCGGCTGGCGTGGCGATCGGAAAGAGTATGCTCGGCAATGAGCTCGTGCGCTGATGTCCATTCAGCAGTTTCTTCGTAGCTGGACTGGCATTGGCCAGCGAAATATTGCCAATCGTGTGCGCTGTCATATGCTGATCATTTAAACCAACCAGAAATATTGTCTGATTGCCTTCGTTCCACACGAGTCCCAGATTGTTGTGCGTCTTCGCCGTCAAGGGTATTTGATTAGCGAGTATTGTTGTTGTCCCGGCGACGTTATTTGTATTGGCAGCATTTGTATTGCATTTATTCATAGCGTTGTTGTTGGAATTCTTTTGACGCGCCGCATTCGGCAGCTTCTTCATGTCGTCTAGCTTCGCCGGGGTGGCCGCCGCCGTCGTCACGGTTGGAATGAGTAAAGTTTGTGTCTTTTGCGTGGTGGTGAGCAGACGCAGTTGCGCCTGCGCCTGTGCCTGCGCCAACGCTTGCGCCTGCACTTGTTGCACGTGCTGTTGTTGCGCCTGCGCTTGTGCTGCGGCCGCTGCGGCTGCTGCTTGCTTTTGTTTTTGTATTTTCGCCTCCAGTTGCTGCTTTACGACCATTTTCTGACTCATCGCTTGCGGTGTCACCGCGGTGGTGTTGCTATTGGTGGCGGCTTTGTGCGCGGCCGCATTTGTGGCATTGGCCTTAGTGGCATGAGATTTGACTGTGACCACTTTAGTGGCTGGCAACGTTATGTTCTCTTTTATCTGCGGCAGCATGGCGAGCGGTGCGCAATGTGGTGCGGTTGTGGTGGTGATCAGCGTTATTTGTTGCGTGGGAAGGGCGTTCACCACCTGCGCGGTCACCGTCTGCTGTTGGGGATGTTGCAGATGCTTCTGCTGTTGGCTGCTTTGTTGTTGCTTCTGTCGCATCTGCTGCAACTCCTGCTGAGAGCGTTGCAGTTGGCGCTGCAGCTCATCAATTTGGCGCTTTTGCTCGCGCACCAAGTCGTCGTTCGTTAGAATGATGGTAGCGGCCTGCGGTTTCGGCTGTAGTATGGTTTGCAGCGGTACCGGACGCGGCGAATCTACTTGCTGTACTATGTCCATTTGCTCATGCTCGAGATTACGGCGCTCCGGTGACATGGCCGCTGGATGCGGTGAGTTGACAATCATGGGCACGGGCAGCTCGGCGCTTATTGCCGTGTTGGTGGCGTCCATCGCTTCAGCGCCTGCTGTGGAAATCATCTCGGACGAAGCTGTGGAAGCCGGTGTGTTCACAATTGTCGAGCACTCGGTGACGTCAAGCGGTAAATATGGTTTGAGACGCTCTATTAGTTGCGGCTTAGGGCCCGATACCGGTAGATTGCGTCGCTTCAGGTGCATTTTCAAATCCGATACCTTCATCTTTTCCAGCCGTGAGATATCTGTTACGGAGCAAGTAGACTCAGCGTAACTCGTGGCCGGACTCGGTGGTATGGAAGAAGTGACCGAAAGCGCCGGCGACGGTAGCGGCGGTGGACGTGGCGTGGAAATTATGGAAAATGTCGAGTTAGCCGGTGAAGCTGTGCTGCTTGCGCCTTCACTTACCGCCGTAACGTTGGACAAGGGTGTCGCTGGTGCTGGTGAGGGCAGCGCTGTTGACAGTTTTGTGGCTGTTGCTGCGGTTGTGGCCGCTATTGTATTCGACTTAGCCACTGTTGTGACCAAACCACCATTTGCTGAAGTATTGCTGCTACTGCTTGCTGCTGCCGCACTGGCTGCTGGCACGATAGACTGATTCTTGTTGAGTGTCTCAAGAAATTTAAGCAAGCAATTCTGCTGTTCCAACATCAGTTGGTAGGATGTCTCTTCGGGTTGACTGCTTTCGCTGCTTAGTTTCTGCGATGCATTCGGCGGACCCTTATACTCGTGAAATTTAATTGTACGCGCCTTGCAGGCCGGCTTTGACTTTGATTTCTTGCGGTTCTTCTCCTTGCCTGGAGCGTCTGATTTTGCCAGCGACAACTGGCAACTCAACGGCGGTAGTGATGTGAGTGTTTGTGGTGGCGAAGCAATGGAGGATAGTGGACTCAGTGTCGATGTGGTCGACGTAAGCGAAGCAGGTGAGGAGACCATTGACAAAAAGCTACCTCCCGGGCTAGCTGACGGTCCGGCCACCGACTGGCAAAGTTCCTCAAAGAGATTTGCTGTTTCTTGTTTCACCTGTACGCTATTAGCGATAGACACCGCTGGCGGTGGTGGTGGCGGCGGCGGTGGCACCGCATTTACTTTCAACGCTGGTGCGCTACTCTGTAAGATCGGCGCAGATGTCACGACCACCTGGCCACCGCTTGTAGGTATGGTGAGCGCTACAGTCACTATGCCTGCCGAAGCAGCAGCCACTTGCAGCGCATCGCCAGCACCGTCACATGCAACTTGCTCATCAGCTCGTGGTGGCGTCTGACGCGTATCGCTCTCTGAGCTCTGTGAGTCATCCTCGTATGTCACGTAACTGTGCGGATGCTGTGGTCGCGTTAGTAGTCCCTCACTTGTTGCCTTGAATGATACTAGACCCTCTTTGACAATTTTCTCAATTGGTTTTTCTGTATGTAAGATATTCTTTTTGATGAGCTCGAGCGGTCCGGGCCGGTGCTGTATCTGTGAGTTCAGCTGGTCGGCTAAGCGTGCTTTCTTCAGCATGCGCTGTTTCTCCGCCAAGCTCGGATCGATATGACACTCATCCTCTTCCAATATGTGACGTCGCTCGAGGTCTTCGCGATTCGGACGCTGCTGTATTTTGGCCTTCAGCAAATCGCTGGTCTTGGCACGCTCCAGCTGTTTGCATTGCTCGTGTATGGCGGGTGAGGTTTTCAAGGCTGCAAACAAGAAAAGCGATATAAGTAACATGTATTACTAAGAGTTATGACATCCTACGAAAAGCAAATACGCTTAAAACTTAGCCGAACTCTGCTTACAAAAGAGATTTAGATTTAAAAAAGAGTACTGCTCTGGAAGTACAACTCGGTGCGCCATCTGTCTACCCAGTCTCATACCTACATATGTACTATATTACGCTCAAAAATATGCACTGTCAAACACAAATGCCTAAGGCATTAATCCTCCTTCAATCGTGCAAATAAAGATGCATTCGTATTTAAATGAGGACGTAATGTAGGCGTGAAAAGATGGCGGCGGCAATTTAAATTCAAATTGAATACGAATTTTATTTATGTACACACCCATTACTTGCTTTTGCCAGAGCGCATAGCTTCGCGGTTTTTTACCTTTGTTTACACAACCGTCTACGATGTTTGCCACCGAAAAGTGCCTGCCAAATCCCAAAACCTGAATAATATTTAAGAAGGAGCCGCGGTAAATATTGATGAGCAAATGAGAAAAGAGCGCTACCATTAGAGAGAGGCCGATAGCCAAATAAATATTTGGGAATGGGTTTATTTTAGAAGACATTATTGGCAGAGTCATTCCATGTCACAGTGTCACTAAACATTGAAATACGAGTATATGAGAAGCCGAAAATAGAGCTTACAGAAAATACTCAAAAAAAATACAGAAAATACTCAAATTCTGGTATGCAAAATAAATCAAGCGTCGCACGAAACCTTATCGATATTTAGATGAAACCGATAATAAATGTCTACTTCCAACCGAGAATTTCATTCATATTCAATATGGATTGATTATTTCTCACACTTTAGGGTGGATTCTATCCGTTTTTTGTGTTCCGTGAATAATTCTACGTCTATTTTTGAAAAGCTCATACAGTCAAGCCTTCTTGAAATCGATAAAATCATCACCTGAAATCTAATAAGATCTTTGAGAGTAAAACTCTTATGTAAATATTATCTCTTGAAAAAATATCTATTAAACCACTTAAGCTACATTAAACCAGAAACTACAAGTCTAACGCTACAGATTAGGAAAGAAATCCTTTTGAAAAAACAAGTAAATGATTTTATCCACACCACTGAAGAACAAAAATAATGAAATATGTTATTCAAGAGTTTACAAAACGACACCTAAAAAATCCTATTAAATGCAACCGACATCACTAGACAACGGCAAGAAATTAAATCATATTTTTACACTTTATGTGATGAAGTCGAGCAATGTAAAGCATTTTAAAAGTACTCAACCAAACTAGGCGCCAAAGGTGCATTTTGGGGCATTTATTTTTATCCGCTATATTTTCATAAACTAATAGTTGGCCATTGGGGGGTTGTATTTATTTAGCTAAATGGCTTGGAAAACAAATGTCAACTTGCAGACTGGCAGCAAAATATGTCTACTGCAGATGTAAGAATTTATATTCGCTTTTATGCTACAATGATTTTTTAATATAATATTTTGGTAATTACTCAAATTTTTTTTCAACGGCACATTGCTAGACGTTTAACGATATAATAGGATTTTGCAGAATACACCTAATATTGTATATAAAACCAAAATAAACATTTGGTTAGTAACCATTGCTACCAATCTATGATTGCTCGCATAGTTCTGGTTTGGTAAAAACATCTTTACTCAAGCTTAATTTCAAGTTTTTTGGTAATAATTTTCAATTTTAGTGATAACTGATTTTTGCTTTGTTCAGTAGTGTAAAATATTTTGGGCTACTTCCAGAATTGTAATAATATATTTAAAGATAACTTCGTTTGGAACACTAAAAACTAAAAACTTTGCGACGAATGAAGCTAACAGAGGAGAATTCGGCCGGAAAAAGCAATAAATTTTAAAAACCGATGAGCAAACTGAAGACATGAGAGTAAAATAACCGCACCTTAGACTTGAAATAATTCTTAAACATACCTGTGGTGGTAATTTCTGTCATATGTTAAATGCAATACATTGTGACAAAAAACACCCGGAAGTTGTAATTAAATTTCCTGGCTGAATAATATTTCAAAAAAATGTAGGCTACTGAGTTGATAGTACTGTTATTAATATTAATTAAATATGAACGCGATCTGTCAAGCAGTTCGTTCTGGACGACCTTCAACCTCTTCAACTGATGAAAGTGTTAGTCAAAAAGGACGTGGTGCTTGAAAATCGTTAAGCAAATGATAGAAAGATGGAAAGAGAGCTCGGTATCGCTCGCGAGTCCGTTGGAATCATTTTGAGCTGTTTTGGATATGAAAAGCGTTCTTGTCCGACTCGTCCCGATAAAGTTAAAATTTTTCAAAAAGAATACCCTCAACAGGTCTCTTTGGACATGCTTGACCGATTCCACATTCCTGGAGAGCTTTTTAACTGCCGAATCGACATGGATTTATGTGTTTCGCACGCAAACAAGTCAACAGTCATCGTAATGGAGGGGAAAATTAGCCGAAACTAAAAAAAACCACTCCTAAGCTGCTCAAAAATCGAGATTTTTTTTCGATACTCGTGTTTGGGTTCATCATGAATTTGTTCCAGAGGAAGAGATTGTCAATTAGGAATTCTATTTGGCCGTAATGAGGCGTTCACGTGCGCACATCCGTCGAAAACGGTCGGAATTGTGGACGAACAATTCATGGATTTTACACGATGATAATGCATCATCGCATCGAGCCACGACACAAAAAAAAGCATCGATCAACCACCGACTGGATACGTGTGATTTTTTATTATCCCCCAAACTGAAGCTCCGTGGAATCCGTTTTCAGTTGAACGAAGAGATAAAAGAAAATTTGGTGAAGGAGCTAAAAGCTATCCCAGAAACCTTCGAGGACTGGAAAAATCGTTGTCATAAGTGTATAAGTACATCTGTTGGGGGTTACTTCGAAAGGATAAAATAAATTTTGATGAATAATTAAGTATTTTGAGTTTTATTTACAATTCCTGGGTAGTTTTTTGTCACACTATAGTATAACAGATAATACTTTCAACTCTAAGTCACACCCTTTTCATTTGAAACAAGTTTCTTTCCTCGATAGTATAGTGATCAGTATCATAAATAATATAACAGTTCCACTTGTAAAATATAACACTTTCAAGTCAGTTTTGCCCTTTTTTCCATTTCAAACAAGCTTCTTTCCTCGATAGTATAGCGACCAGTATCAGCACCAAACCTTTAATCTAATCGCAGATGTTTACTAACACCAAATGAGGCGCTCACATAATGGAGACAAACAATAAAACACTACAGATAGAGCGTTCTTACACATGAGTATATAACCAATTGATATATATTGTATCTAAAATAATACTACAAACCACAACCACCATAAGAACTTTTTACAATGCCAAACAAAACACTACATTTGTCACTACAAACGAAAAGACAAAAAATAAGCTAAAACACTGTACGGTACTGTAGATACTTACGTGGTATGATTCCCTGTTCGACGAGCTGTGAATGTGGTCGTCTCACCATTAATTTCACTTTAAGCGCTGCATCGACCAACCAAATCGTAACCACATATCACAGGATTTGCGTTGTAAGCCAAGTCACAAGTGACCGGTCAGCGAGCATGAACATTTGCACATTTTCATGCCATTTGTTGCATTTGATCATTTGACGTAAGCGAAAGCGACGAAAAGCAGCACATTAATATAAAAGAAGGAAGAAAGAAAAAATAGTAATGTATGAGTTAACCATAAGCTGTTACACAAGAGACTTGTGAAATAAATAGTTGTTGCTTCTAAATATATAGTGTTTGTAGACAACGGAGATACAATGTGCGTGTACCTGGGCCAGTTGAGCCCAGCACATTTAAGAAACACTGTCAACCGAAACTACGGTCGTGGTGAAACGGAAGTTTCGGTTGCTTAAATTGCAGTAAATACAATAATAACAATAAACATTTATGTGGTGCATGTATGGATCAAAGTGGAAGTTTACAAATATTGAGGACTTTCGGCTGGATTTTGCACAAATTAAATTACAAAACTGAAAACATTAAATTCTGAATTTTGACATCCGTTCAAGCGACTTCCTGACACAATACAATAACAACAAAAGTATGCCACCGCCCTTTCAATTACACTGACACACACACACACACAATTTTGCTCACAGTTGGAGCGTAAGTAAGTGGAGAACGCCAGCTGTGCTGGGTGACAAAAACCGAGAGTCAAATAAAAAAAAAAACAACAAAGAAAAAAAATAAAAAAAAAACAAAAAAAATAATAAAAACAAAAAACAAAAACACACAAAGTGATTTGTACAAAACAAAAGCAATAGAACAGAGAACAATCATAATAAAAAAATAGGTTTATGTGTGGGTGCATACAAACAGAAGCCAACATAATATGTTTGTATGTGCAGTAAAATACAACCCTGCAAGGATTTGGCGGTGGATGAAAACGAAATATTAAACAGCAAAGAACCTTCGAAAACAGTTTATACAGCAATGAATGAATATAATAAAAAATGTTCAGTCAATAAAAAAAGGATCCCACTACATCCAGTAAAAACCCGAAATTTATGAAATCAGTAACAGCTCTTATTATTTTAAAACATTTCGTTAAAGCGACCTATCATCACACTATGGAGGTGAAGAGTTATGATTCCAGTCAGTTCTCACGGCTGATTGAAAGTGTGATAATCGAGATGTTTCTAGACTTGCGAAATCTGCTTACACTTCCTCTTCTTCATGACAAATCTGACAACTGCCGATTCTCTGGAACCCAAGATGTTTCTTCTTTACAGCAAATAAATTCACTAGTTCAAAACAGAAAAAGTGATTCAAAATAATAATTACGATCAAGATTCATCCTAAAATACTCGAAAAGTCTAGCAGGAGTTTAGCTCTAGAATCTATCTATCTATCTTTAGACAGTCCCAAGCAAATATGAAAATATCTCACAACCTAAAGGTAGGTAAAACTAAAACAGAATCGCGCATAATGCTACACTCAAAAAAAAAATGTGGAGAAGTCAGATTATATCCAGCAAGTTAAGAATACAGCTTAATCTCTCACTAGTAGCAACTAAAAACACAAGATTTTTTCTAAGAGCTGGTACGTCTTGTCATGATATTTATAATATATAGACCTTTGAGTCACGAATTAAAGCATTTTTTGAAAAATAGAGAGCCGTGTGAGAATGATATAATATTTATTTTAATGATAGATGAATGAAGTTCTAGACTCTCACGACGAACTAGCCCGCTCTGCGATTGCTTCCAGTTTGATGGGCCAGAACTATGCATTGCGGTAGGGTCCCACTCGATAAAGAAGTTGTTCCGCACAGAGGAGAGAGTGGGGAGAGAACGGGACTGGCAGCAGGCAACAGGAATGCGCCACGCCAAGTTACTAATGGAAGGTTATAACATAGCAAGGTTTAGAGATATGATCAACCTTCCCCCGAGGCAAATTCCG
Source organism: Bactrocera zonata (assembly GCA_037783105.1). Classification (NCBI taxonomy): domain Eukaryota; kingdom Metazoa; phylum Arthropoda; class Insecta; order Diptera; family Tephritidae; genus Bactrocera; species Bactrocera zonata. Next base: position 354,026 of record JBAWJQ010002572.1, on the reverse strand, counting down.
TCTCCTAGTCGCACTCTATAATGGGCGCTGCAGGCTCAATAAACCAGAATGAAGCCGAAAACTTCAGAACACCTGATTCTAGATATCTCAGCAATTTGTGGAAGAAGGCTCAAGGTCCTTGGATTCATCTACGTGGACAAGGATCATATCACCTCCATCGCGCCCAGCAAGCTCCTGGAAATGTTCAGAGTGCTAGAGCTTTGTGATCATATGTGATATAGGAGAGGGCACAATAGACAAAGGTTTCCAGTGCAAAGTCTCAATTATTTTCTATCTATCTATTTTCTAGACTCTCATAATGGCGAAATACAGTTTAGTTAGCGCTTTCTGATGAGATCTCAAGCTGAAGTTGTGATTCTTCGCCGAAGATGAAGGATTCAATCCGCAGAAGTATTACATAGAAAGTGAAACTTGTTAGAGAACCTAGTATTTACTCTGAGATAGCCCTACAACTTAGGCGATGGTACACCTATACAGACACTTCTGGTGTAGATCAAATAATATTGCGGCGATTAGAATATATTTTGTCTGCTGAGTATCAAAACTCAGAGAGTGAAGTAGTATTATCACATTAGAGGAAAAATAAAAATAGTTGGACTTTTTAAGAATTTCCCCCTTATGAAGATTTAAAAGAATTAAGGAAAGCAGACCTTATCATTGGGTAACTTTTTCTCTAAACGGCAGAGTGTCTTAGAGGGATACAATTGAAATTGAAGCCAAAGCAAAAACTGAAGAAGGTCAGGGGTTAACAGCATAAGGTCTTAGCTAAGACAAAAATAATTTGTCACAACTAGGAAACCGCGCTGACAGGATAACCAACACTAAATAATGCGCAGCAAAACATAATTAATGGCAGAAGCAATATTAACAAGGGCAACGCGCTGAACGCAGACGAAAACAAAAAGAGAACTGCAGCCAACTGACTAGCAGTGAATAATCACAAATTTTAAGACAAAAACATGCGTGAGCAAAAAAATTTTTAATAGGAAGGAGTGCCAGTGAAAATAAAAGAACAAAAATTAAACTCAAAATTAAGGAATTAAAAAGCAGTAAAATAAAGGCGAACACATTTAAAGATGCATTTAAAGGCACATAAAAAGTCAGTAGGCGGCAGTGACGAAAATAAAAGCAAATATACACAAGTTTAGACCGATTTGAAGGCGGTGTTGATTTGCGCCACAGTCAGTGTCAAGTTTTAATTTATTTATTTAGACTGCGTGGCAGAAGACGCGGTCGCAAAGGACATGCTAGCAACCGCCGCAGTTAGTTACATGAGCCAGAGGACAAGTCGTGGCCCTAATAAACAGCCTAAATGAATTTGAAAAGGCGAGCAACAGCCTAGAAGTTCATATTTTTAAGACGTGCTAAAACAGACAAATGTAAATAAAACACGCCGAGGCCGTCAACGTCATGGCAAGGCGCAAGAGCGTGAAATGAAATTAACACATATTTTTGAAGCGGCTTTATGAGTTTATGAAATTGAAATTAATGCGGGGGATTTCTTTCGGTAGATGTTTGCTGATCCAAATTAAGCTTTGAACAGACTGTTGGCAGTATTAAGTTGTTTAGGCTGGTACAGATGTGTTAAATAATGGAAAAAATTGATATTTGGAGCAAGTGAAAATTTTTGTTTATCATACGCCATGGAGTACTTGGGAACATTGCACACTTAATTAAGAGTTTTGCGGCACTTTGCAAATGTATATGGCTTTAAGTCACTGACAATCGATAGCACCGGAGAACTAAAGGGCATCGACTAATTAGAATTGGTAGAAAACTTTTAAATGCCAGCAGAAATGTCCCATTTCACCCAACTAGTACATGTGCGACTGCAATTCTTAACCATAATAAAAACTACGTTTAACTAGTACTTATCGAGTTATAATGCGTACAATAAGTGGGAAACATCAAAGAAGCTATTATTTTGAGCAGTAAGAAGAATTTTTTTTACATTTGAATTTAAACACAATTCGAGTAATTTGTTAGCTTCCATACTACCAGCTACGTAATTGCTGTTTTTTGCTCCTTTTAACTTATTCATCAACTTATGCAATACACATGTGTCCAAGCACGGTCGATGTGTACGATTTTGAGGCACATGTGGCACTTACATTTTTTGCGCTCGTTAACAATAAGACACTTTTTGACAACTGAAAGGAACAAAGTAGTCAAAAGTATTCACTCTCTTGAAGTAAAAGCAGAAAATGGAGTGCTTAAGTGGAAAACTTAACCACCGGGGGACTTCAAGCTTAGGACAGAATGACAAAAAGCAAAAGAAGTGAAGTGTAAATCAAAAAAATATCTCTTGAATATATATAATTTATATATTTATCTGTTAATGATGTGATATAATAACCACGTAAGGGGTGTCTACTCCAATGAAGAAAAATAGAAGTTTCCATGCGAGTGAGAAAGACTTGTTACAAATTTCTTGGTAAACTTGTAAAATATTCTGTTCAGGGTGGCTTCCATTAACTTTATGTAATAACTAAACAAAATATAAATATAAATTAAAACTTTTTTAAGATAGAAAGGGAAGCAGACTCCTAAAATGCTCCAAATGGATAGTTTTAGATTATGGTCTCAAATTGATGCTCTTCTGCTCTTACAGTTCCATCAATTAGTGACAGATATTTCACCCCACATTTATAAAGCAAACCTATATTTAAGGCGCAACCCAATATTATCATCCATGCTCCTCGCTTGACGTTCTCTTTTAGGCACACATTTTTTGAAAAGTTATCCCACTTTGCGTCGCATGTAGGATGTACCAACCGAGACGAAAAGTTTTATTTTGTATTCATTAATAAATATAGTGTTTCCCCAATCACTTAAGACTCAAGATACGTGTATTCGTACACCTTGCAGCCGTTCCTTGACGCATTTTAAGGGTAAAGGGCGTCGCCGAATTCAGCCTCTTTAAAGCGATTTCGTACAATCTGAGTGATGATTTCGATTCGAGCATTCACTCTTAACATCTAGATATTCTAAGTTGTTTTAGCATACTTAAGGGGGTATTCTATTCTAGAACTTTGAAAAATTCGATTTTTTTTTACATATTTAAAGTTTAGACTTTCAAAAATATGATTTGGATTTTTCGAAATTCGACTTACTTTCGGAGATACAGCCGATTTTGTGAGGTGGCGTCCGTGTTCACTAGAATTGTCTCCTAAACTTTAAACGCGTTTTTCTCGAAACTACTTTTTTCCACACGGTACCGGCATTATCTCAAATTCTATACAACCGATTTATTTGAAATTTTGTGTGAACCTTCTTTATATAATATTTTAACGTTCCTACCAGCATCATGTCAAAATTTTTGTTTTTAATATTTAAAAAAAAATCAGGAATTTGAAAAAAAGCGTAAAAAATTATTTTTATTTTCAGGCAGTCGCCATTTAAAAAAAAAAAAAATTTCGTGTTCCCGAACTATAACAGCTGATTAAGAATTTCTTTTGATTTTTTTTTTTGAGACCACCAAGAGAGTCAGGATCAATGTCACCAGGATGCGTCATTTTTTTTTACACCTGTCTTTCCCCCCCTCTAATTATTTTAATTTTTAATATTTTTTTTGCAAATTTTTTTTCTGTATTCTTAAGATATCAATAAAAACACCATAAAAAAATGAATAGTAAAAATATATTTTTTTTTTTAAATAAAATTCAAAAACTGGCCAAAATTTGATTTCTAGAGTAGAATACCCCCTTAAGCTCTTTGCGATACGATCCTTCTGCTGGTATGTCGTCTTCTCTCTTCAACTACCGAAGTTTCGCTTAAGAGTCCCGGTTTTTTTAAGTTATACACAGTTAAAGTTATATATAAAATGTTATGCATCAAAAGTACTGCACATATATTGTGCACCATGTCGTATGAGTAATATAGAGCATTAATGCAAATGATTTTCACATTCTGTGTTACTCATACGACATGGTGTACTATGAGTATACAGTGCTTTTGATGCATAATTTAACTGCGTATAAATTTTGAAATAATGTTTTTATGAAAAAAATCATTTAAAATTTTTTTGTAGAATGAATAATTTTGATTTAGAATAACACTCTCTGAAAGTTATAGATTTTCTAGCTCTGGAGATAAAGAATTTATTGCAAAAGATTAAAAGAGTCTTTATAAAATTTATGGGATAAGTAAAATGAATAAGTCACGTTTTAAATTGAAAATAAAGAGATTGATTATGCTGAATTCTTACTTTAAAAAAAAAAACTTAAACTTCAGGAAGCGTTTGGAAAGCAATGAAGTTGGAAAATAATGAATACCCAAATACATATGCCTACGAATTAGCATATTTTTCTCTACACTACAATGCACATCATTAAATTGACAGTAAAACTTAATAAAAATCAGCGTATCTGAACTTCAGCGCCCTTTTCCATTATAAAGATACAACATATTCGCAAAGGCGTACGTGTCGTATGAGCAACTTGATCAAGATTAAACTCCAGCAACCGCCATTTCAAGCAAGTAAGCTAATTTACACAACCAAATCGATTAGAATAATCCGCATTATGTATAAAAACGCTATCAAATATATGCAAAGCGCAAATCACAACAAATGTTTGCTCATAAAGGACAACAAAAAAGAGCGCACCGAACTTTTACGCCCTTTTCATGTGCAAAATGCGAAATTGCTGCCAAATTATGTTTACCAACAACAAAATATATATATATACATATATATTAACTGAATATTGGGTTTTGTGAAAATTTATAACGACGGCAACTTCAAATGTTGCCGCGTACATCAATAACAAACAACAACAACGTAAAAATAAACCAAATCGAAAACATTTTCGAAAATGTCCATATTTTTTTCAAAAGCCGCCAAAAAGCCTACAAGAGCCCATCAATGGATTTTAATTAAAGAGTCTTATACACGCACGCACAGGCGCAGTCGATTACACATACAGCTTGCGCCGTCACCAGCAGCGCGTAGCTCACAACATTTTGATGTGTGCCTGTCAAAAATGACGATGATGACAACCAGCTGGTGAGGTGCGCTGGGCCAGCCGCCGCTCAGCCGTTCGCTTGCACTTGACGCGCCGACACTTAATTACTCAGCGCTAAGTCGAAAGCGGAAGCTGTTTCGGAGCGCAAAGGTTGCTAATACATTGTTGCACAAAAACAACAGCAACAACGAAAGTAAGCAATAACGAAATGGAAAAATTGGGAACACAAAATCATTACGTCGCATTTAGGCCAGCAGCTAGACAAAGTGGATGAAGCACAACAACTATAACAACAACAACAAATGTATGTTTGTTTATTTAAAGTAGGGCACAAGTGGCTCGCTAAGTGCAAAAGTTGTGCGAAAACGCAAATCAATTTTGTTTGGATTTGCCATAATATCACATTTGTTTGCCGTTAAAGCACTTTTCACATAGTTTTTTTTAGTTGTGGTCAGTTTAGGTGGTTATATCCACTTGCGAGAGTAGAAAGGCGTTTTGAAAATTTCTTTCAAGAGTCATTTAATTAAATAATGGAAAAATTGTGTAAATAACAAAATGAAAAAAAAAAAAATGGATTCCTTTGATTCCGAAACCGATCCCTCTTAGAGACTGAGGAAAAAGATATTGACTGGATAGCTTAAGGAAAAAAAAATTAGACAGTTGCCACCTGTTCGAAAAATACTAATAAAAAAACCGATGAACCAATTTTCAATAGAATCTCCGTAGGATGACTCGCATCGAAAAATTTAATTTAATAAAAAAAAATTTAGAAACATGCCACCTGTTTGAAATTCTATGCAAATAATGTAACTAGTCATACACGAGTACAGAAGGGTTATAGTCTGTTAAAGCTGTTAGAAAAGTCAACACTTTCGATTATTTTTTTTTTTTGGCAGGTTGCCACATATGAAGAAAATGTTGTTTTTTTAATTGGGTACTCCAATTAATTACTGTGATAAGATTACTGTAGATTTTGTAGCTATAAATATTTTTGAAAGGTTGCCACCTGTTTGAAAAAGTTTAATAATAAAATCCGATTAATCAATTCAATGAATCTTTGTAAGATGACTTGCATTGAAAAATATATTGAATCAAAAAGTTTAGAAACTAGCCACCTGTTTGAAATTATTTTCAAAAAAGATTACTAGTAATATATGTATATGAGTACAGAAGCGCTATAAGCAGAAGCGGGTTATAAATGCTAACACTTTCGACTATTATTAGAAGGAGTTGCCACCTATTAAAAAATATTTTTTTTTTTGTAATTGTGAAGACCAATTATTTGGTAATTGCCGCGGCAAATTTTTCCCTTCTTAAAAATATTGTTTTCTTAAAATAAGGAAGTTTTTTTATGAGCATTGCCACCTATTAAAAAAAAAATTTAAGTAAGAACATTAATTAATTACTTTGATAAGGTTACCGCAACTTTTATAGCTGTAAATATATTTAAGAAGTTGTCACCTCCTTAAAAATATCGTTTTCCTAAAATTAGTAAATTTTTTCATGAGAGTTGCCACTTATTTAAAAAAAATATGCTCTCATCAAAATTTGTAAGTAAACTTAATTATTTTGACAAACGAGTAAACATGTAAATTTTATAATTAAAAAATGTTTGCAGTGTTGCCACCCCTTAAAAATGTTTCCTAAAATTATTATGACAAAAGCATTATTTCAATATGATGTAAGGCTTGAAAAAGACGCAAGAATTGCAAATATTTTAGGAAAAAGTTGCCACATGTTTTATTTTCAATATTACCACTATATTTGAAAGTAAGCTCATAAGTATAAAACATAAAATGGAAATGCAAAGACTAACGTTGCGTTAATAAAACTAACGGTATTAACTGATATGCTTCGCCAAGAGAAAATGCGGAAACCGAAATTCAGAAAATTTAATATTTACTGTATATATACCAATATAACTCAGCATACTAAATGTACATACATATCTACATACACACATATTTATGTAGACATACGAATACCCAAATCTTGTCCAATTTCCTTTCAATCGATTATTTATATTTGTATTGATTACCCTGGCAGCTTTGGCCATATGAAAATTTATTTACGAGCGAATGCAAACAAACACACACACATTGGCATTTGAACGCTGGCGCGAGTAAGGTGGCCAACATTAGCGCCATTTGCCAAAAACGTAATCGATTACGTGATTTACATGGCAGCCAAACAACAATAACAAATACAAACGCCATAAGATATTACAGAAATGCCAACAACAACAACAAGGTAAGCGCATTTTTCAGTTTATTTATTTCTTCATGCATATTTGCTGAGCGTGCGTGCGTATGTATTGTAAGCGTCGTAAAATTAACGGCACATAAAACTGTTGTTGTACGAGTGTGTGTGTGATAAACGGAAATTGATCAATGAAATTTACGTTTAGGGACAATGTGAATTGAAATTTTCGAAAATTATAAACAAAGTAATAAATGAAAAAAAAAATGAATGAAAACTTTAGTGCACGCAAAAGTAAATTCACGACTGAAAAATTCATTAACCAGATGTTTATATTTAATGTGCATTGCCGTTGCGTGGCAGCAATAGTCGATGTACAGCGGGTGTACATTAGGGTGAAAATTAAATTATTATTATTTTTTTTATTTTTTTTTAATTTGCTTTATTTTTAATTTTTTTTTTTTATTTTTATTTTTATTTTTACTTTTTTATATTTTATATTTTATTTTTATTTTTTATATTTTTTCATATTTTCTTATATTTTTTTTTTTATAATTTTTTATTTTTGTAATTTTTCGTTTTATTTTTATTTAAATTTTTTTTTTTACTTTTATTCATACATGGAAAATTTTATATTAAAATCTCTTTAATATAAGACTTAATGTTAACCTTGTAAACTCTTGCATTGTTCGGGTCTTAAAGTCACACAATTTTAGGTTATTGCTATCCGTTTGTTTCAATTTTTTTTCATAAAGTCTCTTATATAGCCTGGGATGCCAAAGAAGCAAAGAAAGGTTAGATTAAAATAACTATTGAACCATGTGCGTCTGTCCGTCCGCCTGAGTCGATTTAGCCATTTGCGTCTGTCCGTCTGTCTCTCTGTTTTTAAGATATCGATCTGAAATTTTGCAGACGTGTCCTTCCAAGAAGATTCTAATTTTTTGGAACAGCAGATATCGGAATACTATAGCATATCACTGCCATACAAACTGTACCATCGGAATCAAGTGCTTTTGTGGAAAGCTTTGCCATTTGACGAGATATCTTCAGGAAATTTGAAGTGGGTTAGATAGATTAGATAAATAGATGAGGATTGTACCGCGACCTAAGGTCTATTGTGCCCTCTCCCAAGTCACAACGACCCACCTAGGCCTAGCACATTGATAAATTCCAATATAGTGCTAGGTGCTGATGAGGTGATGTGATCCCTAATTGAAAACATGGATCCAAGGACTTTTAGACTACGTCTGCAGACTACTACGCAGTCAATTAGCAGGTGTTCTGGAGTGTCAGACTTCCTGTCGCAGAACCGGCAATTTGCAAAAGCTGGGCCAGTGTTATGTAAGTGCTTATTGAGCTTACAGTGGTCAGTGTAGAATGCGACAAGTAGTTTGAATTTGTCCCTAGTAATTGAGGAAATAACAATATTTGAATGCCTAGTTGGGAAAAACACATTCAATATTATTATTCAAACAATAGGCTATATGACTCTATAACCTTTTCTCATCTTTCAGGCAATTTGTGGATTCCATTCCCAACGAACTGCGCCGGATTATTGGGCAAAACTTAATTAAGTCAATTTTTGAAATTATACACAAAAAGGGCAAGGTCTTGACCTTAAGACGGGTAAGGGAAAACTTTCCAGCCGCTATCATTCAAATAGTTTTTAACCGGATCCGAACGTTGTCATGTTGGAAAATTACTGTCTAGTGACTAGTCGCAAATTCCGGTCTTTTTTGGTAATCGCTCGCTTCCATTTGATGAGTTATTGTTTGCCACGTGAGATACCTCCAAATGCGGGGCATAACCTGTTAGTTAATTGGCTTTGCCATGGATTCAGCTGGTTGACCAGGGCAGTCAGTTTAGGGTTGTCGTAATAGATCCATATTTTTTTAACAGTCATAATCCGATGCAAAAAAAGTTTCCTTTGGTGGCATTCTCACAGTATTTCTGACATACAAACTCGTTTTTCAGCTTTTCTTGATTTCAATTCATATGACACCCAATTTTCTTACTTCTTTATTCATGCGGCTGCTTAATTTTTTTTTAAACGTTTAGAGTGAGATCCCAAAAAATCTACAAGCTCTTCTTGTATTTGGAGGCAATTTTCATCGAATAATACTTCCGGATTCTCATCGTCAATAAGGCAATCTTTTTTAAAACTGAGATCTTTGCTATTGCGCAATCCGCAATATTGATCTCTAGTAGACCTGCAGGCAATTCCAGAGTCAAAACCTACGTAGACAGCACAACAGCAATTAAGGCAGTAAACTGGCTTCGCACATCGGCCGGAAGTGTCTTGGGAAGCAGTGCAACAGTAGAAAGTGTTGGCAGAAGCAAGTAACTTCACTTCTACATAAATTTATCGATGTCAATGAAATAGTGGACGGGATTGTTAAGAATGGTGTACGGCTGACACCGGAAAACGTGATAATATTGGGAAACCTCTGTATTGTCTATACGACGATCTGGACAGAAACATGGTAAAGAAAATTATGTGCAAAACGGTAGATCGAAAGTACACAAAATTCCAATTGGGATTCGATCGAAGAGACTGTAGGAACATGAGCGGAATACTAACTGGGCACTGTCTGGTGTCGACACACGCCCGCTGAATGGCGCTGACAGATCGAGAAGACTGCAGAAAATATCTAGAGCAAGCCACTAGCAAAAAGAAAAGGAGCAGCCCTTGTGCACTTGTCCCGCATTTACAAGACTACGCTGTAAGCATAAAGGGTCCTCATGGTATGATACGCTAGAAGAGATATCGATAGTGAAGCCGCAGGGTATGTTAAAATTCGCGTCAAGCGCAAGTAATCTAAGGTATGACTCTCGCATCTAGCAAGTGAACTCCAGCTGGTATCGCAAAGGACCAAAAATGGTCCATGCGGGGCTCATTGCTCTACCAGACTAACCTAACCTCATCTCCGAACTTTTTTGAACTCCCAGCAGGTTCTTCGTCTTCGAAGTCAAAATCACTGCTCTAAAATCGTACAACATTGACTTAGCTAGAGCCTATTCACCATAAACTTCCACCGAAATACGATGACTTTTGGCTGAGGTTTTCTTCCTATTAAAGTATTTTTAAAAAACTTAACACAAAAACACTTTTTCGGTTACAAAGTACGATATATGGTATTTGAGTGAAAAAAATTATTGTTGTTAGTCTTCAAATTAATGACACATACTGAAAAAGACGCCCAAGTGCGATGGCTTTCCAACGGATATTCCTAATATTGGAATAATAATTAAGTTACTCGATCTCTTAGCAAACCACACGAACGTAGTTATAGATCGTTAGAGTATTAAAGCAAATTTTCCATGTTTTCTTGTTGTCGTTTTTTCAGAGAATCTATAACCAAAACTTTTAACCCTACTTTCTTCTTACTTTTCTTTGCAAGAGCATTTATCTTTCCCTCAGACTGGACAACTGCAGTCATTAACTGTAATGTGCGACGAATGTAGTTTTTATGAGCAAAAACAATAAAGCACTAATTGCTACAATTTGACCAATTCTTCGACAAGTCATAACTGCCAGTCGTTCCCAAACGAAACTGATATATAGACACTTATGTACGTGCTTAAGTGCTTATGTGCCGTGTTGAGTGGGAGCATTACAGCTGCAGAATTCTGAGCACACAAGTTCAGGCAAATTAAAAGTTTATTTTAATTTTCGCTAATGCTTTTGCGCTAAACATTCGTTAGCTGCTTGACGATGACCGCAAATGTATATATATATATATACATATATATAATTCCATATAAATTTTTTATATCCGCAGAATACGCTTTACATGCACGAGTTGAGTATTAAGTTTTAAGACTTATAAATTACAAAAGTCTGCGGCAACGCTGCAGGCGAAATTGCCCATAAAATGGAATTTCAAAAATAAAAATTAAATTAGAAATCACAATGTTTTTAAATTTTTGGTTACAAATTGCAATTAAACGTACGATGACTGCAGGAAAGCGAAATATAAACGAAGTATTTTTAAACTTAATAATCACAACTAACGCTCAGTAAGGCTTGGATTCCGTTTCCGATTACTACAAACACATATTTTAGTAAGAATTATGTTTTTGATTTGCTAAATAAATTTTCGCCGTTTCTTTCACTGTTAAATAAGCCTAATTGAAACTAAATTGATTTAAATTTAATTTATTTATTTATTTAATTTATTTATTTATTTAATTTATTTTACAGTATAAGTCAAGAAAAGTTAAGGTATATTATGCCTAGTCTTATTACAATGACAGAAAGAAAGCAAATCGAATAAGAAAACATGTTGAATTTGTTTGCACCGCAGCTATAATACCCTTCACAGGTGCATTTTTGTAGCATAAAATGTTATAAAAGGAACTTTTTCTTCATTTTAATCGTTCAGATTGAATGGCAGCTCCATATATGCTACAGCTATCCGATCTAAACAGTTTCTTTGTATTTTACAGCGATGCTTTTGCTATTAATTATTAATTATTATGAAGATATCTTGTCAAATACAAGACTTTTCCATAGAAATATCTGAGATTGATAGGTCAGTTGTTATGGCAACTATATGCTATAGTTGTTCGATCTCAACAATTTGTCGGGAGGTTGTGGCGTTACCTCAGGGGATATTTCATGCCAAATTTTGTGAAGATATCTCGTCAAACAAAAAAGTTTTCCATACAAGAACTTGAGTTTGATAGGTCAGTTTGTATGAAAGGTATATTTTAAAGCCGTCCAATCCGAACAATTTCCTCAAAGATTCTAAAGCTGTCTCGAATAATGATCTGTACAAAATTTCATGAATATATCTTGTCGAATAAAAAAGTTTTCCATACAAGGACTTGAGTTTGATTGGTAAGTTTGTATGACAGGTATATCTTATAGGAGTCCGATCGCAACAGTTTCCTCAAAGATTCTAGCGCTGCCTCGGATAATGATCTGTACAAAATTTCATGAAGATATCTTGTGAAATAAAAAAGTTTTCCATACAAGGACTTGAGTTTGATTGGTAAGTTTGTATGGCAGCTTTATGCTTTAGTTTTCCGATCTGAACAATTTCTTCAAAGATAATAGCGCTGCCTCGGATAATGATCTGCGTCAAATTTAGTAGAAACCTTGTCACATGAAAAAGTTATCTATACATGGAATTGAGTTCGTTCGGTCAGTTTATTTAACAGTTCTTTGCTATAGTGATCTGAAATCAACGGTTTCGACAAAAGAGCACAAAAACTAAGGAACTAATTTGCATATATAAAAAATAAATACATATAGCCGAACAGATGGACAGACAAATAGAAAGAGAGCTATTGCTAACCCGCCTCACTTCGTCTTGCTGATGATTTATATATACGAATATAATTTATAGGGTATCCGACACTTTTCCTGGACGTTAGAAGCAAGACCATAAATATAAGAATATAAGAAAAATTAAAATGAAAATTCACCTCAGTAAGTTAAGCAACGTTAAGGTAAATCCTTCATTAAGATGTGCTGAGAAAAACATGAGTGAACAGCGCTGCTAAATTGAAGCAAGGGCTTGAAATTACATAAATTTTATAAGAATTTATGTGCGTACAACGGTTTGCTTCGAAATTCAGCAAAGCTAAGTGATGAGTTAACAGCAGATGGTGGCTCATCGCCTACTCAGTCACTCAGTGGGTCGCGAAACCGCCCACCACTGGCGTCAGCACAAATGGCAAGACGTGACTTACATATTTATTTCGACCGAAAAATGATAAATAGCTTATGTATGTATGTATGTGTGTGCTTATGTACATAAATAATTTAATCATATGCAACGATTTGAGTTGGCAAATTGCATGCAATGATGGGCGGCTGTGGCAGCAAACCATATTTTACTTAGCGATGAATTGCTGAAAATCCAAGTGCTTCCCTGCCGTGCGATGAGATGAACGACTGAATTACAGTGTTTAGCAGGGCACTAAATTAATATTTTATTACACATATGTATACTCATTCTATACATATGTATACATATGACAAAAATTGTTGGTCAAAGCTGTGCGCTGCCGATGCTGATGTCCAATGACACAGATGTTTTTATTCGAATCCTCTGCGCCGCCTTATTTTGAGTGACGCGCTCTCTGCTGTCTGTGCTAGGGATCCTATCGGAAGCTATACACACATATACTTGCATACATATGCATTTAAATGTCATTTGAAATGCAAACTCATATTTGAAATATGCATGAGCAATGAAATTGAATTCATTAAAATAAAAGCCGAAAATTAAAAATCTTTCAGCTCTGCATAACTGAATTTATGATTCAATTATTTGCTTGTAAACTAAAATATTATTACGCAACACAACTCAGCTCTGAATAGGGTTTTAAGCGGATGCAGTTTTTTTTTTTTTTTTTTTTTTTTGTAATGGAGGGTTGGGCCATGTGTAGAAGTTCACGAAAGTGAGGAAACTTCTGTGAGCGCCATTCACTTGGGAAAGGCCAGGTCGAAGAGTGGTAACTTCCCCAAACTTAACTTTAAATAAGTCCTGTTCTTTCTGTAATTAAAAAACTATACAAATTACTCCTTTCCTGGATTCAGAGCAGTTCTCTTTGAGTATTTTTAAAAAAATACTGTTAAGCTTCTCCGTTGATATCTGTGACTGCCGTATAGTTTCCAAATGTGTTCATTTTTGTTTCAAACCATTGGAACACAAAGTAAGAAAAATCTTTGCCTACATTTAGGAGCGCTAACTTTGCATAAGCACTGCTTTAGGCTTCGGTAAAGTAGTCAGTCAAATTTAAATTTCATAAACTTTTTCAGCAAATTTGAAAAACCATCAAAGCCATCTCTGGCGTATAGTCTGAACCCCAATAAAATAAAATAAAATAATTTTTCGCAATTTATAGATAAAAGACCAAACCAACATAGTTTAAAATCAACCCTGCCTCATCCTCTAACAAACATTCAAACTCTTTGACAATATTGTATCAGCAAAATTTGGTCGGGCGGCTCGCTCTGCGCTTTGAACTTGCGCTCACATCAATTTTGTGTTTACGAAAGGCGAAAAAGATTAAAAACTGTCAAGAACATAAAAGAACTTAATAGACTGCAAGCATATCAAACTTTTTGTGTCGATGTACCCTTTGATTTTATTTGTCAACAATATTGCATTGATTGCGAACTTTGCGCAAACGACACAACTCGGATTTGAATGTGAGTTGAAAGGACCTGTAGAAATTTGGGGTTGCACGGGGTTTTCACTTAACATTTATTGAAGTTATAGTACATAGGTATATAGAAAAACTTCAAGCAAAGAATGGCAAATCATGGAAGAGTGAGATCGTATTCAAAAACACTGTTATATGGGGCTTGTGATCTCAGTAGAGATACTTTTTTCAAAAGCCTGTTTTTGACAGATCACGCGTGACTCATGTCAAACTGTCATGTTTTTTTTGCTCAATATTGTTTCGGCATTTTTCCATGGAAAGACTTTCGTGTGAACAACGTTTACAATTTGTTCAACTTTATTACGGAAATTCACGTTCTATAAAGAATGTGTTTCGTGGAATTCGCTGAACTTATGGTCAACATAATCGGTCTACTGATCGAATTATTCGCAACACCAGCTCCCATCTTGAGACCCAGCATTCATTATAGGATAATATTCGACCGAATAGATCACAACTAGCACGCAGTGAAGATAATATGCAACCGTAACTGAGGTTTACACGAAGACCGGGGAGAGAACATTCGGCGCCGTTCGCAGTAACTTGGACTAACGTATGATACGGCTTGGCGCATTTTACGTAGAAATCTTAAATTGAAAGAGTAGAGGAAAATACAGCTTATGCAAGAACTGAAGTCGCTCGACCTTGCCAAGCCTCATCGTTAGCTCTATGGGTTCTTGAAAACTTCCAAGAAGATCCGACGTTTTCGAGCCAAATTTTGTTCAGCCAAAATGAAGAGCTTCAAGAGCTGCAATTTCCTTCAGAGAACAACAATGGTTTGGTGTATTTATGGCTGTTGGAATCATCAGTCTATATTTCTTCAAAAGTGGTGCTAGAGAGAACGTAACCGTCAATGGCAACGGTTCCCACGACAGCCGGTTCTACGCATCGGAATTGAACCGGATTTCATCCGGTCAAGGGCGGTTTTTTCGGCGATCTAACCTCGTTTGGATCGGTGAGTATTAACTTGAATATTAGGAAGTTTTTTTTATGAGCATTGCCATCTCGGCGACATTTGGTCTCAACAAGACGACGCCACTTCCTACTCAAAACATCAGTCAATGAATTTATTGAGAGAACACTTCGGTGAGTAGATAAATTCACGTTTTGGGACGGTCGATTGGCCACCAAGAATCTGAGATGTCACACGGTTGGGCTTTTTCCAGCGGATGGACCAGACGTAACAGCGGCCAACATTTTAAAAAGGTAATCTTAAAAAAATAAATGCCAAAGAATAATCTTTCGAATGTTAATAAACACTCCTCATTAAATTTGAAGTTTCCGTGTTTTTCCTTTAGAAAAGTAAGAAACCTCGAAATGTTTCAACCGTTATTTCCTAGCTACCCATTTCCTACCGGGAACGTTGAAATATTTCCATGGTAAAGTATCGATTTTGCCCGCACAAACTGTTCAATATTGCTAAAAGTAGCAAATAACATTGAAAACTTTCCAAAAAAAATGTCGCAAAAGGAAAACTGAACTGATGAGGCTTCGGCTCACAAACTTCTTAACACACAAATCGTGAATCTTTCGAAAAGAAAAACAAAAGTGCGAATTACAGGAATCGACAGCAACTAAAAGGGGAGCTGGAAACTCAAGGAAAGAAAAATAAAAATACTTAAACTTATTATCGCGCCAGAAACGCGCGGGTCGAGAAAAGAACTGAAAAGGAAGTTGAGGAAGCAGGATATAAAACAAAAAATTTAAGTACAATTTACGGTAATGTGAAAATTTGCCCAAATTGGCTGCAAAAAGGTTCGACAAGAAATCTTTTCTGACATATTTTTTATGAAGTTGTTGGTATTTTTTTCGCACTACTTTAATAAAATTGAACACTCACATTCTTTATTTTTATCCATCGCCGGCTGCAATGGACTCGAATCGACAATCGCCTTCGGCGGTGATTGCCGCGCATCATAGCCATCGGAATTTGCGCCATCATCACTGCTAATACCACCACCGCTGAGGAATGATGCCGCCGCCGCATTCAAGCGTTGTTCACCTGTAACGAGACGAACGGAAAGACGAGATGAAAATAATGCAAAAGACAACAAAAACAACGCGCGAATAAAATATATTTTTTGATTATCTCACAATGCCATCAGCGGCTTTACGCGCAAACACTTTCGACTGTCGACTGGGGCGACTCACCTTCTGACATATCGTCGTATGCTTCCTGCAACAGTATGACGTCTTGAAATGTGTGCTCGAAACCCACTTTACCACTCAGCTGCGTGGCTGTCAAGAGCGCGTTACACGATGTGTCCGATATAAGCTCGACGGTGGTTGCTGTCGAGCCGGGCGATGAGAATGCTGCCAGTAGCGATGCCGAGCCGCCGGAACAGCTGCTCAGCGAGTGCAGCGAAGCGGATTTGGTGATAGTCTTCGACTCGGTTGTGTTCGCGGTCGCTAGCGCTGCGACGGCTGTCGAAAGCGTTGATGTGGACTTGTCGCGTGCCTTCACCACCGACTTGACAGCCGATTTTACAGTGGCTTTTGACGCGGCGCACTTCTTCCCCGTTTCAGCTGTGGCCGCGGCGTTGGCGGATTTCTGTTGTACAGCGTTAACGGTGTTGGCGGATTTCGTGGATGTTGCCTTTGATGCGACGTGCGAAGCCTTCGCACACGTAGACGCTGAGTTGGCGGAGGACGTGGAAAATTTCGCCGAATTTGAGGATGAGGAGGAGGAGGAGGAACTGCTACTACTACTACTACTACTGCTGCTGCTGCTGTTACTCTTGTGACTCGCTGTCGACTTCTTGGACGAAGCTACCGAGCAATTCGATGCTATCGACGAAGCTGGCGAGGCAGACGACGAGGAGGAGGATAAAATCGCCGAGTAACCGCTGCTACAGCTGAGCTGTGGTGATGTGATACTTTTGCTGTCGTTGCTGTGTCGCTTCAAGCTATTACCGTTACTATGCTGCAGCAGATGGTGGTGTTGTTGCGGCTGGTGATTATGATGGTCGTGATGTAGATATGGCAGTTGTGTATGCAAATGGTTTGTGGTGTCAACGGTAATGGGTGTCGTACAATGGCTTACGCTCTTTGCGATATTTATAATGGTGGTGGTGTTGTTGTGGTCGCAGTTGCTATTTGTTGTGCTGTTGCATTTGCTTGTTTCGGCAACTGTTGCAGTTGGGAGCTTGGAGATTTCGGTCGCCTCGTTGCTTGATGCGTCGGTTGTTGTCAATACAGCTGCTGCTTTTGCTGCTGTTGTTGTTGTTGTTGTTGTTGCGTTGGTGTTTGTTGTATTGTTGCCGTCACTGCCGGCGGACGCTTGAAACCAAGTGGGGAAGCTACGTTTGAGCGTATCAATTAGATCCTGATCGAGCGTTAAACGCCACGATACAGGGCCGCCGTCCACGCCGTGCTGCGTAGACTCTGTAGGAAGAAAGAGAAAGCGAGAAAAGTGAGAATTAATATTTTTATGGGGGTCTGCACAATGCGTTTAGAGGAAGCTATGCTTTTTTCAAACGCAAAATTTTATTCTATTGGTTCTTGGAACAGTAGTTTGTATTAAAAATCAATACAAAGGAGAAGATTTAAATAGGATAATATGATAAAATGTTTTAATGAAATTTGTTTAGATAGTAGGAATTACAGCCTAAGCTGGTGCCGCATCATTTTGGCAGATTTCTCAAACACTGACACAAATAAAAAGCGTTTTAGTCACGTAACCCTGCAAGCTCCGTCCGCCTAATATACGCCAGGAGTCTTAGTTGGCTTACGGCTCCAGGTTACTGTGTTTTATAACCACTTATTGCGTTCATTATAAAGAAAGCTGATCTCTACATTCACAGTTTCCCTTTTAAGCCCAAGTAAATGGTATTTCCACTGCAAGATACCAAGAAGTTTTCCCGCCATGAAAAAATAGTATATAATTATCAACCAAATAAGAACAACAAAACATTTCCACAAACGATTTCAACAAACTGCAAACCGCCTTCAAGTTAGATACTTTCGCTATGTATAAAAGTTTGATTGCGAGGTCCATGAGGAGGAGTCACCCTGAAAAATACTACAGTGACGGAGAGTTCCCTATCGTAAACTCCCCCTCTAATCTTCGAACAAACCATGAAAAAACTCACTGCGCCTCTTCTAAAGCGACTTCTCCCCATACATATCCCTCGTCGGTATGTGAGCAGGGAAAAAGCCACCACGAGGTGACCATTACGTCCAAGTTTTCAGAAATGCAGTTGAAGGAGAACGGCATTTCGACAATTCCCACTCTTTGGACACACTCAAGCTTTTTAACAAGTGTAGCTTTCTCGAGCAAGCTCCACTAATAGCGAGGAAGTTCTCCCTGAGAGCCCACGATGCAAAAAGTCTAAGTCATTGACGACTCTTAATGACTAATTTTCGCTCTAAAAGTAGAAAAACTCAGTTTCGAAGTCCATGAGAAGTAGTCATAGTTTAATATGGGGACCTCAAATGCTTAAATCCAAGTATTGCCAATGCGGGACAGTTCTTAATTGTTTGCTTGATGCGGGATACTCTGATCTGTTCGCTCATTCTGCAGACAGTGACCTGTGAGTATTCGGATCTTGTTCCTACAATTCCTTCTATCAAGTGCCAGCAAAAATTTTGTATATATCCGTATTTTCATACATCTGACCAGATTAAATAGGCAAGACATCACGTTTTCGGGTAACAGTCGTACACCACTCGTGGCAATCTCTGGCACTATCTGATTGACATCAATAACTTTATGTAGAAGTGAAGTCGCTTGCTTCTATCGTCACTCTGCTTTCTGCTTCCCAAGACACTTCTAGCCAAAATACAAAGCGAGGTTAAAGCATTGATTTCTGCTTGGCTGTCCACGTAGATTTTAACCCTGGAATTCTTTGCTGCTGCTAGCTCCCCGGCTTTCCCAATAGCAAAGACATTTGCTTGAAATATGTGGCATCTTAAAAGGCTAGCTTATGCCTAACATTAGACCCCTGCACTAACTACACCCTCCATTTTGGGCGTGTTGGGCGCAGTTAACATATATTTGCGCACACCACCTCTTTCTAAATTTATTTTGAACTAGTTTCCGTACAGCCCAAATGAACTACGATGTCGATACTCGCAGCGAACATCCAAAAGTCTTTAGGAAGACGGTAAAATTAAACGTTCACGTTAGTAAAGCTGCGAGCTCACAAACGGGACTATGAATTGTATCTGAAGTCAACGAACTGGTCAACTTGAAAATTCATTCATCATTCCGCATCCACTATATATTGTGGATCTAACCCTTTATACAGAAGATCAAATCCGCTAGTAACTTGTTAAAGGCAAGTTGGAATTTCAACATTATCAGTGTATATCCCTCGATGACAACGATTTTGATAAATAGAATCACAATCGAAAATAAATTCTCTTCTTTGAAACGAATTTTTCATCCTCCCTGGCACAAAAGAGGACTTTTCACCTTTCAGTCCCCAACAAGTATTACAATGATTGATACATTTCATCCTTTTATGATCTACAAACAGCCATCTTTGACTAAAATCATTTAATACTTAAACAAAAAAAATCACTTAGCGGCAATTACAAAAACAATTACCGTTGCACGCATATTTGTGCAACACTTTGTAAGTCACAAAGGCACGCCGAAATGCCTACCAAAGACACACGAATACATGCCACATATCGCTGCGTGCATTTTTCGAATAATCGAAATAATTGTGTGCGGCCTTTTAGAGAAATATAAAACTGCCAGCGATTAAGTAACAGCGCTAGATACTCGTACACATGCAGAAATATTGAAAATTTATATTTGGCCAAATAATTTCACAAAGGCCGAGCGCTTTTGTGAGTGGCAATCATGTATGAAAAAATCGATAAGCAAATAAATATCACGCGCGAGTATTTCATTCATCATCTCTATAAATCCGCGCAAACATGTAAACATACAAACATACGCACATACACATGCACATTATTTATGCTGCCAATCAAACTTTTAGTGGCGGCAAAGCATTTTTTAATTGGAATAGTTGAAATATTTATAGTTTCTCGCAGTTCGTATGAGTCAGAAATTGAATAAAAAGAGAACTGTATATACATATATATGTATGTACATACATGTATATAAAGGGTGATCCATTTCGAGGTTCCCTACTTTTTAAAAAAAAAAAACACAGAAACTTGAAATTTAATGAGGATACTTATTATCATTCGAAAGAATATTCTTTGGCATTTATGTTTTGAAGATTAGTTCTTTGAAATGTTGAACCGTCTCAGATGTTCCATCCGTGGAGTCTAGTTTTCGATGACACGTTCGAGCATTTTGACTGAATTGAAACGGAATTGTCCGACTTTAGACTTTACATATCTCCACAGAAAAAAGCATAACGGTGTGATTTCGCACGATCTTGATGGCCAATCGACCGCCCCAAAATGTGAAATTATCTGCTCATGAAGTGTTCTTTGAATCAATCCATTGATTGATGCGATGTGTGGGAAGTGGCCCGTCTTGTTGAAACAAAATGTCGCTAAGGTCACGAGCTTCAATTTCAGACATCAAATAGTCGGTTATCATGGTGCGATAGCAGTCACCATTGACAGTTGCGTTCTTACCAGCTTCATTTTTGAAGAAATATAGACTGATAATTCCACCGGCCCGCAAACCACAACAAACCGTTGCTTTTTCTGGATGGAATATGACAGCTCTTAAATCTATTCAAGTTGTTCTACGTCCCAATTGAGCTCATTAAGCCAGAAATGGTTTACATCGCTGAACAAACCTTGACTTGAAAATGTCGAATCTTCTAGGAACTTTTTAAGAGGGGCTTCAGTTCTGGTACAAGCTGTATTTTTCAAGTCAGCAAAAAGGATATAAAAAAGTACCTCTACTTGGACCACCCTTTATTGGTCAATCGTGATATATAATAAATTATGAAAAGCATTTCTATAAGTATCCCACTGAATTCAATAAAGATTTTTTACAAATATTATTAAATAAAGCTTACGCTTGATTTAAAACGTTTTCGAGGCAAATAATTCCAGAGAGAGATTTATTAAAAACGGTTAACAAAGAGAAAGAGAAAAAAGTTTAAAAATATTATCACTAAAGTATTGAAATGACCTCAGTTAAAATACATGGAAAATAATTAAATTAAATTGCAAATAATTAGCCCTTAAATAAATTTAATATTGACCTTTCTCATGATGTGGGAAATTTTAAGTGATTAATAATAATTACGGACAACCACAAGCAATGCCAATAAATTAACACGAGATACTTGCTTTACTTTTTTATGCTCAAAAATATGTTATAAAAAATATTGTAGCCTACTTTTGCGCGCGAACTGAAAAGAAAAATCTTCGTAAAATAATTGAATTTCACAATTCCAGAAAATTATTTTATTTTTTATTTTTATTTTTATTTTATAATAGTTTACATAACAATAAAATTATTACATAAACTATAAATAACGCAGCGCTAGCATCGGAGGCTTTCGGCTGAAGAAAATTCAATTTTTTTGCTTTGCTCAAATATATATTTGGAAATATTCTCCAAAAATTTTAACATTATCCGGCAAATAGTTTCGAAGCTATAAACGTATTTGTATGAATTTTTTAACTAAGAGCAAGGAACTGGTTTTCTGGAAGAGCTAATTTCAGAGTCGGTGAGCAAAATTTCTCCAAAATGCTGAAATGACCGACTTGAAGTTTTCACATGACCTTTTCAAATATATTCGTCAGTTAATTATCGAAGGAATAAGATTTTTGAAAATAATTTCAATTTCGAGCCAACAAAGCGTAAATGTTTAGAATAAAGACTTTATTTGGGAAGCCGGTCTTCTTCGACCATTATTTGCATTCAGCTGTTTTATTCATTTATTGGTTAGTGTTAAGTTATCATCCTCCATTCAACTTTGACAACTAGAGTCCGATAAGACTTTAAGCCTTACCGCTTGATTGCCAATTGGAGAGCGTCTAGTAAGAACAATCTGGCAAGATGATCTTTGTTTAGGGCACGCAGTAGAGTAGATTTCTTGCGTTCTACTCTGGGCCAGAAGAACCTCACATTCGCACAGGAACAGGTCGTCGACCAGCGGCTGCTAAGCACACCAGTGCAAGAACACAAGTCGCCAATGATGGGTCTTCATTCCTCGGTTCTATTCCATTGTGAGCGAGACAAGGATGCCCTCTCTGGCTAGCTCATCGCCTTGCCAGCGATTCCGCTGTGACCAGACGCATAAGCGAACTTAATGATAAAATAGTTTAATGCGAGCTTAGCGGGCTCATTGTAATCATTGCCGCTCTGCTGTCGAAATGAATGATCCTTGAAAAAGACTGCATTCGTAGCAGTACTTTTACGGCCTATTAGCTGGCAGCCACTGCTGTCTGAAAACACTAAAGTGATCCTGTGGCCTAAAGCTAAGATTGACGGAGAGCTCCCTACAGAAAACTCTACCTCCACCCTTCCTTCCTAGTTTTGGCGTGAAAAAGCTCACTGCGCTTCTTCTAAAGCGGCTGCTCCCGATCCACATCTCCCTCGTCGGTATGTGAGCAGAGAAAAAGTCGCCACGAGTGGCTTCAACGACACAGCATTTCAGCATTTCTGAAGGGTATTTATTCTAAATTTACTCAGTTACTCAATTAATTAGATCACTTAATAGGATAAGATAAAAAAAGAGTAGTTTTTTACACATTTTAATTCACTAAAATATTTATTAGCCATTTTACTATCCACCCATACACTCCTCGACACCCCTCAAACTAACTAAATCAACTTAGTGCAGGCAAAATTAATTCGAGGACATACAGAGGTCACTCCTACAACTCATATTTCCCCCGAGTGGCAACTCGAGCACCAACAAAACAACAAAAGCCAAAGCAATGAGTTTCCAAAGAACAAGCCATGATGCACTTCAAGCTATTTATAACCAAGTTATATATACCGTTATGCAGCAACAAGTTGCCTTTGGCTGCAAAAGCTAAGCAGACGCACATAAATATTTTATAGCATTGAAATGCCAGTAAAACCACAAGCAGCAAATTAATTTACTGCTCTTACATTGTCGAAGCTAACTTTCACCACAATCAGCTCGTAAAAACCGCGAAGTTAAGGAGTCGAGGCGGACGGGGCCTGGGGTCTGCGCTGCCAAGCAAGCCAAGAACGCAGAGAAGCTAAGAAACTGCAAAAGAGCTAAAACTTGCGGTCGCCGGTCATTTATACGCTGATTATACGCAATGCGAGATTCGGGCAGCAAACGGGGAAAAAGAAGAGATTAATTAAATTTGCCGCAACTTTTGTGCGGATAGGAAAGCCGAATTGCAGCGTACAAGAGAACAAAACAAAAACTAGAACAAAAGGCATTAAAAAGAATGAAGATGCAGCAGAAGAAATGCAGCTAACGTATTTCGCGGTCTCTCTTTGCTGCACAATCGCTGCGGCTAATTAGACGCACGGACAGACAGAGCAATATGGCATGCCACTGTTGATTGACCGATGCTACAAATCTAAACAGCACCGCTAACCACCAGCAAATATGTTGAAAGCACTTTCATAAAGCTCTGAGAAAAAAATAAAAAAAATCCAGTTGTAAGTCACAGCCGCCACAACAGAGCCAGCTGCCGTGAAGCAATGAATGAATTTGCAGGAAAAAAGTAAAATTGAAAAAAAAATAAAATAGAAAAAAAAATAAGTAAAAAACTATAAAGCTAAGAAGAGTCTGCGTGTATTAAATCAAAATATTTTCTTTTACACTGCAGTCGCAATGAGCTGAGCTGCGGAACTGAGGCAGGCGGCCACTTCAAAGCGAGTTGCCGCTGTTGCTGTCGGCGCTGTTAGTTGGAACTGTTACGCTTCAATTGATTTGGGTGGATAATTTATGTGTGTTTGATAAAAAAATAAGCGCCTAGTCAAGTGCATGTGTGTGTGTGCGCATGTTTGTGAATGCGTCCCACAGCACAGGTGGGCAATTAGACAAATATACTAAACAGAAAGTGATGAAGAGCAGCTGACAACGTTCAGATAGTGTCAGATAGTTGAGATTAGGGTGTGAACAAATTTATATGAACGAATAAAATTACTTGCCTACAAACACAGAGTGTAAAAATTGAAACGCTTTAAACAAATATGATGTAACGAATTAAGCGATAAGTGTTTATTTATGTTAGACAATTTTCCCCTATGTACTTGCATATATGTAATTATATAGAGATCAAAGGTGCCGAAATCGTTGAGACAATATTCATGATTTTTCCACGCTACTATTAATATTTTAATAGATAGTAAATGATGCAATTAAATTGTAATTTCATATGGCTTTATTTGTTAGACTATTCCAAAATTTTCCAACTAATTATTTAGTGAATAAAGAATATATCGTATGCCTAATATATAGGCACCTAAAATTATTCTACTACATATAAGTAGCATAAAATTTGGAGCTTCCACTGTCAGATATAACCAATTTATAACCAATATGTAACCAATATATAACCAGTTTATAACCAAAACTCTAATTTTGTTAAACAATTTGTAACCAATATAACCAGTTTATAACAAAAACTCTAATTTTGTTAACCAATTTGTAACTAATATATAACCAGTTTATAGCCAAAACTATAATTTTGTTAACCAAATAACCAATTTGTAACCAATATATAACCAGTTTACAACCAAAACTCTAATTTTGTTTTAATAAGAATGGTTTCTATGATATCGCTTTTCCATCGTGTAAACTTATTAAAAGTGAAGTTACGTTATTTTACAGTTTAGGTGACGATATGTACGTATGTACATATATTACGTATAATACTCACTTTAATAATAGAATTTTTCCATGACCATTATCATGCCAATAGCAACTGAACAATTAAACAAATATTTTACGGCACCATAATCTTAATTGATTTTACACCATTTATTGACAGTGAAGAGTAATCGAAACTTAGTTAACAAGAGAGAAGGTATACGAGTACGAAATTATGGCTCTTGAAATTAAGTACTGCAAGCGACTCACCTATTATTCATATAAGTTTCATATGGATATAAGTGGCATTCGAATATAAAGTTACTGTATACGAATTTCGAATTTCGGGATTGAAGAACAAAAACAATTATTAATCACGAAATTGTTGTTATTCAATAAATTAATTAATGTTTTTCAAAATGTTCTCCAATAAGGTATATACACTTTTGCAAGCGTTTGAACCATTTGTCGAAGCAATTTTGCCACTCTGATTGATGTGTAACCAAAACAAGTGTTCTAAACGCATCAACCGCTTCTTCAGGTGCCGAAAGAAGTTGAGCTTTTAGTTAATCTTTTACCTACAAGAATAAAAAGAAGCTTTTCGGCGAAAAGTCAAAACTATACGGAGGATGACTCATCAAATCGGTGTTTCGAGTGTTAAAAAATACAGTTCAATCGATGTGTGAGAGCTCACATTGTCGTGCTGAAGAATAATCTGTCTAAGGCGGTTGGTTTGCCTGATTTCGTGCGAGACAATTGGCAAACAGATGGCTGTGTACCACTCAG
The DNA here is from genome assembly GCA_037783105.1 of Bactrocera zonata. Classification (NCBI taxonomy): domain Eukaryota; kingdom Metazoa; phylum Arthropoda; class Insecta; order Diptera; family Tephritidae; genus Bactrocera; species Bactrocera zonata. Next base: position 328,198 of record JBAWJQ010002572.1, on the reverse strand, counting down.
TATTTAACTTTCTTTGCTGTTCCAGTGATATGGTTGCTATATATCGAGTTATTAAAAAAACGCAGGCAACCATATCCTTATAAGTGCTTCGTGCGCGAACATCGACTGCATTATTTCACTTTTCATCATCTCTCACGATTTCATAGACTTGTACCGTTATCGTATATTTTTAACATTTCTCCGGACCAATTGATACGAGCCTTTTTTGAGAGATCGACTAATGGTGTGAAATTTTTTTTAGAGTCAATTGTCCATGCAATGTTGAATGTATGCTGGTCCCACTAATGCCTATATTTGTCTCAATTTCACGATACGACACATGCCACTCTTGTAATATTATTGGAAGACCTTCACGAGCTTCAAGGAATCCCTTTTGGAGTTATTTACGGCCTCGACAGAATTCATCATACTATCAACAAGCACTGGAGCTTCATCGTCATAAATTAAACTAAGTTCATCGATGCACCTTTACTGGGTTAATTTACGTCGAAAATTGTAGAAAATAATTGCGTGAAAATGTTCTCAATTTTATGCCATTTTTTGACCGAAATGAATATTTTAAGTTACTGTACGTAGCACAAATAGTGCCCGCATGTCAAAACTTTCTGAGTATTTATAACATCAAACATGTGAAATCTTACGATAAAATTTTGCGTTGCCAGATTGCAGCTTACTTACATTGGGACAAAAAAGCACGCGGAAATTGTAAATAAATTCCCTGGGTAAACGATAATTTAAAAAATGTATTTTGCTAAGCTTGTAGGACTACCGTTAATTACTATGCCAAATATGAGCACGATCTGTCAACCAGTTTGTTTACAGCAGCTGCTTAAGTCGGTACACCTCAGTAGCTACTTACATATAAGTATGTATATTACATGTTTTAAATGATTTTTTTTACAAAATTATATTTTTTAATTAAAAAAAAACATACTTGTCTATTGAATATATTTGGAGTAAACGATCATTATTGAATCATACTTAAAAAAACTTAGAATATATTAGTTTATATAGCCGAATTTTATTGAAATGATTTCAGATTAATCTAATTAATCATAAAATAATAAACAATTTTATATATTTTTATGTATTTTATTTTTATATATATTACTTATATATTTTTTCATACATTTCTCTGTTAGTTTTGAAAATTTTTTATTTTTTACTTCTAATTTCAGTAACTTTTTTACTCTTCCAAAACAAATTTTTAGAAGTAAAACTATTAAAAAAAATAATATAGTGTCAAGAAAAATTCTTCAAAGTAATTGACTCTTTTATTTTATCTAAAAACCTTTGATTTATTTGCTTTTTAAATTTTTTTAATATTTCGAATTTTTATATTTTTTTACAACATTTTTTTAAACTATTTTTTTTTTTTTTTTGTATCTTACTCCATTTTTTAACAATTTTACTTAAAACAAATATTTTTAGATTTTTTTTTTATTTTTAGATTTTTTTTATTTTTTCATTTTTTCTAAATTAAGTTTTATTTTTTTTTCTTAATTTTAAATAAATTAATTAAAAATATTCGAAATTAATTTTTGTAAGCAAAATTAAAAAAATACATACATATATGTATATAAAAATATACACAATAAACGTAAAAAAATATAAAAACATATACAAAAATTAAAAAAAAATAAATAAAATAAATAAAAACAAAAAAAAATTTAAAAAAAATTTAAAAAAATTTAAAAAAATTAAAAAAAAAATTTTTAAAAATTTAAAAAATTTAAAAAATTTAAATTAATAGTCTAATCTAAAATTTTTCAGCAGAAAATTTTTTTTAGAAAACTATAAAATTACAAGGATATTTTGTATTTTGCTGAAATAAATTTCTCAGGTTTTGTAGTAGAGAGAGTCAAACTAAAGATAGAACTATTTATTTCAGTACTTAATGCCGCATTTCATAGTAAATGGCAAGGCTTCTAAGATACCTAAAACATTTACTACTCAACTCACTTATTAAAAGCTTAAATGAGGCTTAAAACTACACAGAAACACCTAAAACACGAAACTTCTAACAAACAGCAACAATTTTAACCGCTTCGAGTGGGAATTTGCGTCCCTCAAACGCGCTCATTGAACAATGGCTGCTGTGCGACAGTGCGTATGAGCAACCTTAGCGACGGTTGTGTATGCTACAAGCTTTTGTAAAAACATGTGTGTGTATGTGTTTGCGTGGCTGTGTGTGTGTGTGTGTTCAGCTTTCGGCCCTTTTCAACGCTTTTGTTTATTGATTTTGTTGGCACGACTTTTTGGTGAAATTCATCAAATTGCGAGACACACCAACAACAAGTACAACAGACTTGCGCGAGGAAGACTACGACAAAAACGCAACGAAAGCAAAACAAACCAAAGCAAACCACTGAGAACAATAGCCGCAGCACTAACAACAACAATAGCAAACAAATCCGCTGGCTGATGGCACCATGGTCAACCTTGAATCGCTTTTGTTGTCGATTTATTTAGCCGGCAGCACCCCTTTGCCAGCGTATTTACTTGCGCTTTACTTTGTTGACTATTTTTAAGCTCTGATTTTTAAGGCAAACATTTTCGTACGCAAGTTTTTTATTACGATTTTATTTTTAAATATTTAAATGTTTTTTGTTTTATTTTTATTAGTAGTTTTTGCGTCGACGCCATTTTTAAAACAACGAGGGACCCAGCACTCAAACACACAACTCACTCACAAATGTTTGTGGTGCGTGTGTACATATGATTTGCGTGCTCACCGAAATCCCTGCCCATCGCGGCGCGGCGATTCATTGCTGCTGACCGCTGCCAACTAACCCACTTTTCGCCGGCGAACGCGTCCGTCCACGCCAATTCCGTTTTGTTTGGTCATTTGACGTGGCTGCCACAGCGCACACACCACACGCGCTGCTTAGCGTGTGTTTATGTGCAGTGCGGTGCTTGTGGCATGCCACACAAATAACGTGTGCCATTGCTGCGACATTGTGGCATGCCACGTCGCTGCATGCAAACGACCGTTGCACATGTGTCGAACCTATTTTCGTTTTTATTAATTTAGTTTCGACACTTTCGCAGAGCCGCCGCTCGCATTTACGCATTTCAATTTCACTTCCCTTGCCAATCGCTGCTATTTTCGCCGAAAACAAGAATGGCGCAACAACAACAAGTTGGCATATTAAAGACAAATGCGCGACACTTTCGATATATGGTAAAGAGCGCGCTTCTAAATCTTTTTTTCTGGCTTTTGGTCGTTTCTTCTTCTTCTTCTTCGCACTTAGATGCGGTGTGTTTTGCTCGTTTTCGGTTTCCGAAGGGTGTGAAAAATAATTAAAATTTTTTAATGAAGCATGAACGCACGTCTTCTTGGTGTAAATATAATTAATTTTGGGCATTCTTACAAAAACGTCGCCAACTTGAGATTTCTTCTACATTTTTGGCTGCCTTTTTTCAAATTAGTATTTTTTTTTTTCATTTTTTATTTTTTTTTGTGTTTTTTTTTATTTTCATTTTTTTTTTTTTATTTTTTATTTATTTTTTTTTTTTTTTTTTTTTTTTTTTTTTTTTTTGTTGCGCTGCTGGCATTTATTCCTGCGATTTTCACTAATTATATTTGATATATTTGACAATTTCCGTGCAGCGGTCAGCGGTGGGAGGGCGGCCGCCTGCACAATTTCAAAAAGGTCAAATATGTTTGTAGGCGCTCTTGCGAGATTGCCGTCGGCGACGCTAGCATCGTGCTTGTCAATTTTAATTTTCCTAAGGTTTGACACTTGAAAAGTAAAAGTTAAAAGTTTGGTTAACTTATTTACACGAAGTTGGAAGGGTCAACGAAAAAAGTTCACTAAAACGAAATAAATAAGAATACTTTTTAGCACAATAATAAGTATTGTAGTAATTAAAGCAAAACCAGTAATTTCAGTTATTCAAGTTGCTGATATTTGTGGCGACTCAAATCTAACAGAAATAAAAATAAATACTTAGAACGAAAGAAAATAAGGAAAGATTTGCCAAACTTCATCAAACGGCAGTCTACAAGATCAAAGTAAACAGGACTTTTTGAATCTAGCGCCCCCTGGTGGTTCCATCTATATGTCGACTAGTGAGCTAGAAACTGCTATCTTCATCGATTGTCTAGTGAGAATTTCATGACATTTCATCTATTGGAAGTGAAGTTATTGTTTTTTAAGTGTAAGTATGTTTGTGTTATCGTTGCGAAAATGAGCTTCGAACAAAGAACCAGCATTAAATTTTGTTTCAAAATTCGTAAAACTTTTGCCGAAACGTTTCAATTGATGAAACAAGTTCATGGCGATGATTGCCTATCCCGTAGCAGAGTGCACGAGTGGTTTCAACGTTTTCAAATTGGTCGTGGGAACATAATGTGTTGTCAGAAAAGTCTTGCGGTATTTTTATTGAATCAATTCGTGTGGCACCCATACATCGAGCTTCTTAGTGACTCCAAGCTTCTTCAAATGGTTTATAACGGTTTGATGACTACTATGCCGGTCTCTTTCGACCAATTCAGCGATTTTATCGTAATTTTCAACGACAGGCCTTTCGGAGCGTGGCGCATCTTCGACCACCTCTACACCAGAACGAAAACATTGAAACCATCGTTGTACGGTGGAAATGGAAACTGTATCGGGTCCATAAACTGCACAAATTTTATTGGCGGCTTGAGATGCATTTTTGCCTTTATCGTAGTAGTACTGTAAAATATGCCGTATTTTCTCTTTATTTTGCTCCATGTTTGCGACGCTATAACTCACGAACGACTTAAAAGAAACAACAATCAATCAAAATGAGCTGAAATGAGCTTTCCAAAAAGGTATAGCATGACCCGATGCGACGAATAAAACTAGAACTACGCGCTTTCAGCGCCAACTAACGAAAATACCGCAAGACTTTTTTGACAACCTAATAAATGACAATCAACATGTGGGCCAATCAAAATCTGTGATCACCGGAAATTCCATCGAAACTGTGCGTGAATTCATCAAAAATCAGCCGAAATCCTCATTGAAATTCATGGAAATGAAATTGAACATTTCAAAAACATCGATTTTTCGCATTTTACCCGAACATTTGCGCTTACGAAGGGTGTGTGCACGGTTTGTTCCGCACAAATTGACTGACGACCAAAAATTGCTCAGAACCCAACATGCGAAGGACATCATTCTGACATTTGACCAAAAATCACATTTTAACCATTCACAACTCCCCATATTCACCTGATATGGCACCGTGCGACTTCTGCCTTTTCGGAAAAATGCATTTGCTCATAAAAGGAAAGCGTTATGCAGACGTAGTGATCATTCAAAAGGCTTGCACCGGCATACTGGCGGCCATACCGGCCAACGAGCCAAAACACTCGTTCGACATGCTTTTGGACCATGCAAAAAGCTGTATTGAAGCAGAAGGAGACTATTGTACACAAGAATTTGGTTCAGAATGTTCAGTTTGTATGACAGCTATATGCAATAGTTCTCCGATCTTAACAATTTGTTGGAAGAGTGTCACGTTTCCTGAGAGAATGTGCCATGCTAAATTTGGTGAAGATGCTACGTCAAATAAAAGCGTTTTCCATATAAGAACTTAAGGGGGTATTCTACTCTAGAATTTTGAAAAATTCGATTTTTTTTTTATATGTTTAAAGTTTAGACTTTCAAAAATATGACCTTGGAAGGATTTTTCAAAATTCGACTTATTTTCGGAGATACAGCCGATTTTGTGAGGTGGCGTCCGTGTTCACTAGAATTGTCTCCTAAACTTTAAACGCTTTTTTCTCGAAACTATTTTTTTCCACACGGTACCGGCATTATCCCAAGTTCTATACAACCGATTTACTTGAACCTTGAACCTTCTTTATATAATCCTTTATCGTTCCTACCAGCATCGTGTCAAAATTTTTGTTTTTAATATTTTAAAAAAATTCAGGAATTAAAAAAAAAAGCCTAAAAAATGATTTTTATTTCAGGCAGTCGCCATTTTTCAACAAAAAAAAAAAAAAAAAATTTCGTATTCCTGGACTACTCGTATAACAGCATCCTTACTGATTAAGAATTTCTTTTGATTTTTTTTTCAGACCAACAGGAGAGTCAGGATCAATGTCACCAGGATGCGCCATTTTTTTACACCTGTCTAAACCCCCCTCCCCCCCTTTAATTACATATTTCAATTTTTAATATTTTTTTTTTTTAATTTTTTTTTCTGTATTCTTAAGATATCAATAAAAACACCTTAAAAAATGGATAGTAAAAATATTTTTGGTTTTTTTTTTAAATAAAATTGAAAAAACTGCCCAAAATTTGATTTCTAGAGTAGAATAAGTTCGTTAGGTCAGTTTGTATAGCAGATGTATGACTATTCCGATCGGATATTGAGGATGACAAACAAATTATGACAAATAAGCAGTATGCAAAATTTTAGATCGATATCTCAAGCTTAAAGAACTAGTTCGCGTATATACATACGGTTATGGCTAAATCGACACAGTTCGTCATGCTGATCCCTGTGTCTTTCTGTCTGTTTTTATACATATTCCTTCAGGGTACAAAAAATATACCCTAAACTTACCCAATTTGCATATAATACCCAGCAGTTGCCATATCTATTAATCAGGAAGAACTGCCACTGCTTAATTAACATTCAAAAAGGCACGAAAATGAATGAAAAGAAATTTCAAAATTTACGAAAATAAATAATAAATTAAATAGCGGTGCTTGTTACAACACTGCGCCATTCAACACACTTCATGCAACACTTAAAACGCAATTAATTAAATGCAAATGAAAAACTAATTAACGATTTTTGCGAATATTAAGCATATTTAGTTGCGGCAAGCAAATTAAGAAAATACAAAAAATGGAGGAATAATAATAATAATAATTAAATGAAAATAAATAGTTTACTAATTGCGCCAATATTTGTTATGTAATTAGTCATGCTCGTTGTCGTGTTCTGAGATAAAAGTTAATTTGCCGATTTATTTATTCATTATTATTATAATTTTTTTTTTTTTTTTAATAATAAAACAGAGAGACAGTAAGCTTGTAAAAAGGAAGATAAGGTATTGCTATTGATATGATAATATGTTGCTATTGCTATGCAACCCTGTCTGCATCTCAACAATGCTGCGCTCACCATTTGAGGCTTGGTATTTCTTACAATTTTCGGCTGCAAAACCAATGCAAGGCAAAGGCAGTGGCCGCTTTGTATAACCAGCGCTGTTGCTAAGCGGCGACGACACCCGCGCAGCGCCACAACAACATCAATAACAGCAGCAAAATTGGTTGCACCATCATTGGTATGCCAAGCAGCTAGCGACGGTGACAACAGCAGTGTCCTCCGCGACGGCGACGTTCGCCAAACTTTGCATTTTAATGACAAACGCTGAGCTACGACAAGCCGAAATGATTTGTGCGGCGAAACTTGCGGTCTAAGGGGGACAACGCGGCAGGCAGCTGGCAGGTTGCATGTACCTACATAACATATGTACATATGCAAGTGTGTATGTGGCCGGCAACCGCTGGGTAATGTGAGTATTTTTAGCCTTTAAGCTGCGCTCGCGTCGCCAGTGTGACCGTTAAAAATAAGATATTTCAAGTTTTTTTTCGTTTTGGATGTCTCGTTTGGTTTTTTCTCTATTTAATCAGGTATAAAATTAAATTGATAGACAGCGCTAAATATATGCATTTTATTTCGCTTATAGTGCTTGCGGGTATTTTTATAAACGGGTCTTGGTGATCGGCGGTGGGAATGGCAGGCACACAGTCGTCACCAACCAAGGGACCATAAGTCATAGCACAATTCAAAAGATTTCAATCGTATTGTTGAATGAGTGAACATATTTTTTGTCTTTACAAAAAATGCATTTTGTATTAATTTAGACAATTAGTAACTCTCATTTTTGTAGAAAAAATTGCTAATTGATTCAATTAAGGCACTGTCTAAATCTGTATAATTTAGAAAAACTTAATTAACAATATTTGGACCATAGGCGACACTAATTTTTACAAGAAAAATTGCTAATTGACTCAATTAAGGCACTGTCTAAATCTGTATAATTTAGAAAAACTTAATTAACAATATCTGAACCATTGGCGACACTAATTTTTACTAGAGAAATTGCTAATTGACTCAATTAAGGCACTGTCTAAATCTGTATAATTTAGAAAAACTCAATTAACACTATTTGGACCATTGGCGACACTAATTTTTACAAGAAAAATTGCTAATTGACTCAATTAAGGCACTGTCTAAATCTGTATAATTTAGAAAAACTTAATTAACACTATTTGGACCATTGGCGACACTAATTTTTACAAGAAAAATTGTTAATTGACTCAATTAAGGCACTGTCTGAATCGCCATACTCTCTTTTGGTTTCAATTAAACAAGTACTGTAGCATACAAAAACATTTAGATGAGAAAAAACTTAACTAATAATAATTTAGAAAATTAGCAACACTAATTTATATAAAAAAAAATTCTAATTGAATCAATTAAGGCACTGTTTGAATGTGAATAGTTTAGAAAAACACTTAATTAGTATTAATTTAGACAATTAGCAACACTAATTTGTACAAGAAAAATTTTTAATTCACTCAATTAAAGCTCTGTCTGCAACGACAATAAAGACTTTCTTTATTTATTATAATAAAAAAATATTATTATTGTGAATTAAATGAAGTAAATAAAATTACCGCAAAATTTCAATTGTAGTAAATCTTAATAGCGAAATTACAGGTATCAGAGTTGCCAACCATCTGCAAAACTTGTAATGACAAAATATACTGCATAGTGTACGCCAACTTCCCAAAACGCATAAGAATACTTTCCGATAACTAAAGAAGAAAATTTTAAACTAGTCATATGCTGCACAGAGTTGACACCTGTAATATAAATATAGCTTAATGATATACTAGAAATGTATATCAAACCTAAAAAATTTAAGAAAACTTTCGGTATAGTAGTAGATGAAACTTTAGTGTCAAATTTTGGAAAAGAGTTGCCACATCTACAAAATTCTAACTGAAATATAAAGAACAGAGCAATAAAAAATACAATCTAGCGATATTATAGAAAATCCTTAAATGCAATTTTTTTGAATAGAGTTTTAAACTAGCGTTGCCACCTCAGGTTACAAATAAAACTGAATAGTTATTATGTTATGTGTAAAAAATTAAAATAGTTGAGGAAATATTTTTATTATTATTATTATATATCGGGAAAGTATTAAAAAAAATTTACTTCAGCATAGCTTGGAATGTAGTTGCCACCTACTGAAAAAAAATTTGTAAAGTTAATCGCACTATAAATTGCTAAAAAGGTAATAAAAGAGTTCACTACTGGCAAAGCTGCAATTTAAATATATAAGTACATATATGGAAAAGGAGTTGCCATTCGATTACATTAGTAGAACTGAATAAAAAAATAATAGTATAAAACATTTTTTTATGATTATTGAGCTTTTAACTTATAAAAATTAAAAAAAAAAATTAAAAATATTAAAAAAATTAACAAATAATAATTAAAAATAAAATAAATTAAATAATAGCAAAATAAAAGAAAATAATATGAGATAATTTTATTATATTAATAATAATAAAAATATAGCTGCACTAAGAATTTTTTTATATAATTTTATTTTTTATTCAATATTTAATATTAATTTATATTATTTTTAAGAATAATAATTTTTTATTTTTTTTTATTTAAAATAATGTTTTAAAGCAACTTATTTATTTAATAAACCGACTTTTTTTCAGATAAAATATTTTTTTTTTTGTATTTTGCTGAAAAAAAATTTAATAAACCGACTTTTTTCAAATAAAATATTTTTTTTGTATTTATTTCATAAAAATATAAATGAAATGCAAAGTAATTAATATTTCTTAAGACAAATAGTTAAAATATTTTTCTTTGCGATTATTGAGCTTTTAAAAAATGCTTTCAACAAAATTATTTAATTTATTAAAACAATAAAAACAACATATAAAAAAAAACAAAAATAAAATATATTAAAAAATATGTAAAAAAAAAGCATTTTCATCTAATAATAGTAACTAAATAAGCTAAAATAAATAAATAAAAAAAAAAACAAAATAAAATAAAAAATATGAAACCAATTTATAACATTAAAAATAAAGACTAAGAAATTTTGTATATAATTTTTTTTTTATTTAATATTCAAATTATTTTATTCTAACCATTTTAATTTTTTGTTTATCGATTTTCAATTAATTAAATTAAAATTTTTCACTGCCACCGAAAATATAAAGCAAACAATGCTCCTGTTTTTTTGTAAATATTTTGTGCTTATGCGTTTGTTTATGTTTAAGTGACATTTAGTGCGGAAGCGACACGCGCTGTGTAAACACATATAAACTGAAAATTCAACAAAATTGTTTAGATAAATGTTTGTATGTACATTTAAATTTCTGCATACATTGTATGCTTTACTACATACTTATTTGTTGCTGTGAGAGTAGCGAGGAGGGCGAGTTTCGTCGGTGTCGACTGCGTCCGCCAAAAACGTCAAAGCTGAAGTGCAATTGACAAGCGAATGTCAACAATGCAGAAATCACGGACATTCAACTTTTTTTTGGTAATATGTATATATGTAGGTACTATACTATATAGTATATAAATGAACTATAGGAAAAAAGTCAAGTCAATAAGAAAATCAGCAAATGTTTTAAGAAAGAAGAACGTTGATTAAGGGAGTATTCTTGTCTAAAAACTAAAAAAAAGTTTAACTATTCAAGAATATGTGTACAAGAGGATTTTTCAAAATTCAAATTATTTTCGGAGATATAGGCATTTTTCTGACCAGGCATCCAAACTGGGTCAGCCGGAACGCGAAACTTTAAACGCGTTTTTCTCAAAACCAACTTTTTTAGAACGATACCCACGATTTCTCAGGTTCTACTGGACCGGTTTACTTGAAATTTTTATAGAGTCTTCTTTATAGGTTTGTCTATGGTTGGAACAAGCCCCATCCACAAATTTTTATTTATATTATTTTTAAAAAATTCGAAATAGTCAGAAAAACTGATCCAAAAAAACTGTTTTTTTAGGCAGTCGCCATTTTGTGAAATTTTTTTCTTCCCACTTTCCGTAGTTCCCGTTATTGCGACATTATTCTAGATTAACAATCTTTTTTTCTTTTTGGTTTCAGATAACTGGGAGGGTTGAAATCATGGGTATGGTCACGTGGAAATTTTTAGAGACCCCCCACTTCGTCAGCTCATAATTTTTGAAATTTTTGACTTTTTTAGTTTTTAATTGTTTTCTCTACTCTTCTAAAATTAACAAATAACTAATAAAAAAATAGATAGTAAAAATATTAATTGCCTTTTTTACGACACTTTAAAAATTACCTGAAATTCATGCTTCTAGACTAGAATACCCCCTTAAACTGTCGTTAGTATAACAGTTTGGTTCAAACGTCTTCGAATTAAAAAAAAAAATACGATTTTTGTTTTTCATTAAATTACAATTATATCAAATAAAAGCATATCTGAAAACATGCTCCGAAAATTTGAAGCTGATGCAACTTAGTGTAAACGGATGCCAAATCTTTAAGGGGTTACATGGGTTTACGCGTTTCAAAAAATATTTGCTTTTTATTGTCTTATTAAATTCTACAACATCTCTTGAAGATTGTCCTAAATTTTCAAGTTGATCCGAGTAATGGTCTCGGAAATACAGCCTTGAGAACTAGTGCGCTCGAGGCCAGGCTAGGCTAAGTGCGCCGTGTTTAACCGCGTTTTTCTCGAAACTGTGTTTTTGAAGTCAGATGGCAAGATTTCTGGAGACCTACTCAACAGACCTTCATGAAATTTTACACAGGTGTCTGAGATACAATTATTAAATACAAGGATGAAGGATTTTTTTTCGATGACAACTATTTCAAAAAAAATATCGCGAAATTTTCATTGAAATTTCTATTCTTTGTCAAAATATCTGCCAAAAATCCAATTTTCAGTTTTTTTTCCATTCGTCTAAGTTCTGAATTAAGGTTTTCAACAAAACACATATTTTTTCATTTTAGATGACCTTGTAAGGAGTTATCCCACCAACGTGGATGCTTCGTTTTTTCGAGGGGTCACCGGAAATGGCATTGCAGTGGCCTAATTAAATTTTTTTTTCACAAATTTCATAATTTTTTTGTTTATAATCTATGTTTGTAACAACAAAAAATTTGAATAAAATATTAAGTTTTTGGTATGAGTAAAAATTTTTGAAAATAGGTATTTTTTTATCCGAGGAAACCCAAGTAATCCTTTAAACTTGTTTCACAAGTCGGTGAGAAGAAATTCTCCGAAACTGTTGGACCGAACAACTTGACATTTTCACACGATCTTTTTAAAAATATTTTTCAGGTCATTATCGAAGGCATAAGAAGTTCGATAATACTTTTAAGTGAAATTTGTTTTTGATAAAAAACGAATTTTTCAGGAGCCAACATTTCCGATTAAAACAAAATTGTTGTTAATACTTCGATCATTTGCATCGGTTATTCAACTACAGCCATAATTATAAAGAGTTTTGGTTTTTGGATTGGATTTTGAAACTAACATCGTTTTAAACAGAAAAATCTTCCTCACCGCCGGATATATTTTATAGGAGATTCTCGTGGAGATTGGTTATGGCATCGAAGGATTTCAAGTTAAAAAATAAAACGTTTTCAAGAAATTTTCGATAAACTCAATTTTTCTGCCTAAGAAATGGATATCACCACTTGAATAAGAGCGGTTGTTATGAAACTATACAGTAAGTATGTATATACTACTGAAAACAGCAACATACTATACACTACTGCGTCCAAAAAATAAGGTGACATTTGAATTAATCTGCGCGCGTCGAAGGATTTGGAGAATAATTTTTTTTTAGGTTGGTAGTACTGTCAGTCACATTTATGTCAAATTTCATGTCAAAATATTCATTAGTGTTTGAGATACGTGTCGTTTTGTGAGCTGCTAAAAGTGAGTTTTTCGTTTTTTGCGATGTCGAAATTTGTTGCGCAAAGAATTTGCATTAAATTTTGTTTAGAATCAATTTTCTGCTGCGGATACGTTGAGGATGGTGCAGAAAGCCTTTGGTGATGAGGCTATGTCTAAAAAAATGTTTACAAGTGGTATAGTGAGTTCCAAGCCGGCCGTGAACGTGTCGAAGACGAAGAGCGTCCAGGGCGACCATCAACCTCAACCGACGAAACTCACGTTCAACAAATCAAAGATTTGGTGTTAAAAACCGTCGATTAACAATTAGAGACTTTGCTGATGAAGTTGGCATATCGAAAGGCTCAGCCAATACCATTTTGAAGGATGTTTTGGGCCTCAAGCGTGTCAAATCTCGACTGGTACCGAAAACATTGAATTTTTTGGAAAAAAAAGGCGTCGCGTTGAAGTGTGTGAAACGATGCTCTCCGACTACCAGAGTGTCATGAAATTTATATAACTGGCGATGAGACTTGGACCTATGCTTACGACCCCGAAACAACCGATCAATCGAGCGAATATCGTGCCAAAAGAGAGCCGAGACCGAAAAAATTGCGCCTAAGTCGCTCAAAAATCAAGGTCATGTTGACGGTTTTCTTCGATTATCCTGGTGTTGTGCATTATGAATTCCTTACAACCGGTCAAACAGTCAACAAGGAATATTATTTGAATGTTATGCGTCGTTTGCGTAACGCTATCCGCCTAAAAAGGGCGGAATTGTGGAAAGACAATTCTTGGTTTTTACACCACGATAATGCACCATCCCATACTGCCCTCGTAGTTCGTGATCATTTCGCCAAAAACTCAACCCATATCGTTCCGCAACCACCGTATTCACCTGATCTGGCGCCGTGCGACTTCTGGCTGTTCACCAAGCTCAAAAGACCGCTCCGGGGACACCGTTTTTAAACGATAGAGGAGATTCAAGCCGCAGCGAAGACGGAACTGAAGGCCATCCCGCAAAGTGACTACAACCAGTGTTTCGAAGATTGGAAAATCCGTTGGTATAAGTGTATTGCATCGGGAGGGGATTACTTAAAAAAAAAATTCAAAATAAATACAAGGTCACCTTATTTTTTGGGCACAGTAATATATATACAAATAGTTTTAACGAGGTTTGCTGGCCAACCCACTCTTGACCTTGTTAATACCTATAGAGTTGAGAGATAACTAATATGCTAAGAATTACTAGCAAGCAAAGCATTTCTGTACAAAAAATTCTATTGAACAAATCAAATTAAATTTGGTTCGTTGTAGCTCATTGAGCACTTCGTGGAATTACTGCGCTTATTCATTTCTGACTATTCTTATCAGACACAGTGAGCTCTGTATTTTTGTAGCGTATAAAGGTTGCGAATAAACCGATATTTCTATAATTTTAATTTCATACTTTCTTTCTTCCTTTCTATGTCTTTTTTTTTGTTGCTTTTTAGTGCCATCGAAGCACTTGCCACAGCATGTTGGCTTGCGTATTGAGCAGATTTCAGTATTTTGTTATATGAAATTGCTGCACTGTGATCAGCTGCACAATATAAAAATCTTAACAATGCCCTCGCATGGCTTTTTATTACGAAAATAAATATTTTTAAAGCATATCTCTTACAACCTGATACAATTGAACTTTGGCTTCAGCGAAATAACACGGCCAAAAAGCAGCATAAAAACGAGGCACTAACAAAGGCTAGAAAATCCATCAAATTCATGTGCAACATCACTCATATCAAATTATAAAATTTTCAGCATTGCAACCGAGCGCCAGAATACCGTCAATGTGCGGCATAAAGTTCAATAAAGTGCGCGCGTGTGTGTGTGAGTGCAAGGCGGAAATTGACAGATGCCAAAATGTATGTTCACAGTGAATGAATTGTTATAGCAGAATGTCAAATAATTTGATCAAATTTTTCAAATTCGCATGAATGTACGATGTACACACATACGGATATATGTACACACATATACATATTTGTAATATATCTACATATGAATTTATGTGGCAACAAGCAAATGTAAGCGCCGAAGTGAAGAACTTTGCGGAAGAAAGTAAGAATGCAGCGGCTATAGCTTGAGTGCAAGCTGAGGGTTGGTGGGGCATGGCGCAAGAAGGAAACGAAAATGATGGACAAGTGACAGGATTGGTTGAAAATCATTTTTTGTTTAATAATTTACTTCAAATTATTATTTTTTAATGTAATTTTTTTTTATTTTATTGCCTTCATTTCCTATTTACTCTTATTGCCTTTATCTCCCATATATTTGCATCACAGCCCATATGCCATCACCTCGCTTCTGCATGCATTGGCGACACATAACGATGATGCAACATGGCGACATGAATTGCATCAACGGTTACGTGCCACAAACACTAAATAAAAGTACCGCTAAACTTAATATGCATAAGCAAGTGTGTATGTGTGTGTGTGTACAATTGCAACAAATGCGACATGTTTGGCATACTATTCTTTTGGCAGCGACAGCACCCAGCAGGCAACATGCAACACACACACGCATACACAGACAGCCGAGCGCATTAGCGACAACGCCATTTAATTCTCAATTTTGCAAAACTTTTTTTTTACCTTTTCTTAACTTAATTTTGGTTTTTCTTTTTTTTTTTTTTTTTTGGTTTTGCTCGCTTGCCTTGCACACTGATAAGCGAACGCTTAAAAGCTTTGACGCTGTGACTGACGTTGATGGCGTTTGTTGTGGCATGCGGTGCACGATCGATGCTTTGAGCGACAGCAAATTTGGGACAATTGCCTTTGATTGCTAAGGATGGATTGCTAAGCGACAAAAAGCAGAAATAAAGCTAAATTCGACAAGACAAAAATGGCACCAAATTACAACAATAATGATAAATTTTGACGGAAAGTTTAAAAATTAAAGAAATGGCAGGATAGTATTCGTAATGCAAATATGACCAACCCATATTGATTGACGGACTCTAATATCAACAGAAGTCCCTAAAAGCTCTTCGTTTATAGCGCCATATGAACAGAAAACAGGAAAATTGAAGCAGGCTGCAGCTCTAGTGCATCAATCTTGAGAGAAACCGGTTCAAAAACCAGAAAGATTCAAAATCCTCGAGGAAAGTTGTTATGGCAGAGTAAGCAGATATGTTATATGTGTATCTTTTAACTGGTGATCCAAGGAAAGGTACCTTTTTTAAAGCTTTTTCTGAAAGAACACGCGTGAGTCTTATCATGCTCTCAGATTTAGTATCGTTTGGCATTTCATCAACATCATCGACCTACTGAGCGTACTATACTCAACACCATCACCCATATTGAGACCCAACATTAATTATCCAAATTCGCCGTTGCTGAGCGGTACACGAGGACCGTGGAGAGCCGATTCAGTGCCGTTCGCATCAACTCGGACAAATGTATGGAACAACTTGGCGCATTTTACGTTGTGATCTTAAAGTGAAAGCATACAAAATACAGCCTGTACTCGACCTTCCTAAGCGACGTCATTTCGCTCTATGGGCTTTACAGTTCCAAGAAGGTCCGACGTTTTCGAGCCAAATTTTGTCCAGCCATGAGGCTCATTTCTGGCTCAATGAGTATGGAAACAAGCAAAATTGCCACATTTAGGACGAAGAGCAACCTAAAGCGATTCAAGAGCTGCCATTTTAAACAGAAAAAAACACGGTTTGGTGTGGTTTGTAGACCGGTGGAATCTTCGATCCATATTTTTTCAAAAATGATGCCGGGTCAAACGTTATCGCACTTGGTAACCGACTATTTCAAGCCTGAAATTGAAACTCGTGATCTCTGCGAACTATCGCATCGATCAATTAAAGGATTTATTGAGAGAACACTTCGGTGAGCAGATAATTTCACGTTTTAAGCCGTTCGGTTAGCCTCAAGATCGTGTCATATGACATCGATAGACTTTCCTGTGGGGATATGAAAAGTTTAGGGTCTATGCGGACAATCCCGATTAAGGCCTTGGAGCAAAACATTACATGTGTCATTCGTCAGTTACCAGTCGAAATGCTCGAACTAGATACCGAAAAATTGGGTTCAACGGATGGACCATCTAAGACGTAGCCGCAGCCAAAACTTGAAAGCGAGAACCTTCAAAAACTAAATGCCAAAGAATGCTCTTTCGAATGATATTAAGCATTTCCCTATCAAATTTGAAGTTTCCATGTTTTTCCTTTAAAAAGTAAAGAACGTAGACCTAGGCATCATATAATTTGATCAGCCAGCATTCAAACTGAATCGGCCGGAAATACAACTTTGAACAATTTATCTCGAAACTATCATTTTCAAAACGATACACACAATTTCTCAGGTTTTATGGACTGATTTACCAGAAAATTGGGAGGTTTTGTAGAACCTAAGCAGAGGCAAGCCGAACTAAACACCACAACAAGAGCTGGACACTTTTACGATATGGCCAGAAACTGTCTCCTATAATATTCTTCTTTCTTTTTTTTGGAGGATGGAGTCATGTGTAGAAGTTCACGCAAGTGAGGAAAGTTCTCTGATCGCCATTCACTTGGGAGTGGCCAGAAACGATTCTTTTACATATGACTCAAGCAGCTCACGACTTCCGGTCTTTGACCAAGTATCCTCTGGGTAGCCTAAGAACATCCGTTTGAAGGCGAGCTAAAGTGAGAAGGCGAAACATCCCCTGCATAGGGTTGTGCGCTGTGTTTGGGACCCGCCACGTAAAAAAACACCCCCAATGAAAAGGAAAAAACAGCCTATAATATATGTCTACAATATACGGACCTAACACCATTCCTCGAAAGCCCTTAGAGGTAAAAAAAATTAAGTTTGCGGACCGGTCCTCTTTGGATTAGCTATCGGGTAGTGTTGCTAAAGTTCGCGACGCCTTTGAAAGCTCATAACTATCAAGGATAACTCAAAGTGACCTCGTAAGGTACAGAATAAGTCAATATCAGAAATATGTATATGACAAGGAGATTATTAACGAGGAGAAATTAATTGAGCTGACCTATATTTGTGGCAATTTTCCAAGATCAATAGAAGCTCTATCGAAAGCTGACAAATAGATCAGTTTCAGTTCCGCTAAAGAATGACGAAAATATTTAAGAAGACAAGGAAGAGGTTGATACAACAGCCAGTTGCTGTCGGATGTGACTCCCAAAATCTTAAACTAGTTGCCGCAAAACGCTGTTTTCAGAGTCGATGTGAAAAATTTCTTCGAAACGATTGAAGCGAATGACTTGAAATTTTCACACGATACATTTTTGAAGTAATAATCGACATAATAATATTTTCGATAGCAATTTCGATTCTTTCGGGAGTCGAAATTTTTGCATAAAAATACAACTTTTTTTTTTAACCATTTTGTGCAAATCAAAATGTTTACTAGTCGTTTAGTCATGAGCTGTACTTATCTATAGTATTAATAATTTTCTTGATTTTTGGACTTGCAATAACTTGAAATTCTCACTGACAGACAACTTTTTTCTGATTTATCCGTTAACTTATCAACACAAGAGTGTGAGTGAATAGTGTGAGCAATATACATTGGTTAAAGGCAGCCTTTGGTGCATTGAAGTCGAATCCAGTGTATAGAAGTTCCAAATCCTGGACAAATTTTATATCGAGTACAAGTTTGAGAAAATACTTTAAGAAAGATATACTACTGTGCCCAAAATATGTGCAAATAAGGTGACATTGTATTTATTTTGAAAATTCTTTATTTATTCTTCCAAATCAATTTCATTCCCTTCAAAGTAATTCCCTCCCGATGCAATGCACTTATACCAACGGATTTTCCAATATTCGAAACACTGGTTGTAGTCACTTCCCGGGATGGCCTTCAGTTCCGTCTTCGCTGCGGTTTGAATCTCCTCTGCCGTATGAAAATGGTGTCCCCGGAGCGGTCTTTTGAGCTTGTTAAACAGCCAGAAGTCGCACGGCGCCAGATCAGGTGAATACGGTGGTTGCGGAACGATATGGGTTGAGTTTTTGGCGAAATGATCACGAATTACGAGGGCAGTATGGGATGGTGCATTATCGTGATGTAAAAACCAAGAATTGTCTTTCCACAATTCCGGCCTTTTTAGGCGGATAGCGTTACGCAAACGACGCATAACGTTCAAATAATATTCCTTGTTGACTGTTTGACCGATTGGAAGGAGTTCCTAATGCACAACACCACGATAATCGAAGAAAACAGTCAACATGACCTTGATTTTTGAGCGACTTTGGCGCGATTTTTTTGGTCTCGGCTCTCTTTTGGCACGATATTCCCTCGATTGATCGGTTGTTTCGGGGTCATAAGGATAGATCCAAGTCTCATCGCCAGTTGCAGTGCATTTCATGACACCCTGGTAGTCGGAAAGCATCGTTTCACACACTTCAACGCGACGCCTTTTTTCCAAAAAATTCAATGTTTTCGGTACCAGTCTAGATTTGACGCGCTTGAGGCCCGAAACATCCTTCGAAATGGTATTGGCTGAGCCTTTCGATATGCCATCTTCATCAGCAAGGTCTCTAATTGTTAATCGACGGTTTTTCAACACCAAATCTTTGATTTGTTGAACGTGAGCTTCGTCGGTTGAGGTTGACGGTCGCCCTGGACGCTCTTCGTCTTCGACACGTTCACGGCCGGCTTGGAACTCACTATACTAGTTGTAAACATTTTTTTTGACATAGCCTCATCACCAAAGGCTTTCTGCACCATTCTCAACGTATCCGCAGCAGAAAATTGATTCCGTAAACAAAATTTAATGCAAATTCTTTGCTCAACAAATTTCGACATCGCAAAAAACGAAAAACTCACTTTTAGCAGCTCACAAAACGATACGTCTCTGAAACACTAATGAATATTTTGACATGAAATTTGACATAAATGTGACTGACAGTACTACCAACCTTAGAAAAATTAATTCTCCAAATCCTTCGACGCGGGCAGTTTAAATTCGAATGTCACCTTATTTTTTGGGCACAGAGTATATGTTCGAACGGATCTCTTAACTTTTGTTGGAAATTAATTAGTTTCTAACACAAAAGCAAAACAAAACGTTTAAGACTAAAACACAAAGCAGAACACATCACTTTCAGCGAATGAAGAACCAAATTTCTTTTGATAAAGCACAAAAAATGTACAAAAACTACAAAACCAAGGGAAATGTAAAATCACAAACCAAAACGTCTTAATTAAAACCGAAATAAAACGTACACCGAGGCTTAACAATAATACCCCCAATCAAAGGTAAGTAGGTCAAAGCAGCATTAAGGAGACAGAGAAACGACAATGTAACAAAGAGTGAAAGGTAGTGCAGCCAGACAGAGCAAATAATGTGAACGAAAGCAAAGTGAAGGACAGAATGAAGGACCATTTTGATGAGGCTAGGTACATATAACACGGGTTCACTTATGTACAGCAAATTAAACAAACATATGTAAAACAAATCACAGAGCAATTTTAATAGGATTAATGGTGTGGGAGAACGTGTATGGATGTTGGGGTTCTCCGGTGCACGCGTGGAATGATAAGTTTTTGATTAATTACACAAAGAGATATGCAAATATTTCAGGAAAAACTGGAGTTTTTTTCTAAAGATCTTACGGGAAAGTAAGGGTTTTCATATGCATGCGAGTTGATATGTACACATAAGGATGCATGTCTGTGTATTCAGCAGCACAGACTAATACTCTTCTCAGTTATTTATCAAACCTTTAGCTTTCATTGGAAAATTTTGCGTTCTGTCGCACCAACCATACATAGCCTTTACCTTTCCCGGAAGCGGAAATAAATTTTAGATACATATGTGCACGCCCCCCAACTCCCCACCATAAGTTGGTGTGGCCCCAACATAATTTGGTGTGGGCGTTTAACTACCTCAACTAAGTGGGCGCCTAACCATATAACCCTTGCTGCGTACAGCAAATCGGCCAACCGGGCATTCATACGCGCACAGTTTCCGTTTGCCGCTGGCTACGGCAGGGATGGGCACAACTCACTGTATCCTTGAACAAAATTTGCTTTATCAGCATATTTGCACACAACAACGCCGCATTTGTAGGCATACATACCCAGCCAAAGGGCTAGTAATGACTGAGCTGCTTTTAGAGGCTGTCTTAGCCGCCTCATTTAACCGAAGGCACGCGCGTAAGACACGCTACGCCAATGGAATACGACACGCTTCCAGTCAACAAGTTTTGCGCTTATCAAATGGCTATAAAGGTAGGAATTATGGCAGCTCTTTTGTTTTCCGTTTATCAGCCTTTTAGAGGAAAATCGATTGCGGAGGCGGAGTCGGCGTCTATTTCACTACTTCACTTCGGTGGTAAAGCAAAACGAGTATATTTCAACATATAAGATGGACTTACATACACTGCATGAAAAAACAGATTCATGGAAAAAAATAAAAATTAATAGAGGATAAATAATACCAATAAATAATATAAACAGCAATAATTTAATAAAAATAAATCTTTCTCAACTTGGTCCAGGGAGAAATTTTTTGGGATTTTTGGAATTGATTAGTCGCTATGATTCAATCCTTAGTCAGCATTTGGAAAGAATTAGAGCTTCTCAAGAATCACATTAACGTTTGCAAGGCTACTATCTTAAACTCAAAGCGACCTCGACTTGGCTCTTGAAAAGTTCCAGGAAGATCCGACGTTTCCGAGCCAAATTTTGTTCAGCGATGAGGCCCATTTCTGGCTCAATGGGTACGTAATCAAGCAAAATTTCCGCATTTCGGACGAAGAGAAACCTGAAGAGATTCAAGAGCTGCCATTTTATCCACAAAAAACCGCGATATGAAGCGATTTGTAGGCAGATGGCGACCGTTAAATCACCATGATAACCGTCTATTTGATGACTGAAATTGAAGCAATGATCTCGGCGACATTTGGTTTAAACAAGACTTTCCACACATCGCATCAAACAATGGATTTATTGATAGAACACTTGGGCAGGTCGATTGGCCACCAAGATTGTGTGATAAAACACCGTTAGACTTCTTCTGGTGGAAATATGTAAAGTCTAAAGTCTATGCGGACAATCCCGCTTCGATTCAGATCGTGGAACAAAACAACACGCGTGTCATTCGCCAGTTAGAAGACAATATGTTCGAACGAGTCACCGAAAAATTGGGACTCATCGGATGGACCATTTGAGATGTAACCGCGGCCAACATTTGAAAGACATAATCTTAAAAAAATAAATGGCAAGAAAGTAGTTTCGAATGATAATGAACATTCTCCATTAAATTTGAAGTGTTTGATCTTTTTTCTACGTGTACAGCGCGGTGAGCTGAGTCAATTTAGCCAAGGCCATCTGTTTGTATACTACTGTGACAAAAAAATAAGGTGACATTTGCATTTAAACTGCGCGCGTCGAAGGATTTGGAGAATTATATTTTTTTTAGGTTGGTAGTACTGTCAGTCACATTTATGTTAAATTTCATGTCAAAATATTCATTAGTGTTTGAGATGCGTGTCGTTTTGTGAGCTGCTAAAAGTGAGTTTTTCGTTTTTTGCGTTGTCGAAATTTTTTGAGCAATGAATTTGCATTAAGTTTTGTTTACGGAATCAATTTTCTGCTGCGGATACGTTGAGGATGGTGCAGAAAGCCTTTGGTGATGAGGCTATGTCTAAAAAAAATGTTTATGTGTAGTGAGTTCCAAGCCGGCCGTGAACATGTCGAAGACGAAGAGCGTCCAGGGCGACCATCAACCTCAACCGACAAAGCTCACGTTCAACAAATCAAAGATTTGGTGTTGAAAAACCGTCGATTAACAATTGGAAACCTTGCTAATGAAGTTGGCATATCGAAAGGCTCAGCCAATACCATTTTGAAGGATGTTTTGGGCCTCAAGCGCGTCAAATCTCGACTGGTACCGAAAACATTGAATTTTTTGGAAAAAAGGCGTCGCTTGAAGTGTGTGAAACGATGCTTTCCGACGACCAGGGTGTCATGATATGCATTATAACTGGCGAGAGACTTGGCTCTATGCTTACGACCCCGAAACAACTATCGAGCGAATATCGTGCCATAAGAGAGCCGAGACCAAAAAAATCGCGCCAAAGTCGCTCAAAAATCAAGGTCATGTTGACTGTTTTCTTCGATTATCATGGTGTTGTGCATTATGAATTCCTTCCAACCGGTCAAACAGTAAACAAGGAATATTATTTGAACGTTATGCGTCGTTTGCGTAACGCTACCCGTCTAAAAACGCCGGAATTGTGGAAAGACAATTCTTGGTTTTTACACCACGATAATGCACCGTCCCATACTGCCCTCGTAATTCGTGATCATTTCGCCAAAAACTCAACCCATATCGTTCCGCAACCATCGTATTCACCTGATCTGGCGCCGTGCGACTTCTGGCTGTTCACCAAGCTCAAAAGACTGCTCCGGGGACACCGTTTTTATATGATAGAGGAGATTCAAGCCGCAGCGAAGACGGAACTGAAGGCCATCCCGGAAAGTGACTACAACCAGTGTTTCGAAGATTGGAAAATCGGTTGGCATAAATGCATTGCATCGGGAGGGAATTACTTTGAAGGGGATGAAATTGATTTGGAAGAATAAATAAAGAATTTTCAAAATAAATACAATGTCACCTTATTTTTTGGGCACAGTAGCATATGCGAACTAATTCCTCAGTTTTTGAAATGTCGATCTGCAATTTTACACACACCCTTTTTTCCCCAACAATTTGCTTATTTGTCGGAACCACCGATATCGGACATCTATAGTGTATAGTTGCCATTGAAACTGAACTATCGAAATCAAGTGCTTGTATGGAAAAATAAAATTTAATAAAATTTCAATATCAAAGCAACGGCTTCCCAGCAGTGTTAGCTTTTGAATTTTCTTTCCCTTGGTATTGGAGTCTACATCCGTTTTATTTCGTGACTATTTTGAATCTTTTTAGAAGCTATCTTTTACCATTTCGCTTCTATATTATGACAATATGTGAAACAAGTTATGTCCCTGAACCCACAGATGTATATTGGTCACGTACTTATCGTACTAAGAAAGCCGATGAATACTCTTTCATACGAAGAGTCCCAGAAAAACAGACATGACTTGCGCAATTAAATCTTTCATGCGGATATGTTCGACAGCCTCCATCAAACCCCTAACTTAAACTCTAAAGAGCACCTTTAGAGCTTCCTCTAGTATATGTCGTTCAAAATTAACCTCTAAGCTGTTCTGCAAAGGCGAATAGTTTGGGAAATATGTCGAACGACAAAACTGAATTGCTCTCCAATTAGCCACCTTTAAACTCTGTCGAATCTGCGATTATTCGCCAAACGCTTTTGCATCATTCATTCATATCTTCTACGCTTCGGCGATTCTTCTTGTTGTTGACCGCTGTTCTGCTTCTGCTTCGGCGCCATTGACTCGTCCATTAGTTCAGCTGGTTGTTTGGTGTTTGTCTCGCCGGCGTTAGCTCATCGTCACGCATTACTTAAGGCATTACTCGTATATCATTGCAAATTGGCGGCCGCATATGGCGCAGCTGCTCACGCTTCTAATTCCAGCTATGCTGCTCACGCGTGTGTGCATATCTTTTGCAACGCTTACCTATTCAATAAAAAGGTTGCGTTGTTATTGTTGTTGTACATTTGGTATTTGAAAAACTGTTGTCTAAACAAAAGGTGTTTACGGCCTTAGTTTTCGCATTTGCCTCGTTTCTGTTTCTTCACCTTCTTCTTCTGCGGCGCTTTTGCGTTAATGTTTATTGCCAGCGTTGATTTTTTGTTGTTTTTGCATTCATTGGAATAATTAGTCATTTTTCACATTTAAATTTGATGCTTTAATTTGGTTTGCTTAAAAAGTTTTTACGATAAACAAAAGCGAAAGACTTGTTTGGCGGTCTGTGCACATACATGCGTGTTTATGTGTGTGTGTGTGTATGTACATATGTATGCATTTGTGATAAAGAAAATATTCCGCGTTTGTTCATAATTTCGTCAGCATTTTTAAATACATTTTTAATGTGGGAATTTTTTACTCAAGAATATTTGTTTTGTTTGAAAGAGAAGCGCAAGGATATAAACACATTAATGCCAACCTACACGAGCTGTTTTGAAAACCATAATTTTCTAAACATGAATATTTATTGCGCTTGGCATTGTTTTTTTATTTATTTTTTATTGCACAGAACTGCAAAACAATTTTCATTTTCAAAAAGTTAAAAAAAAAAATATTTTTTTTTAGGAAACAAATTTTACTGCCACAGATTGAGCGAGTTTTACAGATAGTTTGAATGTATGTTGTCGTTCCAAAAACTAGGAAGATTTGGATATATTTTTAGAAACCAGAACTTCGCTCCGAGACATAGATTTTTCAGATTAAATTAAGTATTTTAAAATTATAAGCAAAGTCTTACTATTTTTTGCCCATAATAGTATACACTTTACAGGGTCTCCGGTCTCCGACGTTTGTTTTTGGATTTTTGGTTTTTACTCATCGTGGCAATATTAAAGGCATATTAAGGGTATAAATATTACAACTAAGCAGCTTAAAACACAGATAAACACACCAACTAAGTCTTGAAGTCTGACTCAGAAACAAGCTGTCGAACTCGTCTTAATTGTCTTGCGCTTGTCAGCTGACGTGGCCAAACATTGATAATTGCTTGTATTTGATATTTGAAAATTACATATTTACTTACACACGCACACACATACAGGTGTCATATTAAAGAAAAAATAGCAAATATTCGCACACAACGAGCGACCTGTTGCCGGACGACCGAAACCAGCTGTTGCCACGTTGTTGGGCTTTTGCTTTTGCTGTAACAATTTGAATGGCAAACAATTAAGATACAAAAAGCAGAATTTCCTTTTTGAGAAAACAAGAAAACTCAACTGTGAACACAAAACACTACGTGTTGACAACTCGCAAGCGAATAGAGTTGAAGAAAGCAAGAAGAAAAAATGAAAATCAAGCTAATAATCGTAAGCCTAGTGCATGAAGGCGGAGCAGAGAGAGGAGCAGAATAGTAACAATAACAAGAAAGAAACAACGATACAAGGTTCTCCAACTATACAACGAGGCTGTTTTGGCTGTTGACTTTACAGATGCAGTGTAGGCTGCTGGCTGTGTAAGAGGCAACAAGAGGCATTACATACACATATAGAATCACATTTACACACACACACGCAACTTCGGCTTGAAGTCAAATATGAAATTATAAACTGAATGGATGAATTACGAAGTTCGTTTTTAATTCATTGCAAGAGACACTTCTAGAATAAATATAAGTACTATGGAGAAATTGGAATGCAAATGGAATTATTAAAAATATGCTACATAAATAGTAAGTATGCGACTGGAGGCTGCTAATGAAAAAACTATGTGAATTTATTAAAATAAAGAAGTCCAAAAATTATAACGTACAGTATCTGGTGTATAGATTTTAAAATATTGGAAATGTAAAATAATTCCCTAACAGAGTTGCCACATGTGTGCAAATAAATACAAATTTACTAAGTTAAAAAACTTAAATTAGTCAATTTAAATCATAAACTCGTATTATTTTACTTTGAAAAAATATTAGGGTGTTGCCACCTTTTTCCATAATAAAACTAAACAAAATATGTTTGAAAATAATCTGCTTAAATATTAATTACGCCAATAGGGTTCGAACTTTCAATAAATAAATATAATCATATTTTAGAATAAGGTTGCCAGATGTGTAAAACACAAACATTTCACATAAAAAAATTGCGAACAAATTAGAAAGGTTGCAAGGCAATAGTTTAATTAGAAAAGTAAGAAATAGGGTTGCCACATTTTTAGGTAACAAATAGAGGAAATGGCTTCAATATACCGCTTTAATATTAGTTAAGTCAATAGTGTGCGAACTTGAATAAGGTTGCCAGATGTGTAAAACACACACATTTGACATAAACAATTTGCGAACAAATTTGAAAGGTTGCTAAGCACTAGACTTTAGGTTTACTTTGTGAATAAATTT
Source organism: Bactrocera zonata (assembly GCA_037783105.1). Classification (NCBI taxonomy): domain Eukaryota; kingdom Metazoa; phylum Arthropoda; class Insecta; order Diptera; family Tephritidae; genus Bactrocera; species Bactrocera zonata. The sequence goes on along the minus strand of JBAWJQ010002572.1, from coordinate 301,279 downwards.
TAAAATATTTTAAATACAAAATAATTACCTAATAGTTGCCAGATGTGCGCAAATAAATAAAAATATATAAAATTAAAAAGTTGAAATTAGTGAGTTTAAACCATACACTCGTATCATTTTACATCAAAAAAAATTATTAGTGTTACAACCTTTTTCGATAATGAAACTAAAAAAAAATTTTTGAATAATCTACTTAAATAGTAATAACGGCAACAGTGCGAACTTGAAATAAATAAATAGTATTATATTTTAGAATAAGGTTGCCAGATGTCTAAAACACACACTTAGACGTAAAGAATTTTCAATAATCCATTTAAATATTAATTAAGTCAATAGTGTGCAAATTTGAAATAAATAAATATAATTATATTTTAAAATAAGGTTGCCAGATTTGTAAAACACACCAATTTAACATAAAAAATTTGCGAACAAATTTGAAAGGCTGATAGGCACTAGTAAAAAAGCTGGCATTTAGTTTAATTGAAAAAGTAAGATATAGGGTTGCCACATTTTTAGTTAACAAATACATAGAAGGTATGGCATGTTCAATATGCCGCTTACATATTAAGTGAACTATGAATATAGCAACTAGCAACTAATAGAAAAATATAAGTTATAAGGTTGCCATGTGTCTAAAATATTTCTCTTTGAAAAGTGTTTGAATTAATCTAAAAGTAATTTTTAAAAGTTCTAAGCAAGATATCATTAAGTTTAATTGATAAAAAATTTAGGGTTGCCACCTTAATTGAAAAAGAATTTTAGAGTTGCCACTATTTTTATATCAACACAAATAATAAAAGGGTAAATATTATTTTTTTGCCTTAATATTAGGTCTACCACGAATTTTTCAAAAAAAAAAAAAAAATAGTGATTGCCTACGAAGTTCAAAAAAATTTTGTGCATAAAACTAGAAGAACTAAGAAAGCCACATATAATGCCAACTATTGGCGTAAACAAATATAAAATATGGATTTCAATACATTCAAATTTAATAACTGAAAATTACTAAACAATAAAAATCTAAAATTTTAAAAAAGGGTTGCCACATCACTTACAAGTTCAATATTTCCAAACATTTTTACTCTGCTGGTGGCCAACAATACGTTAAAGACATAATTGAGTTCACATATAGTATATAGTACTACGAGGTTTGACAATTAAGTAATGAGACTGATTTTATTGCCGCGCTTGTGGCAAGCCTGTGACCTTGAAATTTTTCCGGCATCCCTCCCCTCTCCATTGATATATGTACCATCGCTCTAGCTTGTTTAGTTCGCCTGCTGCGTCAAGTTGAGTAGACGTGTGTTTGTAGTGCTCGTCACGAAAATGGAAAAACGAAATCAAGCACCAGATTGGGCGAAACAGCTTCGGAAACGTACGCTAGAATTGTAAGAGTGTATGGTCATAGTGCTCTTAGACCTGGAAACCAAACGCCAAAGTTCACAATGGATGTCTCCGCGCGACCCCCGTCCGAAAAAAGCTCGCATCAGCAAGTCGAAGGAGAAAACGATGATTATTGCCTTTTTTGACAGCCGTGGAATCGTCCACAAAAAATTCGTTCCACCGGGGAAAACTGTGAATCAAGTCTCCTATTGCGAAGTACTCGAAAGATTGAGAACGAGTCAACAGGGTGCGCCCAGACATCGCTCGTAACTGGATCCTTCATCACGACAACGCGCCGTGCCACACCGCCCTCAGTGTGTCCCAGTATTTGGCCTCTAAAGGGATCGCCGTGTTGCAACAGCCGCCTTATTCGCCCGCCATGTCACCCTGTGACCCCTAAAACAAAATCGGTGGTCAAAGGAACCCATTTTGAGTCGATTATGAGCATCCAGGCGGCCGTGACGAGGGTACTCGCGGACATCCCAGTCGTAGCGTTCCAGAAATGTTACGAAGCATGGAAAACGCGCTGGAATCGCTGTATAGCTGTCCAAGGTGACTACTTTGAATGGGATGGCAGAGTTGTAGAATAATTTTCAAATATATGGTTTTTATGGAATCAGTCTCATTACTTAATTGTCATACCTCATGTTTTATTTTATAAACCCAAAAATTTTAATTAAAAATAATTTGCAAAATTTCGTATCCCAAAAACCAAATTGAAAAATTTTTTTCAAATTCAATCTTAAAAAGTCTTTGTAGAGGAAATTTTCTTATTTGAAGAGGCATATTCATGAAATTCGCCATGGATCATTACTCTGACTAATGGCATAACCTTTAAAGAAATTGTTCAGATTGGACCAATATAGCATATAGACGCCATACAAACTGAACGATGGAAATAAGGTGCCTGTATAGAATCTTATTGTATTATAGCCTCAGTGCAACCGAACTTTTTCTTGTTTTAATAATAAACTGAAAGTTTTCAGCGCAACGAAAACTTATAATTATTTATATTTGATAAGGGTTGCCAACGCATATGCTAACAAAATTGTATTTATTTTCATTTACTTCTAGCAACTCAACGTACATACATACATACATATATTTGCATAACAGAAACCTTCTTCATAATTCTAATCCCTAAACCGAAGCGTAAATGGGGCTTATATTACATATTAAATTTACGCGCATGTAACGAATGACCTTGAGCCACAACAGATAGAGCGAGGAGAGAATTAACGATGCTAACATTACAATGTAGAAGCGGCTTTCCAGCTGCAGCAGCGACGACAGGGCATATCAGCTAACTGGGCGTGAATAACTTTAAACTGAAAAGCTGTAAACAGCGAGGCAAAGAGAAAGTGTCAGCGGGCAGCCGAGGGGGGGCCTGAGCAGTCAAGCCCGCAACAGCTGAAGAAAATAAAGTGGTAATAACTTGCTTATCGGAAAGGCAGCATAATAAGCAATTTGCCAAGTTTCAAGCACGTCTAGAACAACAAATAAAACTACACAAACACACACACACATGTACTACATGTATGTACGCTTGATGTGTATTTTGCGCTATAAAAACACAGCATGAAATTTAATGAAGAGGCAACTAAAACGGCAAACTCAATCGAGTGGTGAATGTAAACATTACCTGCTGGAATTGCAGCTAGAAGTCGAAAGCAGCTTAAGATGCTGCTGCTGCTGCTTCACTGTTTATTTAGGCGATAATAACTGCCTGCATACACACGTACACATGTTTGTGTGTAAGTGTGCGTTCGAGTGGTATGAAGTGGTTGCCAACATTCAACAGCTTTGTGTTTACTGTTATAAAAATATACTGCTTGCCTTGGTGTGGCATTGGCCTAAGCAATGAAAGACCGCTCCATCGGCACAACCAGTAGCAGCAACATAAATATACATACACACATATATACATTTGCACTCAATGATGACTAGGTTGCCGCGAGTATGTGTGTTAGTGTCGAGTATGTGTGTTAGTGTCGAATATGTGTGCTTGTGTGCGCACTCATCTGGTTCACTCAATTCCTCACACATCTCTCGCTGCAGAGCCATGCTTTATCTGCTTAAACTTGACTTCATCATCGACGCTATTTATAGCTGCGCACACAAAGCCGTTAGAAAAGTCTGGCAAGCAAGTGTTCGAGTTGTGCTAAGCATAACAACAACAAACACCACACTGTGTGCGATAGATAAAAGAAGTCTTCAAGTGCGTTAGTTAGTAGCGCTAACTTAATTAAGTTATGGTTTCGGTTTTCAGCCAAGAGAGTATTAAAAATATCCACAATGTAATTTGAATGCAACTTCGTGGTATGCCCTGCTTAGCTTGTGTTCCGAAACCTGAGGTGTTCTTCTAAGGTACATTGCTTCAAACAACCATTCAAGGTCCATTTTAGAGAAAATTTTAGTTATGCGGGAAGTGTTTAGAATTCAACGGCAATTTGAAATTTTAATTTTCAGCGGTTTGGAGAGTTCAATTGTCAAATATTTTTCATTGTGTTGATAACCCAAAGTACGATAAAAATGGGTTAGCGTTAGCTGTGTTTTTAGGAGCTTGGTGATTTTCGTTTGTGAAAAACTCACACTTCGTTGCTTTTCGTAAATTCTTGACCAAAAACAATGCGATGCTCCACCCTCCATGAGATGAAAACCGTTGAAAGTGCGTTCTCAAAAATCGAGTTAACGAGTGCTTTCGAAGATTGGAAAAAGCTTAATACCGAATGGAGACTATTTTGAATGCGACAGCAATGTAGACAAATAAATAAATGTTTTTTTTCTCTTTAAACGAAAATTCCCGATATTTTTGAAGCATGAGATGACAAGTGCATCCAAGCCTCTCTCCACCTGATCCAACACAGTGGAGGCCCTCCTTTTCCTCTTCGTCCACCGAGGAGTACTGCGTCGAATACTCTAAGAACCGGAGCTGTTTTCATCCATTCGGACAACATGACCTGGCCAGCGCTGTCTCTTAATTCCCTGAACTATGTCAATGTCGCCGTATATCTTGTGCAGCTCATCGTTAAAACGACTGCGTTATTCGCTGTTGCCAATGCGCAAAGGACCATAAACCTTCCGAAAAATCTCAAAAGACCGACTCATCAAATAATGTCGTTGTACATGCCTCCACACCATACAGCCGGACGGCGATAATGCCAAGATCAAGCGATTTAACGCCTTTGTTTATTTTCTATACGGATAAGTTAAAACAAAGGTTCACGTCAATCAACAAGCAAGGTTCGAGGAGCTCGAAAACAACATTGAACAACAACAAACCATAGTAAACACACATTTTTTGACAGGATTCGTATACGTCAGTTGATAACTTTTTAGAGTAGAAGTTTTTGTTAATTTCCCGATTAGGATAGTAAGATTCCGATAAGTAGTCATCGAGGTCATCCAACGGTAGGCTGTTTCCACAAGTTTAACCTGCTACAGTATCCAGAACGAAGCTGAGCAAGGTTCACTGTCGATTCTTATGGCAACTCGAACTCGTTGTCTGCAATGGGTGGTAGTCTGACTCCAAATACGCTATTCACTAAGAGGGATTCGGTGAAGGTCTTTATGGCTCAACTGTGAATGGCGGTCAGTGCATGTCTGAAGATATTTGCGTCCGAAAGTCTGGTCGGCGTTATACCTAATGTCGGCAACGTAGTAGGGGAAAGACCTCTTGATGCTCCTAAGATGCGGATCGGCTTTAAACAGTCACCTGCTGATTTCTACGAAAACACCCAGCAGAAACTGCTTGATAAGGAGTTCCATAAGCTTCTCAAGCGAAAGCATAGTTCTGGCGGGTCTGAAGTTTCCTCAGCTGCGTACCACTGCATTCAGGCGACCATATTCGTGTGGCGTAGTTAAGTACCGCCATGCCGATTGCCATGTAAGTTGCCAACCACATTTCTTTCTCCTTTCCCCATGTGCTGCCGGCTAGCGGCTTTAGGATTTTGTTGTGGGTCTGTACTTTGGCAACAATCGCGGTCGTGTGAGGTGTGAGGTGTGAAGGAGCATAGACTGTCGAGTGTCACACCTAAAATCTTAATGTCAGACTGCGTTCACCGTCTTCCCATGCCCATTTCACCACGTCCAAACTTAGCATACCAATCCTTGGTGGTTGATTTTCCTGTGACAGTATCCGGAAACTCGTCCTCAAGCCAAGTTTTTGCTTCAACTGTATATTTTCCCTTCATAAAGTAATACGTAGGTTGCTATATATATTTCTGGACGAGGCAACACTAAGTATTGCCAGGTGCAATCTGACATTTCCATTGGAAAGTTTGACATTTTTTAGCATAACATCACTCAGAATGTTTTGTCATTTAATCGTGAATTGTTTTATTTACAAAGAATTAAAAAATTCATCTCGGCCAAAAAATGGAATTAACTCGTGAACATTTTCGTGCGATCATTTTTCACAACTTTCGACGTGGATTATCACAACAAGAGTGCATCGATGAACTAAAATCTTTGTGTGGCTATGAAGCACCATCCTATAGCACTGTGAAAAACTGGTACAACGAATTCAATCGTGGCCGACGCTCGCTCAAAGACGAATTCCGTGAAGGTCGTCCAAAAACAGCCGTTGTGCCAGAAAACATCGATGCCGTACGTGAACTGATAATGCAAGACCGTCATGTAACATACCTTCAGATAGAGGCATGCCTATGCATTTTTCCCACCAGCATACATTCGATATTGCATGAACACCTGGCCGTAAAAAAGGTTTGTTCTCGTTGGATCCCGCACAATTTGACAATCGCTCAAAAAAAAGGCTCGTGTGGATTGGTGTAAAGAAATGCTGAAAAAATACGATCGCGGTGCTTCAAAAGACGTTTATAAGATCGTCACAGGTGACGAATCATGGATCTATGCGCATGAGCCCGAAACAAAACAGCAATCGACCGTGTGGGTCTTCCAAGACGAGCCAAATCCAACGACAAAACAAAAACAAAAAAAAAACCATTTTCGTTGATAAATATGCCTATTTTCATTATTAGGCCAGAAATATATATAGCAGCCCTCGTATTTCCCTTCAAAAAGTAATATATCAACACGCGAAATGACTTTTCATCAGTTTTTTTCACAATAACAAAAGTTACCTCCCTCAAAATGATATAATTCGCAAACTGTTGAACCGACAGTAACTAAACGTCATATGGATTTAATTTTAGCAATGTCTTCATATGTCAGGCGAACTTTTCAATTGACCTATTAGCTGTTCAAGTGAGTTTCAGCGTTTTTGAATCAACTCTACGACTTAACGACGGAGTTCTAGATCTTCACAGTTATTTATTTATTGTATGGCTTATTTTTCTTTGTTGGAATTAGCATGCAATTAATTTTCGTTTGATTTACTATTACTAGTTCCCAGCAAGCAGCGTAGCTTAGGTTGGTTTCTAGGAGTTACTAAGAGGAATGTTTACTTTTTGCAAGTACTGTATTTTGCGTCATTTGGATAAACAACTATTTATGTAAATAATATACTTGTACGTTTGCGTAAATAAAATACAATAATACATATACATACATATGTATGTACATATGTAGCTACAGTGCTTACGGATAGCTTTGTGTGGTGGAAACTTACTGCGGCAAAGGCGCTGCGCACTTAATTCTTGATAATTTCAAATACTTTCGCCGATATATAAGACTGCACGAATTGTTGTTGTAAACAATACATATAGGTTATTTGATTTTGTTTATCACGCTGCACTGCGTTGTTGTTGTTCTGTTGGTATTTGCAATTAGTCACATTTCAATTATTTATTTAGCATTTTTTTCACTATTTCTTGCTTTAACTTCAAGCTTGCACTTACACAGAAAACCACAACACTGCCGTATTTTTATATAAACGAATTTCAAATAGTTTATCAGCAGCAAGCTGTATTTCAGATTCTATTTTTTTCAAGAATATTTATATAATTATTTACTTAGCACAATTTAACAATATTTGCTTACACACACACTTTACTTAACTTTACATAATTCCCGCGAGCGCTGCAACACACACTTGCGACGCGTCACTTCAAACATGCGATTAAATCCCACAAACGCCTGCATTGATCAGCAGCGCTTATCTACGCTTTTTGTTGTTGTTGTTATACACAAAGTTAACACTTTCTTTTCGCTGCTTTACTAGATAAACATTAACACCCTTTTGATTGACACACAAACCCATGCCGCGGCGCAGCTAATGCTAACTATTGCATAAAGGTGGCAACGCCAAACACAAACTATAACACCAAGCAGCTTATCAAACGCTGATAATCAGCGCTGAGTGGGAGTGAATCATAGCCACATACATGTAGGTAGGTGTAGACTACCTCTTGGTTTGTTAAACGAACGCGACGCGGCCAACTTATCTTGAGAGCGGATTGTAGAAGGCAAGACGTGCGCGCACCAAACAATTTATGATTAATACCAGCATTTGCACTAAACATGCACAGGTAGATTACAGAGTGTTCAATAACTGTAGATAAGTACGGGTCTGTGTTCGTCAACACGATCGACGCGCTTCGCCAGCGATTGACTCCAAACGCCGCAAAATAATCCGACATACTGACCGCCACCGGCAACAGCGCACGAACGCGCTGTTTGATTGGGCAGCGTCGTGTTGTTTGTGTTTTGCATGAAGTTGGCTGCGCTTCGGCCATACCGGCACATACGACCGACACAGCTGTGCGCGATAGCGAGCGAGCGAAGCCCGTGGCTGTTTCAAATTCAAAATACAAACTTTATTTATTACTTTATTTATTTATTTATTTGCTTCTTATGCAAATATGTTTGGTTGGATGTACAGCAAGATTGCGCGTAATCTCAAGCAGTTCCCACTTTGATTGATCGTCAACACTTCGGGTTGTACTAAACTGTGGCTGACTTTGTATAATTCTTGTTGTTGATGATGTCAACAGGAAGGCAAAAACCGCGGATTTAGAGGATTTGCAGTGGACACTTTTATGGCCGATTCACATCTAACTTTACAAGCTTTGCTTAACAAATTCATACATTTTAACGAAGCGCAGAAAGCGGGGTATACCAGCGTTAATGCTTTCCTTTTCGTACTCCTCTCTAATAAAGAAATGTTTTAGTAAATAAATATGACTTTTGTTTGGAAAAGCGTGAAAAGAAGCTTAGAGTTACCCAATATTTTACTTCGCTATGCTTTGCTCCGTCTAGTTATGAACAGATTCATACGAAAGCAGGCATCGAACTTAGCTGTCAAGTGTCAAGTGAAGTGTGTGAAGCAAAGTGAAGCAACAGTTGTATGTGAATCAGCCATTACCCAGCTGATGTATGTACATATTTGCAAACTAAAACTTCGATAAACAAATTGCAATCAGTACTTAACGATCGCGATAATTTTGCACAAAAATAGGAGGGTCCATCCCTTTCACTGGCAAACAAATACTGATGAGCAATTATTGAATAATTATTATTTGACTGAAAATTATCAAGTCTAATTACTAAATCGGTAAAAGAGGGAATTTTTATGCACTGTACAGGATATAATAAGTTTTTCCACGATATCTCAGAACGAGACTTCAGAGATACTTATATATTAATAATAATATATCTATACTAATATTCTAAAGAGGAAAGATTTGTACCTACTTTTGTATGTTTGTATGTTTGTATTAAATGGGCTCAAAAAGTACTGGGCCGATTTAAAAAATTCTTCCACCAATAGAATGCTACATTCTTCCAATTTGACATAGGCTACATTTCATTTTGAAAAAAATTAGGGATCGTTGGTAAAATTTGAAAAATGTAACCGAAGGAGTAGAAAAATGAGTCTTAAAATGTCTTTCGTCGAATGTGCTGCCGAAACTATTAGCGATAGTACAAAATAATGTACAACAATATTGAAGAACATCATAATGTCTACAAAAAGCTGTCCAACTATTGTAGTTATGTCACTACAACAACTTTTTTCATTTTAAACATTAATGAAAATGCTAACCAAATTCAAACCATGCTATTTATGTGTTTATATTAATCCTTATCCAAATAAATTATTTTATGGTCAAGACCATTTAACTACCTATAAAATAGTTTTTAAATTGGACTTTCCATTCAAAAGATATTAAAAATTAGAATTAAAAAATTCAAAAAGTAAACAAAACCGCCACAGCGCCGTGGCCGTTGTTTGCGATGCAGTCTGAAAGGCGCGCCGGGCCAGAGAATGTTAAGTATAGAGAAGGTGCAAATTGAATTCTGTGTGATGTTCGATTTGGCGGCTAACAGAGCCGATAGAATCAAAGTAAGGAATTCGACGTTGTCGCTGTTATTTAGCAGAATTGAGCCACTATATATGTAAAACGACTGAATTCATTATTTATTACTGTTATTTCAATTTTTTAATTATTATTATTTTTATTTTTTAATTTTTCATAATTAATATTTTTATTTTATTTTTTATTTTTTATTTTTTTATTTTTTTCGTAATTATTACTGTTACTTATAATATTTTTATATGCTAATTTTTACAGAATATTATTATTATTTAATATATTTATTTAATAATTTATTATTTACTTATATGTAAAACGACTGAATTCATTATTTATTACTGTTATTTTAATTTTTTGATTATTATTATTTTTTGTTTTTAATTTTTCATAATTAATATTTTTATTTTATTTTTTATTTTTTATTTTTTCGTAATTATTACTTTTACTTGTAATATTTTTATACGCTAATTTTTACAGAATATTATTATTATTATTATTTAATATATTTATTTAATAAATTATTATTTACTTATATGTAAAACGACTGCATTCATTATTTATTACTGTTGTTTTAATTTTTTGATTATTATTATTTTTATTTTTTAATTCTCCAAAAGTGCCCGCCACTTCAACCATCAAAGAAATTAAACATGAATAAACTTACATACAATTATAATTGTGGGATTTTTTTTAATACAAATAAAAATATTTGTGAAAAAAAGTGTTTTATATCCAAATTTCCAAAAATAAATAATTGTCTACCCCGTGCGATGCCGGGACGGGCTGCTAGTATACTATATATTTCATCAGAGCGGCGATCTAAGTCGCTTTAAAGACTGATATGGAAAACTTTTTTATTTGACAGCATATCTTCAAGAAATCTGGCATGGGTTATTATCCAAGGCAATCTCCAAAGAAATTGCTCAAATCGGACCACTATAGCGTAGAGCTGCCATACAAACTGACCAATGAAACTCAAGTTTTGGTATGGAAGACTCGTTTATTTGATGAGTTATTTTTACGAAATTTGGCATGAGTTAATATTCCAGTCAACTGTACAAGCTCTAAAAAAATTAGTTAGATCGGACCACTATAGCCTATAGCTGTCATACAAACTGACCGGTCAAACTCACGTCCTTGTATGGAAAACTTTTTCTTTTGAAAGAATATCGGCTGAAACTTGCCCCAGATTACTACTCAAGGCATCGTTACAATCTCCAAAGAAATTGTAAAATGCAATTGTTCTAAATTTAACACACAAAATCCGAAAGTCTCCACCCAATCATGCCATCATCAAAGTAAGTATGCAGCGAATGCATGCCATTTGATTGAAAATGCATTTTTGTACAATTCAATTGCAAGGTCGAACTGATATTTGTATTAAATAAGTATATTTTTATAATATCTGTATCGAGTGTAGGCGGCATTCGACAACGTCATCGCTTACGATATTCATACATGTAAGTATATTTGCTTTTACGAGCAAAAGCATTTTAAAAGATAATAAGCAAATTAATACTTGACTGACGAGCTAAGTAATGTATAGGAAGCAGTTTTGTTAAAGTAGGCACACGTAGACGCCTACGTCGAAAAACAATAACAAGTAATTCGAACTGTAACCAGCCCCTTAAGACTTACTTAAAGACTGAACAGGAACTAGTAGAAATTAATGCGATTGTAATTCGAAGCTCTGTGAACCAAATGTCAATTGAGTTTATAATATAAAATGTTCAAGGGAAGGTCTGAATTTAACAAATCTAGGTTAGATAAAAAATACAGCGTCTATCAACGAGTTGATTTTGACAGCGCATAGCGGCCATAACTGTCTACGAGTTTGTGTCAAATTTTGTCAGTGCGTCAGTGAAGTTTGTCATTTGATCAGATCAGTTTCACTTCCGCTGCGCCAACGAACAAAAATATCGCTATTGGGATGAGTCATATCTTCATGTGGTTGAGGAAACGCATTAGCATACCCAAAAATCGGTCCTTATTTTTTCTGAAATGAGGCAAAGAATATTGTTACCACCAATAACGAGAGTTACAGCACGATGTTGACCGACTTTTTTTTCCGGAATTTGTTGAAATCGATACGTACGATCTCTGTTTCCAACAAGACGACAATGCGGGCAAAGTTTGGGACTCGTTAATTTCAAGAAATGAGTCATTAATTAACGCCTCTAGATTATTTCCTCTGTGACTATCAAAAGTTTACAGCAATCAACCAGCAACGCCGGAGGATATCGAGGATAGCATAAAATTATCTGCAGAACAAAAAATACATAACCCACTTTGAACAAGTTTGAGTGTTTTATTTCATTTTAACACGATATTTTTGTTGGTAGCCCCTTTTATATACTCAGGCACTGTACTGAGAGAGTACGTTTGACTGCTTCACTAGGTGATCAGCTTAAAAAGCTTAGAAGCTCAGCTTTACTCATCCTTCGTTAAAAAATAAAAATATCAACTAGTGGCGGTTCAAAATTAACTAATTTTTGGATCAGTTTCTTTATAAATTAATGCATTTCATTATATACAGTTATAAAGTTTATTGTTATTCTCTTTATTTCTTTTGTATTAATATGCAGAAACGTCTCGTTTTATAGTCGACACTATAATAACACTTTACCATAAATAAATGGAAAATTTTTACTACAGACACATATGTATGTACATATTAACTGCTTCTAATTCTCGCAGCGCTTGTAAATACTGACTGACAAGGCACCGTTCTCGAATTTAATGCTGACTGTTAAGCTGACAAGCTGACAATTGATAAAGTAGCCGACAAACGACCGATATAAAAAAACATTAAGTGTTTATACCACTGAGTTGAGGTATACGTTTGCATTATGGTATATATATGTTATATATAGGGTATAAATACGGTATATATATGGTATAAATACGGTATATACAAGGTCTGTCGCAAAAAAAACAGAACTTTTTAAATATAACTGTTTCTGGTGGCGCCACCTATTGGTGGGTATATGAAATAAAAAGGTTGATCTCTTGTTGACATTTCGTAAAAATTTTAAGACAATTGGATAATTACAATCGATGTTATCGATCAAAAAGTGACAGCAGCTTTTGGTCATCGGTCGTAAAATTCATTTTGAACAAAGAGCAAATATTAAATTTTGTTTTAAACTTGGGAAAACGTTTACTGAAACATTTCAAATGATGAAAAAAGTTTATGGTGATCAGTGCCTATCCCGCAGTAATGTGCATGAGTGGTTTAAGCGATTCCAAGAAGGTCGTGAGGACCTCTGTGACGATCAGAAGTCGCGCCAAAAAAATTCGTCTTCAGAAGTCAAAAATAAAGACAATGCTGATTTGTTTTTACGATCCCGAGGGTATGGTACACCGAGAGTTCGTCCCACCTGGCCAAACGATTAACGCTGTGTTTTACCTTGGTGTTATGAAGCGTCTTTTGTCACGCATTCGTCGTGCTCGACCACAATACCGTGAGGCAGGGTCCTGGCGCCTGTTGCACGATAATGCGCCGTGTCATCGGTCGACGCTTGTCACTGATTTTTTGACAAAAAACTCCATATTAACTCACCCTACTCACTTGAACTGGCAATCTGTGATTTTTACCTACTTGGAAAACTTCAGTTGCCCATGAAAGGACACTGGTTTCAGGACATTTCAGCTATCCAAAAGGCGACGACCTATATTCTCAAGAGCATTCTGAAAAATGACCTTAAGGGGGTATTCTACTCTAGAATTTTGAAAAATTCGATTTTTTTTCATATATTTAAAGTTTAGACTTTCAAAAATATGACCTTGGAAGAATTTTTAAAAATTCGACTTATTTTCGGAGATGCAGCCGATTTTGTGAGGTGGCGTCCGTGTTCACTAGAATTGTCTCCTAAACTTTAAACGCGTTTTTCTCGAAACTACTTTTTTCCACACGGTACCGGCATTATCTCAAGTTCTATACAACCCATTTACTTGAAATTTTGTGGGAACCTTCTTTATATAATCCTTTATCGTTCCTACCAGCATCGTGTCAAAATTTTTGATTTTAATATTTAAAAAAAAATCAGGAATTTCAAAAAAAAAGCGTAGAAAATGATTTTTATTCTTGGACAGTCGCCATTTTTCAAATTTTTTTTTTCGTGTTCCCGGACTATAACAGCATCCTTACTGATTAAGAATTTCTTTTGATTTTTTTTTTTCAGACCACCAGGAGAGTCAGGATCAATGTCACCAGGATACTCAATTTTTTTACACCTGTCTCTTCCCCCCTCTAATTATTTTAATTTTTAATATTTTTTTGTCAAATTTTTTTTTCTGTATTCTTAAGATATCAATAAAAACACCATAAAAAATGGATAGTAAAAATATTTTTGTTTTTTTTTAAATAAAATTCAAAAAACTGCCCAAAAGTTGATTTCTGGAGTAGAGTACCTCCTTAAACACTCATTTGAAATGCTAATTGACCGGGCTAAACGCTGTATCGAAGCACAAGGAAACTACTTTGAATAAAAAATACAACTTTTGAAAAACATTAATTTTTTGTAGTTTTTTTTTAACAGTCCGGTTTCTTTTGCGACAGACTTTGTATATGGTATTTATCGGGTAGTTGTCAAGCTTTAACTAAGCTGGTAAGTTGGATGAGCTGTTGATTACTCGCAGATTATTTTAAGAATTAAAAATGTTGTCTGCCACTAAAACGAAAAATTAAAAAAAATCCTAATATATTCAGCGCCCACAACTATTTAATAAATGCCTCTCAAAGTCAAAAGTAATTGAAATTTTATTCAGTTCTTTCGCACTTTCATCTATTACTTTATACATACATATTCTCTTCCACTAACACAATATGACGTCATATCTTTATTTGTATACTAAACAGTTATGCAACAAAGTATTTGAAAGTGTGTAATATTTTCAATTCTCACCGAGAATTTGTAAGCATTTTATAGCAAATAAAGTGCAAAAATATTATGCAGTGATTCACGTAACATTTTCCATTTGTAGTTTTAATAAATGCACACATACAGACGCAAATAAATGATCCGCACCTAATAAATTTATAGGAATAATATTATTAAATGCCATTTCTGGCAAGCCTTCGCTCACTGACTCAAAATGCATATGGGCAACATTGTAAAGCTCATTTTAAATGAATTAATTTTAAGATTTTATTACAGCTGATATTATTTTTAGTTATTATTAGTGAAATTATTGGCGCACAGCAACAGCAACAAATGTACGCGGCTTGTGGCAGGTGGTGCATTCCAAGTAGAGAAGATTTCTCCCACACAAACCGCAACCATTTGACGGCTGCTTTCGAAAGGAATTTAATATAGAAATTACGGCACGGGCTGCTGAGGATGATTATACTTCAGCTGCTCTGTTCCGGCGTTCTAAACCGTCCAAATGTGATCCCGCACTGGATCGACCTCTTTACCTAACCTAGTCTAAGCTAAAGTTATACTTTTGAATATAGTTTTAGATATTGTATCTGGTAGTATGTGTAGCAAACTGTAAAATAGAAGGAATGAAGGAATGGAATACTAAAATAAAAATTATTTATATTATTTAGAAGATTTTGGACAGTTTTGCAGGCATAATAGGTCAATTGAATAGAACTCGGTCTGACACATAGATGACGCTTCTAGAATTAAATCCTTATGATTTTTAGCTAGCCTTAACCTTCAAAAGTCGCGTGTGTAAATTTGACAGTTGTCGAGTTATTAGTTTGTGAGTCATAACATTTTGAGTGAAGGAACTTTTGTTATTATTAAAAAAATGTATGAAAACGAATTTCTAGCGGTGATAAAATATTGCTTTTTGAAGGGAAAGACTACGATTGAAACAAAAATTTGGCTTGAAGACGTGTTTTCGAACACTGCCTCTGAAAAATCAAACTTCAAGGGTTGATATCCTAAGTTTAGACGTGGTGAAATGAACACCGAAGGTTGTGAACGCAGTGGACGCCTAAACGAGGTTTTCATCGATGAAAACATACAAAAGTCTACAAAATAATTTTGCATGATCGTAAAGTAACATTATTCGAGACATCAACTGAACCTGTATATCATACCATTCAGGAATATTTTGATATGAGAAAGCGCTGTGCAAAGTGGGCGCCGCTCGAGCTCAGTTGTTGCAGGTCCTGCATCCAGAGAAACGCACACGAGAAAACTGCAAACTTGTCAGAATGCTGCACTTCGGACTACGACAGGATGCCTGTTGATGTCTTCCATCGTACACCTGCATAGTAAGGCCCATATGTTCCCAATTAAGAAGTATAATGAATTCCTCTCCAAGCAGTACTTGCTGGGGTGTGAAAATCATCCCAATAAGCCGCCCAGACTTCGGACGCAACTAATTTTCGACATACAGCGACCGCCATTCACATTAGAGCCATTAAGACCTTCACCGACTCCCTCTCATTGAATGGGGTACTTGCAGTCAAATCACCACTCCCTGCAGACGAAGAGTTCGAGTTGCTGCGAAAAACGAGAGTGACTGCAGCAGGTTAAATTCTTACTTATCTAGAATAGACCTTGACATACTGTTTCGACATCAGTTCAATTCCATCCAAAAAAAACAACAAAATCGACGATTGATATTTGTCATGACAGCAAGGTTGATGAAAAATGCATGAAAATATTTACAAAAATTTCAAATAAAATCTCACAGCACAGACATGATACATGTGACTAGCCCTTCGTCAAACACCGTGAAAACAACAATATTAACTTCAAAACAACTTTTGTTGTTATATCGGGGAGAGGCAGACATCGACAGTCACGAAGCAACACACCCACGTTACAATTAGCAAATCTAAATGATATGTATTAGTATAAATTAAATAAAGCTGTTATATGAGAATGCATTGACACCGAAGGTTGGCCGGACTGCACTTCTGGGCGTACACGCAAATAGACCGAATTAATGGTCAAATTTTTCCCATAGACCAAGAGTAAAAGGCTTGTGCCGCCAATGCGTGCCACGACGTGCCCATATCTACGCGTAAATATATATGTATATACATCTATATATATATATATATATTTATATATATGTATGTTCGTATGTAAATGTACATTCACCCATTTGCTCAGCTAAGCGGAAAGTCGTTTTCGGTGGGCAACAATGTCGTCGGCACGAACGCGCTTTTGCTGTCAACCATTTGACTTGCCAATTTCTTGTCAATGCCGTGCGTAACAAAACGAAAAAGAAAAGTTAGCCATTTGATGCTTCAAAAGAAAAACTGGGAAATTAGAACAGAATTTAGGATATTATTTGCAGTAAACAACAAAAGGGCTGCGGTTTTGTTTATTTTTACAAAAATGCTTTAGAGTTAATGGAGAGCATATCAATATAGGTATGTATGTACATATTAGAAGCAAGTTTGGAAACTTTTTAAATTTATCGTCTTTCAATTGGTTGTTGTTGTAGCGACAGAAAACATTCCTGAAATAATTTGGAGGATCGTTGCCGGTTTGACAATCCTTGGTCGCATAAAAATGCGGGTCCGTTCCGTAGTAAGCTCAGTTAACATAGGAACCTTTTTCGGAATCGAATTATTGATCAAGTAATATTCGAAAGAGTGGTTTCGTGAACCATTGCTGGAAGCGTACTATTAAGGATAATCTCACCTTTTTACTAATAATTATTGAAAGTAGAGCTTCTTAAGCTAACCAACTAACACCAACCTCGTGAAATGAGGAAAAGCAACAGTACTATTCTAGATAATTATATATCTGTCTTATTTCATTTCAAAAGAGTGCAATTTATCTATTTAAAGCATGTATATAATTTTAGCAAACAAATTTGGAGTTCAAGCTTTCTAGTCAAGCTTTTCGAAAAGCTTTCAAAAGGAGTTTAATACTAAAATAATCCGTTATATAGAGAAGAAAGCTTTCACTGGAAGCAGAAAACCGATACTTTACGAAAATGGATTTCTCTTCACAAAATTTGAATAAAAGCTTTCTAGTCAAGCTTTCAAACTGAATTTATTTCAAAAATAATACATGAAATAGAGAACAAGACATTCACTGGAGGCCGACAAAACCAATACCGAAATTTGTCTTCACAAAATTTGAGTAAAAGCTTTCTCGTCAACCTTTGCGAAAAGCTTTCAAACTGAGTTTAATTCTAAAATAATGCCTGTTATAAAGAACAACGCATTCACTGGAGGCAGAAAACCGTTTTCGAAATAAATTTTTACAAAATTTGACTAAAAGTTTACTAGCCTAGCTTTGCGAAAAGCTTTCAAACCGAGTTTAATTCTGAAGTATTCCGCAATATAGAGAACAAGGCATTCACTGGAGGCGGAAAACCGAAACCGAAAATTTCCACAAATTAAGAGCTAAAGCTTGCTAGCGAAGCTTTGCGAAAAGCTTTTGAACTAAGTTTTATTCTAAACTATTCCATGCTATAGAGAAAAAGACATTCACTAGATACGGAGGCCTGTACCGAAGTTCAAATTCGGAGCTAAAGCTTGCTAGCCAAGCTTTGCAAAAAGCTTTCAAACTAAATTTAATTCAAAAATAATTCATGATATAGAAAACAAGACATTTATTTTAAGGAGAAAACCGAAACCGGAAATTTTCACAAATTAGGAGCTAAAACTTGCTAGCGAAGCTTTGCGAAGAGCTTTTAAACTAAGTTTTCTTCTAAAATAGTCCATGCTATAGAGAACAAGGCATTCACTAGATACGGAGACCTATACCGAAGTTCAAATTCAGAGCTAATGCTTGCTAACCAAGCTTTGCAAAAAGCTTTCAAAAACTAGTTTTTAAAATAACCCGTAATATAAAGAAGATATCACTGGAGGCAGAGTGTTTACATCGATATACACCTTAACAAATTTTCTTTTGAGTATAAAAGCGAAGCTACAAAATGTGCAGCTTTAACCTTCCTGAAAAGCGCTCAAACGTCTTACTTCTTTATATTTCTAAGAAAATCGATTGTGACCTTGAAATTATGATA
Source organism: Bactrocera zonata (assembly GCA_037783105.1). Taxonomy (NCBI): domain Eukaryota; kingdom Metazoa; phylum Arthropoda; class Insecta; order Diptera; family Tephritidae; genus Bactrocera; species Bactrocera zonata. The sequence goes on along the minus strand of JBAWJQ010002572.1, from coordinate 282,707 downwards.
GAGCTGAGTGTCGTATCGGACTGCTAAATCATATGGTATAGCTGACATATAAACTACTACTAAATCATTTTCTTAGAGAGTTGCGAATCGAACAAACTACACCACATGCTCAAAGAAACGAGCAGCACAAGTCGAGCAACCCTGAGCTAACATGATGACTCTTGAAAATGAAACTGCCAAGACAGTTCATTTTCCATTGTTATTAGCTCTTCATACAAACGAGTTAACAAGTAACTGTCAAAGGTTTCGTAATCCCCACTATCTTGTAAACCAAAACATCTGTGTGAAAACTTTTTATAGCTAGAAAAAACATTTCCCAAAACATTTACACCAATCATATACTATAAATATTCAACATTAAATGATAATACACTTGATTTAAGAGTTCTCTATCGCCATTGGCAGCAAGATTGCCACACACGAGGGCACGCAAAAATTTTGAGAATATGCCAAGTGTAACCGAAATAAATGCGAACGCATAAATCGAAAATAGTTGCAACACATTTAATAGTATTAAAAAGAAATTATAATAGGACGCAGCAAATATTTAGCGTTGCATTGAGACCCCAAGTGAACACCGGCCACCAGCCACTCGCCACCAGCCAGAGTGGCAACAGGCGCGCGAAGCCGAAAGCAAAGGCAAAGAGAGAGATGAAGAAAGAGAGAAATAAGAAAAACGAGCGCGATGAAGGAGCAGACTGCAATGAAATTGTGTAGAATCATTTTGGTGATTTAAAGAACGATCAGATCAGCGCATTAACGGCGTGATTAGCGTTAACGGACACGCACACACACAGTAAATGCAAATATGTTTGGATTCGTATAAATAAAATGGCTGCTGTGCGCAAACAGAAACGTAAATAACGGTGTTATATACATATGGGTGTGCGTGCGTGCGTGCGCGCGGGTGGGTGACGCTCCGCTTGTGGCCCGATTGCGCATTTCTTGGCATACAATTCAGGGCTAAATTTATTTCTTGCTAGCAAACGCAGGCGGCGCATAAAAATGCAGAAAATGAGACATTGATGCGCGCCGGACGGACCGACGAGCCGCCGTCGCCGCACGAACGCAAAGACGCGCCACAAGCGGACACAAGCCGAAATGGCGAGCGTTGCGGCGGCCAGCTTGTTGGGCTTGATGGCTGTTGGCGTTGATTGAAAATCGCTTGATAGTTGCCACACGCAGCCCAACACACACACACACCTTCACTCAAGCATGTACATTTCCCAAAACATTTGTATGTATGCGTGCATGACGAGCGCTTCCGAGGCGGCGGCGCACAGTGTGAGATTTAGTCAATCTAGCATCTCAAAATTAATTTTTATATGAAGTTGTAGAGATATGAACTTGAAATTTGGCACGAACGTTAAGTAGATTATAAGCTTCAATATGGTGAAAGACAACTAGTTCCAACTAGTGTCAAAGGGGACTAGTTCCGAACTATCCTCAAAAACACTAGTTGGGGACAATTTTTTTTACACATTTATATTACAAATTTCTTCTTGTTTTCTCTCCTAACTAAAACTTGTCGATATATTGATACTTATAAGCACCCACATACAACCATTTCTATAAAATTCTTCAAGTTTCGAACTTTAGTTTTCGATGATTCTTTGCAAATGAGAAAAATAAAAAGTTAATGTTGTTTCAATGTTAAATTTATTGATATCTAAAACATAATAAAAAAGAAAAACTAAAACATTCAACGAAAGTTCTTAAAATAATGGAAAATATTCAAAATAAGATATTAATCAAAAACCAAAATAAAGAAATTATATACAAATTATACAAAAGTAAAAAGCGAAAAGTAGAAATAAATAAGGAATTTATACAAAAATAAAAATTCCAGAGAGCTGCAACCAAAGTTTTTTATGCTAAATCATCAAATTAATCATTTAGTTGGGTGTCAGACAGAAGTGCAATGACCTCAGAAGGTAAAGTAGAACGCTTGGTTTTTGGGTACAAACGTAAACTTGCAATCAAAGGGTCTGACGTGATAAGCAACCTTTGCAATAAATCTATGTTGGTGTCAATTCGGGACGTTTTTCTTGTGAACAGTTCGCGATACTGTCTCGACTCTTTATTACGTGCTTCTTGCGCTTCTTCAGAAAAGTTTCCTATGGGAAGAATGCATGAAGAAATGATAGCTCCTCCATGAAACAATATTTTGTGGAGAGTTACTGGCATATAGTACCAAGGATATAAACTCAAATAAAGCTCTCTTGTTTCTGACGTAAAATTTTGGAACGCATCTATATTGATAAAATAGCCGCTGTTTATGCAAATAAGTATTACTCGAAACCGCTTGATCAGATCGACATTTATGCCTGTAATATCCGATGTCTTTTCTGCTTCTTTGAAAAATCTTCTGGCCGTATTGCCATCATTTGTGTTTCCTTTGTTCTGTTTCGGCATATCCACAAGAAGACCCATTTCGTTCCTAAACCTGTCTTGTATTTTTTCTTCCTTCTTGCAACGCTCTCCTTATTTTCATCGCCTGATACGTACCATTTTTCTATTTCCAATCGGTAAGAAATGTGCAACAAGCACTCCATAAACCTTATGTAGGCATGTAGAGGTGAAAGACCAACAGCAAGCATATTTTCATCGATTTCGCGCTGTGATAAGGCATTCATGTCGTTCATAGTTTTTGGAGTTGCACCACATAAATAGCACGCCTGGGATGACGTGTAATTTGAAAGAGCGGTGCAGACTTTGCCGTCAATCATACATAGAATTAAATTGGCTTTAACCGTGAAACTATAACCGTGAAGCTCAAAGCTAGTTGGTTTCAAAACAGAAATTTGCTGCCGAATATGCTCCACTTCCGCTTTAATGACCTCACGCGTCTCTTTCGTGAAAATAAATTTGATCGGTCTACAATATCTTGTCGAAGACGCAGCTGGATTTTGCCAAAAAATATGTTTCCTTCCTTCAGATCCAGAGTTAAGTTGAAGAGGCACCATCGAAAGAGAAAACATGCTTTCGTCTGACATGTTGTCATCCGAAAATTTTTGCTTGTAACGGTTCTGTTCAGCTCCATCGCATCCCCATTTTATTATTATGCTTAATTCATCCTGAATGGCAGGGAACGACTTAAAAACCTCATATTGTGCATCTATTAATCTTTTCACCGTGTGGTCTATTAAGGATTGCAAATTGATTTCGGCGTATGTTTCAGTAACAGTAACAAGGCTTGGGTAGCACAATAATTTTGATTGCTTAACGAGGTCATAGCATGGATACAATTTCGGACTGTATGGCATCGTATGCAATCGTATTCCACGGTATTGCTCAGTTGATAAATTTTCGTCTACGATCATGGCCAGTGCTTGATCTGGTGTAAGACTTTTCTTTTCAGTAATGCTTACCCTTCCTCTTTTTATAGCTGTACCTCTCGAAGGGGATGAAGCCGACAACTCTTTAACAATGTTTGCTGAGTCTCTTTTTCCACAAGATCTCAGATGCATAGCGGTAGCCATAGTTAATTGTTCCGAAGCTACATTTGATATTAACTCTTTGCATTTCCGTTTTTGTGTACTCGAAGCACTTTCAGCAAACTCTTTTTCTCGCCTTCCGCGTTGAGGTATTTGTTTTGAAGATGATGGTGCATGATCAAGAGCAAAATCAACAGCAGAAATTTTTGAACTTAGCCAAATAGCATTGTCATGCATAAATCTTGCTTTCTCTCGGTGAGATTTGCTCCATCGCGATTGAAATTGGAAGCAAAGCTTTTTTATACAATCTTTAATTTTGGTATCGTCAACATCTGGTCCAAAAATTGATATAACGTGCTTTTCGACCGCTTTTGTTTTTTCGCTTTTCACCTTGCTCAACCAAATCCAAAATAGCTCCTCTCGCGATATTTCACTCATACTAAAAAAAGGCAAAAAATGGGCAGGATTTTATTTTTTAAATTTGTTTTGGGCACATTAACAAAGATTCTGCTGGCATTCCCATCACGGAACTCCGTGGGACTTGGAAGTTCTAGTCTATCAAATATTTGAAAACTTTGAAATTTGTCTTACCTTTCAGGTGGTTATAAAACAATTTTTTCAAAACACTTGAGTGCAAAAATAAATATTGTATAAAACAAAAATTTAAAGTTTAAGTAATAACCTTCAATACAAAAAAAATTTTAGGCCAAAAAAACCACTCACAACTTCGACCTGATCACTCAAACTTTTGTGATTAATGCAAGCTTGCAAAACAATTGTAGCATGCTATGCAAATGCACGTGTTTGATAGCCGTTATCACGCCAATAACATTTTTTTATTCTCTTTTGTGTTTGTTTTCGTAACAATTGGGGTCTGTTCTCACGTAGAAAAAAATATGAGCGAGTTACGAAAACATTTTTTTTTTGAATTTCGAGATGCTAGATTGACTAAATCTCACACTGTGCGGCGTGTTGCCTTTGCTATTTAGAACAGGTGATTGATGGAAATAAAACAAAACATTTGTATTCATGCCCAAATGTAACTGTCTGTATGTATGTGTGTGTGTGTCTTAAATGTGCCCAACTGCCGTGTTCGCTAATTAATTTATGCTTAATTGCTGCGCTGTGAGTAAATCAAAAGTTTATAATCGATATAAAACAATGAAACTTTAAATATTTCCATTCACAACTCATGCCAGCTGACAGACGAGCATTTAATCACATTTAGCGGACATTTTTAATGCTCAAACATACATATGTAATTATAGCTCCATTGGGGTGCTTCAAAACACTTGTTGTATTTTTTTTTTTTTTTCAACCCTCAACTTCTGTAATATCTCTATGTGGTGCAAAAACAATGAAAAATGCGAACTTCTTCGATTTTTAATATGTCTGAATTTATTGAACAAAGAAGTGCGATAATGCACCACCTCATACTGCATTGGTTATTCGTAATCATTTCGCCACATTTTCAACTATTATCCTGCCGCAACCTTCGTTAACTTCTGGCTACTCAGAAAATTCACATGACCACTCCGAGGACACCGGTTTGACTCAATTGAGGATATAAAAGCTCAATCGGAGAAGGCTCTGATGGCCATCACAACGGAGGATTTTTTCAAGGGCTATGATGACTGGAAAAAAGAAGAAGTGTATTGCAGCGGGAGGGGATTACTTTGAAGGAGATGAAATCACAGTAGTATACATATATGGTAAAGGGTATAAAAATTATCTTTATCTTGATATTTATCGGATAGTTTATATGACAGCTGTATACAACATTTCGTTGGAGATTGTAAAGTTTTACAGGCCACTAATATGCACCAAATTTCGTGAAGATTTCTTGTCGAGTAAAAACGTTTTCCATACAAGAACTTGATTTGTATCGATCAGTTTATGTTGTTTACAGTAACTTAAAATCTTCATCTCGTTCAAAAAATGCAATTAAATGGTGATCATTTTTTACAATTGAGGACGTATGTAGGTTAACTCAGCAGCCGAGCATCGATGAACTTGATTCAACTTTTGGCGAGGAGGCTTCAGTGTTTATCGATGGAATTGTGAATCTAATCGAGATCGTGGACCACCACAAATGTAGGCATTAAGGGGCTATACCAGTGAAGCCTATGGAAAATTCGCCGACTTTCGTGATTTTTTTTAAAGAAAGCACTTGATCGATTATATAGTAAATTTATTCAACATTACCCAGTTTTAAGTTGAGTTATGATGTCAGCAATGTGTAAAAATGTCGTATCGAGAAAAAATGCGTTAAAAGTTTCAACTGTCTGCGAAATACTTGCAAGCGGCCGCTCTTTAGAACGCTGTTATTCAAAAACTATTCAAGATACAACCTTGCCGATTCCACAGGATATTTTTGTAAATATAAACTATCGAAAAAGCAGCAAACAAAAATAACGTATTTTTGAAATTGTCTCCCTGGTATAGAACCTTACCGGGGTACGAATTCGAAAGTAAACACACTAGAGTATATAGGAGTTTCAAGATGAACATAATCCAACAAAAGTTGTTCGCGCACGAAGCACTTCCAAGCAAATGCTTCCCTGTTTTATTTTTGTAAAAACTGGACATGTCGCAATGACCCATCAGCCTCTCCTCCTTCTTATTAAAAACTCTGGAGAGACGGATGCACTAGTACATAAGGGGGTGCATTTCAAGAGACCATTTATCAGAAGCGCCACATGCTTATTGTGAAGGCAAGTCAGTAGATACAGCCCTGCATAATATCGGGTCATGGCTTGAAGAACACATTAACCTTAAGGAATTCACTGTTGGGACCTACACGTGGAGTTCTTTATCCTCTTCTACCGACCCTGGTCGTTAACGACCTGCTTAAAAAACTTGAAGATCGTGGCTGCAAGGCGATTTCCTATGCAGACGATATACCGCTTATGGTCAAAGGAAAGTTCCTGAGTACTGTTAACAAATCGACGGAGAGGTATCAGCGTTGTAACAAATTTGGCAGTCGTAAACGCTCTCGCTATCAACCCAAATAAGACCGAGATGGTTTTATTCACTAAAAGATACAAGATCCCGGCGGCACCGCTGCCGCGAAAGGAAGACATCCATCTGCAACCAGCGGACACAGTGAAATATCCAGGGCTCATCCTGGATCGGTAGCTTTCATGGAAGCCGAGAGAAGATCGATTGCCTTGTACGGATGTAGAGAAGCCATTGGCAAAAGGTCGGGTTTTCTTGTAGAAAGGGAACCGAGTGGGGAACGCTCCAATATTTAAACGTGTTTTTCTTAGAATGATGTTTTTCCAAACGGTTCTCACTCTCAAAGGAACAGTTTTGAAGATATCTAGTTCCAATTTGGACAGAGCATTTTTAACGTCATTCTCTATGGCATTATGGAAGCTTTTTTTTTTTTTTTTTTTTTTTGAAATATTCCTATTTTCTACGAAAAACTGTCGAAAACAACGGCCAATTTGGCTACTTTTTGTTCAGATTGCCGCCATTTTGTCAAACTTCAAAAAAAAAAACAACACTCCATAGCGTTCCTAAAGATTAATAATCGTTTTTGTATTAGATCAAAATTGCGGCCGCAATCGTGAACATCGTATAGGACCTTTTTTTACGTGTCATTTCAACAACTAAAAAAATTTAAAGTTGGTACAAGGAACAGAGGGCTCCAAATAATACTAGAGTTTATTAAAAAATTCAAAAATCAGTGGTATTCTTTAACTCTGCAATAATTAAGGTTCGTACAAGTAATTTTCCTTCCTCCCACTAAATTACTCATGCAAAATTGTACTTTAGCAAACACTTAGTATATGAACTGATGACGTTACTTCTCGCAGACAAATTGCATAAAAGTAAAACGTAACAACTAAATATTTCGTTTTCATTGCCGACCGAGTAGTTTTTAAAAGCAGAAGCGTTTTGCAGAACACCTCAGATACAGGCGTTGATTGAAATAATTTGCGGTTAATTGTATATTTTTCTGCGTTTGTATATTGAGACACATAACTACATAGCAGCGAATATACTTGTATCGTAGTATATGGTATACTACGAGAATACACACGAAAAAATACAAGTTCAAGAGAATAAAATTAACACAAACCAAAAATGTTTAAATAAAACTACGATAGTTATGTTTATTCTCAAACCGCAGCGCATGGATTATGAGGAAAACGTGCGAATACTAACATGGTGGTAGACACCGTTATTTTTATGGAAAATTTATAAAAATTTATAATCAGTGGCTGTGAAACGCCCACAAAATAAGCAGATCTGAAACTCACCAATAAATATAAATAACTAAAATAAATGTATAAACATATGTATGTACATATGCGTATACAAAAGTATATTTAAATTTTATTTTTTCCACTCACATTTAATTGCTGACGTAGAGACTAATAAATCACAGCCAACTTACCTGCAAAGATAAAAAAAAATTTCAATTAATTTATGATGAGTTAAAATATTTAAATAAATAATATTTAGATTATAATAACAGTTATAAATTTATTAGTTTGAAAAAAGAGTTGCCATTTTACTAAAAAAATTTTGCCCTTAAAAATTAAGCCGTTTATTAAGCCTATAAATAATGTCTTCGAGTAGCACCAAAAATATTGTTGAAAAATATTTTGATAGGGTTGCCATATAAATTTTTAATGAACAAAAAACGGTAGTAAATAAATTATATAACAAATAACGTTAAACAGTAAAAATACTATAGGCGAGTAGGTCTTTGCGACATTTACTACAGCGGCCATATAAAGTACTGGCATACACTCCGTTGTATGAGCGTCTAGACACAATCCGCATCAGAGAAAAATTTTCTTGGCTGTCTCCGGATCGAAAACTTAGTAACCAGATCAATCATGTGATGCGTGAGTACGAAGAGCTTGAATTTTTGGGCGGATCTTGTAGGACCCAAAGTGGGGATCTAATGGCTGATGTCCTAAGCATACTGAAGTTATGGAGTTCTCTATACTCTGAACGACAATGAAAGTGTACCATCTGGAGATGCCAAACCCGATTACCCAATCGATGACAGTAAATGTTCCATTGTCCGAATATGATGAGGTTCGAATAGCAATTATCCGTTGAGAAACAACAAAGCGCCCGTGGGATTACCAGCCGAGCTATTCGAATGAGGCAGCGAAGAACTGGCAAGGTACATGCATCACTTTCCTTGCAAGATATGGTCGGATGATGCCCAACGATTGAATTGGGAGACTTCACAATCTGTGCCAATTACCGTGGGGTTGGACCTCATGTGTGGCGCCACCATGCCCTAATTCTTAGAAAAGATCCGAGAAAGGAAGTTCGACACACACCACCACTTCGTCGGTATTAAAGTCGTCTTCGAGAGAACGAAAAGGAAATGGCTCTTTGCCGCTGCGGCTGAACTTGGCCGCGCAAAATTAATACGGCTCTGTAAGCTGATGTTGAGCGAGACCAAAAACGTCGTCAAGATCAGGAAGGACCTCTCTTAACCGTTCGATACCAAACGAGGTTCCAGACACGTGTACTTCTAAATAAAGAAGGTACAATATTCTATAGAAGTGTATAGCTGCCGTTGGCCTCAATAACCGTGCCGTTAATTCCGCTTTTTCCAGACTGGTTAAAGAAGCGAAGCGTAAGGGTCTGGTTGTGAATGAGGATAATATCTCCCGTCATCAAATACCAATAAGTTATCATATTCGCGACTTGGCTCGCCCGTTACTGTTGACAGTCAAAGCTTTGAAGTCGCAGATAACTTCGTCTATCTGGAACCGAAATCAACACGAGCACCAATATTAGCCAACAGGTGCTACTTACTTTGGACTGAGTAGGCCATTGAAAAGTAAAGTCCGCTCTCGACGAATAAAGACCAAAGTTTACATGTCCCTCGTCATTCCCTTCCTGATATATTGTGCAGAAGCATAGACGATGACAACATCTGATGAGCCGAGGTTACAGGTTTTGAAGAGAAAGGTTTTGCGGAAGATTGATGGTTCTTTGCCCATTGGCAACGACAAATAACGCAGTCGATGGAACAATGAGTGGTGGTATTCGACGCAGTACCTGCGGCGGAAGCAGAAGAAGAGGAAGACGTACACTCTGTTGGGAAGACCAGGTGGAGTAGGACCTGGCTACACTTGCAATCTCCAGTTGGCGCGCTGATGTAAACTCGGCTATCTGTCTGCGCCAATAGAGAAGAAGGACCTACGTATTAAGTCGAAATACTAATTATGCGCTAATTATCGAGCAAAAAGGGACACACTTTGTGCATGTCTGGTGTATTTTGCTATTTTGGTCCGCTTTCAGTGCACTTTAAAAAAAAAGTAAAGGCTAAACTATTTCTGCGAATTGAACAGTGCGTCGTAAAAGTGCGCATACCAATTCGACTTGCCTTCGAACAATAGACATTTAATGCAGACAACAAAGAAACAAGTCGTCATTTGTAATGTCAATTCAAAACATTCCGCAGTGGACAAATGCACATTGTTAGTTGATTCATTTGTCACAGCTGCCGACGGCGCGGCAACAAGCAACAATGTAATAAAAACGGCTCGCCAATAAATAAATCATATTTCATGCATGGCCGCACTTGAAACCTATAAAAATTATAAATGCTTAGATGGCAGCATTTTCTCGAGGAATTACGAGCATTTTTTGTTGTTGTTTTTGGTTTTTGCTCAACAAAATTGGAAACAAGGCAGAACCAAAGGGAACTTGTTTTCAAATTTAGCAATGAGAAAGTTAGTTGGCCGAAAAAAACGCACACATGCAAACATACACACACACAGCCACACGTGCATGCGTGGCAAGGCAAAGGCACTTGCAAAAATATTTTCAACTATGAGCTCATTAAATTCCTTTCAATGCCGCACTATGCGCGTCTTCAATTGACGATAATCATCTGCTCGCCGCTGCCGCTGGCGGGGAAGGAAGGTGATGGCGGTGCTGATTATCTGCGCTGTGGCATTGAGGTAGCGCAGATAGCGAAGGTGCGCAACGTGCACACAACTACAAAGGCATACAAGTATATATGTATGTTTATCTATGTACAAATATATCTATATACGTGCGTATATTTATGTAGCTGTAAATATGTAGCTTAGTTGCCGGTTTTGCTTATATGACTTCCGCTTTTATTTTTGCTCCTCCCTGCTAACGGCATTGAAAACAGCAATGTACACACATTTCGCCGCTTATATGGAGCAACGTTTGGTCCAAATTTGTTTTTGTTTAATGTATTTAAACAGTAATTGTTGGCGAATGCCAAAAGTTAACTTAAAAGCGGCAATCAGCGGTGCAATAAATAAACAAAAAAGAAGGTGAGTTGACTAGCACGGCGTTTAAGAGATAAATGGCGATGAACTAAAGGAAAAAGCGAAATGTCCCAAATATATTAATGTCAAAAGAATGCAAATAATTTATAAATTTTCAAACATTTCACAATTACTTAATATTTTAGATAACTAAGGGGCACACCTAGTGTGACAGCTAAAGAAGAATTTTTTGAGAATTAAAAAAAAAGTTATACATTATCAATTATTTTAAAATTTTAGCGGTATGGTTATACATATTCAGACACAATAAAATTTGTGAATCAAAAATTAAATATTTTTCGAGAAAAATAATTTCTTGAAAAAGCTGCTTCTGTAGTGATTCCGGCCTTCTCTATGGATGAAATCGACAAAAAATCTCCCCTACAAGTTATCAAACCCAAACCCAAACCCAAAGTCGAAAAAAGTATCACAACAAATTGGTAAATGGCGGCCTTTTAAAAAATTGTTAAATTTCGTCCAAAATTTGCAGTGTTTTGGCTTGAAAAACTTCAATTTTTGAGTAGATCAACAAATTGATAAGCCATTATGTGGAAAACTATATTGCTACTATGTATAATAATGAGATCATTTCTATGGGAACTCATTCAAGTAATGTTGTTTCGAAAAAAAAAAACGTATTTAAGGTTAAACCGCTGAGACTGCTTCAACTAAGCGTCTACAGTTTGGCAGCAAAAAGCTATTTGAGATATCAATTTAAACTTTTAGTAAAATGCTATCGAAACAAAAAGCGAAAAATTAGTGTTTTTCTTTTCATTTTAACTAGGTGTGCCCCTTACTTTCAACAAATTTCTTTTAATAATTTTTTTAATAGTTTACATTTGCATGGGTTTCCTCAAGCCAAAAACCATCTAGTTTCAAAAAAAAAAAAAAAATATTATATAAAAAAACATAATTTATTCACAGTTTTTTTTTATTCCAAAGATACATATTTTATAAAAATTTTGTGAAATTTTTATAGGAAAATATTCATAAATTGGACAAACGAAAATTAGTATATATAATATATGGGAGTTGGCGAAGTATCGACCCGATTTTAACTATAAACATTTATCATGTCACATGCTAACAAAATCATCAATCATATGGAGTAAAGTCATTCGGATGATATTAGTTCCATGGGAGCTGGGTCGAGTTTTCGCCCAATTTTGTCTACTTGAGGCAAAACGTTACACTGTTATGAATAAAATATGCTCTCATTTTCATTTGGATAACTAAAATATTGGCCGATATATCCAGCATAAAGTCACCCAGAAGCTCGAAGATCCCATATATTAGGTATATGGGAGCTAAAGGAAGTATTGGCCCGACTGAACCCATTTTTGGCATGAAGGTAGGAAAGAATTATATCTGAATATCAATTATATACATATCTCACACAATGACCAACATTTTCGGTCAAAAATCAACTATAAATACTTGGGAACACATATTCCGTACAAAGAAACTTGCAAAGTTTTGGTTGGATATGTACAATTTTTAATCATAAAGTGGTACTGTAAAAGCATTATGCTTGCAAAATTTTATACTGTTATATTAATTGCTTCTTGATTTTATATCGGAAAGTGATAGAATCAAAAGGAATTTAAAATTTTGCTACATTGGAAGTAGGCGGAGTTGTAATCCGATTTCTCCCATTTTCACACTGTGATATAGGCGTGTGAGAAGGATATGACGTACTTAATTTAGTCGAAATCGATCAGACGAGTCATGAGATATGTGATTTCGCCAAAGTGGGATATGCCATGATCATCGTCTAGTTTTTACCTCCGTTCCTATAAAGCACTCTCATACCATCTCGAATGTAAAATTTTAGGTTATTATATTTTATGTCTCTATACCAGAGATTAAGTTAATGATTTATCGCGCTTTAAGAAATCTTTAACTCTACCGTTATATGGTGAGTTGGCAGGATTGGTTGTTGTAGCTTTAGTGGGTTAGGAGAGCGCGCAATTCTTCAAGGCGGTAATCTCCAAAACTATTACTCGGATCAACTAAACTAGTAATAGTAGTAGTAGTAGTAATTAACATATTAAATAATTAAATTTTCAATAATTTTTTTTTGTAATTAACAACTCTTATAAATTTCAATATCTTCATCGTATTGTTCTATAATTTTTTATTAATTTATATATATATATATATTTTTAATTTAAACTTTTTTTTACAAAATCTATATTTATAAATTAAATTATATAATAATAATATTATATTTTGTTCTTTAAAATAATTAAATTTCAACTTTTTATAAAACATGGCAACACAATATAAACAAGTCAGCTGCACTTGGCTTACAAGGTAGGCTGAAACGAATACAACACAAAACGAAACAGTGAATGCATAGTTCCCAGTTAAGCTCGAGGACGCCTGCTGCTATTACTATATAGGACTAAACTTCACATGTTCAATTCTCTTCTCCTTCTGAATAAAATTTATAAATTTATGTTATTTTTGTAAATGTTTTTTTTTTTTTTTTTTTTTTGGTTTTATAAATCAAATATCGCTTCAAAATCTTAATAATTTTTATTTTTATTTTTTCTTTATTTTTTTATTTTTATAATTTTTTTTTTTTTTAATTTTTTTTATTTTTTTTTATTTTTTTTTTATTTTTTTTTATTTTTTTTTTTCTAATAAAAACTTTAAAAATTTCTTTAAAAAATTTTATTAATAATTTCTCCATAAAAATAAATATTGAAACTTAAATATGTTAAAAGTTAGTAGGCTCATGAAAACTCTTTGTACTTCATTAACACTCATTAAAAATAAATAATTCTTAAATTCTGCATAAAATTCGGCACAAGGTCAACGTGAGCATATTAAAGATAATTACACACTATTTTTATGTACTTTACTGTTTACTTTCAAACCAAAAACTGTCTAAATGTGAGCGTGTACGCGCAAATCACGAGATTTAAAGAGTCACCAAGTACGAGATGTAGGGTGGAAGAAAAAATATGTGTCAGTGACATCTTGACAGTATTTGATGCGTTGGAAATACTCCAAAGCTGCCGCTGATGACGTATGTACGCAAACAGCTTGCGCGGCCGAAACTTTGTGCGAGTATGAATGTGTACATGAAAATGTGTATTTTTGTCAACATTTAGCTAAAGCTGTTGTTGTTGTGATTATTGTAGCGGCTTTAGCAATTTTCGCTGACTACATACAAGCAGCTGTCACGTTGGCATTTGCTAAGCAGCTGAGCGGAGAGACGAGTCTTTACAAGACTTTTATTTGGAGAAAGGGTACTTCTATTAATATAATATAACGGTATATAAGTATATATGTGTGTGAGTATTGTATGTATGTGAGTATGTATTAGAATGTGTGTCAGTATGTATTAGGCTAAGTGGAACATGGAGGTCTTTCAACTTCAATAAAACACATAAGCCGAAGGAATAAGGCGAAACTCTCCACTTAAACTCAGGAACTTTATGAAATATTTTATATTTTATTTTAGATTAGTAGTCAATAAACTGGTCTCGTTAACTTTTTGAGCTGGCGTTCAGGCTGTCCATGACGGAAATAAGAAAGTACTTGTGTTTAGCCAAAGGGTATAAGAAAACCCATTCACTTAATAGATTAATAAAATGCTGACTTTAAATTAAACGAACATATTTATGCGTGTATTATTATAATGTCGATGATTTCAATGAAATTGCGCGCCACAAACAACTCAGAGAGCCAGTGCAAAATAGAGCAAATTCAATCGTAAAAATGGTTATGAAATGGAACCACTTCGGCAAAGTAAATGTGGCACCATAACCAGCAAATATGGCATTTGGCAAACAGTTATTTACAAAAGCACATACATAAAATAGCTTACATGCATTATATACGTAAAGACGCTTGCATAAACCTTTATTTGCCACCAAACCGCAGGCATTCGCTAACGAACGCTTAACGAGCACTGACGACTGCAGCGCCACATTACGCTTGCAGCAGCTGCAAAGAATGTCTCCAGCACCCAATCGACAGCAATAACACATTTACACACCATACATAAGTGTACGTATAGTATGCATAAGGAAAAGTGCATTTCTTGCATATTTATAGCACATTAATAACATATGTATGTGCGTTCAAAGCTAACAGCTTTTTGCAATCAAGAAAATATGTCGCGCACTCGAATGTATGGGCGCTTACTAACGCTGGCAATATTTCCGCAAGACATTCTGAATATCAAACGTAGCCATTTATATGCGTAAACTATATTTTTCAGCGCAATTCCGCAATTCCAGCTTCATATGTAATATGGCCAGCAGTGCGTATGAGTTACATGCAGTCAATGGCGAAGCCGTCTCTGAGTACCAGCCATGCCAGTGTAATGGTATAGTACATACATAGACTGCATATAAACGATTACAAAAATTATGGGCAGGAAGAAGGGTAAAGTAAAATGAAAAACGTTATTAAATTGGTATATAAAATCTATATGAAAATATTATCTGATCGTTATACTAATATTGAGTTGCTCTTGAGATCATAGCATTTTTCAGTTTGATACGAAGTAAAACGTCTGATATACTATAAAATGTATAAATCAATGACTGCGTAAAGAACCGAGTCGATTTAGATTCCAATGTCCACCCACTTGCTTCAGACCAAAAAAGCCTTTCACTGCAGCATAGTCTTCGAAATGTGCTAACCCGGCATTCGTAAGATTTTCATACGTATAATTATACGCATGTCGCCGAAGAGTTCATAAAGTGCGTGTTTTCATATTCTTCGATACTCGTCACTCATGTTGACGGCTCCAAAGACCAGAAGAAAAGTTCTCTCCATTGCTAGAAGCGCTTTTTCATTTCGGTTCGTAATCGTCCGTGTTTCCGTCGCCGTATAATGGAGTGCAGAGAGAGAGAGAGAAAAAGAGGGGAGAATCTGCTTCTCAATTACCTACTGATCACATAATAGCACCTGTTGGCAAGCATTTCGCTGCGTCTGATCTCTAGGCTTAGATTTGCGACAGTTTTGCTAGTTACAAGATAGACAAAGTGCTTCACTTGCTCTCGTTCACCACAATACCAAACTCTTTCTCTAGGTTGGAAAAGGCTTCGCCGGCTCTGTTGTTAAAGCCTATGATGCCAATGTCATCTGAGTACCCCAGTAGCATTGGCTCAACGTCATTCTATCTACGGCATAAGTTTCGGAGGAATATCAAATGCAGACATAGCGTCTAGTAGGCAGTTACTGGCGGTGCTGTCAAAAACGACATTGAAGATTTTTTAACCCATCCATAAGATGGGTAACTCTTCAGTTTCAATGCGGTACAACCTTTTCTTCACTTTCGAAAAGTGGATTTTTTTGCCTTAACTTATTGTTTAACATTTCAAGAATATGTCCTTAAAATTTTAAGGCGATAGTCGAGTAATATTCTTAGAGTTATCGTCTTATTAGTCTCCTGGCCTTTAACTCTCTAACTCTAACAGCTGAGGGCGGTCGGGATAGAAGTGCAGCTGAGAACGCGTTTTTCTCAAAACTACTTTTTCAAAGTCCGTGTTCACTGTCATTTCAAAACTACTTGCTCGATTCATTTCAAACTTTAAACTAATTTTTAACATATAAAATACCGTCCCCAACGTTTATTAAATATTTGTTTTTTTTTCATTAAGGGTGTTTTCCACTCACAAAATGGCGGAATTTTTAGTGGAAAATAACAGTTTACACTTTAGATGGCCGCCAAAAATTTTTGAATGCAAAAAAAATTATCAGAGAACGTTGGGGGGAAGATTTGATTATAGCTTAACTAATTTTTCTTGTCTTTTTATTTTCGGATAATTTCCAGCCGAGTTATGGTGAACACCGCACAGTGGTTTTTTCCAAGACGTTCTGGAGAAAGCACTGTTACCGGCTTATGCCTCAATATTTCTGCATGAAAAAATTACCTTACATTGTCAAAGGTGTGCTCTATAATGTACAAAAGGTCCGAATAAAATTACGCAATACAAATTTGATAAATAAATTCACAAAAAAGTATTTTCTTTACCTTGAAAACCCTACCCCCCTCTTAACATTTTTTGATGTTGGTTAGGGACATTCTTTTAAGCAGACAAAATTGGTCGCTCAGGCTTTCAGATATCGTTATACAACTTTTACGTACTTTTCTGCTCAAGGAGTTTCTCATTTAGCAAAACCGCGGTTATAGAACGATAGAAATAAAGTTTACGAAATTTTTTATTTTTTTTTCATTTTTGAGAATTTGACAATTTTTTTTAATAAATAAAAAAATATAAAAAAAATCGGCCCACTCCGGGATTAGCAGGGATAGTTGTCAAATTAATTGAAGTTTTTTTTTTTTGAGGAAAAAAACAAAAAAAAAAAAATGGCGAACTTCCAAAAAATGACGATTTTTTTCGTGTATTTTTTTTATTAAAAAATAAAAATTTAAAAAGAAAAAAGGTCCCCAAAAGTCAATTTCTACAAAAGTTACGGCTATTTGAAAATAAAAAACCCATTTTTTTTTTTTTTGAAAAATTCATAACTTTTTTGAAGTTGGACAAAAAATTTTGAAAAAATTCTCAAAAATGTTTTTCAAAGGGTAGAAAAGGATGGATAAGTTTCAGCAAAATCTAAAGGGTCGGGTTCAAAAGTGGTCGGTTTGGTATGGAATACCCCACATACATACTTAGCTGTCATACAAACTGAACGCTCGGAATCAAGTGCTTGTATGGCAACTTTTTTGGCAAGAAATCTTCACAAAATTTGGCGTGGAGTATTATACAAATCAGTGCTAACATTTCTGACTAAATTTTCAGAGATCGGTTCTCTATAAGATATAACTGCCTTACAAACCGACCGAATAAAATCAAGTTCTTGCATAGAAACTTTTTTATTTGTGAGGGGTATAGGTTTGGTGCAACAAAGTTAAGTATTTTTTTTTTTTTTTTTGTTTGATTAATAAAGGCATCAATTTTACTCCAACAAATCCCAGAAGTCTGTCAAAGAAATTATTTATTCATTTTGCCGTGTATATGTGTATGCGCGTGTGTTTGTGTTAGCCCACAGAGTGAAATGTAAAATTAATGCACAGTTATTTACTGCACATTTGGTGGATGCGCTTGACACGAAAATCCACAAAAATTCTAAACAACCGGCTGCAGCTGCTACAACAACAAACAAACAAAACGAAGCGTGCAATAATGAGAAGAAATGTGCTGCTGTGTGTGTGTGTGTGTGTGTGTGGGGAAGTGAGCGCCATGGCAGACAAATGCCAAACTGTGTTGCACAGTGTTTTTGTTAACCTAATAACAAATACTTTCATTTGCATACCCTTACACACATACATACGCATACAAACATACATACAAAGTCATACAAACAGACGCCAAACATGAAGAGCCACGAAAATTTCAAAATCAAATGCCAACACCAACAACAAAAACCGCCGCATGCTAGCGCGTTTGGCTGCCATATATCCTACGTGCAACAGTCGTGGCAATCGTGCTGCTACAACAGCAACAACAATGACATGTTGCCAAGGCGAATAGGCGGCGGCAAAGCATTTCGCTCAGTGCAACTTAGCCGCCCAGTCGTTGCGGGTCATTACGGTTGAATTATTGGCGCGTGAACGCTAGGCGGGGCGAGGGGCGGTATTGCAATGCACTGTGGGGGGAAGCTAAACATTCAAAATTGGCCACGATCATAATAAATGAAATTATTTGGCGCGAAAAATAAAATTAATTCGCTGATATGCAAATGGCAGGGGATATATTGTATATATGTACATACATATCTGTATATATGTATATAAGCATGTGTGTTTGTATGTGTAAATACGAATGTGTGCAGGCACGAATGAGTAACACTTGACTCATCGCAAAATTATTACAAAACTATGTGCATATAAATATATGTACATATGTTCACCTGTGGCAGCGGGTTCTGAAAAATTATAAGCGTTTGAGCTGAGCAATCACTAGGTGAGGATGGTGTGAGGGAAAAGCGTAGAAAATTTTGTTGTTATTGCAAATGTCAGCCATTTTAGCGTGTGTGAGTTAATGGTGGCTGTTTTCATAGTAGCTTGGTGTTTTTTGTTTTGTTGTTTTATTTTTGAACCAAACTTTAGTGAGGAATATTTTCATGGCAGTTATAAGCTATAGTGGTCCGATCTGAAGAATTCCTTCGGAGGTCGTACAGTTGCTTTGGACAGTGATTTGTGGCAAATTTTGTGAAGATACCTCGTCAAGCAAAAAAGTTTCCCAAACAAGAACTTGATTCCGATAATTCAGTTTGTATGGCAGCTATATGCTATAGTGGTCCGATCGGAATAATTCTTTCGGAGGTTGTAAAGTTGCTTGGGACAGTAGTTTGTGGCAAATTTTGTGAAGATACCTCGTCAAGCAAAAAAGTTTCCCAAACAAGAACTTGATTTCGTTCAATCAGTTTGTATGGCAGACATATGCTGTAGAGGTCCGAGAGCGCCGGTTCCGAGAAATTAGCATTTTCTTAGACAGAAAAGAACATGTGGAAAATTTCAGATACACAACTCAAAAACTGAGCTACTAGTTCAAGTATATACAGACAGACAAATCGTTTTTACAGGGTCTCCGATGCTTCCTTCTGGGTGTTACAAACTTCGTGACAAATTTAATATACCCGGTCCAATTTATAATACGGAACTAATCTGAAATTTCCAAGAATATGCTGAAATATTTGACACATTTGTTGTTAATAAAGTAATGATCCAACTGCTCATAAGCAACCTGAAGATCTGTCATGGAAACTTATAAGAGTTTTCGATTATTTGAAGAGAAATTCCAGCAAAGTACGTCGTCGTTGCGTAACCATGGTTCAAATATGCATTCATTCACTGTTAACCTAAAACACAATTTGGAACAAGTCAAGTAAGACTAAAATGAAAACAAAAAGTTCGGTGTTTGGGTACCACACGAGTTAACGTAAAAAACATCGGTGGATCAAATTTCCATCTGCAGATCCCAGCAAAATCGATTCAGTACTGAGGCGGATGGATACTGACGAGGAAAAGTGGGTCACGTAGGAGGCAGCTAAGGGCACTAGGAGAGAAATTGTGTTACACCAAGATAACGCCAGCAGACAAAAATCGATATTGACTAACAAACTTTCTCGAAATTTAGTTTGGAGGATCTTATGCATACATAGATATTAAACTTAACTTGAAGAAAAGATTGTGAAAATTAACCGTCTCAGTACTTGGCCAATAGGCATGAGGGTTTCTATGAAAGTGGCATTAAAAAATTACCTTCAAATGGCAATAGCTTTAAAACTATTTATTGAACCTACATAAATGGGATCATTCCGAGCTAAATATAATCTCCAATTTAATGTAAGATAACATTATCATTTACTGTATATAATATATCTAAAAGCAGAGAGGCAGTAGCTGTAGCGACTGATGAAAAGCGGCATATATATTGCATTCCAGGCCCCAAAGGATTTCCGGAAAACTAGATGATGAGATTGCCAAAAAAAAACATTCGTCTGGCTACGGAATCAGTACAGGAAATACAGAAGTCAATAAAAACGAAACACAATGAAGTTTCTGAAAGGACCGACAGATGGATCGTGAGATGAAATGACTTAAGGATCGCCACGAAAAACAGACACGCTTTTTATGAAGACGATCTCGAAAAGCCTACAGGACGGTTGTTGGTCTAATGAGAGGTTGTTGTAGGTGGAGCGAGAGAAAACATACCTGAAGTAAATAACGGTTTCTGAAACCCAAATGTCGTGGGAACGCCTAATGACAGGTCACAACCTACCGGCATCACATGCGAGCCGGTTAATCATAAATAATGACGATACATGCAAAAAGTGCAGGAAGGTAGGCATGAGAGAGACTATGGAACACCTTCTATGCTTCTGTCCAGCCTTTTCTAGTACTCGTCTTAGATATCTAGGTGCGTCGCAGTTCAATGGATTAGATGAAATACCAAAACTAGATATCAAATCGCTCTTAAAGTTCGAAAAAGCATTTACGTGCTATATGACGAATACTTCTGCTTAAATAATATAAATAATTACATAGGTTAGGTTAGCTAAAGTTTTACTGACCGGCTACACACAATATCTAGACCCACTTGTCCTTAATAATGACAGATAGAGGCGCCTACATCTTTACGAGCCAAATTTTGTTCAGCGATGAAACCCATTTCTGACTCAATGGTTACATAAACAAGTAAAAAAAAAACGACGTGGTGAGGTTTGTGGGTCGATAGCATCATCGGTCCATATAAGAACGTAACCGTCCGATCGCGTCATGATAACCGACTATTTGATGCCAGAAATTGAAACTATTGGTCTCGGCAACATTTGCTTTAAACAAGACTGCGTCACTTCCCACACATCGCATCAATCAATTGATTTGTTGAAGGAACACTTCGGTGAGCAGACAATTTCACGTTTTGACCCGATCGACTGACCACCAAGATCTTGTAATATCACACCGTTAGACTGTCATTCGCCAGTTAGCAGTTAAAATGCTCGAACGAGTCATCGTAAATAGGACTCAACGAATGGACCCTGCAAAGATGCACCTTTATTCCATGTTTTACGGTCCACTGAACAAACCTATTGGTGGAAGTTGAAAGCTCGCGTGAGAACAAAACGTGCCCATATAGAACATTCATCAGTAGAAATGACATTTTGAAAATCTCTATCAATAATCTCATACGCCCAAGCGAGTCGCTTTGTCACAAGTTTTTCAGTCAACAGAGGCTTCTTCATTGTGTTGCGCCCTTTCAGATCATGAGAATGAAAAAGGGTTCGGATAGTTTCGTAGGATATTTTGCCATTAATTTTGATTGTCCTTGCCGCCGTGTTAAAGCAGGATTCCGCGAAAACAGTTTCACTATTCTTTTTTCATCTTTTTTGGTTCACTTTTCCTATCGAACCACGTTCTGGTAAATCAACGACACTTTTAACCACTATATATCGCTGTATCCACTTCTGTAGAAATGCCTTCGACTTTCTCATATATTTAGCAGCCGCTGATTGCGACTTTGTGAGACCTATCGGGTGGATGCAAAGGAACACAGCTTCGTAGCGCGACGCGTACTTAGCACTAATGGCGTTTAACGGGATTCTCTTTCAAAATATCATTGAAAAGTGAACCTTTGTTGACAACGCATCAAGGACGAAGCTTCCCTCCATCGGCTCGCGAAGAAATTAGAGCGAAATCTTTCATTAACTTTCGGTAAAATCGACCACCCTCTTACTTGACAGACTGTAGTTCGAGTGCCGCAAGACCCTAACCTAGGCACCTTCTGTTAGTTATTAAAAATTATGTTGTTGTTTACTTATATTTTCGTATTTATTCTGATTCCCCAACGAAGTGCATTTCTTATGTGATACCTATCCTGTTTTAGGCAGTCATTAATCGAGCGCTAGATAATTTTTCAATACTTAATTCGTTACATTTTTCGCACCACACTTGCGCACAGACGTCGCTGGGCGATTGGAAGTAGCAAAAAATTATTTGCAATTATTTATCTAACACTTTACCGAGCGCACCGCGCAGCTGTGCAACACTCACCAACGTAGAATGGCAGAAGGCGAACGGCTGCCGGGTAGAGCGGTAAGCATTGGGTGGCACTAACGAGCCGGACGACTACGACGACATGGCAACGTGCGCCATTTCAAGTATGTGCTTTTGTGAATTTTCATATTTTGATGGCAAAAATATGTGCAAAATGTTCGCCAGCGAAAAACTTTGAACTTTCATATATTAATATTTGTGGTGGCTGCTTTCGTATGTCGGCTGTTTGTTGTTGTTGCGGTTGTCGCTGTCAGTAGCAGAACAAATTGCAATGAGCGCGAAAAGCTTGCAAATTGGCTGTGCAAGCGCGAGCATTCGGCAAATAATGACGGCATCAGCGGCAGGCGTTGCGGCTGAGCGCCGCGCCGTCGCGCGCTCCATTGGCAGCGTGCGCGCTAGGTAAATTACACTCGTACATGCGTGTATGTGTGTGTGTGTATGTGCATTGGCAATTAATTGAATTGGGACGCATGCCACAGCAGCTGCTTGTTGGTCAGCACCTTTGTGGCGAGCTGCGTAGTTGATGGCGCGTCCTCTGCCGCCGCTGATGAGTCAATTTACTGCGCCGCGGCAGCACTTTTCACCACCCTCCCCGCTAGATCATCGCCTAACGCTTCGAGGTTTGTGAATGAAATTATTAATGTGCATTTATTGATTATTTTTTCGGTTGTGGATTTTAATTTTAGTTTCATTACCGCCACGACCGCAACAGCTGCATAATTATTATTAATATTCACAGTGTTCTTAATCATTTGTGGTATGAGCAAATCAGCAAATTAATTGAGTTGTGTTTTGCGAAAATGGAAGACAATGTGTGTCAAATTAAAACTGTTTAAATCGGCTTATAACTGCGGCATCGGTATATATTTGATGACTTTTTCTTATTTTAACGTCATTCTTCTCAATGTTGTCCGATACTTCTAGTAACCTATATGTGATATCCATCTCTGTACCCTACTGCTCTTCCATTTCATTCTTTGAACTGAAAACTCACTGAGCAATCGTTAATCGATCTTTTCAACTACGGTCATATTAATTTAATAGACATCCCGAGGTAACGGGTGATTTTTTTGAGGTTAGGATTTTCATGCAGTAGTATTTGACAGATCACGTGGGATGTCAGACATGGTGTCAAAGAGAAAGATGCTCAGTATGCTTTGACATTTCATCATGAATAGACTTACTAACGAGCAACGCTTGCAAATCATTGAATTTTATTACCAAAATCAGTGTTCGGTTCGAAATGTGTTTCGCGTCCGTGTCCGATGAGCGATGAGGCTCATTTCTGGTTGAATGGCTACGTAAATAAGCAAAATTGCCGCATTTGGGGTGAAGAGCAACCAGAAGCCGTTCAAGAACTGCCCATGCATCCCGAAAAATGCACTGTTTGGTGTGGTTTGTACGCTGGTGGAATCATTGGACCGTATTTTTTCAAAGATGCTGTTGGACGCAACGTTACGGTGAATGGCGATCGCTATCGTTCGATGCTAACAAACTTTTTGTTGCCAAAAATGGAAGAACTGAACTTGGTTGACATGTGGTTTCAACAAGATGGCGCTACATGCCACACAGCTCGCGATTCTATGGCCATTTTGAGGGAAAACTTCGGACAACAATTCATCTCAAGAAATGGACCCGTAAGTTGGCCACCAAGATCATGCGATTTAACGCCTTTAGACTATTTTTTGTGGGGCTACGTCAAGTCTAAAGTCTACAGAAATAAGCCAGCAACTATTCCAGCTTTGGAAGACAACATTTCCGAAGAAATTCGGGCTATTCCGGCCGAAATGCTCGAAAAAGTTGCCCAAAATTGGACTTTCCGAATGGACCACCTAAGACGCAGCCGCGGTCAACATTTAAATGAAATTATCTTCAAAAAGTAAATGTCATGAACCAATCTAACGTTTCAAATAAAGAACCGATGAGATTTTGCAAATTTTATGCGTTTTTTTTTAAAAAAAGTTATCAAGCTCTTAAAAAATCACCCTTTATATTAGTGTGGGGCTTGAGGATAGAGCCTTATGTAGAGGTTCACGCAAGTGAGGAAAGTGAGCGTCATTCACTTGAGAGTGGCCAGGAACGATTATTTTACATATGTCTCAAGCAGCTTGCGTCACGATGTCACGACTTCCGGTCTTAGACCAAGTATCCTCTGGGTAGCCAATGAACATCCGTTTGAGGGCGAGCTAAAGTAAAAAGGCGAAACATCTCTAATCAAAGGAAAGCTCTGGAGTACCGTGTACGAGCTGAGGCAAGTTTATCTCATCGTCGTTACTAATTGGGCGACCGAAAGTGGCCTCACCATTAACTCAAATAAAACTCAGATGTATTTATTTACTAGGAGATATAAGATTCCACACACATCACTGCCACGAATGGGAGACATCCGCCTGTAACTAGCGGACACTGTGTAGTATTAAGAACTCGCCCTAGATATGAAGCCTTCATAGAAACCTAATATGGAGGAGAGCAAAGAAGTCATTGGTTGCTTTTCACTGCTACAAAGAAGCCTTTGGCAAAAGGTAGAGTAATGGAATAGCTCACCGAAAATGGTCTTCTGGAAATACGACACTATAGTCAAACCAATTATGTTCCATGGAATCTTTGTGTGGTGAAGGGCACTAGAAAGCACCACTCTTAGACGGAAACTCGAGAGCGTTCAACGAGCGGCGCACATCGGCATGTGATTTCCAAGCATTGAAGCCTCCACGGAAGGTATTCTCCGGAATAGCCTTGAGAGCCGAGGTGCGTGCTGCTTGGATTCCCTCTATCGTCTCAAAATGCTTGCCTTTCATCGGCCTTTTCAGACAAGGAACCTGAAAAAAAATACGGGTGGGCCACATCTGGGCTGTAGAACGGTTGCGGAAGCATTAGGGTGCAGGCCTTGGTTAGGTAGCTGTTCACAAGAAAGATAATGTGAGCCGGGGCGTTATCGTGGTGCAACTTCTAATCGGCTGCGATGTCTTGTCGAACCCCATTGTTTTGGCTTTGGATTTGCTCATTCTTCTGGTCTTGCCGGCCCTCCAAAGATGCCTGGTGCCACCGAAACACACCACTTCTTGCTAAAGCAACATCAGAGTAAGCCATATCAAAATCTCTGTCACAGATTTACCGAGTTTCACACAGAATTTAATCACGTACCTCTGCTCTAATTAACACAGAAACATGTCGCGCGAAAATGTTTGTCCTGACTCTCCAGGTGCTCGGAGACAACAAACCAGACGCTTGTTCGTTAGCTAGGATCGCCCTCTACCGAATCCAGTCGGTGCGCGCACGCTTCGAAGTATAGTTACGGCGGAACAAACTCTGTGCTCAGAGAATCCATTCGGTTTTTCTAGCCGAGGTTGTTGCAGTTAAGGTGGCGGTAGATTTCCTTCAGTAAAGTGACTATCCACTCTGATGGTGCGTTTAAGACTGATTAAGAAATGGCATCGAGTCACTATGTGAAAACACTAGTACGGGTGCCAGGGTAAAGGCAGAGCAAATGAAGCAAGGGAAAGTACCTTAACGTTACTATCTGGAGAATGGGAACGTGTCGGTGCTCCCCTTCCCTCGGACGTACTACTACTGGATAACTGGGCTTCGCAGGAGCTTGGTCAGTACTGGGCTATCGTCGGTTCATGCGCTGTGCAAGATTTTTTTGACCCAAGATCGATTGTAGGAGATCTAGTAAGCTTTTTGTCCTCACTAAGGCTAGCCTCAGCCTAGTTGTGTGAGATCCAACAAGTCTTTGCCCTACAGGCCTACACTGTAGGGTTGAAAATCTTACCAGACATCTGCATTAGAACCTGAACAGAAGCAGACGAGGTGGCTACATTTCGAGACTTTCTTTTTGATTATTCCGCGTTCGCAAGATTAAGAGTTAAACCCTTGGGAGCTCATATTTTCAGACATCCCACCGAACTGGTGGAAATAAATTTTAAACTCCAATTACTTTTTTAAAAGCTTCAGATATGATCTATGAGGTATGACAATTAAGTAATGAGACTGATTCCATAAAACCCGTATATTTGAATATTATTCTGCAATTCTGACATCCCCTTCAAAGTAGTCCCCTAGGGCAGCTATACAGCGATTCCAGCGCGTTTTCCATGCTTCGTAACATTTCTGGAACACTTCGACTGGGATGTCCGCGAGTACCCTCGTCACGGCTGTCTGGATGCTCGTAATCGACTCAAAATGGGTTCCTTTGACCACCGATTTTGTTTTAGGAAACAAAAAAGTCACAGGGTGCCATGTCGGGTGAATAAGGCGGCTGTTGCAACACGCCAATCCCTTTAGAGGCCAAATACTAGGACACGCTGAGGGCGGTGTGGCACGGCGCGTTGTCGTGATGAAGGATACAGTTACGAGCGATGTCTGGGCGCACCCTGTTGACTCGTTTTCGCAATCTTTCGAGTACTTGGCAATGGTAGATTTGATTCACAGTTTTCCCCGGAGGAATGAATTCTTTATGGACGTTTCCACGGCTATCGACTGGTCTCCCACTCCGCGCCTCGTCATCCACGTTTTCACGTCCCTCCTTAAACTCTTTGTGCCATCGAAACACCTGAGCACGACTAAGAGCACTTTCACCATACACTCTTACAATTTTATCGTACGTTTCCGAGGCTGTTTCGCCCAATCTGGCGCAAAATTTTATCGCGACGCGTGGCTCTTGATTTCGTTTTTCCATTTTCGTGACGAGCACTACAAACACACGTCTACTCAACTTGACGCAGCAGGTGAACTAAACAAGCTAGAGCAATGGTACATATATCAATGGAGAGGGGAAGGATGCCGGAAAAAGAGAAAGGGAATTTCAAGGTCACAGGTTTACCACAAGCGCGGCAATAAAATCAGTCTCATTACTTTATTGTTAAACCTCGTACATTAGCAGTATTTTTGAAATATGTGTGCATTTCTCTTGCATTATCTTAGATTATATTTAAAATTTTATATTTGCATTTTTTCTCTGATGGAAATTTCGAACACTAAAATTTCATAATTTCGCCAACACACATTAGAAGACCCAAATGCATAGTGAATACAGAGCGCAAATATGTAGTCGCTGCCATAAAAGCAACTTTATGGCAAACAAAAGATTGCACAACGGCAGGGGGGCGTGTGGAGCGTGACGGATTGGCGTGCGGCAGCGATGTCAGTGAAAAGTGTGCACATTTATTAATTTGATGGCAGCCAAACCTTGAGAGTCCATTGAACTTGCCTGCAGTTTGACCAAATGACCACTAATAAAGGCGACATCACTCACCACACGTAGCCGCCAACACACACAAACACACTCAGATCCGCACATGCACGGCTACGTTCGTCAGCAACACCTGTGCAGTTCGCTCTTCGCTGCGGCTCCTCTCCTCTCGCCCGCAACCGCACATTTTTACCTACAAAATCTTTTTATCGCCGAGGAAATTGATTCAATAAATTAATTTGAGAATCTCAACGAACGAACATAAAATGCAAAATGCAAATTAGCAACCAACAATGCCAACAACAACAACAATTGCAATATAGCGAAATTCACACCGCATTTGCTGCTATTTTTATGTGATAATCATTAAAATGTATTTAAATGTAAAAACATGTTTGTTCATGGGTTTATTTGTGTATTTTTAACGCATTCCTCGTTGATTTGTGTATTTTAATGAGAGTTTGAAATTTTAATTATAAGTGTGCATGGGTGTGTTTCCTCTGTTTTTCAAGCAAATGTGGGCGAATGGTGTTCAAACACGGAGTTATTGTTTATTTCGAGGTGTTCATACCTCATGCATATACCAGCATAAAATCAAATTTATCCGATCCGCCTAATGAACTCAACAAAAACCTCTAGTCCTTACTTTCATTGCGTCACAAGCTTAACGTGGCATTATCGTGGTACTAAAACCGAGAGTTGTCGGCCCATAATTCCGAGCTCTATTCCTTGTTAACCCTTTGACCGGTCCGGAGGTATTCATAGTGGGCCTCACCTCGAAAATCGATAAAAGCTGTCCACATAACCTTGATTTTTGACCTGCTTGGACGTGTTTTTTTCGATTTGGGATCACCTTTGCCACGATATTAGGACGATTTATTCCCTATTTCCAGATCGTAAGCATAGATCCAAGACTAATCGCTAGTAATAATACATTTCATCACATCCTGGTAAACCAAAAACATTGTTTCACAAACGACAACGCGAAGCTGATTTTCGAAAAAATTTAGTGCAACTTTTTGGAAAACTTAATATACTTTGTCCAGGGTATAAAAATGAGCTCTGGAATACACTTCAGCGCAGTCAAAAGCAGATTTTCTCTCTGTTTATTCTTCATCAATCATCTTCCAATTGAATTGACACCAATTCGCACACAGACTGTATCAGCTAGGCTGAAAAGTTCGCATGGTTTATATGAGAGGCGGCCATTAGAATCATATCCACATATCTAATGGACGTTCAAAAGATAATTTTAGCCACGAAAACATAAAAAAGACGTTAAGTGATTTTGGATGAGTTTCAATGAAGTCGATCATAATCATCAAATAGTCAAGTTAATGATTTAAATGCAGCCACTGTGTCCAAAAAATAAGGTGACATTTGAATTTAAACTGCGCGCGTCGAAGGATTTGGAGAATTATTTTTTTTTTTAGGTTGGTAGTACAGTCAGTCACGTTTATGTCAAATTTCATGTCAAAATATTCATTACTTCGTGTCGTTTTGTAAGCTGCTAAAAATGAGTTTTTCGTTTTTTGCGATGTCAAAATTTGTTGAGCAAAGAATTTGCATTAAATTTTGTTTAAGGAATCAATTTTCTGCTGCGGATACGTTGAGGATGGTGCAGAAAGCCTTTAGAGACCTTGCTAATGAAGTTGGCATATCGAAAGGCTCAGCCAATACCATTTTGAAGGATGTTTTGGGCCTCAAGCGCGTCAAATCTCGACTGGTACCGAAAACATTGAATTTTTTGGAAAAAAGGCGTCGCGTTGAAGTATGTGAAACGATGCTTTCCGACTACCAGGGTGTCATGAAATGCATTATAACCGGCGATGAGACTTGGATCTATGCTTACGACCCCGAAACAACCGATCAATCGAGCAAATATCGTGCCAAAAGAGAGCCGAGATCAAAAAAATCGCACCAAAGTCGCTCAAAAATCAAGGTCACGTTGACTGTTTTCTTCGATTATCGTGGCGTTGTGCATTATGAATTCCTTCCAACCGGTCAAACAATCAACAAGGAATATTATTTGAACGTTATGCGTCGTTTGTGGAAAGACAATTCTTGGCTTTTACACCAGGATAATGCACCATCCCATACTGTCCTCGTAATTCGTGATCATTTCGCCAAAAACTCAACCCATATCTTTCCGCAACCACCGTATTCACCTGATCTGGCGCCGTGCGAGTTCTGGCTGTTCACCAAGCTCAAAAGACCTCTCCGGGGACACCGTTTCTATACGATAAAGGAGATTCAAGCGAAGACGGAACTGAAGGCCATCCCGGAAAGTGACTACAACCAGTGTTTCGAAGATTGGAAAATCCGTTGGCATAAGGGCTTTACATCGGGAGGGGATGAAATTGATTTGGAAGAATAAATAAAGAATAAATACAATGTTGCTTTATTTTTTGGGCACAGTATATATTTGTTTTTATTTTTGTGAACAGCCATTCAAGACTTGGTCCCTGATGGGTCCCTAGTATTCTGTGTCTTGGTTGGGCTAGAGCTAACAATTCACAGATAATGTGGCAAACCGTGCGGCAAATATTATTATAGGTCAGGTCCATTTTGTTTTCCAAAGGGCCAGTGTCCCGTAGCTATATGACTGTAAATAATATTCCAGAACCTCCATATATACCTTGACCATAGCTGCTTCATTATCTTGCAATTCGTTATTGATTTCCAACAGCTCTGAGCTATTTGTGCAAAGCGAGTATAATAGTTTCTTTCGTTTTCTCTTAATGGGACGTTATTATCTTCAACTTGGATTCGTCGTAAGAGACTATTTTAGCCAACTAGACTGATTTTTAGTTGCCGCAAATATTTATATGACCGGGAAAGCCTTCCCACATTTTTTTAAATTGCTGGAATTAATCTCTGTCGACGATAAGGGTAGCAAAGCTGCCTGGCTATGAGTGTAATTGGTAGCTTTCTGTATTCTTTCATCAATAGAATACCACAGGGCGTCTGTATAGCTTGTATTTCCGTTTGGAAGTTGCTGCCTGATTTTTATACGGATACAGAGAGAGAATTCGAGATCATCGGATCGGAGTGGACACCCGCTCTTAATCCGCAGTCCATTTTGGATTCGTCGTTATAAATAGAGGCTGTACCATTCTGCCTAAGTATCTCATCATCTAATTTACTTAAGTTTTGTTGGTTAAGGATGGCAATATGCTCCGGTTCCAACTCGCTAATTTCTTTATTTTTATAGCAGACCTTGCTGCAACTTTCCGAATAAAGACATCTATGGACAGATGAGACATGTGTATATTGAATGCATCCGTCGGACATGACTTAATAGCCCCGATAATCCCTGGCTGCTCGGTACGTTTCGTGATATTAAAGTGTTGTTTTAATGTCCAATGTGTCAGAGCTGCGAAAAAGTCCCTCAGGTTCGTGTATATACAAACAGACCGATAGACAGGTATGACTTCTGGGTGTAAAAAATTTCATGGCAAAGTTAATATACCCTGTTCAGGGTATAATAAAGTTCCTGATTGATTCTACAACCAGTAGGTATTTTGGTGAAATTTTGGTAAAAAAACATTAATATTCGTCAAGGACATAACAATGTATTGTGTTTACTTTCATAGATTATAATTCATTAGATATTCGTTCACAAAAAGTTTTAAAATCTGCTCTTTCAATATTATAACTTTGCTTGCAATTCTCCTTGGTCTTTGCTACCTTAAACATTTAACGCCATGAGATCAAATTAATTTCTTCTTTTTATTGTTTCTTAGTTTTTTTTTTTTTTTTTTTTTTTTTTTTTTTTTTTTTTTGACAATCTCTGTGCATTATGTAAACATCTCTAATTATTTAGAAATAAATATTTATTTAAGTGCCATTTAAATGCGGAGCACACACTTCCGCTTTGTTTGGTTGAAAATAAAGAGAAAAATTTTATTTAAAAATCTTTCGGTTGCAAGCAAAGCAAATATTCACTTTTATACGTGCCAAGTGTCGCATTATTAGGCGCCATTGTTATGTAACAAAGGAAACTTAAAAGGAAAACAGCGATGAAATCTTAAACAATTTCGCTATAACAATACAGCCAAAGAAATATAAATAAAATGAAAACAATTACAATAATACTGAAGAAAAAATTTATTTTTATTTATTTTCTATTTGTCGCGCTATTTTTATCAGCCGCAGTACTTACTTCTGTGTATATTACTGTAAGCAAAATATAGTAAGACTTTTTAGTCTAAATTTCACGTGACACTCCATTCATCGAAATATTTTTTTCTAAATTACACCATTCCAAATGTCACATCAAAATAATCAATAGTGTTTAGTACACGCTTGTCTTTCTGACATCGAATTCGGCGAATTTTACAATGAGTCGATTTTGGATATGCCTGTCTGACTTTCTGTCTACGTATATCCAAGCCTCTTGAATTTTTGAAATATTGATTATTCATTCATGGGAACCACCGATATCGGACCACTACAGCATATAGCTGGCGTACAAACTGAACGATCAGAATTATAGTCTTGTAAGAAATACTTTCCTACATAGGCTCAAAACTAATCCTCCAATCAGAAGATGCTATAAATTTTGCAATTGACCTCTAATGTCAGTACTGTTTTGACATTTGTGTAGTAAACACACGCGAAATACACTTAAATAAACAATGGTACGCTACACTGCTCCCGAACGCGTGTTATTGTTGACTATTTATTTGACCAATAATCGGTCGGTGACTTTGGCGCAACGTGAATTTCGTCACAGATTTTCTGGCCGTCCGACGCTGTCTGCGACGTTTAGCCGCTCGCCTCGAAGAGACTGGCACAACGCGAGATGCTACGCCAGGCGCGGCAGACCCCGGAGTAGCCGTTCTGCATCGTCGACGTCGACCAGACGACGTGCCTCGTAAATGGGCATCAGTCGACGGTGTTTACAGGGAATTTTGGTAGATAATTTGAAGATGTTTCCGTACAAAGTCCAGACGGTGCAACAGCTGTTAGCTGCTGACCGCCAATCGCGTCTAACATACGCTCAAGCCATCCTTAATCACCGCTAAGAGGAAGATGATTTTTCATCAAAAATAATCATGAGTGATGAGGCCCACTTCCATCTTGGCGGGTACGTAAATAAGCAAAATTTACGCTTCTGGGGCACTGAAAATCTGTGTGTAACCCACGAAGAGCCATTACACCCGCTCAAAGTCATTGTATGGTGTGCTATTTTCGCTGGAGGAGCCATCAGACCTTTTTTCTTCGAAGACGTCGCGGGCCAAACGGTTACTGTGAGTGGTGAGCGCTACAGAGCAATGATCAATGAGTTTTTTTTTGCCGCAACTTGATGAATTGAGATTAGAAAACACGTGGTTCCAACAGGACTGCACGTGCCACAACCGAGATGCTGAAGGATGCATTTCCCGGGCGCCTAATCTTTCGTTTTGGCGATTTGCACTGGCTAGCAAGCAAGTTTTTGAAGTCGCGGGTTTATGTCAACAAGCCTCAGACTCTTGCAGCTCTTTAAGAAAATATCCGTCAAGGATGTGAGAACCTATCGCCGGAAGTGCTGGCCAAAGTGATGGCAAATGCCATAAAAAGAGCTCAAATGACAATCAACTGTGGCGGCGGTCATTTACATGATATCATATTCTCGACTTGATGTATCATTTTGTAAAAAAAAATTTTATTTTTTAAAAAAGTTTTTAATTTTTTTTTTAATTTTTCATTTTGTAAAAAAAATTTTATTTTTTAAAAAAGTTTTTTATTTTTAAAAAAGTTTTTAATTTTTTTTTTTAATTTTTCGTTTTGTAAAAAAAAATTCATTTTTTAAAAAAATTCTTCATTTTTAAAAGCGTTTTCCATTCTCCAAAAAACATCGGAAGCCTACTTTGCGCCACCTGTTATATAACGAGTTAACCTCACAAATTTGACATGGATTATTTACTAAAGTACCGGTATAATAACCAAAGAATTCGTTTAGATCGCACCCCTATAGCGTTTAGTAGATTCCATATAAATGACCGATCAAAATCAAGGTCATGTATTTAATCTCTTGAATTTGTGAAGTACCAGCTTTTCTCTTCTTAATTATTGATATGCTTCTAGATCCACCGACTGTCAAGAAATAATTGCACTGTGGAGCAAACGACGGAAAAATTTTCAAAATCTCCGGGTTAAAAAAAAAAACACGTTATTTTCTAATACTTAAAATAAAATTTGTTATATTTTTTATTTAATTTCTTTATTTTTAAGTGCGATGAAATTCATAAATAAACTATTTATAAACTTACAGTAAGGCCAAAAAAAAGCTGCGTAAACAAATCAATTCCAACTAATAGACTAATTTTTCGCGAAATAAAATTGGCAAAGTGGGCAAAAAGCCGAATTTCTCAACTAGGACTTCTGAGACAAAAATTTAACCTTGAAAAAATAAGCAAGTGAAACCGCATTAAAATGCGGCGATAACATAAATTCACGCCCACGCGCTGGACGCTGGACGGTGTGGAGAGTACGCGAGCAGTAGAGGAAGAGTGAGAGAGCGCTTTGCTGACGTAGCTGATAAAGGAGCGCCTATGTATATAGATATATATATGTATGTATATATATATATATGTAAGCATATAAAGGGTGATTTTTTAAGAGCTTGATAACTTTTTTAAAAAAAAAAACGCATAAAATTTGCAAAATCTCATCGGTTCTTTATTTGAAACGTTAGATTGGTTCATGACATTTACTTTTTGAAGATAATTTCATTTAAATGTTGACCGCGGCTGCGTCTTAGGTGGTCCATTCGGAAAGTCCAATTTTGGGCAACTTTTTCGAGCATTTCGGCCGGAATAGCCCGAATTTCTTCGGAAATGTTGTCTTCCAAAGCTGGAATAGTTGCTGGCTTATTTCTGTAGACTTTAGACTTGACGTAGCCCCACAAAAAATAGTCTAAAGGCGTTAAATCGCATGATCTTGGTGGCCAACTTACGGGTCCATTTCTTGAGATGAATTGTTGTCCGAAGTTTTCCCTCAAAATGGCAATAGAATCGCGAGCTGTGTGGCATGTAGCGTCATCTTGTTGAAACCACATGTCAACCAAGTTCAGTTCTTCCATTTTTGGCAACAAAAAGTTTGTTAGCATCGAACGATAGCGATCGCCATTCACCGTAACGTTGCGTCCAACAGCATCTTTGAAAAAATACGGTCCAATGATTCCACCAGCGTACAAACCACACCAAACAGTGCATTTTTCGGGATGCATGGGCAGTTCTTGAACGGCTTCTGGTTGCTCTTCACCCCAAATGCGGCAATTTTGCTTATTTACGTAGCCATTCAACCAGAAATGAGCCTCATCGCTGAACAAAATTTGTCGATAAAAAAGCGGATTTTCTGCCAACTTTTCTAGGGCCCATTCACTGAAAATTCGACGTTGTGGCAGATCGTTCGGCTTCAGTTCTTGCACGAGCTGTATTTTATACGGTTTTACACCAAGATCTTTGCGTAAAATCTTCCATGTGGTCGAATAACACAAACCCAATTGCTGCGAACGGCGACGAATCGACATTTCACGGTCTTCAGCCACACTCTCAGAAACAGACGCAATATTCTCTTCTGTACGCACTGTATGCATTCGTGTGGTTGGTTTAATGTCCAATAAAGTAAACTGAGTGCGAAACTTGGTCACAATCGCATTAATTGTTTGCTTACTTGGTCGATTATGTAGACCATAAATCGGACGTAAAGCGCGAAACACATTTCGAACCGAACACTGATTTTGGTAATAAAATTCAATGATTTGCAAGCGTTGCTCGTTAGTAAGTCTATTCATGATGAAATGTCAAAGCATACTGAGCATCTTTCTCTTTGACACCATGTCTGAAATCCCACGTGATCTGTCAAATACTAATGCATGAAAATCCTAACCTCAAAAAAATCACCCGTTATGACTGTGTGTACAACAATTATGCTTGCTTGTTGTTGCAACACTTAGAAGTGTAGTGGCTGGGACTGCTGCTGCTGTTGTTTTGTTGTAGCGCTTAGCAAATTGTTTTCCTCGTTGGAGGGTCAAAGTGGCAGCTAGCACAACAAAAAAAAAAATAACAACACACACACAAAAATATGTACATATGCATGCGTCTACAAGCCTATATAAGCTAATAGCTGGCATTTCAAAAACAAAAAAAAAACGAAAAACAACAAAAATGCCGGCCGGCCGGTGCGAAAGCGTTGTTTGTGCCCACAATTGCCTATACATATGCCTGTATGTATGTATGTTTGTTTGTTTGTGTATTTCCATATTTGTTTGTTTGCTTTTGCATGCACACTTCCATACATTTGAGTGCTATATTAAGTTGTTAAGTATACGCCATGTTGTACTGCCATAAAACGCGGCAGCAACAGCGTCGGCAGCAAAGTAGGCACTTTATTAACACAAACTGACACTTTGCGCCGAAATAATTTATACACCATTTTTGCACCCGTTTTGCTCATGCCGCTTATTATTATCACTTTCACATGTGTGTGTGTGTTTGTTTGTGTTACTTTATAATTCTTTATTACTTCGCCTGTCTGTGCTTTTGACTTTTAGCGGCAGACAAATATATATTCATTGTGGTGGACTGTACTTTGAAAAAATAAAAAAAAATAAAAAGAAAAGCAACATGCATGCCTAAATGCTTTAGCATAAGGTTAAAGCAACAACAAACGCAAATAAGTTATTTATATTTAATTTCTTTAATATTTTTTATGTATAAAATTCCATAGCATTATTTGTGTATTTTTGATTTCTTTTGTAATTTTTATTTATTTTTTTTTTTTAATTCTCAGCGTCCAAAAATTGTCGCCAGCTTAGAAAGCAGCAATGAAAATTTATTACGCGCTGCCGCTGCTCTATGATATACAAACATATGCCTGTATGTATGTATGTTGAAATCATAATTAGCACGGCAGCGCGCTTGAGGCTTTTCGGTGTCGAGTAGAAAAATTGGGCTAAAAATGTGAACGCTTTACCTTGAAAGAGCAGCGCAAGAGAAGCGAGTGAAATCACTCAACCGAAAATACGGCGACAACAAGCTCCGTGTGCATGTGTGCGTGTGTGGAAAACTGAAAGTGAAGTGTCACCGTCAAAGCATTAGACTGACTGATGGCCTGACAAGAGAAAAGTCCAAAAAGTGTCACACAAAAGCGACTGTCGCACACACACACACACATACATTACAGTACATTTACATAGCAACAAATATTAATGCAGCATGTTTATACTCCAATATGTATGTATGTATGTGTGTATAGGCTTGCTGCCTAAGCAGCTGGCAATTAGTATGCAAGGAATGCTTTTAAGTTACACCTACGCAGGAGCGGAGGGCGGATGTGTTGCATATTTTACAAAAAAACATTAAACACTGTTATTGAAGTAAAAAAAAAAAATATTTATAAATCAGCGAAAGAGTAATTAATGTAGTAAAATTTCAAAACCAAACACAAAACAGATGAAAAAAATTATAAAATATTATAAAAAATCAAAGGTTAAAGTTATTTACAATTAAATAACTTTTAATAGGAAAAAAATTATTATATTAAAATAAAATTTTAAAAATAAACACAAATTAATTAAAAATATTATAAAATATTACAAATAATCAAAGGTTAAGTTATATTACAATTAAATAACTTTTAATAGTTAAAAAATTTATTATATAATATTAAAATAACTGATACAAATAAAAATGAAATAATAATAACAAAAATTTAATATAAATATATAAGTTAATAAAAAAATTAAATAAAATTAAAAAACATATTTAAATAAAAAAAAAAATTTTTAAATAAATAAAAAAATATATAAAATAAAAAAAAAATAAAACAAGAAATAAAGTATTAAAAGCAAAAAAAAAATATCCTTAAATATTATATTACAAATGAGATTAAATAATATACAAAAATAGCAAAATTAAATTTAAAAAAAAATTAAAATAAAAAATTTGAAATAAATTAAAAAAGATCATTAAGGGGCTAACCTGGTTTAGAGGCTCGATATTTAGGTTTTTTTTTTTTTTTGGAGGGAAAGAAATAATTGATTAAAGCGTAATTTCTAGGGTTTATAGTTATACTATATTTAAATATCATCCCCAATATTTTTGGATACACAGTCTTTTATATTTTGCCTTTGGAAACCAATTGCACGATGCAACTCGCATGTGCATTTGCCGGACGGCGGGCAGAATGCAGGTACCAATTTCTATTTGAAACAAAAAATTCAGAAATCCATATTTCTTAATAAATTATTTTAAATTAGTTAAATTAAGAAAATTCCAAAAATAGTGTTAACTTTTACAGTTTTATTTTTAATTTGAAAAAAAAAATGGTTTTTGACCAAAAAATTTTTACTTTCTGTTGTTTAAAAATATGTAACATAACTTTTCTTAGTTTTTAAGTTTAAAAAGAAGATAATTTAATGCCAGAGATAATAAACTTTGCCCCAATTCTATATGATCTTCTTTTTTTTCTATCCTGCCCGCCAATTAAAAAAAGTCGTAAAAATGAAAAACTGAGAAATCGCGAGTAAAAGTTTTCGATTTCTGGCCAAGCGCTCATACTCGTATATCTGCTGGACGCTCGGTCATTATTTGCCTTCTAGCTTCGACAATATTTCGAATTCCCATCTATACCTTTGGGGAGATATTCTTAGATAATTTTTAAAGTGACTTAAGCAAAAGCAAATCATTGAGGAAGCTTTTAAAGCAGGTTCCCCCCCTTAAAATAAATAGAAATTTAAACGGGAAATAAAATAATGAATACAAAAAAAATATTTTTAAATTTTATATTATAAATGAGATTAAAGAATATTCTTATGTATTTTTAATTTTCTTTAATCTCATTTCTATTATAAAATTTAAAAATAATTTTTTTTGTATTCATTATAAAATAAAATAAAAATAAAACTATTTTTTATTTGATATTATATTATCAATGGGACTAAAGAAAGTAAAAATAAAAAACATAAAAAATTAAAAAAAAATAAAATAAAAACTTCTAAATAGATAAAAAATGACATTAAAATAAATTAAAATTAAAACGGGAAATAATATATGTATATTGAATTGAATTAAATTTTATAGGATTAAATAACATAAAATAAAATAAAGTCAAGTAAAAGACATTACATTAAATAAAATAAATAAAAAAAAATATTATAAAGCAATAACTAAATAAAAATAAATAAAAAAAAGTAATCTAAAGCAATAACTAAATAAAAAAAAAAATACAATAACAAAAGTACTAAATCAAAAGAAAGTTAGTTAAAATGTGAATAAATTGCGAAATATATTAAAAAATAAAAAATAAAAAGGTGTGTTCCAAAGTAAACAGGACTTTTTGAATCTAGCGCCCCCTGGTGGCGCCGTCTATATGTCGACTGGTGCGTTAGAATCTGCTATCCTTATCGACTGTCCAGTAAGAATTTCATGACATTTCATTTATTGGAAGTGAAGTTATTGCCTTTTAAGTGTCAGTATGTTTGTGTGCGAAAATGAGCTTCGAACAAAGAGCCGACATTAAATTTTGTTTTAAAATTGGTAAAACTTTTACCGAAACATGTCAATTGATGAAACAAGTTTACGAGGAAGATTGCTTATTCCGTAGCAGAGTGCACTGTCCTGGACTGTCCTGTTTACTTTGAACGCAACTTGTATAACACACCGGTGACCGGTATGAAATGAGCGTTATGCTGTAAATATGTTGGCAGAGAACATTTCTTGTGAGCGAGCCTTAATTTTCCTCTGTTTGGTTTCATGACATCTATCAAACATATTCGATAACCTTACAGTCACTGAACGAACAACATCATATTTCTTCATTGTGTCAAAAAAATTTCGAATTTTGTACCGAAAAATAATGATTAGCGGAAAGAATTAATTTTTTGTTTCCATTTGAAGAAAAGTACTACAGAGTTGCACGGAATACTTGTCGAGGCATTTGGTGATCATGCTCTATCAGAAGCAACACGCAAAAAAATGGTATCAACCGTTCAGAGATAATGATTTTGATTTGAATGAAGTACAGAACGTGGATGATCACCAAACAAGTTTGAAGACGCCAAACTGCAAGCAATATTAGATGAAGATGATACTTTGAGTCAAAAGCAAATGACAGCCATGTTAAACAACAACAAACAATTTCAGATTGCTTCAAAGCTATGGGAAAGGTCCAAAAGTGTGTTAAATTGGTGCCACATGAATTGAATGAAAGGCAAATGGAAAACCGAAAAAAACACTTTTGAAATTTAGCTTCAAAGACACGAAAGAAAATCAGATTTACATCAAATTATCACTGACGTAAAAAATGGATTTATTTTAAGAATCCTAAAGGGAGAAAATCATGGGTTAATCCGGGACAGATCGACTGCAAAAATATATCGTTTCGGTAGAAGGCAATGATCTGTGTTTAGTGGGATAAGAAAGGTGTGCTACATTATAAGCTTCTAAAATGTGGTAAAAATGTTAATCCTAAGCGCTGCAAGCAACAAATAAACAATTTGAACCTTGCATTGGTCGAAAAACTACCAGAATGGGACAGAAGAGACGGCAAAGTAATTTTGTTGAATGCGAAATCAGTTAAGGATTCAACCAAAGTACTTGGCTGGGAGCTGCTACCCCACCCACCATATTCACCAGACTTGACACCTTCCGATTACCATTTGGTTTCAATGATGGGACACGCATCATCTGAGTAGCCTGTGATTCCAACACAGAAGTCGAAAATTGGGTGCTTGATTGGTTGACTTCAAACGTAGTTTGTATGACATCACTATAACAGATCCGATTTGAGCAATTTCTACGGAGATGATAGCTTTGCTATAGATAATATTCGGCGACAAACTTTGTGAAGATCTCTCCTTTCTCTTTGGGTGTTAAAAACTATGTGACATACTTATAATATGGATATATAAAGAACCAATTTCAACAGTCGAGCATTCAAAGCTATTCAAAAGAATTTCAAAAATTTGCTAATTAGTATATGCTCAGCTTCTTGCAAAAAAAAAAAAAAACAAATAAAAATAAAATATGATTTTTTAAGGTTCGCGTCCCACGTATTTTAATTGCAAAATTATGAGCTTATTTATATTTTCGAAATTTTCGAAATGCAACCGCCATATTTCGGTTTTCATGTTTTGCGTCAAATGATTTATTTGGCCGGCGCTTGACTGAATGTGAAATTATTCATTTGCACAACAGTCATTTGCATACAACCACAAACCAACAGTTGCCGACACACCCCCACACATGCAAGGCATGCATGGCAACATTAAAAACCACAAACATGCAACACACACATACACACCAATATTGCACCGTTCGCTGACAAATTCGCCTTTGACCACTGCAATGATCTCCTAGTCGCAACGCCCACTTGGTGACAAATGGACTCGTATGGATGGGTGTATGTGTGTGTGTGAAAAGTATGTGGGCTAAATGCGGCGCGTGTTTTAATTTCTATGTTTTCGGCCATTTTAGTCATTTTTATGAAAATTTATTTTTAAGGCTTTTGTTTGAACAGCAGAGTCACAGAGTTGAAAGAAAGCGCTCGCTGTGTTGGCAATTTATTTTTAATATATTCTTAATGCATTTGAGATTTCAGAATCATCGCATTGTCAAAGCGATATTAATCAAAGGATGGATGATGAAGAGGATGAATCGATTAGTCAATAATACATTTAAAATGCGCATTTCGAAGTCGTGTGGAATAAAGAACCTCGTTGTTATGTCGTTGACTCACTTAAATGCTTAAAGAACCCTTAGTCGATGCCTTATCTTAGAGTACTACAGGTTCAGGATTCTCTACAGCAGTAGATTGAAAAAGTCGCACGATAGGGAGTCGCCTTGTCTGAAATCTCTTTTGGTATCGACGGCTCGGAGAGGTTCTTCCCAATCCTGACGAAATTTCATTCCTCTTATGCGTGAGGGTCTGGGACTAAATCATATCATATTTCCAACGAAAACTGCACACTGCGCTAGAAAATAAATTTTTTTGCAGTGTTGCCAACTACTCTAAAATCAAAGTCAAAATTAAGAATTTTGTAAAAACGTTAATCGGTGATAAGACCAAAAACGTCAGTCCAGTTGCAGATACTTTTAAAAAATATATTTCCTTTTTAGAGTTGCCACTGTTTTTTATTTATTTAATTGCATATTGTTTTCCATTCTTTATTATTTTAGTTCAATAAATTTTCAATGCCGAAATTGTATACTCTTTATGTTTGTTGCTCAAATTAAGCAATGGCGCAAAGTGACCACGCTTTGTTGGCATAAAATAAATCGCTAACACGGGAATGTTTATTAGTCTGCAGCTAAAAGTCTAAAATTTGCCTGCACTTACTTAAAACCGTGCAGAATTTTATGTTTGAAATAAAATTTTATGGCAAATTTCAAAATGTCCCCAGTGGAGCGGTATGCCACTCAAGCAGGTGCTGTTGTTGTTTGTTGCTTTTTTGCATTTTTCTTCGTATTTATTTCATTTATTTAAATATTTGCTAAATGGCAGCGTTGATTGCCAATGAAATATTTTTTTTTTTAATTTTGTATAAATATTTATGCTTAAATGGCTGACTGCAAGCACAATTTATCGCAATACTTTTTTGGTTTGCAATTTTTGTTTTTTTTGTTTTCTTCTGGTTTTAACATATAGTATACCCTGAACGGGATATATTAAGTGCGCTACAAAGTTAGACAAAAAACCAGAAAGAAACGCTGGAGACCATATAAAATATGTAAAAAAAATGATTAGCATGACCAACATAGCTGATTTAGCCATGCCTATCTGTGTACAAGAATATGCGAACTAGCCTCTCAGTTTTTGAGTTGTCGCCCTGAATTGGTGCATACATTCTTTGTACCCTTTCTGCAACAAAAAATGCACCTGTGAGGGTATTATTACTTGTTAGCCGAAGTTAATGTATTTTTTATATTTTTACTAGAGGACCTGTCCACGCTTCACTGTGGCTGCTACATAGATAATACTACTCCTACCATCTATAGATTTCTATTAGTTGGATTACAACTATTAGTTAATGAGATATAGCATTTTTGAGAAGCAACTCGTGTGTTAACAAAGCATTGCTTTTAGGGGGAAAATACTGTTGAATTTGAGCTCAGGGAAATCCACCATTGAAAGGGTATTTTCTAAGCTGGAAACAGGCGAAATGAGCACCGAGGACAATGATGCTCCAAAAAGGGGAAAGCTCTGTGCAAAGTGGGTGCCTTGCAAGTTCATAATCCAACAAAAACAAAGAATAACTGATTCTTAGAAGTCTTTCAATGCTCTTTAATCGTAATAAAACCGAAGTTTTGCGTCGGTGTATGACAATAGAAACATAGTTCCATCATTTCCCATTGGAGTCCAATCGACAGTCACTCTAGTGGACTGCACATGATGAACCGGTTCTCAGGCGTGGAAAGACGAAAAAGTCGGCTGGAAAAGTTATGACATCAGTCTTTTGGGATTCACGTGGTATAATACATACTCAACGACTGATTAGTGAGCCAGATATACTCGTAATCTACTTCACTGCGTATTTGGTTGCAGTCCTTTTCTACTATTCCAAATACTTAGCAATTGTATTATTTTTGAGGAAGAATCTGTTTAAAGTTGTACGCACATATATGAACAAGAATTTTGAAAAAATGCTTATGATTTCAAATATAATTTTTATATTTATGAGTTGTATTAAATTTTAACATAAAAAGATAAAAAATATTCTATGTCCTTATCCTGGTTCTAAGCTACCTCCCCACCACTTTTCAGCCAAATCGGTTCAGACGTTCTTGAGTTATAAATGGTGTAACTAACACAATTTTTTTTTTATATATATATACTGTGCTCAAAAAATTTACATTTTTACATTTCAAACATTTTAATTTAAACTGCGCGCGTCGAAGGATTTGGAGAATTATTTTTTTTTTAGGTTGGTAGTACTGTCAGTCACATTTATGTCAAATTTCATGTCAAAATATTCATTAGTGTTTGAGATACGTGTCGTTTTGTGAGCTGCTAAAAGTGAGTTTTTCGTTTTTGGCGATGTTGAAATTTTTTGAGCAAAGAATTTGCATTAAATTTTGTTTACGGAATCAATTTTCTGCTGCGGATACGTTGAGGATGGTGCAGAAAGCCTTTGGTGATGAGGCTATGTCTAAAAAAAATGTTTACAAGTGGTATAGTGAGTTCCAAGCCGGCCGTAAGACGAACAGCGTCCAGGACGACCATCAACCTCGACCGACGAAGCTCACGTTCAACAAATCAAAGATTTTGTGTTGAAAAATCATCGATTAACAATTAGAGACCTTGCTGATGAAGTTGGCATATCGAAAGGCTCAGCCAATACCATTTTGAAGGATGTTTTGGGCCTCAAGCGCGTCAAATTTCGACTGGTACCGAAAACATTGAATTTTTTGAAAAAAAGGCGTCGCATTGAAGTGTGTGAAACGATGCTTTCCGACTACCAGGGTGTCATGAAATGCATTATAACTGGTGACGAGACTTGGATCTATGCTTACGACCCCGAAACAACCGAGCAATCGAGCGAATATCGTGCCATAAGAGAGCCGAGACCAAAAAAATCGCGTCAAAGTCGCTCAAAAATCAAGGTCATATTGACTGTTTTCTTCGATTAGCGTGGTGTTGTGCATTATTAATTCCTTCCAACCGGTCAAACAGTCAACAAGAAATATTATTTGAACGTTATGCGTCGTTTGCGTAACGCTATCCGCCTAAAAAGGTCGGAATTGTGGAAAGACAATTCTTGGTTTTTACACCACGATAATGCACCGTCCCATACTGCCCTCGTAATTCGTGATCATTTCGCCAAAAACTCAACCTATATCGTTCCACAACCACCGTATTCACCTGATCTGGCGCCATGCGACTTCTGGCTGTTCACCAAGCTCAAAAAACCTGTCCGGGGACCGTTTTTATACGATAGAGGAGATTCAAGCCGCAGCGAGGACGGAACTGAAGGCCATCCCGGAAAGTGACTACAACCCCTGTTTCGAAGATTGGAAAATCCGTTGGCATAAATGCATTGCATCGAGAGGAGATTACTTTGAAGGGGATGAAATTGATTTGGAAGAATAAATAAAGAGTTTTCAAAATAAATACAATGTCACCTTATTTTTTGGGCGCAGTAGTAATTCGTTTTTTATATGATCTCAGACAATTGTCATTATTTTTCCATACGTCTTTTGGCCAATTTTTAATTTGCAGCAATTTTTCATTGTTAGTGACGCAATGCGCGCACATATGAATACAAGTGAAAATATTTATTTTTTTTTTCACATAAATATTTTTACAAATGTGTATGTTTATATGTACGATATGCGTCACCCAGAATGCAAAATATCGTAACATCTCTTTTCATCAGTTTACAGGTGAAGGAAAACCGATACAATAGAAGCCACTCACATTGAAACAAAATTTGAGTTTTGGTTATAAAATGGTTATACAATGATTATTTAATGGTTATACAATGGTTATAAATTGGTTATATCTGATAGCTGAAGCTAAAAAATTTATGTTGAATATATGCATGTAATATG
The DNA here is from genome assembly GCA_037783105.1 of Bactrocera zonata. Lineage (NCBI taxonomy): Eukaryota > Metazoa > Arthropoda > Insecta > Diptera > Tephritidae > Bactrocera > Bactrocera zonata. The sequence continues at coordinate 237,720 of JBAWJQ010002572.1, read as the reverse complement.
ATGTAGTAAATCATTAGCAATGAAAAGCTCAACTTCGATTTTATTGATGATGCACTGTTTTGCATTTTAGGTGACAATATATTATATAAGATGCTATATGTATGTATGTATGTATAAGTATCAACGTACTTATGTTGCTGTCAACCTTTCACTTTTCACTGCCCATCTACCGAATATATGTCAAACAGCACACACACACGCACAGATATTGGTCAGCATTTCATTAAATATTACCGTTATTAAACACAATATCTTGCAGCACAAGAAAAGCATTCACAAAAATTTATGTAAATTAGTAAATTTATAGTTTTTCATTAAAATATCGCAAAATATTCACACATTATTTCACGTGAGTGTGTGTGCGTGTGAAAAATGTCAGCCAGCCAACGCCGCTGTCGCAGTGTGCGCCGTGTGCCATCCTGCGCTTGCATATTTTGGGCTTGTTTTTCAACGCGCCTCTTTTGCTCAGACCCGGCACTTGGGCGTGGTTAAGTATGTATGTACGTGTGTGTGTGTGTGTGGTGTAAAAACATTTCATGCAAATGTAAGCCGGAAATGGCGCGCTGCGCCAGCAATGTCAAAATACTTTGCTGAAAATAAAAGTGTCGCAGAAATATGCATTTGAGGAATTTTTAGTTTGGCAAAATAATTGAATTTTTATTTTCGTTTTTCTTTGAAAAAAAGTTTGTAAGCGGCAAATATCAATGAATGTGTTGCAAGTATTTTGATTTTGTTGTTGCTGTTGCTATTGTGCTTATTTTGTATTGTCTTATTTTAACTTTGATTTATAGCCTAATTTTTATGGTCTCCGTCTGTTGTTGGTCGCTGAGCGGTGTGTATGTACATATATTATGTATGTATATACATGCACATACATATTTGTATGATTTGTATGTGTGTGTTTGCATTCAATTGGCAACTTTTCAAATTGACATAATTTTTAATGATCATGAATTTTATTCATATACACAAACATAAATATGTATAGATGTATATTATATAATTACATATATATTATATACTTACACATATATTTATATGTATATATAAATACACACATATAAATATTTATGTGCATTAATTTGAGCAGCAAAATCTCACATTGCAAACTACACCAAATTTCTTGGCTCTGGCAAAGGGTCGTGAAAATTATTTTATGGCGAATGCCGCTCAATCGTATTTATGACAATTGAGACTTTAAGTTGTTCGGGACAAGCCGCAAAGCCTTTGCTTACAATATGTATGTGCGAGTATGATGATTTATTAAATTACAGCAACTTATTTATGACCCTTTGGTGAATAGGCAACGAGAAATTAAATGCAAATAATAAATTTTGGGGCGGAAAAATTAATAAAATTTAAGAAAGCGACGAATTAATGCATACATTTTAAAACAATAATTTATTAGATTCGAAAAAAAAAGTATTAAAATAAAATGTAATTGTTTTCTAAATATTTTTTGCTTTTTTTGAAAAATTTGAAAATAAAATTAATTCGACCTAAAAAATTAAAAACAAAATTATAATTTAAAAATAAAATGAAAAATTTAAAAATTAATCAAATTAAAACAAGTGGGGAATGATTGCATACATTTTATTATAATTTATAAAATTTTCGACAAAACAAAAGTATTAAAAAATGTTTGTTTTCTGAATTTTTTTCTTTTGAAAAATTAGAAGAAATACAAATAAAAATAATTTGCACAGTAAAAATTAAAAACAAAATTATAATTAAAAAAATAAATAAATAAAATGAAATTATTCAAAAATTCAAAACAGCTGCTACAAATTTTAATTTTTTGCTCTCATTTTTGCTCTCAAATTTTTTTCTCTCATGAACAGCATCTAAAAGTGCTAAAGTTTTTCCAATTTAGTGGATGAAACAATTGCAAAATAGAAACATATGATCCTTTGCTTCCTCTTATAAGATTAGGTTGGTCTGGTAGGCCAATGAGCCGCGCATAGACCAGTGTTGGTCATTTGCAATACCTGATGGAGTTCAGTTGCTAGGTAGAAAAGAAGCAGTCATCCTTTAGGATGCCTGCGCTTGACACGAATTTCAACAGACTCTGTGGCCTCACTCTCGATTCCTCCTCCAGTGTATCATACAGTGAAGACCCTAGATCTTTACAGCAGGACAAGTGCACAAGAGATGCTCCATTGTTTCCCCAGTACCCTGCTCTAGACATTTCCTACAGTCTTCTCCATCTTTCACCCCCTCCTGTCGCCACCAGACAGTGAACAGTTAGTATTCATATCATGTTCCTACAGTCTCTTCTATCGAGTGGCAATAAAAAATTTGTGTACTTCCGATGTACCGTTTTGCAAATGACGTTTGCAGTTTGGGTGCAAAACTCGTAGATCGTTCCATTGAATTTTGATTTTCTTTACTATGCTTCTGTCGAGATCATCGTATAGACAATGCATGGGTTTCCCAATGTTGATCACGTTTTCGAATGTCAGCCGTGCTTCGTTCCTGACAAACTCGTCTTTTCATTGCCCTCGATGCCTATGTGGCCTGGCACCCAATATAAGTGAAGTTACTTGCTTCTGGCAATACTTTCTACTGTTGTACTGCTTCCCAAGACACTTCTGGTCGATATGCGGTACGAGACTACTGCCTTAGTTGCTGCTTGGCTACGTAGAGGTTGACTCTAGAATTGCCTGCAGGTGCATTCAAAGCAAGCTCTGCGGCTTTCGCAATATCAAAGAGCTCAACTTCAAATATACTGTCGTGGTCCGGCTACTTAAAAGATTGCCTTATGCCTAACTCTGGACAGTATATTCCCACACCAACTCCATCGTCCATTTTCGAGCCATCCGTATAGATGTTAAGAGTGTTCCGCGTAGCTAACATAACTTTCCGCCAGCCTTCTTTTCTTATGTTTACTTTGAACCTTCTTTCCCGTTTGAAAAGTGGGATCATTTAGTCGGTGTTTACTATGCCATGTCCGAAGGTTCTATATGTAAATTATCCTGCATTCAGTAGTCGCCGCTTTTGCTGCGCAGTTTTCAGCGAAGGGCTCTATAGATGGCAGGCTTAAGACCAGTTCAAGACTCGCCGTTGGAGTTGTTCTTAAAACACCCGTTATGCACAGCGCAGCGAGCCACTAAACCCTTTCCATTGGCTTCCGGTAGGTGGATTCCCATACGCCTGTCCACCAAACTACGGCTCCGTAGAGCATACCTGGTCTTACAATGGCTGTGCATCACCAATGCGTGAGAGAGGTAGAGGGCCCCCAGGTTGTGTCGAGGATCTGCCTACACGCACTTAAAGCATTGTTAGCTTTTCTCACTCTTTCTTCCACGTAGTGCTCCCACAGTAGTTTGCTGACAAAGACTACGAATTGTCTTCCAGTTTTCGAAGAGATCGAAGGGAAACTCCAAAGAGAAATTTTGTGCTTTCTTGTGAACACAAGCAGATATGTTTTCTGCGGGTTTAATCCCAGACCCTCTGGATTGTATTAAACTTTAAAACTAACTTCAAAGTTTTATTTGAACTTCATAGAAAAGAAATTTTTAAACAGCATAAATAAAAATTCTAAATTTAATTTATTATTTATACGAGTATTTGTCGACTTAGACTATAACATCCCTGCCCACAACAATTCCCTTACTATTTTAAGTTTACGTTTAAAAAATATTCCATCGGTTTGTCACATTAATTTCTAAAATTTTTAGCTTTTAGTCACGTCATTAATATTTTATTACTCAGCACCGCGCGGCAGTGACAGCAGCAGAGAGTGACGGCCACTATTTTCCACGTTGAAAATTTTTTAAAAACAACAACGTATCTACTATAAATTCTATTTGTATGTATTTACGTAGTTTTCGGGATATAAAATAGAAATTGCTGAACAATGACACAGCCAGCGAATCACCCACGGCAGTGAAGAACACGCTCGAGCGAAAGAACTCACCTGCAATGAAATAGAAAATACGAAAATTATGTGTTAATTAACGGGAAAATAAGAAAATTAAATAAAAGCAGGAAATTTCGCATAAAATGTTTCAGGCACTGTGTGTTTGTAGATATTTCGATGAAGGTAAATTAGGTAAACTAAAGCTAAACAAAAATGGCATGAATTTGGCGGGGAACGCTCTTCGGTGAATCACTGCAACCAAGCAAGCGGTTAGCGTTCGACTTTTGTAAATATGTATGTGCATCATAAAATTCGTGCTAGCAATTTAGTTAATGCAAAAATAAGTTTAATGCTAAAATAAATAAATATAATTGCTACAATTTAAATACAAAATAAACAAAGCCTTTTGCTTTGCGAACTTCTACCGAACTCGAGAAATATCTTATTGGCCACACAAATACAACGCTGAAACCATCTTTGTACTTATTTATATATTTGTTTGTGTTCTTATATCAAATAAAATTAACATTGTAGAAAATTAAAAAAAAAAAAAAAACTATAATTAACCCATAACATAATATTCCAAAAATACCTCTGAGACTATGAAAGTTTTGGAATTTTTTTGTACGAGAGAAAGAAAAGAGAAGTAAAGAAATTATGACAAGCACTAATTATGACACATTTGAGAAAATGTTCCATTGTTGCACATAGAGGTTGTGGATACGTGTGTCTGCAGCACAGGCACGACAGCAGTACTACATAAATCTAAACGACTGCAGCAACAAAAAAGAAAAGCAAAAAACACTGAAAAAAAAACAAAAACACTAAAATAAAAAAATAAAAACACTGAAATAAACAAGTAAGGCAGGGCTAAGTTCTGGTATAACCGGACATTTCATACTCTTGCCACTCACAAGTATTAAACTCGGGAAAGAACCTACAAGTACAGAAGGCCTGTTAGTTATAGGAGGTCTATGGCGAGTTCTCAACCGATTTTTTTTTGTTATTATAAAAACACGATCTCACAAATTTATTAAGATAACTCACATATTAGTCGATATTTATGGTATAGAGTCACACGGTAGTTCCAAGCACGTTATATTAGGTATATGGTGGTTCATGGAAGTATTGACTCGATTCAAACCATTTTTAGAGACAGATATCAGAAAAAGATTCTCTCCAAATTTCAACTAAATATCTCACGCATTTACCAACCTTTTTGGCTAAAAGTCAACTATAAATACTGGGGTACACAAACTCGGTATCTCGGGACTTGAATAGTTTTGGTCCGATTTGGACACTTTTTGGTCATAAGTTGGCATATTTCAAAGACATTATTCGTGCAAAGTTTTATTCCGTTATATTCATTACTTTATAGTTTATATACAGGATAGCGAAAGAACCAAATGGAATTTTAAATTGTGTTATATACGTAGAAAGTAGACGTTGTTGTAGTCCGACTTCACTAACTTTCACAATGTGATATGGCTATCTCAGTAGAATGTCATGTACCCAATTTGGTTGAAATCGGTCGAGCGTGTCTCGATTTATGTGTTTTCACCTAAAAGTGTGCGGTGCCACGCCCATTGTCTAATTTTGCCCCCGACTCCTTTAAGGGAGTATTCTAGTCTAAAAGCATGAATTTCAGGAAATTTTTAAAGAGTCGTAAAAAAAGGCAATTAATATTTTCACTATCCATTTTTTTATTAGTTATTTGTTAATTTTAGAAGAGTAGAGAAAAAAATTAAAAACTAAAAAAAGTAAAAAATTTCAAAAATTATGAGCTGACGAAGTGGAGGTCTCTAAAAATTCCCACGTGACCATATCCATGATTTCAACCCTCCTATCCAACCAAAAAGAAAAAAAGATTGTTAATCTAGAATAATGTCGCAATAACCGGAACTACGGGAAAGTGGGGAAACAATTTTTTCATAAAATGGCGACTGCCTAAAAAAACGGATTTTGGATCACTTTTTCTGACTATTTAGAATTTTTTAAAAATAATAAAAAATAAAAATTTGAAGATGGGGCTATTTCCAACCATAGACAAGCCTATAATGAAGACTCTGTAAAAATTTCAAGTAAATCGGTCCAGTAGAACCTGAGAAATCGTGGGTATCGTTCCGCAAAAGTCAGTTTTGAGAAAAACGCGTTTAAAGTTGCCCTAATGTCTTTAATTCGATTAGTTTCGGCCGAACCAGTTTGGATTCCGGGTCAGAAAAATGCCTATATCTCCGAAAATAATTTGAATTTTGAAAAATTCTCTTGTACACATATTCTTGAATAGTTAAACTTTGAAAATATAAAAAAAGATTCGATTTTTCTAAATTTCTAGACTAGCATACCCCCTTAAAGCCTTGGCAAACCATTTCAAGGGTAAAATTTAGTGTATCGGGTCGGGCCGGGTGTATTGGGTTTTGACCTAAATATAGGCGATACGCTGCCCAATTTCGACCCTTACTTTTATTGAAGTCTCGCCTTAATTGAGCAATACGCATTTTCAATATTACCCTAAATGTAGGTAATACTTTTGGTAAATTCAATGCCTTCCTGCTGCTGGATTTTTTTTAATGAACCCTATTAGCTTATTCTAAACTTCAGTCCGATCAAATTTTCAAACAAACAAAGCAAAAGACGAACAACGTCGAAAGAAAATAGTTGAAACAATAAAAAAAACGTTAACTTCCTTTGTACCGAAGCTGTGAAACCCTTCACAAATGAATATAGTACTTGATTTTGGTCTGTTGGCTTGTATGGCAGCTTTATACTTAGTAGTCCGACCTGAACTATGTCTTCGAAAATCGCACCGTTGCTTCGGACAATACTAGATGCCTAATTTCGTGAAGATATCTCGTCAAATATAAAAGTTTTCCATAAAAAGTATTTGATTTCGATTCGTTCAGTTTGCCATAGTGGTCCGGCGGTCACCAAAAATTACCAACTTCTTGAGAGCACCAATTCGAGATATCAAGTACAGCTTGATCTCTCCAACGGATTGGAGATTTTCCACTTCTTCTGCTTCCAAAGGCTGGTACTGAATCCGAAACCTAAAAAACTTTAGTGGGACCGACTCATTAGATGATATCATTGTCGATGCCTCCGCACCATATAACAGAACGGGAATGATGAGGGACTTGTAGAGTTTGGTCTTTGTTGGTCGAGAGAGGACTTTACTAATCAGTCCAAAGTAGCACCTGTTCGCAAGAGCTATTCTGCGTTGTAGTTGGTCCAAGAAATTGAAAATTCGATCAATATTTATATGAAAAACTAGTGTTGTATATATCGGAAGACACTCATTTTTCACCGACTTTGTCAACGAATTTTATTATTCTCAACGGATTTTTCATTGTGGCACCAAAAGAAAGAAACAAAGTTCTCTTTATAGAATATTGAATTTCCTAACTATCAAGCTGTAAGCTTTTTCTATTTTTGTGCAAATGGTGATTAAAGAGAAGGCTGAAAGTTTCACCGATTGTCTTTTTTCCAGCTTTTCTTTGGTATTAAGCGAAATAAACCTTTTACAACTCATTCCGAGCCGCTTTTTGGTGAGGGATATATAACGAAGGCAACGTACAGCCTTCGGTGGAGCGAGATATAAGTATGTATGATTTTAAAAGTGAAGTCCAACCGGGTAGTAGTCGAACCACGGTCATCTCAGTTGACCAAATACCCTGTGTTGAACACAAGGCTGCTTCAAGTTCGAATTCCATTTGTAAAGGACATTATAGCTCTTTGTCAAAAGTTTAGATAACTGTTTTGAACTATTTATATCAAAACTGTTAACTGAATTGTGTGATTGTGGATTTTGACCACTTCCAAGTACCAGAAAGAGCTTTATAAAAAATATCAAAATTTTAAATCAGAGAAACCTCATTCATATTATTCTAAAAGTTGTGTGCAAAGAGCGATAAAATAATTTCAAACAAACAAAAGTCGACAAAAAAGTCGAAATACAGCAATGTATAATACTTGGACTCCAGCTAACATAAAATGCTAAAACGCGAGAACAAACGGAAAATTTGAATTTTCACAATTTTAGTTTTTCTTTTTTCTAGCATAAAGTGGCGATTAACACCCACACACAAGCATAACCGTCTCGGAAAGTGCCGGAGACACATACATTTGTATTTAGCCCCCAATGCAGGGGGAACTATTTCGAGTGTGTCAAAGGGACAAACGCCAAAGTGGGACAAATTTCGAACTAAAAATAAGAGTCCAGCCGACGTATGCGGCAACAATGTCTAAAGCGGCAGACTGAACGCCACGCCAAATGTTAATTATGTGCCGTCAAACACACATACTTACATATCTACAGACAAGCGCTTATTACTTTACTATTGTTGTTGTTGTTATTGTTTATTTTTATGGCTTTTGTGCGACGCTGAGTGATGCAAAGGAACGTAAATTCAGCGAGCAGCGGTGAAATGTTCCAACAGCCTCGAAGGTGGCTTGCGAAGAAACAACAAAAAAAATGTTGAAAATCTTTTTCGGAAAAAAAACAACAAAGGTGTCTATGGCGAGGCCACGGAAGAGTGGGAGAAGGAGGAGACAATGTAAATGGAAAATTACGCGCATAAAAGCGGCTGTTGTAAATGTTGTAATATTTCCAATACATAACAACACTACTTAATGTGCGAGTGCATGTGTGTGTGCGTGTTTTCCATTTCGATTTTGCTTGATTGCTGCTTTGTTTGTTTGCTGTTGATTTGCGAAAATGTAGCAGCATATCGCTTGCGAAAATCATCAATTTCTATTTGCCTTTGTCTGCATGTATTCAGCGACGCATGTGTATGTTTGTGTGTGTGTGTGTGGGCTTTCCATCGATTTCGGCAGCCTAAACAAATAGCTTACGCCCTAAAATTGAGTTAAATAAATTTGTAAGCAAAACTTGTTCGTACATTTAATCCGCTCGCGCATTCGCCCGGCAAAGTACTTCTGTTTCAGCGCATTACTCTGCCGTTACACTTCGCCAGCACACAGATTTTGCTGCCAAAACATAAAAGCAGCAACAACAAAAGCGCTTAAAAAACATGAAAATATACTCGAAATTCTTTTTTGATTTATACTCTTCACAACAATGTACCGCTGCTCCGATACATAGTATGCATGTATGTTTATGTGTAAGTGTGTGTGTGCGTATTTTATGATGAATGGCTTTGCTCTTGGTGATGTATTGACGCGGTTTGGCGCGAAAATCAGCAGCCATCAGCGACACTTCGTAAACACCATTTTTTGATGAATTGGATTTTTTCGCTGATTTTTGCTCTTTTTCTTGTATTTTTTTTTCTTTTTTCTTCATTGTTTTTTTTTTTTTTTTTTTTTTTTTGTGCTGTACACAGCGATACTCTTCTGCTGTTTGCTGTATATTTTTGTGGTATATTATACTTTCTAATGCAGCACTTATGGGAATAGTTTTGTTGGTCTGGTGATGAGCGTTCGGAATTAACATATTTGTTTTGTGTTCCGGAATTTTGGTGTAGTTTTTTCGGCGAAAACTTCTTCATTAAATAATTAAGTATGCGCAGGAGACCAGTTGGAATTTGAACGGAGAGCCACTCCTGCATAAGAATAAGTAAACTTGGTGGTTTCATTCGCCGAACTCAACCAGTTTCCAAAAACAGGGCCATACTCTTGTAGTAGCAGAAGTGATCTAGTGATAGATGCCCAGAGCATATTAAAAGCATAGAGAGAATACTTCTTCAATCTACTGAATGGCAGTGAAAGCACAACACCAGCAGATTGTGAAACCGATTCACCTATCGATAACGATGGAGCGTTCCATTGCCTGACCATGAAGAAGCTCGAATAGCAACTGGATCAACTCTATCAACTTCTTTGCAAAATATGGTCGGACAACTGCATGTCCGACTATTGGAATTTAAATGCGCTCTGCCCAAACCACAAAAGAGGAGATCCCACAATCTGGGATAAATTCCCTTAACATCGCATATAAGGTTCTGTCGGGCGTATTGTGTGAAAGATTAAAGCCCACCGTCAACAAACTGATGGAACCTTATCAGTGTGACTTCAGTCTTGGAAAGTCAACATCATTCACCATATTCACCATAAGCCAACTCTTGGAAAAGACCCGTGAAAAGAGAATCGACATACACCATCTCTTCGTCCATTTTAAAGCTGCTTTTGATAGCACAAAAAGGAATTGCATTTATGCCGCGGAGTCTAAATGTGGTATCTCCGCAAAACTAACACGAATTCGGAAGAACCTCTCCGAGCCGTTCGATACCAAACGAGGTTTCAAACAAGCCGACTCGCTATCGTGCGACCTTTTCAATCTCCTGCTGAAGAAAATAATTCGAGCTGTAGAGCTGAATGGAGAAGGCACAATCTTCTATAAGAGTGTACAGCTGCTGGCGTGTAATGATGATATCGATATCATTGGCCTCAGCAACCGCGTCTTTAGTTCTGCTTTCTCCAGGTTGGACAAAGAAGCGAAGCGTATGGGTCTGGTGCTGAACGAGGGCAAGACGAAATATCTCCTGTCATCAAACAAACAGTCGTCGCACACGCGACTTGACTCTCACGTCACTGTTGACAGCAACAACTTCGCAGTCCTAGATAGAACGACCCGAAATCCAACGCAGAATAGTTCTTGTCAACGGGTGCTACTTGGGGCTGAATAGGCAATTGAGAAGTAAAGTCCTCTCTGAACGAACAAAGACCAAATTCTACAAGTCACTCATCATTTCTGTCCTGCTATATTGTGCGGAGGCACAGACAATGAGATCATCTGATGATTTGGCCTTAGGAGTGCTCAAGAGAAAGGTTTTGCGGAATATTTATGGTCCTTTGCGCGTAGGCCACGGCGGATATCGCATTCGATGGAACGGTGACCTGTCCGCGATATACGACGACACTGACAAAGTTCAGCGAATTAAAAGACATTGGCTACGCGGGCTCGGCCATTTTGTATCAATGGAAGAGAACCCTCCAATTCTGAAAGTATTCGACGCAATACCTGCCGGGAGAGGCAGATGAAGAGGAAGATCTCCACTCGGTTTAAACGGCCGGTCGGTCGGTTTAAACGGCCGAGTGGAGAAGGCTCTGCCTACAAATGGAGTCTCCTACTAACACCAAACAGCGAAAAGGCAGAACAACTGGTGGGTTGTTGTTACCTTGGCTATAGCAACGTAAACGGTTTCCACGCCAGTGAAGAAGAAGAAAAAGTGTCTTTTCAGCCACTCAAATTTCCACGTGAACTGCGCTACCAACCAATGTAGCAAGACTTCCAAAACCACATGGCATTTCGAAGTTGCCACAATAAATCACAAAAATAACGGTATCAAGCTTTTCCTGGACTTCTGTTTACTTATCACGCGCTTTTCGCTCTCTACCACTTTGCTGAAAAAATATCTTTTAACGAAAGTTGTAATGCAGTGTATACATTACTGTTGCATGCATCAAAAATATTTTTTATTTTATTTTTTTTTTTTTTTTTTTTGTTTTGTTTTTTTTTCGGTCTTGCGCTTATTTACGCAGCGTGTGAGTGCGACTGCTATTTTCGGCGCTTTCCAGCGAATAAATTATTTGCGATTTGACCCAACAACCCGCAACTTTGGATGTCGTTTGACGAAAAAAGCGCACAAAAAAAGGAATGTTTGGCTTGAGGTAAGAGCGAAAGTGCAAACGCTGCTAAAAATACGCGCGCCGAAGCGCGCAAAAACACACGCGTGTCCATTAAAGCAATGCGCTGGCAAAATATGTCAACAGAATTAGAAATCTGCCACCAAAAAAAACAAAAACAACAAAGACAAATGCCATACATAAAACACGCGCCACCACTCGCAACGCGGCCATGCAGCGGCATAAGAAGGAGCAAATCTTTAACCAAATTAGATGCAAATCGCAACAAATGTGCCACAAAACGCACACAAACGAATAGTGAGAACATCGACGATGTCGTGTCTTACAAAAAAGGCCTATACGAGCAGCTTAAAAAATATGTGGCAAACAGCCACGAGCGTACGAGCCGGCCGCCAACGGCACAGCATGGGACAAAGTAAGTGTCACTTCATCGAGAGTACCGTATGTAAAGACAACAAAAATCAACGAGCAACCAAAAAACTCGTTCGTAGCGTTAGTTGCAGCAGCGTGGTGCATGGCAAAAATCAACGCGTAAAATTATAATGTAGAACAGTTAGACAGCAGGCAGCTAAAGCGGCACCGTCCAATGCCCATTTAGATGCGTAAATAAAGACAACTTAAGCTGGGCCGCTGCTGATGCTGCCACGCGGCAGGCAAACTACTTAATTACAGTGCTTTCCGATGAAATTGAGCAATGCATCGAGAGTTTTGGTAAAACTTGTGAAAAATAGTGATTTCGTCATCAAGCGAAGCTTTCCTGGCACCTCGTAATGACACGCACGGCTTCTATCATTGCTATGCGAGTAATACACAGTCCTCAAGTTGCTTTTTCCCAGGGGTACTATTGCGTTTAACGGTCCTTTTGACCAGTTGATAAATCTGCTGACAACTACCCTAATTTTCAGCTGAAAAGTTCTGCGAACTCGTAATTATTTATGGAAGAGATCTTATCTGTGACCTTACAGGTTACTTAACCGTTTCCGCACTGTCATATACTAATCAAGATCTTGATCTCCCGTTAAGGACTTGTGTATCAGATACCCAACGACAACACATCTGACTAAGATCTTGGTCTCCTGATGAGAACTTGATCCAAGATCTTGATCTCCTGTTAAAGACTTAGGTATCAGATACCCAACGATAACACATCTGACTAGAAGAGACGGTTCACAACGCATGTTTTGGAGATATCCCAATCAGAGTAGCAAAAGTGCTCCGAAAATTGGTTCAAACGCATGCAAAAGTTTAGAGATCTTAATGGAGAATATTTTGAAAAACAATAAAGCGATTTTCGATGATAAAAATTTGTTTTTGTTCTGTAGTCCCGACCAAGCAGATTCGAGAAAAGTTTACTCTCCCAGCTTCATAGCTACATCATTCTCTAACAATGAATTTTCCCATGACATCGGCTGAAATTTCGGTGCTCCCAGGCAACTAGTTAAGATGAGATAAATTCTTTGATCAAAATTAAAGATTATGTCTACAACCCCGAGCACCTACATTAAGTCGGGGTCCTCAAGCGGACAGAGGGTAGAATTTGCCTGTGATAAGGTATGCCTTACCCAACCAAGGCGACTAGAAATCAGTAAGCACTATGTCTGTTGTTTGGCTTGCCTCGAAAAATCACCAGAACCTTGTCAAAAATAATGCTATAATACTCAGCTTGAACGGACATTATAAACTTTGAATGAGATTCCTTCTAATGAAAAGACATTTGAAGTTAAATCGACAAATGTCATTGAGTTTGAAGGGTGCTCAACTGGTAGTTGCAAAAGCTACAAAGACCAGAGACTTAAATCTGGTACCGCGGGAAGCAGTTAACACTATAAGTTCGATCCGATCTGCTCATTGGGTTTGGCCCATTGGGGAGATTTGTGGTGACGGTGGTGGCGGTTTATATCTCAAGGCAGGTAGAATTTAAAATACAGTTCAGTGTGGCATTTAACTGCGTCGGCCTCGAAGCCGATCGAGGTGGAAAAGGTGTCCCTTCCACCTGACCAACTGGAACCGAACAATACTTGTAAAAAGCTTGTACTATTTAGGGCGCTGTTCAACGCATCGATTCGATCTAACTCGATCCTATTTCAATGGCACGCAGTGTATGTCGGGTGTCTGCTTTGTAGTGCTGTTACCACGCAGACACGGCATTAGAACAATATTGTAGCATCAAATCTCGGCATATGTGAGCACGCAGCATGCTACTCAGCGACTAGCCGCCTTGCCGACGCATTTAACCGTGCGTCCGTCCATCCATTCGTCCAACTGTCTGTCTGCTGCTGCGTTTAGCGGTGTCTCGCGCCCATTTGCGGCATTTTTTCTATTACGCGCGCCAACAAATGCCAAGCAATTTGAATGCGATCATGCAACTAAGAAAAAACAGCAACAGCAACAACGACAAACAGTTGCACCTAAATGCTACAACAGTCCGCGTACTATGGCTTTGTGCATACTCGCATCCATACGCTATCCGTCTGTCCGCGTGTCTGCTTTGTGGTTTGGTAATTTTTGCGCCTATTTGGACTTAATTTCTGCCTCGATTGCCAGAGCATTACATGCAATTTGTGCCGCCATCGAGGCGATATGCGATGCATTTGAGAGCTTTGAATTAATGCTTGAATTTACATGCCCACACAAACACACACACACACACTCTTGGCGCAGAAAGTGCGTTTGCCAATATTTGGATTTAGTTTGTCAATTGCACTGTCGATGGCATACCATAAATTTTAAAGGGATTTCAGTTCAGCTGCGGTATTTATGCTAAGAATGCGCAGTGTCGCAGCTTCGGCTATTTTTGTTCGACAGCGCGCGATTTTCGCTTTGCTGTTGTTTCTAGTTTTTCAAATTAGAGATTGGGTCTTGAATTTTCAGTGCAAAAGTACCGCTGATATTATATTATTGTTGTGGTTCTAATTAGACCTTTAATTAAATATATATGACTGGTTTAGTTAGCTTTGGGTTTCTAGATTCGAAAAGTGTTTAACCACAGTGAGGTTAGGGCACTATAAATGAGGCTATATTACCAAAACTGAGGTTAAATTTGATAAAAAAAAAAAGGTTTCAAGTGATGTTAAGTTAGGATAATGCCGGTTAAGTTAACACGAAGAAGGGTATTTGAGGTTATACTATCAAAATTTGTTTTTGCTTTGATGATAAAAATGTTTAAAAATAAGGGATTATTTGCACTAGCAATTCAGGAAAAAAGAGTTTAATTTTTGTAAATTATTATTATTATTTTTTGCCGAAGCATTATATTAAATAATTCGAAAGATTTTTGATGATAGGGTTTTCAAGGTAAAAAAAAAGACTTTTTTTGTGAATTTATTTCTCAAATCTGGATTGAGTAATTTTATTCGGACCTTTTGTACATTATAGAGTACACTTTTGACAATGTAAGGTAATTTTTTCATGCAGAAATATTGAGGCATAAGCCGGTAACAGTGCTTTCCCCAGAATGTCTTGAGCAAAAACACTTTGCGGTATTCACCATAACTCGGCTGGAAATTATCCGAAAATAAAAAAACAAGAAAAATTAGTTAAACCATAATCAAATCTCCTCCCAATGTTCTCTGATAATTTTTTTTTCATTCAAAAATTTTTGGCGAATTCCGCCATTTTGTGGGTGGAAAACAGCCTTAATGAAAAAAAAAAATTTAATAAACGTTGGGGGCGGTATTTTATATGTTAAAAATGTGTTCAAAGTTTGAAATGAATCGAACAAGTAGTTTTGAAATGACAGTGAACACGGACTTTGAAAAAGTAGTTTTGAGAAAAACGCGTGCTCAGCTGCACTTCTATCCCGACCGCCCTCAGCTGTTAGAGTTAGAGCGTTAAAGGCTAGGAGACTAAGAAGACGATAACTCTAAGAATATTACTTCTATCGGCTTAAAATTTTAAGGACATATTCTTGAAATGTTAAACAATATGATAAGACAAAAAAATCGATTCTTCGAAAGTGAAAACTCGTTTCGAAGAAATTTTCCTAAGCGACTCCGAAATCAGCGATGCTAGTCCAAAAATTTTCACAAAAATGCTTATATTTTCGACACTATTTGCCGGATTAAAATTTCGAAGAAAAAACTCAAATAACAGGTGATCCAACTAGAGCTACTTTTTTCAATAGCTTTTTTTTGACAGATCACACGTGAGTCGTGTCAAGCCGTCATGTTATTTTCATTCAGTATTGTTTGACATTTTATCATAGACAACAATTACAAATCGTTTAACTTTATTACAACCCGTCACGTTCTATAAATATTGTGTTTCGCGCGCTGAGTTCAACTTATGGTCAACATAATCGGCCTACTGAGCATACTATTCGCAGAACCATCACCTATCTTGAGACCCACCATTCATTATTGGATAGTATTGAACCGAATACACCACGTCCAGCAGGCAGTGAAGAAAATATAGCAGCCGTAACTGAGAGTGTACATGAAGACCATGGGAGTCGATTCGGCGCCCATCGCAGGAACTCCAACTGACGACAAACGACTTGGCGCATTTTCGCTCGACCTTCCCAAGCGACATTGCTTCTCTCCATTACTCTTCAAAAGTTCCAAGAAGATCTGACGTTTTCGAGCCAAACTTTATGATTCGATGAGCTCTATTTTTTTCGCAACGGGTATGTATACAGACAAAATTGCCGTTTTTGGGACGAAGAGCAACCTGAGAAGATTCAAGAGCTGCCATTTCATCCAGAAAAAACAACAGTTTGCTGTGAACTAATTTTTGGATTGCCCTTCAAACAGAAGTTGCTTACATTCAATCAGTAATATTATTGGGTAGCGGTTTCAGGTAGCACTTCCATTACATGTCAAAAACTGACCATTTGACATTCGTTGTATTGAATAAAATATTTTTATATAAAGCGTAGCTCCACTGGCGCCTCTCTGTACCTTAAATTTCTTAAAAAACAGCAATTTTTTTGCCCTTTCCACTGTTTTTCCATTTATAAAAGCAACTTAATCCAACCTAATGTAGCCTTCGGTACACTCGCAGCACAATTCTACAATACTGTCGAGTACGTTGCAGCTCTCGAACCAGCTGCTAGCTAATCTAGCCTTCTAGCGTTGGATTAGTTGGAACGTTTGTATTCACACACACAAATATAGACGTCCACACACATATGTATATACATAGGTAGTAAAGGCAAGCATATTTAGTTTGTCATTTCCTTTGCTCTCACCTCAGTCAGTCCACTGCTCCATAAATTTCAAAATTACGTCTAATTTATGCGCTCATTCGTGGCGTTTTTGTTTCTTTCTTTTTTTGTTTGAAAAAAGTTTAGCTCTGTATTTAGTTTTTTGGTATTACGCCATTGTTAAAAGTTCTTGTCGGGGAAAAATTCAGAGAGCTAATTTAATTTTCCTATTTTTATATATTTTTTCTTCAATGAATAATGGAAGAAAACACACACATTTATTTATCACTTTTTCTATGCGGATGTTTATGTGTGTGTGTGCTAATCGCCCGGCATACTTGGCATGACATTAAAATCATAAATTGTTTGTGTACTTGCCTTGCGAATGCATTACTTTCTGCTTGCCTTCGCTTATTTGCTTGTTTATATTTTTTAAAATTTTTTCAATTTTTTCTGAATTTTATTGTTGGTCAAGCGAAGCATAATCGCCGTTGTGTCAAAATCACTTTGATTAAAATTTTCCTTTTTTTTTGTAGAGTTTGCAAATAAATTAGATCTATTTAGAAAAATGTGTGATTTAGCAACTGATTTAAGGTTTGACTTTCAACTCAAGGGCAAACAATTAATATATGTTTATGATTGCGTCACAACTTTTGGGAATATACTTTTGGGAATATATTTTATCCGTAGGTTCAAGGCGCCTATGAAGGTTTGTTATTATTTTATATTTGAGATTTTATAAGAAAAATATTGCCTTAAAGACCTCTTAGGATCATTTTATTCAATTGTGCTTTTGCATATAACAGCCCTTTCACACAACCAAATTAATTTAGGCTCAATTAGCGGTCATTTGTTATATCTGTTTGTGTTCTTCATTTCGTATTTTTGAATTTATCAAGTGATTGCTATTTTATCAAGGCACACAACCAAATTTACAGCGTGGACACTAACCGGCACAGTTAAACACGGCCAAATTTACAGCATTGACAACAACCCGCAGAGTTACATACCAGCTTAAACTGGATTTGAATTGATTACGACATTAATGTAGTAAAATTAGATTTTTATTTATCACTGCTAATCGATCTGAATTAGCTCTTTAATCAAGCAAAGGCCGTTTAATTGATCAATAAACTCTTGTACGAAAAATCTATACACCGGTAGAGTTCTTTGCTGCAAAGGTAAAAATACGGCCCGTATATGTTTTTAACAGTCCGCTGAGCGTTAAGGGTTTAGGGGTAGTCAGAGGCACGAAAAAATGAGAATTTTCAGATTTTTTTTTTTGCTATTAAATCGTGCTATTTTACAGAAGTAGTAAAATGGCATTACTATAGGATGTGTTGACTTGAAGTCACGAAAATTTCAAAAAAAAAATTTTATTTCCGAAGTTATAGTTGTTTGTGTTGGCCTAGTTTCAAAACAAGGTACTTGCGGTAACAACCATAAGTCCTTGGAGATTCATCTAAAAACAATCGGAAAAAAAATTAGTTTTATAAATAGATAAACTCGGGCCTGATCGAAGAATTTGTTTTTTTTTTTTTTCAAAAATTAACAAAATGGTGGCCTCAGGAAGTTTTTTTCTAAATTTTTGCGAAAAAATCAACAGTTAATTGGTCTTAAAAAATTGAAATTTTTGAAAAAAAATCCTTCGATCAGGCCCAAGTTTATTATGTTTTCTAAAAGCTGTATAAATTTTATTAAAATCTAGTGAGCGATTTTTGAGTTACAGTTGTCACCAGTTAAAAAACATAGTTTTGAGAAAAACGCGTTTAAGGTTTCACACTAGCGCTTTGAAGTGCCCGAGCTGTCTTTGTTATTTGTTGAATAACTCAAAAACTAATTATCGAATCAACGTGAAATTTTCAGATAATATTTTTAAGACATTACACTTAACGAAAATGCAAAAAAAAATAATTTTTTGAAAATGCTTACTTCCCCTAACCCCTTAATGGAATTTTAGCTTTGCGAATTTGACAAGAAATTTAAGCACATTGATAGAAAAACGAGTAGAGAAAAGCAAAAAAACCAAAAGCTTCATTCAAAATTAAACATCTATTTTCCAAAAAATCTTTCCGATCCTAACGAGTTCTCTTAACAATTTTGCAATGTGTTCAAATCACTTGAATGTTCTCATTGAACTTATCATCTCATGTTTTTTTTAAGTCATTTAGAGAATTTTAAATCCTAAACTTGAATAAGTCATGTCTGATAAATTCATCTCAATGTAGGGAGTTTAGGAAATTATGCAAATATTGTATGAAATAGTTTTTGGAGAAATCATTAGTTATGCCCTAAAGTACAGGAATTAATAAAAATATTAACACGAAGAAGGTTAATGCAATTATTAGAATTGACACACAGATTTATATCTGGCTCTCACCTGGACAGAATGACCATTTCGCTTGCACTCTACTTATACATATATTTATAACTTGTATTTACAATAATTAAAAATATGTATTCAACAAACCTTAATCATTTTCTCTATATTTTTAACACTCTTCGAATAAACGCATTAGTCATGTGTCTTTTAGGAGAAAGTAGCATCGATAGTGTTTGGATGGCTGTAGGTGAATAAATGGAAAGAGGATAAACATATAAAGATAATGGAGAGTGTTCAAGTACAACACAAGAACCATTATTTGTTAACCTTAGCCGATCTAAGTTACGATTTTTAATTCCTAACGGGTAGCCTGTAATTAGATCTCTGTATGGAACAAAGTCTAGGATCTTTCGTAAAATTAAAGGAGCAGCTAGTAAAGTTTATTGAAGAACTCACTCAAGACACACAAATGGATTAAAACGCACTCATACAAAAAATGACTGAAAGTTCAAAAAAATTCTGGAATATTTTTTACTCGTAGTTTTAATTTTTGAAATTTTTTTCAATTTTTTTTATTGTGTTTTTAGTTTTTTATTAAATTTTTGTTATTTAAAAATTTTTTATAATTTTATTTTCATTCATTTTTAATGTTTCCAATACTTTTTATTTTTTTTTTTATTATATATTTTTTATTATTATTTTTTTTTTTGTACATTTATTATTTGATTTATATATTTTTTTACTTCTTTAATTTTTTTTTTCTTTTGATACACTTATTATTTGATTTTTATATTTTTTATTTTATTTCCTCATTTATTTTTATTTTCTAATTTATTTTTTGTATTTTTTCTTCTTTTTTATAACGGGTAGCCTGTAATTAGATCTCTGTATTGAACAAAGTCTAGGATCATACGTAAAAGTAGAGGAGCAGCCAGTAATAAAAGTTTATTGAAGAACTCACTCAAGACACGCAAATGAGTTAAAACGCAATCATAAGGAACATGAAAATGAAATTCAAAGAAATTCTGGAATATTTTTTAGTTTTAATTTTTGAAATTTTTGTTTTTTTTCAATTTCTTTTTTAGTTTTTTTTATTAATTTTTTTATTTTAAAATTTTTTTATTATTTTATCTTTATTCATTTTTAATGTTTCAAATACATTTTATTATATTTTTTTATTTTTATTTTTTTGTACATTTATTATTTTTATATATTATTTTATTTCACTTTTTTTCTTTAAATTTTTTATTTTTTATATTACTTTTTTTTTTGGTACGCTTATTATTTGATTTATTTAATTTTTTATTATATTTTATAATTTATTTGTTGCATTTTTCCCTCTTTTTTTATTTTTTGCAGTTTTTTTTATTTTTATTTTTGTTTTATTTCTGATTAGTATAATGAAGTCTTTATTTATTATGATTTCTTCTTTTTTATTTCAAACTTTTCAATTTATATTTATTATAATAATTTTTTAATTTTGTTATTTTATAATATCTTCTTTTGTTTCACCAAATTATTTTTATTTTTTAATTTAAATTATATTTTAATTTAATGGTTTATTAATTAATTGATTTTTTTGTTTATTTATTTTTCATTTTTTTATTATTTTTTTATATTTTCATTTTCATACCTTTATGTGCTTTTAGTTATTTATATGTTTTGTGTTATTTTTTAATTTTTATTTTTTTTTTTAATTCACGATTAAAATGATAAAATTAGATTGTTTAATATGGTGTCTTTAAGCTTCCAACCAAATCTTATTTTATTATGATTTCGTATTTTCTATTTGCAATTTTTATGGAAGATACTTTCTGAAAAATCTCACTTTGCATTTTTAGTAAAAGAATTTCATCAGTTTTACCCGAAAGCTTATAAATACATTATTTGTTTTAGGGTTTCTTTTGATCTGGCAAGAATTTTGCACTCAAAATATATAATAACACTTAATTGCCAAATTATTTACTTAGAATATAGAATTATTAAAAAAACGTAATGTCTCTACATTTTTGGAATTGTTGTTATTTTATTATATTCCTCTTTAAAAGCATTAACACCTACATATGCAGAATTTTTTTTCATTTGAATGCGCGTATTAAGCATTTAAGACACGACTAATTTATTGTGCCTTAATTAAAGCATATCAGAAATTGCTAATAAAGGGGACACAAAAAAAACTGGCGGAGCATTAGAAGAGCCACACGCACACAAAGGAATTCAATTGCCTGCCAAGTAAATCAGAAAAGAAAGAAATGGAGGAAAAAGAACGCCGCGCAGGTATTGAAAGTCAAAGTAAGGTGGAGGCAGAGGCGGCGAAAACTTCAAGAGTTGGTCGTATGCCAAGTGCTGACCGAAAGGTTGTTTTCAGCGCAAATGCAACGGAGCAAAAATCCACTGCAAAAGCGAGATCAAAAGGGAGAGCAACTCGAATGTGGACAAAGCGCTGCAAAAGTTGCATGGCGGCGCGCAATAATTGCCGAGCTATGCTGGTGGCAGCATCATAAATACGAGCGCGACTGCAAACATGCATACATACATACCAGTACATAGCAGTAGCAGTAACGGGAGCGAACTAACGAATGCAAAGGGAAATATTTATGCAGACACATACATACACGCATGTTCCTAGCCTGTATTCGCGATATCGTGGCATGTGCTGCTTGTTGTTGTCGGGCGTAACAACAAATGTGTAGTACAATTAAACGCACATACGAGTGTATGGATGGACTGTAACTACTAAAAAGTAAAGCATAAAGCGAGCAGACAGCCTGGTTGCAATAGATTCAAGGCACACGCACATACACACTCATATAAACGAGTAGACGCCAGTGTAATAAATAATGTACATTTGCACGTGTGTGTCTGTATGTACATTAGGTGCTCGCATGTGTGAGACTATTACGTACTGTAAATAGGCACAACAGCTGTTTACAGAAAAAATCGACATTTTTATTTGCGTTTCATATTGTTATTGTTGTTGTCGACTTGTTTCTGTTTGTTTACAAAATGGCCAAGGCAAAGCAAGGTGGTCGGCCGATTAAAATGTATGTATACACGCACATACATATGCGCTATGCATAAATACGCTTTGTATAAGGGCCAGTATTAGAAATGCCGTGGCGTATACGTAACATTCAGTAGATTATTGCTGCGTGAAAAAATGTCTATACATACCTACACTATATTTACGTAGTATATAGAGATTGTTGGAGTTAAAAGTTGTATTACAATTAAATGGAATAGAAATCCTTTATTATTATCGAACTTTAAATTCCTATTATATATGCATGTATGTATGTATGTATGATAACATATCCAAATGGTTCTAAGGCTTTGTTTATTTAATTTGTTCAATTTTAATATACCACAAATATACCACAAATCACAATAAAAAACCAAGATGAAACGTTGGCTACAATTGCACCGAAAATATAATACCCTTCACAGGTTTTGATCGGTCAGTTTGTATGGCAGCTATATGCTATAGTAGTTCGATCTGAACAATTTCTTCAGACACTGTAACTCTGATACAGAAAATATCTATGCAAGATTTCGTGAAGATAACTTGTCAAATAAAAAAGTTTTCCATACAAGCACTTGATTCTGGGCAAGAGTTTGTATGGCAGCTATATGCTATAGTAGTCCAATCTGAACAATTTCTTCAGACACTCTAGCTCTGATACGGAAAATAATCTATGTAACATTTCATGAAGATAACTTGTCAAATAAAAAAGTTTTCCATACAAGCACTTGATTTTGGGCAAGAGTTTGTATGGCAGCTATATGCTATAGTAGTCCGATCTGAACAATTTCTTCAGACACTCTAGCTCTGATACGGAAAATAATCTATGTAAGATTTCGTGAAGATATCTTGTCAGATAAAAACGTTTTCCATACAAGCACTTGATTTTGGGCAAGAGTTTGTATGGCAGCTATATGCTATAGTGGTCCGATCTGAACAATTTCTTCAGACACTTTAGCTCTGATACGGAAAAAAATCTATGCAAGATTTCGTGAAGGTATCTTGTCAAATAAAAGAGTTTTCCATATAAGCACTTGATTTTGATCGATCAGTTTGTATGGCAGCTATATGCTATATTGGTCCGATCTGAACAATTTCTTCAGACACTCTATCTCTGATACGGAAAATAATCTATGCAAGATTTCGTGAAGATATCTTGTCAGATTAAAAAGTTTTCCATATAAAAACTTGATTTTTATCGGTCAGTTTGTATTGCAGCTGTATGCTATAGTGGTCCGATTTCAACAGTTCCAACAAACGAGGAGCTTCTTCGGCAGAAGAGGACGTGGTATCTCAAATAATGACTGATTGAGTTAAACTGGTTGGTCAATAAGCTACGCATAGACTAGTTTTGGTTCTTTGCGATACCAAATAGAGTTCAGTTCCTAGATCCAACAGAGAAGTCCTAATGGATGATGCATGCGCTAGACGCGAATTTTTATTTTGTTCTTACTTTTTCAAAAACTAGTTTCTAAGTAACCTCACTTAAACCTTTCTGAGGAAGTCAGTGTAAACAGTTGATAAAGAGCATTGTCATCGCTTAGTCAAAACCCTTCAAGTTTCTCTAACATTTTGAACGAATTGTAAGTTTTTAAAGTTCAAAATGACTCTTAGGAGATCAAAAATTTTTAAAAACAATGGCATTTAATTTAACGGTTAAATTTTACGAGCTGGAAACTTTTATTGCAAAAGAGCACGCGATCCGTCTGGCTAAAAGACGGCCGTGAGCAGCTGCGCTACAGACATGTTTATTGAAAAGCCAAATGTCAAGCATATTGTGTATGTTTTATTGAACGAATTATTTTACAGCCTCGCACTATTATTTGTAGTTAATGTAGTTTTTTATGTTTGTTTGTATACAGTGAACATTTTTTACACGAAAAAAAAACTAACCATGATAGCCCTAAACTTAACTACACAAACATGTGTATGTAGGTGAGCAAATGGTAATGTAAATATATTTGGAAATTAAAAAACAAATCAACATGTGTTCAGCTCTGCTATTGCAAAAGTCGAGGAATTTACAACAACACCAAACAATTTGTTTACGCTGTGTTGCGCCGAGGGAGGAATAGCCAAGGAGAAAGCCATTAAAGTGTCAAAGTTACTTGTTAAAGTTGTAATTCGTGTCGATTTTATATTCATATGTGGATCTGGAATGCAAGCATTAGCAAAATTTATTCATTCATGAGAATAGTGGAAGAAAAAGGTTATGAAAAAGATGAATAAAAATGTTTACGAGCGGTCGTGCTAAATTGTCCGGACGTATGCACAAAATGGAGAGTTAATTGCAGTTTTACTTAGTGATAAAATAGTTAATAAGGATTTTTCATATTATAAAGTAAACAGTTGTTGTTGCAAAATTATGAGTGAAATTTTGGTATCGTAAATAGTTGTTGTTATAACATTTATAAATTGTCGTTGACCGCTAATGCTACAATACTTAACTCTTAGGTTGAGCAGAGTAACAATAAGGACGCAGCCGGTATAAATGAGCATACCCCATAGTTGCAGAAGTTCACGTGACCCCTACAAGTTAACATTCCTCAAGCATTCCCCTCCCGATGCAATGCACTTACGAGTATGCCAACGGATTTTCCAATCTTCGAAACACTTGTTGTAGTCACTTTCTGGGATGGCCTTCAGTTCCGTCTCCGCTGCGGCTTGACTCTCCTCTATCGTATAAAAACGGTGTCCCCGGACCGGTCTTTTGAGCTTGGTGAACAGCCAAAAGTCGCACGGCGCCAGATCAGGTGAATACGATGGTTGCGGAACGATATGGGTTGAGTTTTTGGCAAAATGATCACGAATTACGAGGGCAGTATGGAATGGTGCATTATCGTGGTGTAAAAACCAAGAATTGTCTTTCCACAATTCCGGCCTTTTCAGGCGGATAGCGTTACGCAAGCAACGCATAACGTTCAAATAATATACCTTGACCTTGATTTTTGAACGGCTTTGTCGCGATTTTTTTGGTCTCGGCTCTCTTTTGGCACGATATTCGCTCGATTGATCGGTTGTTTCGGGGTCGTAAGCATAGATCCAAGTCTCATCGCCAGTTATAATGCATTTCATGATATCCTGGTAGTCGGAAAGCATCGAGATTTTACGCGCTTGAGGCCCAAAACATCCTTCAAAATGGTATTGGTTGAGCCTTTCGATATGCCATCTTCATCAGCAAGGTCTCTAATTGTTAATCGACGGGTTTTCAACACCAAATCTTTGATTTTTTGAACGTGAGCTTCGTCGGTTGAGGTTGATGGTCGCCCTGGACGCTCTTCATTTTCGACATGTTCACGGCCGGCTTGGAACTCACTACACCACTTGTAAACATTTTTTTTAAGACATATCCTTATCACCATCCTCAATATATTCGCAGCAGAAAATTGATTCCGTAAACAAAATATAATGCAAATTCTTTGCTCAACAAATTTCGACATCGGAAAAACGAAAAACTCACTTTTAGCAGCTCACAAAGCGACACGTATCTCAAACACTAATGAATGTTTTGACTTGAAATTTGACATAAATGTGACTGACAGTACTACCAACCTAAAAAAAGAAATAATTCTCCAAATCCTTCGACGCGCGCAGTTTATATTCAAATGTCACCTTATTTTTTGGGCACAGTAGTATAACTCTTACTCTCTCTTCCCATCTCTTGCTAAGGCTACAACCATTTTATATCGAGTGATGGAACCATGCAGAGTTCTTTCTCTCTTTATCCATAGAAAGATGCCATATTATTTAGATTTAGCTTTGATGATCGGCTTTTAAGATTGCAGTTCACATACCCTTTACAAAGACTGGAAACAATATTTTATTATTAAACGAAATCAATGCTTCGTCTACAGCAGACTTTGTAAGATCCACTCCCGTAAAGATCAGTCCTATAGTATCTATTTATTTTTACTAAGTTCACTTTTTAGTTCCACCTTATAGCACTTAGTTTAAGTGAAATCTAGACTCTTCTTGAAGTCTGTTTTATTAAGATTTTATTACTTCATTATAAAGGTCAAATCTATTGGGAGAATCTTTCTTCACAAATAGATCAGTTTTATTGAGATTCAAGTCTTTATATTATATATGAATGTTAGTCTACTAAGGATCTAGTCTCATCTTCCGTTTTATTGATATGAAGTATCTTCCTCTATAAATCTGTTTATTGAGATCTAAAATTTCCGCACATAGCGATCAGTAGTATTGAGGCCTAGTCCCTTCACAAAAAGACTGAGATCCAAGTCCTAAAATATAAGTATCAGCCTACTTGTGATCTCTTTTCATAGCAAAGACTTTTTTATTTATATCAAGTATCTTCCTGTTCATTTAAGTGGCAATTTTATTGAGATCTAGATGTTGTAACGGTTATCTAGCCTCCGTTAGGATGGTAAGGATTAGATAACTTATCATCGAGGTCATCGAACGGTAGTCGTAGGAAACGTGCTTTTTCGACGGGGCGGACCAATACATATTTGATGTGACAAAGTCGATTCTGGATAAGTAGGAGGAGAACGAAGACGCGTAAGGATCATTCACAAGTCTCGCGGCAACTCGAGAGGGAGTCGGTGAAGGTTTCAATGGATTCATTGTGGATGGCGGATAGTGCATGTCTAAAGTTTGTAGCGTCTGAAGTCTGGTCGGTGTATTCTTTTATGACGACGACCTAGTTGAAGAAAGACTTGTTGATGCTCCTAGGAGGCGGTTCCGCTATAAGCAGAAACTGCCTGGAGAGGAATTCATTACACTCCTTTAATGTGAGCTTGCGGGCCTCACTGTGCAGGTGTTCGTTGGATTCCGGAGTGCAATGTTCTGACAGGTCTGTAGCTTCCTCTTCTACGTTTCACTGCATCGAGGCGACCATATTGGTACGGCGTTGTTAAGGACCGACCGGAGGACTGCTTTTTATGTTGCCAACAAGGTGTCTTTGTCTTTTCCCATGCGCTGCCGGCTAGCGACTTAGAGTGTTAGGTTCGGTGCAGCGAAGAAGCGAGAAATGTCGGAGAGATAGCCTGGTATTAACAGACTCTGTATATCATACAATCTCCTGAGGGTAACTCGCTCCAGAAAGAAATTTATAAGCGCACTTCGAGTGAATTAACGAGCTCCATTAAATGGCTACCACGCACAGTCTGCTTACAGGCTTGTGACCCAGCTACAAACCTAGCATTTTTCAAGCTCAATAAAAATTCAGGCAGCAATAAGTGGGCGCTTAGCACGCAATCGGCCGCCGCGCGCAAGCCCTTAAATATCAATTAAAACACTTAAATTTCGCCCAACGCACTCGGAGAGCAGTCGGCTGCTGACATAGCTGCAGCCGCAACGCTCGTAAACGAGACAAAGTGTTAATTGCCGAGAAGAAATTTAACGCAATTTATTGCAACAAGCGGCTGAATTAAAATGGTGGCAGCGCTGATAAAAGCAACAACATAAAAACACGCGAACATTGCCTTAAACAGCGGTTTTCAGCCCAAGGCTGCGCTGCCTGCAGGCAAATGTGCGCTTTTTTGTTGTTGCTTTTTCGGAGAGCTTTTCTACATTTCATTGCAAATTTAAGAAAACACAACAACAATAACAACAAAAATATTTAAGAGTCTGCCTAGCACTGCCAGCCAGCCGCAGTTGACTCCAGGCGCAGCGACCGCGCGCTCATATTTACAACATGTTAAAGCGTACAACAACAACAAAAAGACCGAAAACATGCAAAGCGAACAATTAACGCTTGTGCGCGCCATAAATGTACGAACGCGCCCATTGGAGTGCGAACGAGCCGACTTATCAGCGACTCGGACAGACAGGCGGATGCCAAGTGCCAGCAGTGGCATGTGGCAAGTGGCAAGTGGCAAAGTGCCGCTTAATTGTTTGACCAAATTGCCATGCTGACTGATGACGATGCAAACATGTGTGTTATTCTCCAGAGCCATCAGCGTTGCTTCCATGTATGTATGTATGCATGTGTACATATGTTTGCAAGTGTGTGTGATGTGTGCGCTTAAGTGTTTTTTCCTTATGCAGCGAAAAATAATGGTGTTCCATATTTTGGGCGCGCAAAAATATCCAGCGCTATTTTTGTTGTTGATTTTTATTTTATTTTTCATATTTTGTGAATTTTAGAAAAAATGTTGCGACAAGCTGCGGCACGTAGTATTTTCGTATACAGGCGTATGCGTAACTTTTCATGCGAAGTCATTGAACTGTGTTGCTGCTGCTAAAAAGTTAACGCACAAAAATTTGAATAAAAAAATATGTAATTCGAAACTTTTTTTGGTCGAAAAAAATCGTTTTATTTCTTTTTGGGGCAAATATTTGTATTTCAGTGGCTAAATATGTATGTATGTGATATACGTATATACATACACATGTAAATATATACATATATTCATATATTTTCTTACGAAACAGTTGAATTATGGAATTTGTTTTTTTGCTTGATTTTTTCTTTTTTGTAAAATTTATAATTTAATAATAATTATTGAAAAAATTTTTAAAAACAAAATTTCTAAAGATTTTTTGTTAAAAAAATAGTAAATTTGAACAATTATGAATATTTAAACAAAAAAATATATATTGAAAATAAGACAGAAATTATCAAACGTTAAAAATAATTTTAAAAAATTAAGATGAAAGTATTAAAAAATAAAAATATAACAAATTTATAAGTTTTCCTTAAATTTTATTTTAGCGAATTGGAATGACAAAATTGAAAATATTATATTGAAGGAAAAAACTATTAAAAAAATTAATAAATAAAAATAAAAAATTAATAAATAAAAATTAAAAAAAATAAAAGAAATATTACTTTAAAAAATAAAAAAGTATTATAAAATTAAAAAAAAATTGAGAAATATAAAAAAATATTTAAAAATGGGAAACCAGCTTATAAGTTTTCCCTTAATTTATTTTTTAGCGAATTGGAATGATTTAATTAAAAATATTATATTGAAGGAAAAAACTATTAAAAAATTAATAAATAAAAATAAAGAATTATTAAATAAAAATTAAAAAAAAAATAAAAAAAATTAAAAGAAATATTACTTTAAAAAATAAAAAAAGTATTATAAAATTAAAAAAA
Organism: Bactrocera zonata; assembly: GCA_037783105.1. Classification (NCBI taxonomy): domain Eukaryota; kingdom Metazoa; phylum Arthropoda; class Insecta; order Diptera; family Tephritidae; genus Bactrocera; species Bactrocera zonata. Next base: position 208,699 of record JBAWJQ010002572.1, on the reverse strand, counting down.
AATTGAGAAATATAAAAAAATATTTAAAAATGGGAAACCAGCTTATAAGTTTTCCCTTAATTTATTTTTTAGCGAATTGGAATGATTTAATTAAAAAAAATTATATTGAAGGAAAAAAATTATTAAAAAACTATTAAATAATAATGAAAAATATTTAAATAAAAATTAAAAAAAATAAAAAAAAATTTAAAGAAATATTACTTTAAAAAATAAAAAAAGTATTATAAAATTAAGAAAAAAATTGAGAAATATAAAAAAAAATATTAAAAAAGGAAACCCAGCTTATAAGTTTTCTTTTAATTTATTTTTTAGCGAAATGGAATGATTTTATTAAAAACAAATCATGTTGAAGGAAAGAAAAAGATTATTAATATATATAAAAAAAATTACAAAAATATATTTCAAAGATTAAAGAAAAGTATTAAAAACTTAAAAATAAAAAGTATATTGAAGATAGAAAAATTTTTAAAAATTAAAAACAAAAATTATTTTAAAAACTAAAAAAAATTAAAAAAAAACTTAAACAAATTAAAAAAAAATTTAAAAAAATTAAAAAAAATTTAAAAAAAAATTTAAAAAAAATTTAAAAAAAAATTTAAAAAATTAAAAAAAAATTTAAAAAAAAATTAAAAAAATATTAAAAAAAATAAAAAAATTAGAAAAACATTAAGCAATTAAAAAAATATCGAAAAAGAAAAAAAATGTATAAGTTTTCTTCAATTTTATTTTAGCGAATTGGAATGATTTATTTAAAAAAAATATTAAGAAGAAAATTATTAAAAAACTAAAACAAATTATATTCAAAGTAAAAAAGATTATTAAAAAATTAAAAAGGATTAAAAAGTAAAACTTATTAAAACATAAAAAAAATATATCAAGAAGGAAAAACAAAATTATAAGTTTTCATTTCGAATATTAAAAAACATAAAATAAAAAAAATATTAAAAAAAATAAAAAAAGTTAAAAATACATATGTATAAAAAATTAAAAAAAAATAGTTAATTTTATTTCAACGAATTGGGTGCTTACTAGCAGAAGAATTCTTGTACACAATATTTCTGAACTTTTTTTTTCTCTACACTTTTCATTTGAAAGACTTCGAAACAGCAAAGTGATGTTTTTGCACATCGTTTGTTGTAGTTTGCCGCACTCCGCTACAAAAAAAAAATATTTTATATTTTATCTCTTTAATTTTATGTTTTCGTTTTTGCCTTCTGCGAAGCGCCGCATAATTTACCAATTGGCAATCCATTAATGTCAGAAATATGTTGTATGGTCTCCTAGTCAGATGCCTGCCTTATAAACACGCACTTATGCGTTATGTATGTACATAACGGTACATAAGTACATACGCACGGCAGCATAATTTGTTTGCTGAGGTCATTGGGGGCAGGCAGCTGTCAAATTTCGCACTAACCAATGTACCGTTATTACATTTCAACCGAAAAAACTTTTCTCGTTTCCCAGATTCCCCTATTGTAGGCTCGCTTTCTTTTATTTGTGTGTAAGATTTTATTAAATTTTTATACAACAAATTAAAAATCCATGTTTTGCCATTTTGCCTACAAGTTTTCCAATTTAGCGCATATTTGCCACGCTTCTCAGAGGGCATTGACTGCGCCAACTACGCCGCTGACTGCGAAGCGAGGCAGTCGCGAGGCAGCACATGGAATTGAGCTTGATATAATATATTTATGTGTATATGAGTTGCAGGGAAATGAAAATATTTGGCGGATTAGTTGAGAGTATTATTGTTTGCTTTTGTTTGGTTTAAAGTTTCAGGCTTACAAAATTACGCAACTTGCTTTGACAGTTTCGAAAGTAAAGTTGTTTAAGCTGGTGTAACAGAAAAGTTTTGTTTGTAAAAAAACACAAAACAAGTCGAAAAGAGAGTTAAGATACTAGTATTTTTATACGATATATGATGATGCGATTTTTATAGTATTTATCACATGGTGATTAGTATTGCGATTGTTTGCTGTTGTGATTATATGATTTGTGGACGCAAAGTGATGTATTGACGTGACCTTACGATAATGTGAAGAAATGCCCGTTTTGACATTAATAACGTAATGCATATTAGCAAAATAATGATATACATATGTACATATATGTGACAAATTGATATCGTGTGATGAGCTAACACTGACCTAAAATACATACCCAGTTAATGAATCAGAACCACAAACCCACAAAAGATATTAAAAGCTTATAAAGTATTTAGCTGACGATTTTGTGATGATGTGATTTATGATCACGTCATAATATAAATAGGCGTGATGCAGTGATGTGAATGCGATGTCATTTCGATCTGATGTGATGTGATAAGCAATTCAAATTTAAGTAAATAAAGCTGTAGTAAATTTTTCGGAATCGTAAGTTATGAACTCGAACTCTTCGTGCGCTATGGGTGACTCCAAGGACGCCAATCATTTGGAGCGAGTCACTGAAGAGATCTTAACAGCTCCTCTTTGTATGGCATTCAGTGTGTATCTCAAGTTTATTGCGTCCGTAGTCTTGTCTTGTCAGTAAGTTGTGGCTATGTAATCGATATAATGAAAGGAATTCTTTAGGACGGAGGGATGTTTTGTAGTCACGTTGTATCAACACTACGCTCACTCACTTAAAGCACAAATTATCTGGGTGTCTCTGACGGCAATTGCTGTGAAGACTTGCGGTGATTCAGTTTTATCAAAAAGACAATCCTACGAGTGATACAAAGCCTTCAAAGATGATCGAAAGATCGTTGAAGACAAGCCTCGTTCTGGACGACCATCGACTGATGAAAATTTAAAAAAAGTGAAGGATATTGAGCTTGAAATCGTCAGGCAAGTGTTACAGAGAGGTAAAGTGAGCTCGACATCTCTCGCGAGCCCATTCGAATGAGTTTGGTGGATATTTTGGGTATGAAACGCGTTACTCCTGCTAGACTCATTACATCAATACTGAATTTTTTTCAAAAAGAGTACCGTAAACAGGTCTCTTAGGACATGCTTGATCGTGCGTATTCCGATCCCACATTCATGGAGAGCATTATAAATGCCGATGAGACATGTGTTTATGAGTTTGACATACAAAAAAGTCAATAATCATTAAATTGGAAACAAAAAATTAGCCAAAACCACGCCAAAGCCGCTCAAAAATCAAGTTGATGTTCATTGCTTTTTTTTTATTTATTTATTTTTTTTTTTTTTTTTTTCTCGAAAGGACAGAGGGTCAACAAGCAGTTGTATTTGACCGTATTGAGGCATTCGCTTGAGAACATCCGTCGAAAATGACCGGAATTGTGGAAGAACTATTCTTGGATTTTACACGATGATAATGCACCATCGCAGCGAACCACGATTGTGACCGAATTTAAAGCTAAAAATGCGATCAACTGCCGTATTCAACAAAACTTAAATTGCCGCTCCGTGGAACACGTTTTCAGTCGATCGAAAAGATAAAACAAAATTCGCTGAATGAGCCAAAGGCAATCCTAAAAAGTGCTTAGTGACTGGAAAATCGTTGGCATAAATGTATTACATCTGATGGGAATTACTTTGAAAGCGGAAAAATAAACATTGATGAAGAATTTTTTTATATTTACAATTCCTGGTATTTTTTTGTCAAAAAAAATTCTAACAAAAAGGATTTCTGGCACCGATTTGGATGTGCGTTCGTAGATTATTGACATGTGCGACTAAGCGTGGCGTTGCAAAATCCCGTAAAAGCGATTATCAGTTTATGTTGGCGAAACTCTTTCCGACAGCTCGCTGGCACAAGTAAAATTGACATGCGGTATTTTATTATTTATTTATTTTCGCTGGAAAAGGATTTGCATGGCGGGGCAATAGCTCGAACTTTGCCACACGACTTTGAAAAGTGCTCTCAGCGACAAGAAAGAAGTCAGCTTACGAAGCTTATTCAACTCGGAAATTGCGTAGAAAGGCTTAGCGCCGTACAACGATAGTACGAAAGTTAGCCAGCAAGGTTCCAAAAGCTGCAGTTCGCCTCCGTCTCCGCCTAAGGACTTTTAAAAAGGTTGTAAAGTAAAAAATAAAGGAATTTAAAATGGCGCTCATTTTGCATACTCCTCATCTAATTTACATGGAAGGTGGGGGTGGAAGGATACAATATTTGGCACCTACCAATACAATGTCGCCGATAAATTGGCGCCTTTGCAATTTATAGGGAGCGTTTGACCTTCGCACGCGCTTACCACTCGAGCTGACTGATTTACAAGTAGATAAGCGAAAGTTGGAAATAGATCGGTTTTCAAGGTGGACACATTAAAAATACACTTTTCTGCCTATTGTCTACTTAAGCAACTGTAAGTAGCTTTACGCGATACTTATGTGGCGAGCAATAAATATTTAAAATGTAACGGTAATGCGTGGGTAAAGAAAACAATGAGAATTTTATTTATTTTTTTTTTTTTTTTTTTTGTTTGACTGTTTGGCAAATGTGTAAATTACGGTAAAAAGTGTCAAAGAAAAAGTGATTTTGGAAGATTCTTGACGTTAGCGAAAATCTGAAAGCACCATCGCCCAACTGTAAATAGATTCGTGTAAATATGCTGAGGTTTAGCATACAAATAGGCGTGTAAGCTATGACGGGTGTGAGGGTAAAAAGTCAATTTATAAATTCTTGTCAAAAGTTTGGCAATTGTGGGCAAAGGAGTTTGCTTTTATTCATTTAAGAGAGATGTGTGTGGGCTGCCACTCGAGGCTGCGTGCTTTTGTGAGAAATTTCTTTTTTTTTTGCTGTTTTTTTTTTTTTGTTTAAGTCAGGTTTATATATGTACAAAAACTATACACTTGTGTATATATAACGCTGTACGACAAACTTTATTTAGAAGCTGTATTACGTTCGACCACAAAGTCTAACTTTAACAAAGAATTTTTTAATATTGAAGAAGTGGAAATTTCCTTTATTTATATGAGTTTTAGTTATTGAGTATCAAGTATGTACTACCTGATATCCTAACTTTGATAGTGACCTCATGAGAGCACATGGAAAGCTTTACTAAAAGCTAAATGGAAATTAAAATTTCTATAAAAAATTGTAAAACTGAGGAAGACCTTAATTTTATTGAGATATTGTGAGCTAATATCGATATGACTATTTGATATTAACCGAGCGAAAGACACAATATTTGGTATTTTAGATAAAGCGAAGCGAAACCCCAGAATCACTAGCATAAGTTTTAATCAAAAAATCGAAAAAAATAAGTTTTAAGGTAAAAAATTCACTTGAGGCGACAAATACTAAAATTATATAATCATACCATACCATACCATACATCGAGCTTCTTAGTGACTCCAAGCTTCTTCAAATGGTTTATAACGGTTTGATGACTACTATGCCGGTCTCTTTCGACCAATTCAGCGATTTTATCGCAATTTTCGATGACAAGCCTTCCGGAGCGTGGCGCATCTTCGACCACCTCTACACCAGAACGAAAACGTTGAAACCATCGTTGTGCGGTGGAAATGGAAACTGTATCGGGTCCATAAACTGCACAAATTTTATTGGCGGCTTGAGATGCATTTTTGCTTTTATCGTAGTAGTACTGTAGAAAATGCCGTATTTTCTCTTTATTTTGCTCCATGTTTGCGACGCTATAACTCACGTACGACTTAAAACAGACGACAATCAATCAAACACGTGTTAACGTGTGAAATGAGTTTTCCAAAAAGGTATAGCATGACCCGATGCGACGAATAAAACTAGAACTACGCGCTTTCAGCGCCAACTTGCGAAAATACCGCAAGACTTTTTTGACAACCTAATATATATTGTAGGGTCTCATACGCTTCTGTTTGAGTGTTACAAACTTCATGGCAATCCTAATACCCTATTCAGATAATCATAAAAATAAAGACCCTCCAACTGACTATTTTGACATGTATTGACAGTATGTTGTAATTGTTGTACTTACTTATAAACAATTGCTACGATTTTCAAAGGAATTTCACACACGTTGCCCAATAATAGTTTTATATGACACACTGTAACTTTAAAATATAAATTGTATTTTATTTACTTACAACTTTGTAAGTATGTAAAACAAAGTGTAAAAACAATTTACAGTTATCAAAAATTCTGATTACACTTGTTAGGAGCTTTCACTGGCTTACGAGCTTACACTTAATGCACACGCCCCTACATATGTATAATGGGTTGTGAGCCCTAAATGCAACAAGTAAATACATACACACACATATATATACATATACATATATAATATATAATGTATACATGCATATGTATATGATGTGTGCAGCGCCAGGATGGACATAAAAGTTGAACTTTGGCAAGAAGTGTCCAAGCGCATAGCCATTTACAGATGCCATTAAAGCAGTTATGTTGCAAATAAAAGTAAATTTGCAATAAATTTGCGTTACAATAACACGCACAACCAATACTACTACTGAGTGCCACATGCGACATGCCACTTGCCACACTTTGCTCCGTCCAGCTGAGTGCCAAATGCCGGCTGAGAAGTCACACTCCAAGCGCTGCTTGATCTGTGGCTGTGCTGAGGCACACAACAGTTGAGGGCCCCTGAGAGCCATCCACAAGTTAAAAATCTCTGCTGCAACATTTATTTAAACACATGTTGTTTTTGTTGCTGTTGTGGTTTTACTTTTGTAAATATTCCCTTTTTAGTTTGAAACTTGCAAATGTAAAAGTTTACTCATTTGCACACGACAAACTACATGCAGATTGGTGAATTTAGACTCACACACACAACCCCAAATTGTGAAGTAAAAACTTAAATCCCCCTGCAGACAAAAATGTTTGCGTTATCTTTTGTGTGTAAATTTAGACTGGTGTAAGGTTAAGGAGCGCACACATTCTCACTTTCCTTCGCCGGCAAACATTGGCTAATGGAAATAGAAGCGGAAAATGAAAAATTGTATTTGTCAACGAATAAATGTGGGCATTCTAGAAGTGAACCAAGTTAAACTTTTTGTCGCATAAGCGTAAATAAATCTTAGCCGCAATGTGGACCAGGAATAAATTATATGATTTATCAAAAAAAAAAAAATTTAATTTTAACAGGTGGCAACACTCTCAAAAATTTTAACTTCAAATCTACCCTTTATTTCTATATTCAGTTTAATACCATTTCTTACACACATACTATGTGTATTTATTTAGACACTTTTATTCAACAAAAAAGTGGCAACACTGTGCATCAATGACTTTCTAAATACCTTTAATATGACACAAATGCTTTAATTTTTAATTGCTTCACCAAAATAAATAATAAAAAAATGTAAACAGGTGGCAGCACTCTTGAAAATATATTCACCTTGAAATCTAGATTTCACTTCTATATTAAGTTGGAATAAATTAATTTATCTATACAAATTTTCTTGGAGCAAAAGAAGTGGCAACACTCTTCCAAATATTTCAACTACAAGCCTGGTTAAAATTTAAATTTGACTTTGATTTGAATTTCTTTACCCAAAAAAATTTAATTAAATATTAAATCAGGTGGCAACACTCCTACCATTTTCTTTACCCAAAAAAAAATTAATTAAAAAATAAATCAGGTGCCAACACTCCTCACATTTTCTTTACCCAAAAAAATGTAATTAAAATTAAATCAGGTGGCAACACTCATTCAAATATTTCAAGCTGTAAACATATCTCTTTTACTTTTTTAAATTTTATTGCCAGTTGATTTAAATTTATTGATTGGTATTATTTATTCATTTGTATTAATTTAATCTTTCTAAACCGTTTTATTAAACTAAAACGGGTGGCAGCGCTCTTCAAAATATTTTCAACTACAAGCCTTGTTAAATGTTTAAATTTTTTTCAAATAAATTCTTTACCCAAACAAATTTAATTAAAAATTAAAACAGGTGGCAACACTGCTTGAAATGTTTTAAACTGTAAATCTATCAATTTAGTTTTTTAATTTAATTCAAAGTTTGGTAATAATTCATTATTTCTAAGCAATTTTATTAAACTGAAACAGGTGGCAACACTTCTCAAAATATTTTCAACCGCAAAATCGTTTAAATCTGTTTAGTCTGATAAGCATATAGTAGGTTTTATTTTCCATATAAATAACTTTCTAATTCCTCCATTATCAGGTTCACCAGGTAGACCAAACCTAACCTAAAATTGCCACCTAAATTAAATAGGAAAATTGCAATTAACGTTTTCTTTTATATAACTACGCTTTCTATAGCCATTTCCTGTAGAAAAATTGCAAGTTTTATTTAGATAATCTCTCAGAAGAAGTCTTACGTGTCGGGTCTCAACTAGAGGACCGCAGATCGTCGAAAATTAATTTGACTAATTAACACGTAGTGGATCGCCGTATACCGGGAGAGGTGCCCTACAAACATTTTATTTTTCTCTAAACTTTAAGGAATCTCTTAACGAGAGCTCATCCAGCGCTTAAACGGAAATTTAGACTTTCCTAATCGGTCAAATATATAATGAACGCCACAGAACGCCTCAACTTACGTAATATCTGATTGTTAAAACCAAATTCTCTAGGGCAAATTGCAATGCTGACTCTTGAATTCATCACCATTGAAGAGCCATAAACTTACCTACAAAGAAAAAAAAAGGAAAATTTAAATAACGGAAATATAGAAAAATTTAACGATAAAACATAATTATCATAAATTATTATACAGGTATACGACAGAAATATATAAAATATTCTGATACTTCCTTCGACCGATTCATTTACCAGTGGCGTACAGCAGATGTGCACATGGAAGGAATTCAAACGAATTCTGTACGGTCAAAGTTCGCATTATGTCACCAGAACGTCATCATAAGGAAGGTATTCTCAAACTGACTGAACTATTTTTTGAAGCTACAAATATAAATTCAGTGTCGGAGCTATTCACAGCCGCTGTACAAAAATAAAACCGAAGACTAAGTATATATAAAGTATAGGATTATTAAATAAATCATCACTAAATATAAATCATATAGGATTCCGGAGCAGGCTGAAAATATATATTTCGAGCACTGCACATTGTGTAAAGCACAAACGGAGAGTTCGATAATGGATACAACTTGGATAAGATTTCATTCTTCAAAATTTATTTCGAATACAGCGTCATCTGTTGGCAGAAGTTGGAAAGCAGTGACAAATGCAAGAGAATCCAAGGAAAAAAGTTTTACGTCTGCGAAATTCAATGCACTTTCGGTCTTGAACTGCTAATAATAAAGCAGGCTTAGTTTACTAGAAGTTTTGTAACCTCAAAATATCCCTTTATACAATCCATATAGTCAGAATAGGTTCTCGTAGGATTATATTTCAGAAAACTCAATAAAAATGTTATAGGTAAGGTCGCCGAAGTTGCTACCGTCAAGGTAGATTTACTGCCCCAGAGAGCAGCCTCTTGCAAAGAAGTCACTATCCACTCTGATATCAGAGGATGACCTGCGGCCAGGGCTGACAACGAGTCACTTTGTGAAAAGAGTATGAGCGTCAGGTACCACAGCGACATCGAAGGCAACTGTAAGGATAATGAGATGGCAAGAATGGGAACGTGTTGGTGCTCCCAACTCCTCGTATGTTCTACTTTGGCGGGCGAGCTTTGCGGTTATTTAGCCAGCGCTGAGATACCTTGAGCTTTTAAGCGGTCGCAAGCCACTTTTGGTTCAAGATCGATCGCACGATACCCAGTGAGCTCTGCCATTGCTCTATTGGCGTTCATCCTGTAAGGTTGGGATTCTTTCTGAACCTCATCTGCAGAAACTGTATGGAAGTAGACGAGGTGGCAACAACACAGCATTTTCTTCCTGATTATCCCGCATTTGCGAGATCAAAGCTTAATCACTTGGGACATTACACTTCCAGATACATTTCAGGTATCCACCGCCCAAACTGATGAAAAAATCGTACCAACTCTCGTAAACTTTTTCCTTGTACTAATCGCTAGACGAGCAAAACTATGAAAACGCCAATTATCTAGCGCCGACGCTTCCGGCATGCAATAGCTCCCTCCGCTACCCTCATAAATTGGCGCTGCCACAAATTGTTGCGCCACAAAACAGCTGACTACCAAAGGACCTTTGAACGACACATCATCAGCGGCTGCATAAATTTGCTACACATCAATGTCGCACGCATCCAAGTCGGGCTACTTGAGACACTCACACACATAACTATGAATACTGTTGGTGTTGGTGGCAAGTAATCGTTGCGTTGCGTTGCGTTGCTAAAGGAAAACATTTTGAGCGGCGCAAATTTGCCTTCATTTCCTTGAAACTTATAAATGCACGCGCATTTATAAACTGGCATGTGGTGTATGTGTGTGCACTTGTGGCATGCCACAATAATAACAAAAACGGAAAAGAGAGAAAATATTGCTAGGAGCGCGCACCTGCTGCAGTAAGATCAACATTGCTGCCATTAATATGCGGCCGTTCCTCGTCATTACAGCCACTCGGCTCGAAAGTCAGCGCACCCACCGCCGCTCTCTTCTCCACACAGGCACATTCCTGTTGCTTTTGCTGGTGCGCCGCTTCTTCATTGTATATTTGACCCATATTTCAGGATTTCTGCAGACTGGCAGGGGCATGCGGCTTAAGTTCAATTGCATGCCACATGCTGATTACTTGCTGCCACCGCATATTTACAGCGCACCCACAGCTAGACTGCGCGCGCGCCCTTCAACAACCGATGCCGAGGTACTGCAACAGTTGCGCTTGCTGCCGTGAGGACTGAGCGCGAAGGGGGAGGTGAAAGCGGAGTTGTTGGGTTGTTGCATTCACTCGCTGTTGACAGTTTTATTTATTGGCAGCACAAGTCTTCGCACATGCACACACATAGTCATATACACAGAGGCACAAACAGATTTGCGGTGGCTAGCACTTATGTACAGTTATATGTATGTAAATTTTAGCCTGTTGCTTTTGGCTCTGTTAAATATGCATTTGTGTGTGGGTGCACATGCGTGTGCGCCCGAAGCTCAGACATTTCATTTTAAGTGCACATTTCAATTTTTCCACAATTTCCTTTCCTGCCTTTTCTGCTTTCTACACTTTTTATTCTTTTTCTTCGCTTTACCTTTTTTGTTGCATTTTTCACTTTAAACTTTTATTTATATTTGTTTATTTGTTGCATGGCTTCATTCCGTATTTCAATTTTTCTTTTGTTGTTTTTATTGTACGCTTGACTCCCTGCCTCACTGGCTGACTGACTGCTTGACTAACTAACTGGCTGGCGGCCTGTTGTCACACTTAAGCGGAAGTGCAATGGTGCAATGGATTGCGTTGGAGCAGTGGCGTCGGCGTCGGCGTTGCCATATGTAAATCATGCCAATCTGTCGCTATGCAGCCGCTTGTGCTACGTCATTACGGCAGTTACACACACATACATGCGACCTCACAAATACTTATGCATAAGTGTGTAACAATTCTTAGGAAAAATAAACGAACTCAGATTTAAATGAAAAGCAGCTACCAACACAGATGAAGAAAGCTGTTTACTATGTGTATGTAACACATCCGACATTGGCGTTCGTTGCTGCTGCTGCTGCTGCTGCGGATATGTTGTAAAGTAGATTAAGAAGCTAAAGCAACAAACTATATTTCACATCGCAGTTATTTTTAAACCAAATTGATTTTTTCGAATAATGTGTGTATATGTGTTTTTATGTGATTAACAATAACGATGTTATTATTATTATAAATGGGAGTCTGTCGTTTATAACTCTCAAAGATTCAAATCATGTGCAGAAGTGAGGCAAGATCTCTGAGTGCCCTTCACTTGAAAGTGGCCAAAAATTATGATTTTACATATGGCTCAAGCAGCTTACGACTTCCGGTTTTAGACCAAATATGCTCTGGGCCAACGACCATCTAGTTGAAGCCGAGCTAAAGTGAGAAATCGAACCATCCCCTCCACAGAGTTGTGCGCTGGGTTTGGGACCCGCCACGTAATAAAACGCTCCTAATGAAAACTTAACAACAGCCTCGGAATACAAACCCGCTTTTTGATGACGACCATGGCAAACACATTAGGGATAAAGATTAAGGACATGCACCTGGAATGTCCGGTCTCTTAATTAGGAAGGTGCCGCTGCCCAGCTGGTTGAGTCCTCGCAAGAGTAAAGGCTGACATCGCCGCCGTCCAAGAAGTGCGATGGACGGGACAAGAACTAAGACGCGTAGGACCTTTGGGCATTTACTACAGTGGCCATATAATGGAGCTCAAATTCGGCGTGGGATTCGTGGTGAGCAAGAGACTCCGTCGCCGAGTCCTGGCATTCACCTCATTGGATAAACGTCTAGCCAAGCCAAAATCCGCATCAAAGCGAAGTTCTTCAACATATCGCTGACTTGCACCCACGTCCCGACGGAAGGGAAGGAGGATGTGACCAAGGATGCCTTCTACGAGTGCTTGGAGCTCACCTATGAGATCTGTCCTCGCCACGATGTCAAAATCGTCTTGGCGACTTTAACGCCAGGGTGGGCAAAGAAGATATCTTTGGCACAACGGTCGGTATATTTAGTCTCCATGATGAAACATCCCCAAATGGGTTGAGGCTGATCGACTTTGCCGGGGCCCGAAATATGGTTATCTGCGGTACTAGATTCCAGCATAGGAAAATTCATCGAGCTAAAGCTACCAACCAGATCGATCATGTTGTGATAGACGGCACGGCACGTCTCCAGGGTTTTAGACGTGCGTACGCTCCGAGGCCCTAACATCGACTCGGATCACTATCTTGTTTCAGCCAAGATACGCAGCCACCTCTGAGCAGCAAAAACGACGTCAAAAAACACAAGGAAGGTTTGACGTCGGGAAGCTGCAATCACAAGAGACAGCCGAACGATTTTCGACTCGACTTGCATTTCTGCTCTCCGAGAGTACTCGTCAGCAACTCGGTATAGGGGAAATTTAGGACGGTATTTCAAGCTCCTTACGTACAGCTGCAAACAAAACCATTGCTTTTCGTAAAAGGCAAAAGAATAGCTGGTACGACGGGTAGTGCAGTGTCGCAGTGGAGAGAAAACAGACAGCCTAACTCTACAATCGACCATAACACCTGCGGAATGGGACAGATACCGAGAGTTGAAGTAAAGATATCCCGTCAAATAAAAAAGTTTTCCATACAATAGCTTGAGTTCGATCGGTCAGTTTGTATGACAGTTTTAACTATGAAACTATGAGAAAAGAACGGGGTAAAATTTCAGATGGATATCTCAAAACCTGAGTTAGCGTACACAATTAAGAAGTTGTATAGTCGAATTCACTTTCTAAAGGCGTGTCCACCTATTAAAACATAATTTTTTAATAAATTTGTCTATAAAAACTTAAAACAGAAATTCATACTTGAACTTGGAAATAAACAGATTTGAAAAGTATTTCTTCGAATGTATAATTTTAGCTCCAAAATTTTAATCCGTAGAAACCGAACATTCGAATAACGAATGATATTGAGGAAATTTATAAATAACTGTTTCACAGTTTCATATATGGTTTTCCAAATAAGCCTAAGAGATTTTTGAATCATATTATTACCCAGAACTCTATAGGGTATCTCAAAGGCATTTAGGGTTTCAATTGGTCGGCTTGAAAGGTAGCCCGCCTACACTTCAGACATAATGTGCTCTTGACGAAATATCTAGTATATAGTAAATAGAATAGAGGAAGATGCAGCATTGTATCTAACGATAAGCGACGCTGTTGAAGTTCTACTAGCTAGAAGCCGCCCATTGACATCCATCCAACGGTGTCTCAACCAAAGGACGGTAGACCCACAGACTAATCTCGGACATCACATTCGTGGATAGATAGACAACATGCGGGCTTGACACCTAACCCAAATACTTAGTGGACATGGTTGCTTTAGAAGCTATCTCTTCACACAGAGCGCCTAGAAGACTCTGAGCACGTACTTTTTCAATGCACTCGTTTTTCAAATGTCAAGGCAAAGTTAAAAACTTCACTTGGCGGTAGCTTTTCGGTAGAAAATTTTACAACACTAATGTGTCAGTCTTCTGGTAAACGGAAAGATGTCAGCGAAGCATCAGCTCTAATTATGACAAAACTAAGACACATTACAACACATAAGGCGTCAGTCAGTCCGTATGATAGATGAGACTTAAAATAATACTTAATCTGGTGGTTCCGTGGGAGAGTTATAAGTTGGAAGAAGGTTAGGTTTAGCGGATTAAAGTTCCACACTCCGACTTTTGATGCTTTCTCGTACTATAAAACAAAACTAAAACACAAAAAAAAAAAGATCTTCTCGGCTTCAGTAATATTAGCTTCAATATGTGATGTTTTTCTATGGTTGAGGTCTTTAGATCGATAACAGTGCCTTGGACTTTAGGCAGAACAAACTCTATCAAAGTTGAATTAGATGGAATTTTCTTTGCCTGTCTTTCCATAGTTAGGAAATAGTTTTATTGTGCTGCAGCGGCAGAACATTTCCTAAAAGAATTTGCGAGGTACTACCCCGTCAGAAAAAAAACCGTATAATGCCTGACTGTCATAAGGACAGGGTTGGATTATTCAAAGCAAAAACTAGCAACAATGCAACGGCTGTAGTTTTAGTGTGGATACTGACCGCATAAGAGCCGTGTGACTGTCATAAAGGGTCAATAGGGTGTGGAGTTCCAATCTTGATAGACGAAATAAGTTTTCATAACGTTTAGACTTCTTACAAGAAAACATACAGAAATTTCGCTTACAAGCGAAAATTAGCTATTATATTTATAATAATTATAATTAAAACCACTCAATGAACAAAAATATATATATTTTCGAAAAATACACAATCGCTTTCAAATAAAACCTAAATTGGTTTTTAACATTTGACAAGCTTCTACAAGGAAACCAATGAATTTACACACGCCTATAAATAACAAAAAGAAGAATGGCAACCACAGTCGGAAACCGCTATGCTATGCTAGATAAATTTCCATAAATAAATACAAAAACAAAATGAAGCCAAATTCACTACAAACCAAAAGCAACCGACCACAAAATAGCATACAACAACAGCAACAGCAAAGTGGCTTCCAGTTGCTGCAGCATAAAAATTAGAAGAAAACTATTTTCTGTTAATAGACAGGCGACGACAAAAGCAGCGAGAAAATGCATAGACATTGCAACAAATGTAGCTACAAAGATATGTGTGTAAGTAGATATGCTTGGAGACACAGCCATGTAATGCTAATTGCAGTTTGTGTCGGCAACTGCCAAGACTGGCTGGACCATGCCGAGTTGGCGACTGCAGATATACAAAATTCAAATAAATACCATATATGTATATATAATATACTATATATATATGTAAGTACAAACTGATGAAAAAATGGACGCAAATAGCCAAGAAGCTGAGCAAATTGTTAGAAGACAGCGCTAGGCAAAATGGAGTCACTAAAAGGCAAACAAAAATTAAAAAATATAAAAAAGGAAAAATCAAACAAAGAAATATAAAATATATAATTAAAGAGAGATATAACTAAAATCTAACTTAAAAAAATCATACATTTCCAGCAAGAAGAATAATTAAACTAATTTTTAAAGCCGTCTTCTAAACTTTCGTACAGCAAAAAGTAAATCCAGCGAAACCTGAAAAATTCTCTGAGCGCCAAATGCATGTCTATTCGCCACGTGCTCGTTAAACTTCATGAAGTAAACGGCAACTGGGCAGCTGGATGTAAACTATGGCAGCCATAAAAATTCATTTAAAAGCTGGGAGGAACATTTTGCATGCGATGCGCTCAAGCGAAAAATTACTTAATTCTACGAATTCGACAGACTGCCACCGCTCCCCTTTCCGCTTACCCCAAAACTGCACTGGGCCTTGTCCAATCAGCGTATGTAAACAAATGAGTACAGAGATTATCTATTATATGGATATAGAGAAAAGCAGAAACAGAACATGTTTCACGAATGCTGGACGGAAAGCTCGAGGCGAGGCTGCTTGGAAGCCTTGTCTTTATTTCGGACTTGCTCAGGTCTTCCAGGTGGTAGTTTTACTACTCTGTGCTTGAGAGACTGAAAATTTTGCAATTTTTGCATACAGAAGTTAAAAGACTACAGTGAAGGCTAACATCAATTAGAGGTTGAGTTGGTCTACTCTAAAATACTATCTGACATAGTAGCCTTTTCGCACAGCCAAATTAACTTAGTACTATACATTAAGATTCGAAATGAGAAACCAGAGTTTGCTTTTCGCTTAACCGACTACCCGATCAACCATAGGTTTGATTAACGATCAGCTGTTATTTTTGCTTGTGATCTTTTTTTTTAATTTTAAAATTTATCAGCTGATTAAGAATGTGTCAAAGCACACAACCAAACTTGCAGCCTTGGCAACAACCGGCGAGTTTATAGCCTGGACAACAACCCACAGAGTTTCATTCCAGTTAAAACTTGTTTTGTATTCGATTAAGACTTAATGTATTAAAAAAAAAAACATTTTTTATGGTAAAGCGATCTAAATTAGCGCTTTAATGGAGCAAAGTCCAGTTAGTTGAATATGCCAATTCAATGAGGTATCCACGAACTCCATTGTTCTTAATTCCAATGGGAAACTTTGTTATTGCTTTCTAACATACTAAATATATTTTAGAACAAAGCTTAATGGAAGTGAGACTTCTTAGCGCATCTTTCCAACTAACTCAAGATGATTCAACACACACTATAACTCTTTCAGAGCAGAATGTTTTCAACTAGTTTTCCACGAAACAAATTTTCCTATTTGCCGCGTCATACAAAGCAAAGCTTGTCACAAGGATTATCAACACGCAAGTGCTGGTTTGCAGTGCGCTGGTTTAATTGCACTCACTTGCATACACCGAAATTCTGTTGAATTTTGTCCAGCACTAGTGTCTTTGAAGAACGCGCAGTGGCTTGCTTGTTTGCTCTTTGACAGCGCACTCCATCAGTACAATTGAAATTGGATTTTTAGCCGTGGAGGGCAGTGAAGCTGGTGGAGCTGAAGGTTGGTTCAAACTGAAGTGAAAAGATACTGCAAGGAGAGCGGAAGAAGAAGAGCATGAAGAGAGAACAAGAGCGATTGAAACAGTTTATTTTATGTAGATTTGTGCAAATGAAGTGGCGGATTAATTAAATGAGTGGTGCAGAGAGAATGCGGTTGCTTTGGCAAGGAGGATTAAAATTAGAAAGCGGGAAATAAATTGAAATTTACTCAAGAAATGAGCTGAAATGAAGGACTTTTGATTTGCAAAGCGCATACGAAACTAGTGAAGCAGGAGATTAAATGGGGAAAGCGGATTAAATTTTTAGAAATTAAGTTCGTTTGAAGTCGGAGCAAATTAATAACTTAGAGATGGGTATACATTACCATAAAATAATTTCGAGGGGAAAATTTTTGGAAGGGAAATAAAGTAAAGAAAATACTATAAGCGCTGGAAGATTCGCAATATAGAAGCATACATATGTACATATGTCTGAATATATAGGGCGCTTGTAACAAGCCGAAGGAACTGCAACCAGATAAGCTCAACAAATTAAGATGTCAAAGACGATAAGACAAGTATTTAACTCTAAAAACTTAGAATAAAGCACCTTGAGTTAGAAGTGAACACTCTCTTGCAGTATTAGAATGAGGGGAAGGTTCAGCATAAGTAAACATCTTTAGCAGCTCCGAATGAGTTCGTGCGACTTATTATATGCCTATTTCACAATAAAAGGAAATTCACTTTCACAAAATGTGATCTGTGTAGATTAGGATAGCTATAGTAGATGGCTGATCCCTCAGTGTGGCGAAGGAATCACACTTAGACTGTTGTGTTTAGTCTCTGCCAAATGAAAAACTTCTCTTATTAGCTATCAGGGCGCTTGAACCTATCACAAATCGGCTAGGATGTTTTATGTCTGTTTTTGCTCTATCACCTGGATGTCTAAGTGTATGAGACCTGAGGTGTTTTTGTCGTGTTCTGGCAAAATCGGGACATTCGAGGAGAAAGTGTTGAGATATTTCTATCTCATCTTATTCCAAACAGCTGATGCAGCTGACATCCGGTAAGATATTCAATTTTACTGTATGAATCTGGACGGGGCCAGTTCCAGTTAAAACTGCCACCACCATTGAAAGGTGATCCTTGCCAAGAGCGAAGAACACCCTAGACCTCTTCCGATTTAGTGGTGGCCAGAAGCAGCTTTCGACTACACACCTGTTAGTAGCTGACCAACGCTTGCTGAGCTGGTCTGAGGCTCAGCGGTTCAGTAGCAAATTACAGGAATCAAAAGGAGCTTCTCCTAACAAGCTCATCAGCCTTACAGTTTCCTGCAATATTGCTGTGGGCTTGGTGTCTGGCCAGTCTAATCCTAACGTAACTTTATGCTAGAGACAAGGAATGTAGACACCATTCAGTAAACTTGAGTGCACAGTCAGCGAACTCAAGGCTAATATCGCTGCCCTACTATCATAGTTGATAATCTCCACTCTGAAAGAGGCTGCGCTTTGGCGCAGTAGATCAAGTGCAACTTTTCCTTTGGAAGATATTGCAGTGGTCAGGAAGCCTATAACTAGAGTAGATGGAAAGTGCTCGGCAATGTACTTCTCCGCCAAATCTCCCCGCTCACCACCCCTCTTCTCCAACGAGTGCTCCCCTCCCATCCTCCCTCGAAGGTATGTAAGCAGAAGATCGAGGGCCAAGTTAAGTTCGGCGACCTGGTATCATGGAATGAAATCAAAGGCTATGAGGATCTCAGAGTGCCCAGTCTTGGAGTAATCTATGTACCCAGATGCTCTCAGTCTGAGGGCAATTTTAGTAGGAACACACCTGGAGGCTCTGACAACCGGTGCTAACTTTTTCGCGTGGTTAGTCTTTTCTAGCGCCTTCCACCATACACAAATTGTGTAGAAGATTATAGGTTTAACTATGGTTTTATAGACCCAAAGAGCTACCTTTGATGAGAGTACCCACCTTTTGCCAATGGCTCCCCTGCAGTCGTACAGGGCTACCTTGCCTCGAAACGTCCATGAAACCCAGCCATCTAACTACTCGTATACCTCTGATTTCTTTTGTGCACCAAACATTCTATAATCAAATCCACTCTAACCGAGGAGAATATATGTATGTTAATGGGTTTCTTATATCATTTCCGGGACCTTCCTTAACAACGAACACAATTTTAATCTCAAGCTTAAGAAAAATTTTCATAGCGATTATTTTGGAAGACACACATAAGAACCCACCGCCCACCTGTATATGGAAATATTATTGTCACTTCAAATTGCCGATTGTCCGTCCATTGCCACAGTTACCTAGTTTTGAATAATTTGCTTTCGCTTTCGTTTGTTTTTATAGCAAACGCACTTGGGTCTCAGCACCCGCGCATTTCAGTAATTTTCATATTTTCATTTCGCAAATATTCGCACTTTTTAAGTGAAAACAACAACATTGAAAACAACAACAAATGAAAATATTAAATAAATGAAAGTGCGAGGAAACTGTGTCAAACAATTCATTAGCAAAAGATCGTCACACCGCAACGCAGCAACCCACAACCAAAGACAACAATAGCAACAAAAAAAAACAATGGCAGCAAGAGCAGCTGTGGTGTGATGATTGCGTCTAACGCCATCAACGTCAACATCAACATCAGCAACACCATCAGCGGGCGCAACATCACCAATAGCGCGCATTAACAACAACATCATTACGATTTTACCGCCTGTGCGACTCGCAAACGTCATATTTCGCGATGCTTAATGTTTTTTTTTTGTTTTTTGTTGAGACTCGTCGCATTTCGCATCAACAAAATATGAAAATGTCAACGAAAATTGCGAATAATTTCATTTATCTTGATATATTTGTTGTTGTTAGTTTTTTTTTTTTTGTCTGTTTTTTTGCTTTCAGCTCACGCGTTCACTTATTAATTACTATTTTTATTAGAATTAAGCATTTTGCGACTGTTTACTCATTACCAATTGCTTATTTATGGCCACTGTGGCGCGTGTTGCTGTTGTTGTGGTTATAATTTTTCTCATTTTTGCGCTTGTAGTTGTTGCAATATTGTTTACACGCAATTATTTGTAATTGCCAAAAATGTGCGTTGGAAAGTGACCATGGCTAGACACATCAAGCGTGCGAATGGGCGGCGGCGTGGAAGACCCTGTAGGAAATTTTTCGTGATAAGAAAAATACTAAAAAAATACTTAAGGAATTTAAAAAGAATAATTTAAAATAGTGCTTTACTACAAAAATTCTCAATAAAATAAGTGAAAAGTCAAAAAAAAATTTAAACAAAATTTTTAAATTTTTTTTTTTTAATTAAAAAAAAATTAAAAAAAAAATATTAAAAAAAAATTTTAAATTTTTTTTTTTAATTAAAAAAAATTTAAAAAAAATATTTAAAAAAATTTTAAATTAAAAAAAAAATTTTAAAAAATTTAAAAAAAAAAATATTTCATAAAATTGTATTCAATAAATTAGTAATTTAACCACAAATTCAGGCATCTAAAGAGAAAAAATTTAATGGTTCCTATTCAACAGTTCGAAGTAGTTCTTCAAAGTTTTGCTGGTTCTGAACAGCGGTAAAATAATTTACTTCCTTTCGAACTAGTCCTCAACTAGTCGCCAATAAATTAGTACGTCCTTGTGCTCACTTAAAGTTTAGAATAGTTTCTCTGCTGGCAATTTGTATGTACCGCAAATATGCGTACCGTATTTCTGCAACTTTTGCTTTCGGTTTTCCTTATTTTCCTTACGTTTTGTTATTGCATTCAGTCGTGTGTAGAATTTAATATTTGCGACGAGTTCATTGGATACGTAAAATGACATTTCAATGTGAGATATGTTTTTATATGCATTTGTAAATGCCAATTTTCGTAATACAACCAAAATACTTGAATTTCTTTGACAATTGCTATTTTTGTGGTGATTTTATAATTACAAATTATCATAGAACACTGTGGGAGTTTATTAAGAAGTGATAAAATTTTCATCAAAATAAAAAAAAAATATCAATATAGGAAAGAAATTAATTTTAAGGGGAAACGCTTAAAAACTTAAAACAGGATCTGAAGACTACGTCTATGAAACTTAAGGAACCTTCTCTACTAGAAAGTATTCTCCGTATAATGACTTAGCTGTAGCTCAAAAACTATTTGAGGCATCAATTTATATTAATTTTACACTGGGCTTGCCTCTTCAATTGATATGATTAGACTGATTTGGGTGCCTGAAGACAGGGGTGTTTACAGGTAACTGTAAAACTGAAGAGCTTGCCAAAAATTTTTTTTTTATTATTTTTAAAAAATTCGAAATATTCAGAAAAAGTGATCAAAAAAAAATTTGTTTTTCAGGCAGACGCCATTTTGTGAAAAAAAAAAAATGTTTCCCACTTTATTCCGACCATTGCGAAATTATTCTAGATTAATAATCTTTTTTTTTTTTTGGTTTCAGATAACTAGGAGGGTTGAAATCATGGATATGGTCACGTGGGAATTTTTAGAGACCCCCCACTTCGTCAGCTCATAATTTTTGAAATTTTTTACTTTTTTTAGTTTTTAATTCTTTTCTGTACTCTTCAAAAATTAATAAATAACTAATAAAAAAAATAGCTAGTAAAAATATGAATTGCCTTTTTTTACGACACTTGAAAAATTACCTGAAATTCATGCGACCAGACTAGTTTACCCATAATCGAAGTTTTTCTAGAATTATAGTCATTCGAGTTAGGGAAGTTCAACTGTATATATGTATAATTGCTTTGGATTCCTGTCCTCTGGTTAGTGCCTTGAAGTATTACCTTGGTTATGATTTTTGCAAGTTGCAAGAGTATAAAATGTGTGGTTGCACCTGAACCTAGATCTTCCTTACTTGTTTATTTTTACTTTTGATGGTCATGGGTTTTGCATATTTTGCTTTACAAATTTCACTTAACCTATGTAAAATACGTATCTTTGGAACAACAAAAAGTTTGAAATAAATATTTTATACACAAAAAATTAAAATAGGCCGTTCTTTACTCGAGGCAACCCATGCCATTCTTTAAGTGCCAATAACTGCGGAATGTGAACGGGTAAGAGCTTCGTTGGCTGCTCGTGTTTCACTACTGGGCTGCCGCAGCAGCTGAGCAGTCACAAGGTCGTGGCAAGAGGTCTACGGAACTATTCGCTCTCAGTCCCCACCTTTCAATAGTTGTAGGAGTCACCGCTCGATCGAGATCGGTAAGACTGAATTCATTTTAACGGATGCTAGTTTCATCAGCTGTTTGGGAGAAGATGGGAATCATCGTCATCTCAACACTGCTTCCTCTAATGTTCCGCTTTTGCCAGATTAACGCAAAGACAGCTCAGATCACACATCTTCAGACAACTAGGTAATATAGTTGAAAAAGATATAAAATAGCTAAGGTTTGGGGCGTTTTTGGCAGTAGCTGATAACCAGCTGCAGAAGGTTTTTGTCTGGTTTCATAAAGGACTATATGCATATAACAGTCTAAATTTAATCCCACGCCATGGTAAGGGATGGGGCTGCCATCTCACTTAACCTAGACGCTTCTATTTCCACTACTTTGGGCTATTGTCACCGTCAAGATCACATACATACACGCACATATTTCTATAAAATTTTTCTATAAACAACATTATTATATGGTATATACATATGTTTGTATATACACAATTAATATATAGATACTTATGTATATGTACATATGTATATTGTAGATTTGCCTAGAATGCATTATTGCGCATTTCTGACAGAATTTTGCATTTCCTTGACAAGAAGGACAAATGACACCCGGTATTCTGTTGCGTACTTTGAAATTTTTATAGTTTTTGCTACTAAAAATGTTTACACACACACACGCACTTGTCACATTTATATGTTTTTGAGTTTGCATGTCACACAATGCCTTGAAAATTTTAAATGAATTTTATTTGGTAATTTTATATTTACTGTAGGCCGTAACAGCATATTTTTAGGTTTAAAGAGAGCTGGGATAGATAAAAAATATAGTTTTTTTTACAAAAATTTAAACAATGTGTTGGAACTACTTAGCGTGAGAAAACAGGGAAAATGGCTAGGGGGGAGATAAATTTAAGAATTACATAAAAACAAAAAAAGAAAAGAATAATAATAGGACACTTTAGATGTTAAATTTTTTTGAAGAGTTCACATCTTTTGTTCCATTTTTTATATGAGGCAAAAAACGGTTTTAATACGTAGGTTGCTATATATATTTCTGGACTTGCCAACACTAAGTGTTGCCAGGTGCACTCTGACATTTTCATTGGAAAGTGTGACATTTTTTAGCATAACATCACTCAGAACGTTTTGTCATTTAATCGTGAATTGTTTTATTTACAGGGAATTAAAAAATTCATCTCGGCCAAAAAATGGAATTAACTCGTGAACTTTTTCGTGCGATAATTTTTCACAACTTTGGACGTGGATTATCACGAAAAGAGTGCATCGATGAACTAAAATCTTTGTATGGCTATGAAGCATCATCCTATAGCACTGTGAAAAACTGTTACAACGAATTTAATCGTGGCCCACGCTCGCTCAAAGACGAATTCCGTGAAGGTCGTCCAAAAACAGCCGTGGTGACAGAAAACATCGATGCCGTACGTGAACTGATAATGCAAGACCGTCATGTAACATACCTTCAGATAGAGGCATGCCTATGCATTTCTCCCACCAGCATACATTCGATATTGCATGAATACCTGGCCGTAAAAAACGTTTGTTCTCGTTGGATCCCGCACAATTTGTCAATCGCTCAAAAAAAGGCTCGTGTGGATTGGTGTAAAGAAATGCTGAAAAAATACGATCGCGGTGCTTCAAAAGACGTTTATAAGATCGTCACAGGTGACGAATCATGGATCTATGCGTATGAGCCCGAAACAAAACAGCAATCGACCGTGTGGGTCTTCCAAGACGAGCCAAATCCAACGAAAGTTGTTCGTGGAAGAAGCAATTCGAAGCAAATGGTCGCCTTTTTCTTCGGCAAAACTGGCCATGTGGCGACTGTTCCGCTTGAGCAACGTAGGACGGTCTGAGTGGTACACCACCATTTGTTTGCCTGAAGTCTTCGAAGAAATTCGAAAAACGAACAAGAGAAGGCGAATCATTGTGCACCATGACAATGCGATATCTCACACATCGGCTCAAACCAGCGCCTTTTTGACCGGCCAAAACGTCGAATTGATGGGTCATCCGCCGTACAGCCCTGACTTGGCACCCAATGACTTCTTTTTATTCCCACACATCAAGAAAATAATGCGTGGTCAACGATTTTCGTTGCCAGAAGATGCTGTTGAAGCACTCAAAAACCATGTTTTGGAGGTGTCTCAATCGGAGTGGAAAAAGTGCTTCGAAAATTGGTTTGAGCGCATGCAAAAGTGTATAAATCTTGATGGAGAATATTTTGAAAAACAATAAAACCATTTTCGTTGATAAATATTCCTATTTTCATTATTAGGCCATATATATTTCTACCCCTGGGCCTGCAGCCCTCGAAAATGTATTGAAAAAAATTACGTTTTTTAGAGGAACCTGGCCTTAAAGAAAAAAGTTGCTGTTTCATAAGACAATCAGTGAAACCGATGGCAAAAATCTATAAATTAGACTTCGAATTGCTTTCACATCTACAGTATTCTACAGATCAGACTCTCAACAACTATTTCCTGTTCTCAGGTCGCCAAAGAATGCTCGTTGGGAAGAAATTTTTATTTATTTATTTTGGGCTTATTTTGAAGCAAAGTACAAATCCATAATCCCAGTAACATTAACTTCAGACCAAAAAGCTCTTACAACAAATTTTGGCGAAAACATATACCACACACACACTTTAACCTCAGACCTACGCCATTGATTCGCGCATTTTCGAAATGTTTACGCGGTGAGTTAAATTTTCATTTTTTATTTTACTTTTGCCAGAGAATTACTGCTAAACTTTTCACCGCGCAGCGCTTTAACGCGCCTTTCAGCTCTTTGCATGCTTAGTAAACACAAATTTTTTCTAAACGCCACGAATTTGTTTACCAAATACGATTTTTTCTAATTCCTGCGCTTTTCGCTTCCGTTTGCCACTCGTGCCATATATTATAGTCGAAATGTAAAAAGTGTAAATAGCGAGTGCAACAACAAAAATATTGAAAACTATACTTCAGCAAATTCCGCTAAAACTTATAGTATGCTGTAAAAGTATGCGGACGAAACGTACACACATGCAGAAACACACATACATACATATGTATTTCTGAACTAAAGTTTGGTAACTAACTGTATTTGTGTATGTGTGTGTGTGATAAATGCAAAAATTAACGGCATCTGCGCCGTTTACACGCACACATAAAACTATATTTTGCGGCCAAATGCGACTGTAGGCGAAGAGAATATACTACGTGTAAACATAATACGTTTTTGTTGTTGTTGTGTAGTAGCCAAAGTTCACTGTTTTGTGTTGCGCACAATGCCAGCCAGCATTACATGCGAGTCAATCGCACATCACACCTTGCAGGCCAGTCCAGCAGCATTGCTTTGAGCGCGGGACACCCTTCGCTTCACACACTCCCCCGAACCATCAGACATTTCAGTTGGTCCACATATGTTGTAGGCCATTTTACGATACGCACCTACTATGTGTGTGTGTGTAGTTTGGGTTGTTGCCATATTTTACAATTATGTTTGTTATTATTATTGCTTTCGCCGCTCGGCTTGTTTTCGGCCATGTTTTGGCTGTTTTTCACGACTTCTCATAAAGCAGAAAATGTAATTTCTTTTGTTTTTGTTTTGATTTTGGAAGAATTATTGTGTCTTGTTACAGCCGTACTGCCCCTAACACACGCATGGGTTATAATGTTTTTGTTGTTGTTTTGACGCTTCTCTGTAATATTAGTCTCTGGCCATTCTGGTGCAAAACATTGGCCACAGACGGCCAGCAAAGATTTTGCAAAAAATTAACATAAAAAAAAGTTAATGCCAAGAAATTTAAGACAAATAAACAGACATACTTATGTGTATGCAATAATCTATGCTTGATGGAATAAGAAGGGTGTGGTATATCATGAGCTTCTAAAAATGCTTGTACTGTTAATACTAATCACTATAAACCACAAATGATCAATCTGAATCATGAATTGACCGAAAAACTATCAGAATAGGTCAGAAGACACGGCTTCAGACGTGGACTTTTTCAACTACCATTTGTTTTCATCGTTGAGACACGCATTGGCTGATCAGCATTTCGATTCCTACGCAGCAGTCGAAAATTGGGTGTCTGATTGGTTTGCTTCAAAAAAACAACCATTTCAATTAGTAATATATCCAAAGATTGCCAAGGATTTTTTGATATTTTGATAGAGAACTCTTATACTGGCTGAAAGCAGTTCCAAAGATTGCTGTAAATGGACATCTCAAATGAACAATAGATAATTTTCTACTAAATGAATGATTACAGGACTGTACAACATTAAACTCGAAGAATATAACAGTCCAAAGAAGACAAAAGTCATTCGAAAACAAGACTTTTCAGTCTAGTTTAGACACCGTCATACATCGAGTCTGTACTCCATCAATTCGATTGATGTGACTTCGAACAGCCAATGATCCTGAATAAATAGTCTAAGGATGTAGTAATTTCATACAGAACTAAGGCACGGGTTCAAAAAGGTAAGAGGGCCATGAGGCAAATTTTTGATGACTTCGCGACTTTCACTGAATGCTTTGTGTTACTGAAATATTTATGTGCATGACTGGTACCGAACCATTGAATTTTTTGGAAAAAAGGCGTCGCCTTGAAGTGTGTGAAACGATGCTTTCCGACTACCAGGGTGTCATGAAATGCATTATAACTGGCGATGAGACTTGGATCTATGCTTACGACCCCGAAACAACCGATCAATCGAGCGAATATCGTGCCAAAAGAGAGCCGAGACCGAAAAAATCGCGCCAAAGTCGCTCAAAAATCAAGGTCATGTTGACTGTTTTCTTCGATTATCGTGGTGTTGTGCATTATGAATTACTTCCAACCGGTCAAACAGTCAACAAGGAATATTATTTGAACGTTATGCGTCGTTTGCGTCACGCTATCCGCCTAAAAAGCCCGGAATTGTGGAAAGACAATTCTTGGTTTTTACACCACGCTAATGCACCATCCCATACTGCCCTCGTAATTCGTGATCATTTCGCCGAAAACTCAACCCATATCGTTCCACAACCACCACATTCACCTGATCTGGCGCCGTGCGACTTCTGGCTGTTCACCAAGCTCAAAAGACCGCTCCGAGGACACCGTTTTTATACGATAGAGGAGATTCAAGCCGCAGCGAAGACGGAACTGAAGGCCATCCCGGAAAGTGACTACAACCAGTGTTTCGAAAATTGGAAAATCCGTTGGCATAAGTGCATTGCATCGGGAGGGGATTACTTTGAAGGGGATGAAATTGATTTGGATGAACAAATAAAGAATTTTCAAAATAAATACAATGTCACCTTATTTTTTGGGCAATAAGGTTAATACCCCATGGGTACAAAAAGTTATACGTCTTGTTGCAGAAGAAGTGTAGAACCAAGTCCCTTTTCCCATCGAGTTTGCAGCTGCGAAAAATATTGTTATATAGTATTTCCAATTTTAACTAATGTTCACGTGATTTGTTGACCTAGGTATTTAGCTTTAACCTGCTTCAGAATATCGCTATGTTCATAAATTTTCCGGTTCCAACTTTCTATATCCTTGATTCATTGGGTGTGGCCACCCAAAAACGTTATCATAGAGTTTTTGGGAGTTGAAGCAGATAGCCCCGATAACCGCTGCACAGGTTGGAATTATACTTGCCGGACCACTACAGTGTATTTCAAGGAGCTGCCCTCTAATGCTGCTGCAGGCAATTCCAGAATCAACATCTACGTAGACAGCCAAGCAGCAATCAAGGCAGTAACCGTATCTCATATCGGCCAGAAGTGTCTTGGGAAGCAGGGCAGTAGTGGAAAACATTGCCAGAAGCAATCAACTTCACTACTGCTGAGTGCCAGGCCACAAAGGAATTGAGGGCAATCAAATAACGGACGATATTGCAAAGAATGGTGTACAGCTAACACCCGAAAATGTGATCAACATTAAGAAACCCATGCATTGTCTATAAGACGATCTGGAAAAAGTATGGTAAAAAAATTAAAACCTGATGGAACTGCAAAAGTCATGCGCAAAACTGTAATCAGTACTACACAAAATTCTTATTGACACTCTATAGAAAAGACGATAGGAAGAAGATCGGAATACTAACTGTTTATTGACTGGTTGCGACACACAGATAGAGAAGACTGCAGAAAATTTCTAGAGAAAGGCACCAAAGAAAAAAAGGAACATCTCTTGTGCACTTGACCTGCTTTGGACTAGACTACGCTGTAAGCATCTGGGGTCCCCTCTGTATGGAATAGGTATTGATAGTGGGACAACAGAGTCTATTAAAATTCGCGTCAAACGCAGGCATCCTAAAGGATGACTACTGCTCATGGACCTAGTGACTGAACTCCATCTAGTAATGCAAAGGATCAAAACTTGTCTATGCATGCTACATTGTTTTTTTTTTTTAATTCTGGCCACCAAACCTGTGCGTCATATGTAAGATTGGTCCAATGACGGCCGTATACATCCACATTCCTATATTCGGTTTTAGGCCCCAGTTCTTACTGAGCATTCTTTTGAACGTTCAATACGCTATATCAGCTTTTTTAATTCGTTTCTCAATATTCATTTCCCAGCTCAGCTTGGCCGGAGAAATTATAGTTCCAATGAGTGAAGGAAGATGAAATTGAGGTATTTTTTTTATTTATGAATAGCATCGGTTCCATCTTCCCTCTATAGTCCGTTTTTGTTCAGAAAGACCAGTGCTTTTACTTCTCCTCCATTGAGTAGTATTGCGTTCAGTTCCACCACCCATAAAAGCGGGGAGATCAAACTTGACACGATCTATAAAAGATTTAACAAATCTAGGAGAAAATTTTATTTTTTAGTTATTTTCAGAAACCCAAATTCTAACC
Organism: Bactrocera zonata; assembly: GCA_037783105.1. Taxonomy (NCBI): domain Eukaryota; kingdom Metazoa; phylum Arthropoda; class Insecta; order Diptera; family Tephritidae; genus Bactrocera; species Bactrocera zonata. The sequence goes on along the minus strand of JBAWJQ010002572.1, from coordinate 179,731 downwards.
TTCGATAACTGACTTTTTTGTTGTTGAGATAAAATACTTTCCGAGTAAATGGACAATGAATTTCCGAAATGTATTTATTAGCGATATATGTTAAGAAGAAATTCGAAAAAATCTTTAGAAGTTCAATACTTATTAATAAAGACTACTTGAACATATTTTTTCCTGCAAAATAAACTTTTTTTCTTATAAAGGAAGCTCAATAAAACTAAATGTAAAAATTTTATTCGAAATATTCTGAATATTTTTGAAGGTTTTGTATAGGATATTTCTTAAGAATCTTATGATCGTCATGTAAATTTTAACCACTTTCACATCATCATAATTAAAATCTTCAAATTCTCCGGCAGGGTCACCAAACAATTGGCAGACAATGCTAATGCACACAACGACAACGACAGATGCTCTAGCAGTGTTGCATTGTCAAGGGGTGGTTAGGAGGGCTAATGGACGTAAAATACGGTGTTGTTGGTTGTTGGTTGTTGGTTATTAGAGCAGTAATTGTGTAAGCGTGTAGCTGGCTATCAACACCAATACAAACATGACAACAACAGCAGAAACACATTTTTCGGTAACAACAACGTCTAGCCGGTGGATGGATAGCTGCGAAATGCAGCAATTTAAATTCATAGCATTGATTGAGTCAATTCGAGTAGAAACGGCCTTGATTTTGAACTATTGTTGTCGAAATGAAAATGAAACACGAGCACCTTCCTGCGCACACACAACGCCACGCCTAATCCTATTCCGTGCTATGGAAGGTAATTTTAAAATAACAAAAACAACACTCAACAAAAGCATTGACGCAGTTCAGTAAAGCAGACAGCGGAGTAGAGGCGCCATTCGTAGGCATGATTCGAAAAAGAAACAATTGTTGCATTCACATTTTGAAATTCCATTCATTATTGCTGAGGTTCTTATTGTTCTATTGTATCCTACAAACATGTGTTGGCATGTAAAGAACGTGTGTCTGGAATTTTTAATAACGGGAAATATGGTAACATTGTCTTTAGCAACAAAACCGAGGCATATTTCGATCAGGCGTTTTCATAATTTGGGCAACCTTCTCGGGTGAGGCACGTCTACAAACTTGACTTCAAAACATTTGTGCATCTGACACAAGATAGGAAGGTTCTTGATTATTACTCCTTTTCAAACCTTAAGTGCATCATCATTTTTAGCCTGGACGGAGAAAGTTCTCACAGAAAGTCTTGTAGAAGCACTAGGAATACAAACTGGGAATTGTACTTTCGAAAGCTTCGACTGGCTCTTCCACGCGAGCCTGGAGTGAACTTATTGGTCACTACTGACGTAGGAGGGGACTGTGCCGAAGACTGGTAAACCATAAAATTCTTGGAAATCAGGACATCTTCTTCTCCTTCTTTATTGGCGTAGACACCCATTACGCGATTATAGCCCAGTTAACAACAGCGCGCCGGTCGTTTCTTCTTTTCGCTACGTGGCGCCAATTGGATATTCCAAGCGAAGCCAGGTCCTTCTCCACCTGGTCCTTCCAACGTAGTGGAGGTCTTCCTCTTCCTCTGTTTCTCCCGGCGGGTACTGCGTCGAATACTTTCAGAGCTGAAGTGTTTTCGTCCATTCGGACTACATAACCTACCCAGCGTAGCCGCTGTCTTTTTATTCGCTGAACTATGTCAATGTCATCCTATATCTCATACAGCCCATCGTTCCATCGAATGCGATATTCGCCGTGGCCAACGCGCAAAAGACCATAAATCTTTCGCAGAACTTTTCTTTCGAAAACTCGCAACGTCGGCTCATCAGTTGTTGTCATCTTCCAAGCCTCTGCACCATATAGCAGGACGAGCATTATGAATGACTTATAGAGCTTGGTTTTTGTTCGTCAAGGGAGGACTTTACTTCTCAATTGCCTACTCAATCCGAAGTAGCACATGTTGACAAGAGTTAATCAGGACATCTTGCCGAAGGTTATTCAAAAAAGCCAACTTGAGTGGCTCTACTGAGATATGAAGTGAAGAGCTAAGGAATGCCAAGACGATTTCATGGAATTGTACACTGATTTTAATCTGATTCTTAACTTGCATTTTATCGGCGTTCCAAAAATCTATTTAGATAATTTCAGAAACGATATCTAATTACACTTTTGAAAAAGCCGCTGTCAAGAGACAGACACATTTTAGCATCATACTAAGCACAAATTCTTAATGTTCCAAGATCTCAAAGAGTTCTGCCAATTTTATGAACCATAGTAGTTGAGTCAGAGTCTTCAAAAATAAAAAAAATGGAAAATAAATCGACCGAATGCGCTGTGACCCTGAAATTGTGAGTTATTGTGTTCTACTATGAAGTTCTGAGCTATTATGTTCTGCCATGACCTTAATGCATGAGTTTCCCAATGTTGATCACCTTTTCGAGTGTTAGCCGCACACCATTCTTGTCCACTATTTCATTGTCCTGGATGCCTTTGTGGCCTGGCACTCAGTAAAAGTGAAGTTACTTGCTTCTGGCAACACTTTCCACTATTGCCTATTTGCCCAACCGCCATTACCCAACGAGCTATACCTGGAGGTTCTATATCTACAGTCTCCTACAGCCAGTAGTCGTCCCGCCGATTTTTCTGCGCAGTTTCCTGCAAAGAGGTCTATAACTGGATTTCCGTAGGCCTGTGCACCATACTATTGCACCGTAAAGCAGAACTGGTCTTACAAAAGCTGTGTAGCATCAGTGTATGAAGGAGAGAGAGAAAGCCACCAAATTGTGCCGAGCATCTACCTACACGCGTATAAAGAATTTCTAGCTTTTATCCTTCTTTCTATCACGTTGTACTTCCACAGCAGTTTGCTGTCCAAGACTACCCCCAGGTACTTGGTGCGGTCCTTGAGAGAGTTCTACTTCGTTTATCGAAGGAAACCTTCATAAAAGAAATTTGTGGTTTCTTGAGAACACAGGCATGTCCGTTTTCTCCGGGTTCAAGCCCAGACCCGCTTCAGATACCTAATTCTGGACTGTATTGAGGTCATAAGACTGCTAATGATCTGTAGACACCTACCCGTTATTAATATGTCAATGCCTAGTTCGTTAGCAGTTTATTCACCACTAATGTCCATAGAAGCGGAGATAGCACTTCACCTTGCGGAGTAGCTTTACAGACTTCCTTGGCCATTTTAGCGTCGTTCCATTCTGCTCTTATCCGTCTAAAACCGGACAAAAGGCTTCTAATCCAGCATTGTATAGCATAATCAACAGCTATTGACTGGATACTATTCAGCATAGATTCCACAGAGACATTGTTGAAAGGTCCAGGAATGCTCTAGGAGCGCATTCCTTATATTCAAGAGCCCTTTAGATATTAAATACCAGTGTATAGTAATTAATATATATATTCCTGACAATTTGAAACGTCGAGAAGGAAATATTGGAGACCCTACAACCTACCTTCCTAGCGTGACGGGCAGGGTCTACTAAGTTATATCCTTTTCCATATACAGCAATTAGTCCCACAGTTTTTGAGGTACCGCCTTGAAACTTTTCACACCAGCACTTCTCCGTTAAAAATTGCTGGTTTGTTTATATGGCATCACTATAGCATATAGCTTCTATACAAACTGACTTATCATAATTACGTTGTTGTATGGAAAGTTTTTTTATTTGATGTAGCTTATTACCAAAGGTAAGGCTACAATCTCCAAATCAATTTTTCAAATCGGACGTCTATAAAATATAGCTGCAACATAATCTGACTAAGCAAAATCAGTAAAAAATCCTCGTATGCCTTTCTATGCTGTAAAAAAATGCTCCTTTAAAGGGTATTCTAGCTGCGGTGCAGCCGAAGTTAACGTTTCTCTTAGTATAAGGTTTTGCCAACAACAGAAACATTTTCCCCACTTTGATCCTTGCATGTTGCGAGAGTATAAAAAATGTTCTTCTGCAGCCGTATTTAGCCCTTCTTAACTTATTATGCTTTCAATTTAGTACCTAAAAATGCTAATTCACTTTAATCTGTCAATAAAGCAATCATGTGATTTATTTGTATAAAAAAGTCCAGTATTAGCAATTTATAGCACACTTGTGGCACAACTAACAACAAATATTGTGCCCAAAAAATAAGGTGACATTGTATTTATTTTGAAAATTTTTTATTTATTCTTCCAAATCAATTTCATCCCCTTCAAAATAATCCCCTCTCGATGCAATGCACTTATGTCAACGGATTTTCCTATCTTCGAAACACTGGTTGTAGTCACTTTCCGGGATGGCCTTCAGTTCCGTCTGCGCTGCGGCTTGAATCTCCTCTATCGTATAAAAACGGTGTCCCCGGAGCGGTTTTTTGAGCTTGGTGAACAGCCAGAAGTCGCACGGCGCCAGATCAGGTGAATACGGTGGTTGCGGAACGATATGGGTTGCGTTTTTGGCGAAATGATCACGAATTACGGGGGCAGTATGGGATGGTGCATTATCGTGGTGTAAAAACCAAGAATTGTCTTTCCACAATTCCGGCCTTTTTAGGCGGATAGCTTTACACAAGCGACACATAACGTTCAAATAATATTCCTCGTTGACCGGTTGGAAGGAATTCATAATGCACAACACCACGATAATCGAAGAAAACAGTCAACATGACCTTGACCACGACTTTGACGCGATTTTTTTGGTCTCGGCTCTCTTTTGGCACGATATTCGCTCGATTGATCGGTTGTTTCGAGGTCGTAAGCATAGATCCAAGTCTCATCGCCAGTTATAATGCATTTCATGACACCCTGGTAGTCGGAAAGCATCGTTTCACACACTTCAACGCGTCGCCTTTTTTCCAAAAAATTCAATGTTTTCGGTACCAGTCGAGATTTGACGCGCGTAAGGCCCAAAACATCCTTCAAAATGGTATTGGCTGAGCCTTTCGATATGCCAACTTCATCAGCAAGGTCTCTAATTGTTAATCGACGGTTTTTCAACACCAAATCTTTGATTTGTTAAACGTGAGCTTCGTCGGTTGAGGTTGATGGTCGCCCTGGACGCTCTTCGTCTTCGACACGTTCATGGCCGGCTTGGAACTCACTATACCACTTGTAAACATTTTTTTTAGACATAGCCTCATCACCAAAGGCTTTCTGCACCATCCTCAACGTATCCGCAGCAGAAAATTGATTCCGTAAACAAAATTTAATGCAAATTCTTTGCTCAACAAATTTCGACATCGAAAAAAACGAAAAACTCACTTTTAGCAGCTCACAAAACGACACGTATCTCAAACACTAATGAATATTTTGACAAGAAATTTGACATAAATGTGACTGACAGTACAACCAACCTAAAAAAGAAAATAATTCTCCAAATCCTTCGACGCGCGCAGGTTAAATTCAAATGTCACCTTATTTTTTGGGCACAATAGTATTATATATTCATATGTACATATTTATACATATGTATATAGTTATATGTATATACTTGTAATATAGAAAACCAACTTCAACAACTTCTTTTAACTCCAAACTTGCTGGCACCGCACGCATACGCTTTTGTGGCAAGTAGAAGTTGCCGGAGAAATGCAGTGAAATCAACGCACGAAAACTTTGCCATAACAATTTTGTCAGTAATGTGACCACATTGCCCCAGCCAGTTAGTCAGCTAGCGATTGCAGTGCGAACAGGTAATGTAGCTTCATACAAAAAAGACATATTTTGCTACTAAGCGAATGTGTATGTGTGTGTGTGTGTGCGATTGTGGAAGACCGGTACGTAGCCTTCATGTGGCAGATTGCGGGCAAATGTTTTCAATTTATCAACAACGCCCCCAAACTAGACCCAGCAACAGCAGCTAACAGCAGTGAGAGTAATGCTACAACAACAACAACAAGCAATGGCAACAACAGCAATGGCAACAACAGCATTTGGCCGCACCGGGCAGACCATTGCTGGCTAGGTTGGCGGTTGGCTCACATACACACACTGTCCACTGGCGCTGTTGCTCAAGCTTGGCATTTCGTTGGACGCCGCCACTGCCAATCGTGCCACAGTTGGCACATCCACAAAATCGGGAGCAACCATGAAAGTATTATTGTGCTACCACACGACATGTAACATTTCTAAATGCATACACATAAGTACATTACATATATCGAAACATAACTGCATATGCTATTTGGGTGTGCATGTGTTGGTATGCAGTTGTGCCCCATCCACCCACACACCTACCACCGATGACATGCAGACACAACAGCACTTCATTATAACTTTTGTTGATTGTTGTTGTTGCTGCTGTTGGTTTTACTACTTTTGCCGTGTTATTGTTGTTGTTGTTGTTTTGTTTTTTCAATATTTTGTTAATATTATGCCATTCTGTGCCGTCATAGTTGTCATATGCCACCACAAGTGCATGCAAACACACCTATTTACATGCTTATGTGTGTGTGTTTGTATATGCGAGACTGCGTGCGGACGACATGTGAGTCAAGCGCTCATAATTGCTTGTTTGTTTGTTTATGAAAGGCTAATTTCTTGTTTGTGCTCACTTGTTGTTCTAGATTGCGAATTTTCTTCAAATATTTTGGTAATTATGCGTGGAAAATAATTTAACGGAACGAAACATTTATGTTGCAAACACAGCAACAACAGCAACAACAATCAAGAAGCAAAGTATAGCGGTAGTTTCGGACCGGGGCTGTCAAGTATGGGCTAGTGACTTTTCTCTATCGAGCGCACAACTATGCTTCTTAACCCGCCAATGCACAAGCGGTACTTTAATGCCTTTTAAGGGCGCACCTAGAGTCGATTTTTTCAGGCAATATATCGATAGGTTATAACTTTGAAATTAATATACCAAAATTTCAAGTCGATATCTCAAATGGTTTTTGAATTATAACCTTCTAAAGTGCAGTCGCTCAGTTCAATCAGCTCTATCAGTTCAGGTATTTTCAAACGCGTTTTCGCCGAAAAGGCATTTTTCGAATTTGCTTGAGTGATTACTCAAATACATATGATCATGTTCTATATATAACGGGCGATCTAGGTAGAGATACTTTTTACAATACACTGTTTTGGACATATCACGCGTGAGTAGTATCAAGCTATCATGTTATTTTTGCTCAGTATTGTTTGGTGTTTTATCATGGAATGACTTACGCCTGAACAACGTTTACAACGTTCACGTTCTATAAAGAATCTATTTCCCACGCTTCGTTTAATTTATGGTCAACATAATCGGCCTAGTGAGCGTATTATTCGCAACAGCATCACCCATCTTGAGATCCTGCATGGATAACATTAGACCGAATAGATCACGTCCAGCACGCAGTAAAGAACTGCCGCCGGTCGACCTTGTCAAGCAACATCGCTTCACTCTATGGGCTCTTTAAAAGTTCCAAGAAGATCCGACGTTTTCGAGCCAAATTTTGTTCAGCGACATTTGGTTTCAACAAGACGGCGCCACTTTCCAAACATCGCATAAATCAATGGATTTATTGAGAGAACACTTTGGTGAGCAGATAATTTTACTTTTTGGGCCGTTCGATTGGCCACCAAGATCGTGTGATATCACATCGTTAGACGTTTTCCTGTGGGAATATGTAAAGTCTTAAGTCTGTGCGGACAATGCCGCTTCGATTCAGGCTTTTGAAGCAAAACACGCGTGTCATTCACCAGCTGGCAGTCGAAATGCGCGAACGAATTATCGAAAATTGGACTCAATGGATGGATCTGAGACGTAGCCGCGGCCAATATTTGAAAGAGATAATCTTCAAAAAATAAATGCCAAAGAATATTCCTCCGAATGATAATAAACTTTCCCCATTAAATTTTAAGTTTACATGCTTTTTCTTAAAAAAAAAAAAGTAGGGAACCTCGAAAGGGATAACCTTTAACAAGTATTACTGTTACAAATTTGCTTTAATCAACTAAATATGCAATAATATATAACTTAAGTAAATATTTACGATTTTTACAGCAAACAAGCCTCGCCACATCGAAAATAAACTCACCTGCAAAGAAACGGAAAAGAAGGAAATATAAGTGAATTGATAATGTTATGTTCCATAGACATAATATTAAGTTTGCATTTCGTCTTCCCTCATTTTCAATAGCAAAACAATGATGAGATATACAACAAATGAATTTCTGTCAAAGAGACATCTCCAGGGACCTAGTGTGACTTGACAAAAATGCACGCACTTCGAAAAAAATTTATACGAAACCCTTTCTTTCCATGATGATTTTGTAAGCATTACTGAATACAATGGAAAAACATTACAGATCTTCACATTTAAAAATTGCCAAAATGACTCTTAGAAATCATATCATCCCTTTCGGAGAGCCCGGTATATACAATAACATATACTTTTCAAGCAACTCTATAATTGAGTCAATTAACAAATTGTCTGCACTTTTAATGGTTGTTGTCCAGGCTGTCACTTTGGTTGTGTGCCTTGAGGTTGAGATCAGATTTAGTCAATTAGCAAATTATTTCTTGATTTAGTCAATTAATCTGTTGTCATACAAATTTATTCTATCAACAAATTGCCTGTTCATTTACTCAATTAGCAAATTTCTTCTTAATTTAGTCAATTATAAAATGTTTTCTTAATTTAGTCAATTAGTAAATTTTTACTTGATTCAGTGAATTAATTCTGTTGTCATAAAAATGTAGTCTATCAGCAAATCGTGTGTTTATTCACTCAATTAGCAAATATCTTCCTTATTTAGTCAATTACCAAATTTCTTTTTAATTTAGTCAATTATAAAATGTTTTCTTAATTTAGACAATTAGCAAATTTTTACTTGATTCAGTCAATTAATCTGTTGTCATACATTTTAGTCTATCAGCAAATTGTCTGTTCATTTACTCAATTAGCAAATTTCCTCTTAATTTAGTCAATATGTAAAAGTGCTAAACTAAAGATCAGGCTGAAATGTTTATAACCCTCCGATTAAGAGCATAAATTTATAATTTAGGAAATTTTAACCATAAAAAAATTCACCACTCCAAAATTGTTGAAAAGTTGAATATACAATAGTAAAATAAACGAAATATTTTTCTTCAAACTTCTAATTGAATTAAGGATCTTAAAAAAATTGTAAAAATTAAAATTTTCCACCATTAAAGTATATTCAAAGCGTTTTTTAATGACCCACTAAGGCAGATCATCAATAATACGCGACAGCTTCCTCCAACGCGCACCAAAATAGAAATTCCAGCAGAGCCGTGTTGCTCGGATGTTTCGTTGACAAACAAATTGCCGCGCAGGAGGAAAGCGCAAATTGAAGATATTTAAGAAATCGAAAAGGGCGGAAGAAAGCTGGTGTACAGATGCAGAGTGTGCCAAGGAGGTGTAAGGGGCGAGAGTTCTAAACAGAGACCGAGCGAATGCGACGAAAATGTGCTAACTGAACAATTTATGGCATGTAACGGCCATAAAACTTTAAAATATGTCACAGAATTTCACGTACACCTTCCATATGCCTTGTAGCGGCGCTGTGTGTTCGTGTTGTTGTGCTCGACCCACTTCCCCTTGGCATCAGTCACCACTCTACAACGATGCGCTTTTGTTATTGTAGTGCCACAACAAAGTGTATGTGGCAAGCAAGATAATTTTTCCGCTCTCCTCTTTCTCTTTTTTTTTCTTTGCGACACTGTGCTACCAAGGCGCAAGTAATCGAAGTGTGGGTGGCGGCTAAATTCGTCGGACACAAGACTTCAATGTGGAAAATCATTAATTTACACAATTTAGTAACAAATTCGTATGTGTGTGTATGTGTGAGTGTTTTTAGTTAAATAATAAAAATTTATGTTGCGCCTAATAATAAATATGATAAATTTCAAATTTAATCACTTTGTTTGCGGCAATTAATTGCATGCGATTAGCGAGGATTTTGCCTGTGTTGTTTATCTGTCGTGTTTATCACAGCGCAGCGTGATGGCGGTGACTGTCTGACATACATACATACATACATGCATACACATATAGAGGACGCTGCTTGGCTGCTTGGACCGACAAGTGTGCAGCAAATATGCAAACAACTGTTTTTTTGTTGTTTTTGTTAGTGTACATTGCTGTTTGTTTGCACTTACTGGCGCAGCTTGCATACATTTTCTGGCATTTTTATGCATTTTTGTTGTTGTTTTTATAATTTAAATGCTTTTATTGCTTTATTGGTTGCTCTGCTCATTCTTAGCCGAATTTAGCGAAATCGAGTCAAGGTTTTTTGAAAGATTTTCGGTGCTCAACTTTTACTTTGTTGCGATCTAAAAGCATTTATTCGCGTCTGTGCGTGTGTGTGCATGTTTGTATTTGTTTACTTCGCTTACGATTAGTTAAGTAATCTGCCATGTAATGTGCGCGCAGAGGCACTGTGAATGCCGTCGTGTCGCCAGCAATTGTGTTGCGCATTAATTGGATAGCAACACGCCCACACGGACAACCATCGTGCTATATGTAAAAACATGCATATATACATATGTACATAAGTGTGTATGTTGGTATATATGAACAGCTGGCCGAGCAGCGCACTTGAGGGCTTCCTCAACTGGGTCTGAAAAGCGAAGGTAAGAGTAAATAACAAAGTCGCTTGTCTTGTTTACAATCAATGACTAACGTTTTTTTTTTTTTTTTTGAAATTGTGTTCGAATTTTTTATTATTACATTTTTTTATTCTAAATAACGTGTGTATAATAGAAGTTATGATTAAAGCATAAGGAGGACTAAGTACGAGTGTAGTGATGTAATTAGCCGATATACTACTACCGATGTACCACTGTGATCAAATTGAAAGGTGAATTTTGTCCATTTCATCTCTTTCAAAGTAATCCACTCTCGCTGCAATACACTTATGGCAGCGAATTTTCCAATCACCATAGCACTTGAAAAATCCTCCGTCGTGATGACCATCAGTGCCTTCTTCGATTCAGCTTTTATAATCTCAATTGAGTCAAAACGGTGTCCTCAGAGTGGTCATGTGAATTTTCTGAATAGCCAGAAGTTACACGAAGGTACATAAAAATGCGATGGTGGCGGCACGATATTAGTTGAAAATATGGCGAAATGATCACGAATCACCTAAGCAGTATGCGATGGTGCATTATCGCACTTCTCTGTTCAATAAATTCAGACATATAGTACATACATACTTATGTATTAAAAATCGATGAATTCACTTTTAGAGCCTCACAAAACGACGCATATCTCAAATACTAATGAATATTTTGACGTGAAATTTAGCATAGATGTCATAGATGATAGTACAACCAAATTACACAACAGAACTCTTCGAAAAACGCGCGAAGTACGTAGGCTGCTATACATATACATATATTTCTGGGCTTGGCAACACTAAGTGTTGAAAGGTGCAATCTGACATTTCCATTGGAGAGTTTGACATTTTTTAGCATAATATCACTCAGAACGTTTTGTCATTTAATCGTGAATTGTTTAATTTACAGGGAATTACAAAAATTCATCTCGGCCAAAAAATGGAATTAACTCGTGAACATTTTCGTGCGATCATTTTTCACAACTTTCGACGTGGATTATCACGACAAGAGTGCATCGATGAACTAAAATCTTTGTATGGCTATGAAGCACCATCCTATAGCACTGTGAAAAACTTTTACAACGAATTCAATCATGGCCGACGCTCGCTCAAAGACCAATTCCGTGAAGGTCGTCCAAAAACAGCCGTTGTGCTAGAAAACATCGATGCCGTACGTGAACTGATAATGCAAGACCATCATGTAACATACCTTCAGACAGAGGCATGCCTATGCATTTCTCCCACCAGCATACATTCGATATTGCATGAACACCTGGCCGTAGAAAAGGTTTGTTCTCGTTGGATCCCGCATAACTTGACAATCGCTCAAAAAAAGGCTCGTGTGGATTGGTGTAAAGAAATGCTGAAAAATACGATCGCGGTGCTTTAAACGACGTTTATAAGATCGTCACAGGTGACGAATCATGGATCTATTCGTATGAGCCCGAAACAAAACAGCAATCGACCGTGTGGGTCTTCCAAGAGGAGCCAAATCCAACGAAAAAAAAAAACAAAAAAAAAAGAAACCATTTTCGTTGATAAATATGCCTATTTTCATTATTAGGCCTTAAATATATACAGCAGCCCTCGTATTGCCAATATATACGGTATAAAGGCAACCAGAAATGGTATTATCCGAAAAAGATGATTTATAAATTTCTTTAGGTTACCTCGCAAAATTACCTTTAGGTGGTATACACATATGTAATCAGCGTTAAGAAGAACATTTGTACAAAATTTTGTACCGAAAAAAAACTTTTGTGTAAAATTTGACGTGTGCTTTGGATCGTTTTCTTGTAGGAATTTCCATATAACAGGCTAATTTCCCTCAGCCCATGGCAACATGGTATTTTTTTGAATATAGACGCATTTCTTCTTGTTTAAAATTACATCAATCTTATGAAACAGATCCCACAGCAACCCCTCATACAACTTCGGAATTATGTATATCGAGGAAAGGTCTAGCAAATGTATAGAAAAGTTTTATGGCGCATTTAAAGTTGAGGTCTTAAAGTGAAAGCTTGTACAAGAACTGTAGTTGATATTCCTTCTCAAGCGACATTCTATGAAGAGTAACCTGAAGAGATTCAAGTACTACCATTTCATCAAGAAAAAAGCAACGGTTTCGTTTGGTTTGTGGGCCGGTGCAATCATTGGCTTATATTCCTTTAAAAATAATGCCGATGAGAACGTAACAGTCACAGCCGACCGTTATCGCGCCATGATAACCAATTATTTGAAGCCTGAATTTGCAGCTCGTGATCTTGGCAAGATTTGGTAGTTAAACTTTTTCCTGTTGGGATATTTAAAGTCTAAAGCTGATGCGGATAATCTCGCTTCGATTCAAGCCTTGGAGCAAAACATCACAAGTGTCATTCGCCAGTTACAAGTCCAAATACTCAAATAAGTTATCGAAAATTGGACTCAACCAGTGTTGTCCAACGTGACTGTATGCACGTTATGCTTGTGTTGGTTATTCTTGCGTCAACTGATCGCAAAATTCTGCTTTGCTTGCCTACGAAGTTGAATACAATAGCACAATCGTGCTTTCACAGACACTTGTCGCGACATGTTGGTGTGAGGTGTCTGGCACTGTCCGTGCGCTATTGTGCGCATAGGCCGTGGACAAAGCTGGACTCAACGGATGAACTATCCGAGACGTAGCCGCGCTCAACATTTGAAAGAAATAGTCTTAGAATCTTCGTTCGAATGATAATAATCATTCCCCATTAAATTTGGGTTTTTTCTGGGCTTTTTCTTAAAAAAAAGTAGGGAACCTAGAATTGGATCACCCGTTATAACTACATATATCATGCCAAACACTTTTAACACTTTATAATTCTACACAGCCAGAATGCAATGAGTTCTTCCAATGCCACCGAATATTCTAATTTCAAATAGAGTCTGCGCTCAAAGTCAAAATGTGACATTATCGTTACTAACGGTCACGGTTGCGTTTGTTTTCACCATTCCCAATCAAGTAATCCATACAATAAACAACAACAAGGCAAATAGTTACAGCGTTCTCAAGGTTTCCATTGCAGGTTCTGTTCACAACTCACTATGTAAACAAGTTGTTTTGGCCAAAACTGACAGCAATGCCAAACTGAGTGTAGATATGTATGTATGTATTTGGACAGGTAAATTATATTTCAGTTTTAGATTGCTTCCATCATAGTTACAAAGCTCGTTGGCAGATTTTAACAATTCACAGAATTTTCATAGTTTCTATTTCTATTTATTTGTTGTGTTGCGTTCTTTTTGTTCGCTTTTATTTTTTATTATTAGTCATTGGGCAGCTGTTCGGCCATCAGCGAAATTCCGACAAAATGTAAATATGTGCTCTTTAGCAAAGGCGGCAAAATTTTTATTGAAATCATAAAAATTTGTTTACAAAATCGAATACACATAGCTACATACATACATATATACGTGCTATACATACACACATACATATAAACTAGTATTTGTCGATTGTAATATTAAAATTTTGTTTATTTTTATACATCCTCGTGTAATTAATTGAATTTAAGAGAAAAAGTCATTAATACGCGAGGCGCAACAAGCTAACGCTTTGTCCTCAATTTCTATAAATACATGGAAGATTTTAGTCACATCGTAATCATATAAATAAGTGTGTCAATTAATAAAATTTTATTCATAAATATCTGAAATATCCTTCAATCAATTTTAATTTTACCAAAAAAGTGTGGAAATGCACATGGCAACTGCTTATAAATGAGGCACTACAGAGCGCCTCTGGTATATTGTATTTTGGACAGGGTTGCAAAGAATGCGTTGAAAAATATAACTGCTTTAACATTTGTATAAACTTTTTTCTGTAATCCCAAATACCAGGATGAAAAAATTTCAATGGCGAATTCGGGATTGAAGAACACAATATGGAGGCTCAGGGTAGTATTGACCCGATTCAACCCATTTTTGATACAGAGTTACTATTGTCAGGAAAGAAATCTCGCTGAATTTAAAATGTACATCAAAAATATATCACATGCATTGATATTTTCGGTCAAAAGCGAGCTATAGATACCTAGAGGCTTGAACAGTTTTAGTTGGATTTGGATAATTTTGGCCATACGAAATGTCGGATACCAATTTTAGTTCAAATCGGTTGGACGAGTCTCGAGATATGTGTTGTCACCTAAAAGTGGGCGTTGCCACTCCCATCGTCCAATTTTAACCCCGTAGACCTTTCGTACCATCTCAGGTCTAAAATTTAATGTATGTATTTTTTTAGTAGCTTTTACCAGTACCTTTATATGGGAAGTGAGCAGGGTTACCATCCAACTTCATCCATTTCCTCACTGTCGATAGAAGTTCTTATAATATTTTTACTCAGCAAATTTGGTTGTTGTAGCTTAAATCGTTTAAGAAATAGGTATAAGAAATTTATTAGAGTACGAGGCCCACTTTTTCAAAATGTTTTGCCCCATGTGCCCTTTGCCACTGCGATCCCATGTGCCAAATTAGAGTTTCATATCTTGATTTAATGTTTAGTAAAAGCACTTTATATGATTTTGGTTAAAGTCGTTTGGGGGCGTGGCAGTGGTCTGATTTTGCTCATCTACAAACTCGTACTTTTTTTGCTAAGAAACGCGCATACCAAGTTGCATCAAGATATCCAAATTTTTACTCAAGTTACAGCTTGCGAGGACGGACGGACAGACAAAAAATTTTTCCATATCGTCACCTTGATTTCAATCCGCCTCTTCATCCAGATCGGAACCCTACTTTTGGCAAACTTTTTCTAGAAAAAGTTTCTGTAAACAGTCCTCTAATTACGTAACCGGCTCTAGTCGGTTATACATCCGAAATGAACATATGTTGAACATAAAGAGATAGATGAGAGAGAGAACTTGGATTAAATTTTGCGAGGTTTCCGCTTGTATCATTTATTATATACTCAAAGGAAAATCTACTGCTTAGATCTACGGGATTTTTCAAACTAAAAACAAGAGTTCTGGACAAAAAATCCACTGTCAAAAATAACTGGTTTGGTAAATGTTTTATAATGTTTTATTTTTGATAGAAGAAATACATAACTTTCTTCTGAGCACGCACTGGTTTGAAGAAGCTCTCTAACGGTATTATTATTGAAGAAGAATGTTGCATACAATAGACAAAAGTATTATGTTGACTTACAAAACCTTTCAAAGTCGCAACAAGTTCATTTAAGAGTGAAATAAAACTTCTAGTGACTAAAATAGAAATCATACATCACCGTATCAGAGAGAATGACAACAAAATGGCTACAAAAAACGATGAACCTAAACTCGCAATCGAAGTAAATTATTTTCAGACCATTATTTTTTAAGACCATTTTACGAAACACAGAAGTATTGGATATGTATACCGATAAGCGTCATCTCTCGAACTGTGGGAATACGTTTTTAGACGATGAGGTGACAATATGAGATACACAACAAGACCTAGTATTTATTTCTTCAAACGGTCTGTAGGAACCTTTGCCTCTTTTGCTTCTCTTTATCCTCAGCAATGCTAGCCTCTCCCTAGTTGCGTAGCTTTGAACAGGCCATTACCCCATTGGAGTCCATGCTATAGAGTTGGGAATCTTACCTGACGCCATCTGCAGAAGCTGTATGGAAGAAAATGAAGTGGAAACAACTCCATACTTTTGACTGTTCCGTGTTTGAAAGTCAAGACTTGGAAGCGCATACCTTCAGACATCCCACCGTTCTTTCGGGAACAGAAATTGGCTACTAATTTTGCTAATTTATAAGTCCGAACCCAGGAGTTCTTCTTTTATATGACTTCAGGCATGTCCACTTGACATTTCGGCAGCGCTCGATAAAGAGAAGATGACAAGGAAAAACAATGAATGGTACAATTCTGGAGATCGATAAATAAATGAGGATTACACCGCGACTTAAAGTCTATTGTGCCCTTACGACTATTCTGAAAATAGTCGACGAAACTTTCTATAGACAGAAAGAAGCTAAAACCCTCATAAAGACTTCGTAAGATCAAAATAGGTCATGCACGAAACTGGGTTAAGAGAGAAGCAGACTTGCTTAAGAGATTCACAGGGCTAGGAATGAGGATGGACAGTTGAGAATATAAGCATGTTGTTTAACGTATTAAATGTGCGGGGTTGCCAAAGTTGCACTTAGCGGCATAGTGGCAACTCCTTTTCGTGATTTTTGGGTGTAATGGGGGTCATGTGTCTAGATATGCAATAACAGTCGTAGAGCTATACTAAATTCCTACTGTTACTGCGGTAGCCAACACGTGTGGAGCCTGGGGTTGCGGCTCAAAAAGGTGAGTGCTGGCAGGTTTGAATATATTTGGATGAGTCGACAGTCGATTTTCGGGTATCAGCTATTTAGTATTTGCAGGCTCGAAGAAATTTTTTAAGGGGAAAAGTGAATTTTTCTTCAAACTCAAAATACTAAAACTTGGCTAAGGGAGCAGAAGAGTATCTTAATATGTTTGTTTACTGTTAGCACACTAACACCATCGCCGTAGAGACTTTTTTTTATCAAAACACTTAATTAAAGTGAAAGCTGTTCAAACTGCCGCGAAATCGAGAGGGGTGCGTACCTGATATGAGAGCGTGCTTAAGTAGGCATAATTGTAAACCACACACATCTATGAATTTATACTCGATATATACACAGGGATGTATATGCCTGCTTCAACACACACACACATAGTCAGATAAGTGTGTATGCGTGTAAGCGCATAAATCTTTCAATTAACTCATTAAACTGATCTTATTATGCGCTGATTACAGTTTCTGTTTAGTTTACATTGCCAATGGGGGCACGGGGAGGGGGTTGCAAGGCTGCTAGCGCTGCAGAAAAGAAGTAGCAGTACTTGGAGCAAAGGTAAATGCGCACAAATACAACTTTAATTGAATTGAATTTTAATTGAAACACAGATACACTCTCGCATGGTTAATAAGCAACCAAAAACAAGAAATTTTGAAAATCCAAAACTTGCAACACATTCAGGTTAATGAACTTGAGTGGTTTTCTAGTTCAAAACCATTAATGCAAATGGACGATACTCGTATTTACACGTCGTGTGCGAGAAATTTTCTTGCTTGCTGTTCTTGTTGTTTTTGTTTCAAAACTTTCAATGTGGAAGCATTAAATTTTGCCGCAATTTAAGTGCGTGTTGTTCAATATTATAGTTTTATCATTCAATTGGAATTTATACGTACTCGTATGTATGTACAGATATATAGTATGTATATGTGATAGACCATATCTTAAAAGACTTTCAACTAATATTTTAGATATATCCACATTTACGCTCTCTCACCTACATTATTTTACCTATTTAACCTCTTGATCTACTTTCAAAAAAAAAAAACCTAAGCAAAGGTAAAAAGGATTGTTATCAATATTATTTTATTATAACATAACACCGGCCGACAAATGAAATTTTTTTGAACATTGTTTGTATTTGAGCCACAAATATCACCACTTTTTACTATTTTAAACACGAAAACACCTACATATTTGCCCTATCACATCAGATTTTTTTAAAAGAAGGAAAAAGCATTTTATTCAAAATGTAAAGAAAGAATCAATAATCATATTACAAAAACATATATTTGAACACTTACAAAGAAAACATTGAGTCTAAACAATGCTACAGGACTATTTGGAGTGACATCTTTTACGCTTCGCGACAAAATTACGTCTAGGTGTAGTTTTTTGGTATCTTCAGTAATATCACGTGTCACTGACTAGCAGTAATCAGCCATCATATTCACATTCCATCGACCTTGGTACCTTGTCTCCATAGTTTTTATGTCCTGGTGGAACCTTTCTCCCTGCTCTTCACTGTAATCACCAAGATTATCAGGAAAAAAGTCCACATGTGAACAATGTTTCAAAATTTTCATAAGTCTCTTTCAAATGAACAGAATGAGCGACTGGAACAGAAACATACTAATTAGTGTTATGCAAAAGAACACCTTTTAGACTCCGCTTCTAAAAAAAGTCTCCAATCTCCAGAATTATACTTTACTCCTAACTTTTCAATAAGATCGGGCATATTCTTATAATAAAGTAATGATTCTTCCTGACTAAAAAAGGTACAAATTCTGCTTCATTTTTTCTATACCATACAAAATATGTATTTGGAGCTAACAGATGTTTTGCATGGAGTGTAGATCCAAGAAGTTGAGCAGATACTTTAGAAAGATTTAGATCTCTAACTAAATCATTTAATTCACCTTGAGTAAATCTCTGTGGTTGATATAAAATTGGTTCATATGTAAACTTCCGTCGACTCTTGACGCTGTAAATTTTGTTCCGATGATGTTGAACTAAGATCAGATATTGAGCTTGGAAGGAGCACTGGCTTGTCTGGACCATGCGGAATCGGCCGTGTAAATGAAGATACATTTGCGTAAAAAATTTTATTTTTATTTTTAGCATTAAAACCTTTCACATTTGTACAGCAAAAATAATAATCATCAGTACGATTTGTCTGCTCTCTCCATATCAGAGGTCTACCGAAAGGTAGATTGATTTTTTGTTTTTTGAGCTTGAACAAGGAAAATGATGTCGGCCGGTGTAATAAAACCATTTCCAAAGTTCTGCTTTTCATACAGTGGTGGACATATAAAGATTGCCATTAGCTACATTTGGAGGCATGTTCTCCAAATGGCCAATGCTCTATTAATAAGTCGTCAGTTCTTGTTCTTATCATATTTTGGCCAAATCTATTTAGTTATATTGCATTTTGTTATACTTTTTCATCTTTTATTTGCTAATTAATGAAATTGTACATATATTGACCTCTCTCCTGATCAATTCAAGCGGGCTTCGTATTAACTCTACCTCGGAATCGTTTAGAAAAACTCCTGCCTTTGCCAACACATCTGCTTTTTCGTTGTCGATTAATTTCATTAAATTATTCTACAGCAGCGGAGAATATTTCAAAAAAGTAAGGAAGGGCTAAGTTTGGGTGTAACCGAAGATTTTATACTCTTGCAAATTGCAAGTATCAAAGAACAGGAAATTCCTTCAGGTGCAAAGCATCAACCAGAGGATCGGAATCCAAACAATTATATACATACTCGTATACAAGGTCTGTCGCAAAAGGAACAAGACTGTTAAAAAAACAACAAAAATTTATATTTTTCAAAAGTTATATTTTTTTATTCAAAGTAGTTTCCTTATGCTTCGATACAGCGTTTAGCCCGGTCAATTAGCATTTCAAATGAGTGTTTAAGGTCATTTTTCGGAATGCTCTTGAGAATGTCGTTCATCGCCTTTTGGAGTAGGGTGAGTGATTAATGGTTAATATGGAGTTTTTTGTAAAAAAAAAATCAGTGACAAGCGTCGACCGATGACACGGCGCATTATCGTGCAACAGGCGCCAGAACCCTGCCACACGGTATTGTGGTCGAGCACGAACGAAAAACTCACTTTTAGCAGCTCACAAAACGACACGTATCTCAAACACTACTGAATATTTTGACATGAAATTTGACATAAATGTGACTGACAGTACTACCAACCTAAAAAAAAAAATAATTATCCAAATCCTTCGACGCGCGCAGTTTAAATTCAAATGTCACCTTATTTTTTGGGCACAGTACATACATATGTAGTATACGGGAGTTGTAAGTAGTATCGATTCAATTTTATCTATTTTTGCCAATACTTCATACTATTAGCATCCACATACTAATAATTTTTTTTCATTTTAGATGATCCTGTAAAGAGTTAGCCTGCCAACGCGGGAGCATTTTTTTTCCGAGGGGTCATCGCAAATGGCGAGACAATGGCAGAGTTAAACTTTTTTTTCAAAAATTTCATAATTTCTTTTTTTTTTCTTTTTTTTAAGTGTATGTTTGTAACAATGAAAACTTCTAATAAAATATTTAATTTTTTATGTGAGACAAAATTGTTGAAAAAAGGCTCTTTTTTACCCTAGGACCCATGTAAACCCTTAAGTGCGATATTGAACAAAACTTCTTTACCCACCCACTCGTTGACCCTAAAAGCTCAGATATAGGTCAGTTTGAGTAACGAAAGGAAATTTTTAATAATAATTTCAAGGTCTAAAATAGCAAAAATAAACACCGCAAATAAATAAATAAAAAATATATTTTATTTGCCTGATCGCAATGGAAATGAGTGATACTGAACAGTTTAACACTCGAAAGCCATTTATAACCATGTAAAATCTCGCGAAGATACCTTGCCAAATTAAAAAAAAAAAACTTCTCACAAGAACTTGATTTCAATTGTTTAGATATAGCAGCTACATATGTATATACTTTAGTGAACCGATATCAGCGGTTCCAACAAACGAGCAGCTTCTTAAAGAGAAAAGAACGTATTCAGATCGGCTAAATTGATTCAGCTCTTCACCCTGATCGAAACTACATATATATACTTTATAGGGTCTCCTGCGTTTCTTCAGGGTGTTACGAAATTCATCCACCCTGTGAAGAGCATAAAAAAACTACCCCACAAAACACCACCAAAGAATTTATTCCATAAATAAACATACTTCTTTATCAACCGTTATGAATATTTCAAACATAAATCAAATTTTATGGAATCCGAGAAGAGTTAAGCAACGCTTTTGTATGATTTTTGCAAAATATTTGTTTTTAAAAATTTTCAGGGAAAAAACTAAAAAATATGTTTTTCAAAATCAGACGGTATTTTAGTGTATTGCATCCATGAACACAGATACCAAATTGATTTATTTAGTGGATTGCACTGCGACCTAAGGTCTATTGTGCACTCAACTGGATTGCATACATATTCACAGATACCAAAATCGACTAAAAACAAACTCGGCTCCTAACAGTCTTTCAAATATTTCAGAATGCCACAGTTCTCATTTCTCTTCTTGCTTGTACATATATTTTAACCACTTCAGTGTTCCACACTTTACACATAATTAACCGTTAGTAAGAATTTTTCTTTTCACACTCAAAACCCAAACAAACAGCTCACCCTCACAATATCTGCAACATTTCGCTGGTGGTTCATCCGTATCAGCAATGACCCGCATGATCGCCACGAAGGCCCACACGAAAACGCAGCCACAGTCGAACCGACGACGTCAACGACGGATCACAGCCGGCTCAATGGCCGCACTGACTGCATTTGTTGCGAACGGGAACTTGCAAAATCAAATGCAGGACAGTTGTTGAAATAGAAAACAACAACAATAAGCAAATTAAATTCAAAACACTAGCGTAACTTTGCTGAGTGATGAACAAAAGTTTGCTTTGAGAATTTTAATTTTTTTGAAATTATTTTTTAAATTTTTTTAATTATTTTTAAAATTTTTTTAAATTATTTTGTAAATTTTTTTAAAATTATTTTTTAAATTTTTTTTAATTATTTTTTAATTTTTTTTAAATTATTTTTAAATTTTTTTTTCAATTATTTTTAAATTTTTTTTTAAATTTTTTAAAGCACTTTATTAATAGTTTGGTTTTTTAGAAGTTATTTAGACACTTGCATCTCACGGCAAAACTGTATGTTTTATATTTTCAAATGAATATTTTTTTTTTATTTTTTTATAAATTATTTATTTTTAAAAATTTTCTTTAGTTTTTATTTTGTCCGCAGTTTTATTTTTTTTTTCTGCTTCTCTACCGCCGTTTCTTCATTTAACAATTCTTACTACCTTCTCACTTCCGCTTCACACTTCTGTACTTCTTCTTTTAACGATCCGTATAACCATAATAATTGTAATGGTTGCCCACCTTCGCGAAATAATAATCGTAATAGTAACTATTCGTTCTTAATGGAATGATTATTGCATTTGAATTTTCAAAATGTAGCATTTTCCTAACGGCCACTGAGCTCGCACCGAATTTCGTGTTTCAAAATCAATAAAACAGCTGTTTATTGTTTGAAATTTTTGACATATGCTCTTCTTGCGGCATTCTTTATCACACGCACTTTAAAAAGGACTCGCCAAGAGGGAGAGTAGTTTGAAGTTTACAGGCGTTTAGTGTCGTTCGTGAAATTTTAATTTTTTAAATTTTTCGAAAAAATAAATTTCGAACTGAAACATTTCTTTTTTATTTTATATTTTGTCTATATTTCTGTGGCACGTTTTCACTTAATAAGTAAATATTTCAGAATATATTTTCACAAAATTTTAAACTTAATAATAATGATTATAATTATTTTTTATTTATTTTGTTTAATTATGTTCAAATTTGCTTAATTTGTTGTTTTATTATTTTTGGTATTTTTATGTTGTGATTTCGTTTTGATTTATTCGTTTTATAAATATTATAAATTTAAGCTTGTGTCTGCAAGTTTATAATTTTTATTTACTATTCCGTTCGTTTCGTTTATTTAGCGTGCTTCGTTTTTATTTCAAAATCGTTTTCATTGAAAAATCAAATATTCCTCATATCATCAAAAAATTTAACTTCAATCTCAATCACACTTTTGAAAACAGGCGTTAAATTTTTACGTTTTTCAAAAACACTTCAAAATTCACACGAAAACACGCTCACTCGACCCATTAAATTATAAAGTTTCGTTTGATTCCTTTTCTTTTAAAACAAAGACACAAAAACTCATAAGCCATAAAATTTGCGAATTCCCAAATTTAAGGCAACTCCCAACTTTCGTTCACACTCGCATTCTTCGCTTTTCACTTTTCTTCAACAACTTTTAGGGCAAGCACATTTTTTAGAAGTTTTCATCTAACACTTGGTCCACACAAGATCTTTACGCGCGTTGCTTTCTTCTGTCCGAAATGTACGTTCTAACGTGAAACCTCCGCAGAGACCACTGACGTGATTTTCCAAATCAAAAACGCTTTTCGCATATCACCGCGCTCGAGATGATCGAAAAAACGCTTTTCTTTTTCGAAAAATAAAGCGAAAATCATAAAATCAAAATTGAACCAAAAAATAACGAAAG
The DNA here is from genome assembly GCA_037783105.1 of Bactrocera zonata. Classification (NCBI taxonomy): domain Eukaryota; kingdom Metazoa; phylum Arthropoda; class Insecta; order Diptera; family Tephritidae; genus Bactrocera; species Bactrocera zonata. The sequence goes on along the minus strand of JBAWJQ010002572.1, from coordinate 156,318 downwards.
CAACACATACCTTAAGATGCTGGCAAAAGTGTTTCGAGGTGAGGAAATTCTCAAATATACACATACACACACACTAAACGCGTGGTAAATGTGTCCAAAACGTAAAGAGCGCGCTAAAGCGAGAGCGGAAATGTGTGCGAGAGCGAACGCGTGATCGCAAGGCGCTGAAATTTCGAATGGGTGAGCGTGAAAACGGCACATTTTTGTGGACGTTAGTGAGTATGTGATTTTCGAAACAGTACGATACATAAAAAGCTAAAAGTAAAACTGAAAATGAAAATGAAGGCAGGAAGACTAAGGAAAGCGCGAACAAAACGCACAAGAAAGGTTCTCAATGAAAATTTGCTACAGACAAAAAATAGCATAAAGTGAATTGAAAATAAATTAAACCAGCTACTAAGTTAAAAACAGAAATAGTTCGGAAATACAACAATAACTAATAAAAAATTAAATTTTCATTCACACTTTCTACATTCAAAAACGCATTTTTCAAATGCACAGTATTTTCATAATTCTTTCAAAAGTTCTAACAAACTCTGGAAGTCACAGAGAATATTTGAAAACACATTTTCACAAATAAGAAACGGTATTTAGTCAAATAAGCAAGTGTATTGTGAAATCTCTCACGCGAAAACCGCAGGAGAGCGCTGCGGCCGCTCGCGCACTCATGAAACGCATTCGTAACAATTTCAAAACTTTATGCATGCACGCACACATATTTCGTGGCATTTTCGAAACCACTTTCGCTCGAGCGTTCGCTTGTGGCGTATGAAACCCATACATATTTTCAAAATGAGCAGCGCGTGTAGCAACAAATCAGACGAATTTACTCACCTATGCAGCTTTCTTAGATAAGAAAAGTTGCAGTTGCTCGCTTACGCTTTGTGTGTGTTCTGCACTCAATTTATGTCTTCGAAAAATAAGCTGTGGCATTAGAAATGAAATTCGAAATTACTCATGGATACATTTTCGAAATACATATTTTTTAAATATTTGAGTATTCGCGTTTTGATTAGAAGAGCTTTTTCGCTCAGTATACGAAATGCTGATATCTTTTTGCTTTTGGTTTTCGAAAAAGTTTCCACCCGCATTTTTTCGAAATTGTTTGTTGTTACTTTGATAAAGAAATGTGTGTTTTATATAATAAATGATTTAATAAATTTTTGCTAAATAGATTAGATAATCAGCGAAACTTAAGGCTAGTTCACAATACAATATAAATTGTCTTCGCAAAAAAGAAATAAATAAAAGAAGCATAACAATTGGCGATGAGATAAATAATCGATAAAATGTTAGATGATTATAAAATCGATATATTTTTAATCGAAAATAAGGGAGCGTAGTTCAAAAGTAAGGAGAAACATTATGATGCAGGGCTTTCCAATAAGAATTAGATGATTTTCTAAAGAAAAAGAAAATACCAATTATCAAGGAAATTGTTGGAAATGTTTTTTTATTCGGGGTTTATAAGTTCGAACACAGGAGTTCTTCTTTTCTATGGCTTCACGAAGGACTACATATAGCAGTCCACGTGCGATCTCTCTAAATCAGCCATATAACCCATCCTAACATAACCTAGGGTAAAGGTACAATTAAGTTCCGAATATAACATCATTCCAAGGGTCTCCACGACATCATTTTCAGGAACGAATTCGATGAACCCAGTTCTCGAGTACTTTTTGACCTGGATTATGTCTTGAATAGCACGTTCAATATGACTTCTAAAGCTTGAAGAGAGTCTGGTTTGTTGCTAGAGTCAAATAACTTCAAATAACCCCACAACAAGCAGACTAATGGTGTTAAATCACAACTTTTAAGGGGGCATTCAATGTCACAATTTCTTACAATTAAATATCCAAACTTTTCTCGCAATAATTCGGTTGTTACACGTACTGTGGACCCCTTCTTGTTGGAACCAGTTGTTGACAAGATCAACTTTTTCCGATTGCGGCCATTAAAAGTTAGTTATCATCGACCTAGACCGCTTTCTATTGGCAGCAATGGTGTCAACAGGTTCACTTTAAGCGGCTATACCAGAGTGACGCATGAAAAATTAGGCGATTTTTGTGATTTTTTTTAAGAGAAAGTACGCAATTGAACATTTCGAACTTCTTTGAACGTAATAAAGTATATTTTCAGCTATATTTTAAGATTTCGCAAAATAACGGAGTTATGTTGAAAAATAACGGAGTTATGAGCTGTCTTCGGAGGGGCCAAAAAAAAGTGCCCCAACTGCTGGCATGATTCCGGCCAAATGAGTAGTTGAAAAAAAAATTTGAAAAGTCTATTAAACTTAAAGATATTTCCTATACAATGAACTACGATCTTTGAAAAATATCGACAATTAACAAAATGGCGTAATTTTGAAAAAAAAAAACCTTTTTTTAAGTAAAAAAATGGTCGTTTTTTTAATACCAAATTGACAATTTTCAACCAATCAAAAAGATCGTAGTTCATTGTATGGCAAATCTATTCAGAAATACTCAGTTTTAATTTGAAGTCGATCGGTCAATTTCTCGTTTAGTTATGATGTCATCAATTTTGAAAAACATCGTTTCGAGAAAAACGCGTTTAAAGTTTCACTTATATACATATGTACGTATGTTTGCACCTCCGAGCGGTTGCTCTTTAGAACGCTGCCATCAAGATACGACCTTCCCGATTTCACAAGATATTTATGGAAATATAAGCTATCGAAAAAGCAAATAATTTTTTTTTTTAAGTATCACACTGGTATAGCCCCTTAGAGAAATACGGATTATTCCACCAGATCAAAAATCTCTCCAAACTGTCAGTTTAGGTCAACGCAATGGTTGTTCATGAATCGACAGTTTTGTTTATTTACCGCATAAATTAGATGAGCATCATCGGAGATAATTTTCTAAATTTCTAAATTCTTATCGTTTACAAGCTGTTCCAAGGCAAAATCAGCAAATGCGCAACATTTAAGATGGTCCAATGGCTTCCGTTATCAAATGAAAACTATTTTATATCGATGCAAGCCCAAATCCTTCATCAAAATCCGCCAGGTTGTGGTTTGAGGTTTCCTGAAAACGTTTTGGAATCGACAGATTGCGGTCTTCAGCAACACTTGCCTGAAGGGCAGCAATATTTTCATTACTTCGGGTGGTCATTTGTCTTATTGGCACTTGAAAATTATGTAAAGAAACTGAACACTCGAAATTTCCAACAATAGACTACATAAATAAATGATATTGTGGACACTACGAGTGGAATGTACAAGAGTATTTTTCAAAATATATTTTCGGAAATATAGGCATTTTTCTGACCCGGCATCCAAACTGGTTCGGCCGGAAGGCGAAACTTTAAACGCGTTTTTCTCAAAACTGACTTTTTCGGAACGATATCCACGACTTCTCAGGTTCTACTGGACCGATTTACTTGAAATTTTTATAGGGTCTTCTTTATAGGCTTGTCTATGGTTGGAACTAGCCCCATTCCCAAATTTCTATTTTTATTATTTTTAAAAAATTCGAAATAGTCAGAGTGATTAAAAAAAATTTTTTTTTTCAGGCAGTCGCCATTTTGTGAAAAAAAAAAATGTTTCCCACTTTTCCGTAGTTCCGACCATTGCGACATTATTCTAGATTAATAATCTTTTTTTTTTGGTTTCAGATAACTAGGAGGGTTGAAATCATGGGTGTGGTCACGTGGAAATTTTTAGAGACCCCCCACATTGTCAACTCATAATTTCTGAAATTTTTTACTTTTTTTAGTTTTTAATTTTTTTCTGCACTCTTCAAAAATCAGTAAATAACTAATAGAAAAATGGGTAGTAAAAATATTAATTGCCTTTTTTTTTACGACACTTTAAAAATTACCTGAAATTCATGCTTATAGACTAGAATACCCCATTGAGGAAGTCAATTGTACCAATTATTATAAACACCCAGAGTCCTGAACACAATCTAAAAGGTTTATAACACCTTTAACTGTTATTTACGCAGCTTGATCGGAATCGGCATTACAAAGTAAAACTCTACGGCTGGGCAAGGAAATTCATTCTGCTTCTTTAAGCGGTTACATGGGTTTACGGATTTCAAAAAATCGTTTTTTTTTTTGTATTGTCTTATTAAATTCTACAACTTCTCTGTAATATTCTCCTAAATTTTCAAGTTGATCCAAGTAATAGTGCGTCGTCTTTAAACGCGTTTTTTTCGAAACTGTGTTTTCGATGTCGGTTGAAAAGATTTCTCGAGAATTACTCAACCGATATTCATGAAATTTTACAAAGATCTTTGAGATACAATTCTGCAAGACTTGGACGAAGAATTTCTGTTTTTCAATACAACTATTTGTCTGCCAAAACTCCAATTTTCAGTTTTTTTCCTTCGTCCATGTTCTATGTTAAGATTTTAACTAAAACACGTATTTTTTCACATTAGATGATACTATAAGGAGTATCCTGCCAACGCGGATGCATCTTTTTTCCGAGGGCTCACCGGAAATGACGTCGCAATGGCCGAGTTTAACATATTGTTTTCCAAGAATATCAGAATTTCTTTGTTAGTAATGTATGTTTGTAACAATAAAAAATTCTAGTAAAATATTTCATTTTTTATTTAATTATTAAAAAATGCGGGTTTTTACCCAAGGATATTCATGTAACCCCTTAAATTTATAATTCAATAATAAAGTATTAATTTAGATGGTTTTGATCATAAGACCAAACTATAATAAGACAACGAGACAGTGAACATGGTGTAGTGGTCAGCCGTGGGCACTACTACGAGGGTTGCTATATATATTTCTGGACTAGGCAACACTAAGTGTTGCCAGGTGCAATCTGACATTTCCATTGGAAAGTTTTACATTTTTTAGCATAACATCACTCAGAACGTTTTGTCATTTAATCGTGAATTGTTTTATTTACAGGAAATTAAAAAATTAATCTTGGCCAAAAAATGGAATTAACTCGTGAACATTTTCGTGCGATCATTTTTCACAACTTTCGACGTGGATTATCACGACAAGAGTGCATCGATGAACTAAAATCTTTGTATGGCTATGAAGCACCATCCTATAGCACTGTGAAAAACTGTTACAACGAATTCAATCGTGGCCTACGCTCGCTCAAAGACGAATTCCGTGAAGGTCGTCCAAAAACAGCCGTTGTGCCAGAAAACATCGATGCCGTACGTGAACTGATAATGCAAGACCTTCAGATAGAGGCATGCCTATGCATTTCTCCCACCAGCATACATTCGATATTGCATGAACACCTGGCCGTAAAAAAGGTTTGTTCTCGTTGGATCCCGCACAATTTGAGAATCGCTCAAAAAAAGGCTCGTGTGGATTGGTGTAAAGAAATGCTGAAAAAATACGATCGCGGTGCTTCGAAAGACGTTTATAAGATCGTCACAGGTGACGAATCATGGATCTATGCGTATGAGCCCGAAACAAAACAGCAATCGACCGTGTGGGTCTTCCACTTCTGTTTCTTCGGCAAAACTGGTCATGTGGCGACTGTTCCGCTTGAGCAACGTAGGACGGTCAATTCTGAGTGGTACAACACCATTTGTTTGCCTGAAGTCTTCGGAGAAATTCGAAAAACGAACAAGAGAAGACGAATCATTGTGTACCATGTCAATGCGAGCTCTCACACATCGGCTCAAACCAGCGCCTTTTTGACCGGCCAAAACGTCGAATTGATGGGTCATCCGCCGTACAGCCCTGACTTGGCACCCAATGACTTCTTTTTATTCCCACACATCAAGAAAATAATGCGTGGTCAACGATTTTCGTCGCCAGAAGTCGCTGTTGAAGCATTCAAAAACCATGTTTTGGAGGTGTCTCAATCGGAGTGGAAAAAGTGCTTCGAAAATTGGTTTGAGCGCATGCAAAAGTGTATAAATCTTGATGGAGAATATTTTGAAAAACAATAAAACCATTTTCGTTGATAAATATTCCTATTTTCATTATTAGGCCAGAAATATATATAGCAGCCCTCATATTGGTTCATTAGAAGCTGATGAAAAACGACCTAGTGTATTTTTTACCGTTCGGGGTCAACTTTAACTGGCAGTTGTTTTCCACTTAACCTATTTCAGCTCTATGTACAAAAGGAAGATTAATAATCATTTGAGGCTGTAAGGATATACTGAAGTTTGTATAGAAAGAGCCATAAAAGCTCAATTACGTAAAACTAAGAAGAGCTAACATTTCAATTTATGGTATTTCAGTAGAAATAAATTAATTTAACCTTTGAAAAAGTTCGTTAAACTAACATTGTTGTTGTGATCACCTATCAATTAACACATAACGCTTTTATTTTGCAGTGTTACCGAATGCCGTAATTAAAAAGAATAAAATAAAATTGAATTAAAGCAAAAATTAGTCAGACCACATGTTTATTGCAAAACAAAAACGAAGCGGTGTAGAAAACTGAAAACATTCGGAGAAATTATGTATGGAAGCCCATTGCAAATACCGAAAACACCGCCACTATTTCACACCCACACAGTGTAATAAATAATTCATGTGAACCCACAACCGGTTAGAAATCAAATTAAGTTCAAAAAAATGTTGCAGCATTTGTTTATCCTCAACGCAAACGTGGAAGAAAGAGGAAAAGAAACGAATACATATTTATACCTTTGTACAGATGGTTGTACGAGTACATAAATCTGTGGTATATATAGGGTGATTTTTTAAGAGCTTGATAACTTTTTAAAAAAAAAAAACGCATAAAATTTGCAAAATCTCATCGGTTCTTTATTTGAAACGTTAGATTGGTTCATGACATTTACTTTTTGAAGATAATTTCATTTAAATGTTGACCGCGGCTGCGTCTTAGGTGGTCCATTCGGAAAGTCCAATTTTGGGCAACTTTTTCGAGCATTTCGGCCGGAATAGCCCGAATTTCTTCGGAAATGTTGTCTTCCAAAGCTGGAATAGTTGCTGGCTTATTTCTGTAGACTTTAGACTTGACGTAGCCCCACAAAAAATAGTCTAAAGGCGTTAAATCGCATGATCTTGGTGGCCAACTTACGGGTCCATTTCTTGAGATGAATTGTTGTCCGAAGTTTTCCCTCAAAATGGCCATAGAATCGCGAGCTGTGTGGCATGTAGCGCCATCTTGTTGAAACCACATGTCAACCAAGTTCAGTTCTTCCATTTTTGGCAACAAAAAGTTTGTTAGCATCGAACGATAGCGATCGCCATTCACCGTAACGTTGCGTCCAACAGCATCTTTGAAAAAATACGGTCCAATGATTCCACCAGCGTACAAACCACACCAAACAGTGCATTTTTCGGGATGCATGGGCAGTTCTTGAACGGCTTCTGGTTGCTCTTCACCCCAAATGCGGCAATTTTGCTTATTTACGTAGCCATTCAACCAGAAATGAGCCTCATCGCTCATCGGACACGGACGCGAAACACATTTCGAACCGAACACTGATTTTGGTAATAAAATTCAATGATTTGCAAGCGTTGCTCGTTAGTAAGTCTATTCATGATGAAATGTCAAAGCATACTGAGCATCTTTCTCTTTGACACCATGTCTGACATCCCACGTGATCTGTCAAATACTACTGCATGAAAATCCTAACCTCAAAAAAATCACCCGTTACTTAAGTAATGTGTATGTGGAGCCTTCCGCTTGTGAACGCGCATATCGTGCAAACAAACAACAGGTAGAAACGCCTCACCCCTTTGAGCAAATTGCCAACGCCGGGAACATTGCAGTTTCAACCACCTGCAAGCGTGAAGAAATAGGTGAGCAAGCAACCCATTGGCTGGCCGAGAGGGGCAAAAATTGCGTCATCTCACAACAATTGGCTTGGAATATCACCAGTCGTGATTTGCAACAACTGCAATCCTTCTGCAATCGTTGCATTCGCAGATACTACGTATTCGCTGGATGACTTTTATCTCCACTCAGGACTATGGCACCCAACAAACTCTATTGTGCATGGAAGATCTCAGGCGCAAGTTGGCATAGATTGAACACACCTGTGGTGTGTCGGCAGAACTGCTCACGCTTTGGCAATTAAGTAATGAGACTGATTTTATTGCCGCGCTTGTGATAATCCTGTGACCTCGAAATTCCCTTTTTCTTTTTCCGGCATCCCTTCCCTCCCCATTGATATATGTACCATCGCTCTAGCTTGTTTCGTTCGCCTGCTGCGTCAAGTTGAGTAGACGTGTGTTTGTAGTGCTCGTCACGAAAATGGAAAAAAGAAATCAAGAGCAACACAATGGTTGTCTCCGCACGCCCCCCGCCCGAAAAAAGCACGCATGAGTAAGTCGAAGGTGAAAACGATGATTATTGACTTTTTTGATTGCGGTGGAATCGTCCACAAAGAATTCGTTCCACCGGGGAAAACTGTGAATCAAGTCTACTATTGCCAAGTACTCGAAAGACTGTGAAAACGAGTCAACAGGGTGCGCCCAGACATCGCTGGTAACTGAATCCTTCATCACGACAACGCGCCGTGCCGCACCGCCCTCAGCGTGTCCCAATATTTGGCCTCCAAAGGGATCGCCGTGCTGCAACAGCCGCCTTATTCGCCCGACATGTCACCCTGTGACTTTTTTTTGTTTCCTAAAACAAAATCGGTGGTCAAATGAACCCATTTTGAATCGATTACGGACATCCAGGCGGCCGTGACGAGGATTCTCGCGGACATCCCAGTCGAAGCGTTCCAGAAATGTTACGAAGCATGGAAAACGCGCTGGAATCGCTTTATAGCTGCCCAAGGGGACTCTTTTGAAGGGGATGACAGAGTTGTAGAATAATTTTTAAATTTACGGTTTTTATGGAATCAGTCTCATTACTTAATTGTCATACCTTGTATGCGACACCTAATTACAATATTATTCATTGCTGCCTGAAGAGTTGAAATCGGGATTGCCTCAATTAATGATTTAATGGACTGTTTCAATTTTAGATTTCTGGGTAACCTCATAAAAAGGTCTGGTGAAGTCAGGTCAGGTGAAGTTGCTTGATATTGACTTGTTTTCAAATTTTCGTTGGAGCCTCCGCAGTACGCAGTTGCAGCATCTTGCTATCTTTAAATAACGCTGCCCATTGACAGTTACTTTTACACCATCTTCTTGGAAGAAGTATGGCTCGACAACACACCTTCATGGATCTGCGCACCACACAGTGACTCGTTTTGGGCGAAATTCCGTCTCGTGAATTATTTCTAGATTTAAGTCACTTTTTATTCGGCAATATTTTTGTTTACATTTCCGTTCAGATCAAAATTTGGCAATTTATCAACTTGTGGCAATATTCCAGGCGAGTAGGCAAATCTAGAAGTTTTCACCGGCTTGTTATTTGAACTTTATACGGAAACAGCTTTAAGTCATCATGAATTATCTGTTGTAATGACCGTCTGCTAACTGCAAGTTGCGCCGATAAGTTGCGTGTCGAAACTCTTGCATCAGCAGCGATTGTTTCTTGAACACGAACATATGGATATCGATGACATGGTTTTCTTGGGATTCGTCCAGATGCGAAAACACATTTACCAACCTCATATTGGTCCATCCAGAATTGCCTCCAAAATCCCGTCTGAATTCCCTTTGGATGGAAATGACGGACTATAAAACATGGCACCGCCGCACTATCCGAACCCTCTTTTCGGCATCCTAAACATTCATTTACAAAAAAAACATACGTATTTTGTTTGATTTTAGAATAGAATTTTTGGAATAAACATTCTTAAAATTGAGGTTTCGTAAATCGAACTGTCTTGATATACAAGGTCTGCAACAACAAAAAATTAATATTTTTCAAAAGTTATATTTTTTTATTCAAAGTAGTTTCCTTGTGCTTGGATACAGCGTTTAGCCCGGTCAATTAGCATTTCAAAAGAGTGTTTGAGGTCATTTTTCGGAATGCTCTTGAGAATATCGGTCGTCGCCTTTTGGATAGCTGAAGTGTCCTGAAACCAGTGTCCTTTCATAGGCAAATTAAGTTTGGTTAATGGTTAATATGGAGTTTTTTGTCAAAAATCAGTGACAAGCGTCGACCGATGACACGGCGCATTATCGTGCAACAGGCGCCAGGAGCCTGCCTCACGGTATTGTGGTCGAACACACAGCATTAATCGTTTGGCCAGGTGGGATGAACTCTCGGTGTACAATATCCTCGGAATCGTAAAAACATATCAGCATTGTCTTTATTTTTGACTTCTGAAGACGACTTTTTTTGGCCCGACTTCTGATCGTCACAGAGGTGCATTTTACGGCCGATGACCAAAAGCTGCTATCACTTTTTGATCGATAACATCGATTGTAGTTATCCAATTTGTCTTAAAATTTTTAAGAAGTGTCAAGAAGAGATCAAACTTTTTATTTCATATACCAACCAATAGGTGGCGCCACCAGAAACAGTTATATTTAAAAAGTAGTAGCAGAAGTATTTCTTCGCTCTGTTGAACAACACGAGCAACACACCTCTTTCTATAAAGAAGCTCGATGTATGGGTGCCACACCATACCGCAAGACTTTTTTGACAACCTAATTTGTAAATTATTTATTATTAGCACAATGATCTGATTCAAATTAGCTATGTTCGTCCGTTCGTCTATCTGTATAAACACGAGCTAGTCGGACAGTTTTTGAGATATCGATCAGAGCTGCTCGTTCGTTGTTGTTGTTGTAACGGCAGAAAACATTCTTGAATTAATTTCGAGGAATGGTGCCGAGTTGACAGTCTTTGGCTGGATAAAAATCCAGGTCCGTTTCGGTTACTTCGACCCGACTGTCGCGGGAACGGTTGCTCATTCGCCGGAACCATGAATCGGACCACTATAGGATACCTTACTGCTAAACTTTTTTGTTTGCAAAAATATTAAAAAAAAGTTTCGTATCAATTATTGGTAAAATCTCCGAAGAAATTGTTCTGTTCGGACTACTGTAGCACATAGCGGTCCTAAGCGATCAAAATCAAGTTCTTGTATTGAAACTTGAGTTGCTTTGTGCAGCGTTTTACAGTTTCGGTGCAACCGAAGTTAACATTGTTTCCTAGTTTTATTTATCAAATAGTAAGTAGTTGCGAACTGGTCACTGTAAAAACTAGACCGCCAATTAAATCACAACTGTTTATCACACATACATAAACAGATTGATTGGCAAATTATAATCGCGTTCAGGTAATTAGTGGCTATTTGCGGAATTGAGATAAATATATATTTATGTGTATATATAAAATATATATGTATATATATAACGGTATATGTATGAACCTGCTATTTTGAGCGCAGCAAGTGTCGCACCATTATTTGCGCTTTTTTGCAATTCAAACGAATTTCGCTTGTGGTTAAATGCAAATCGTTAAATTAAATTTAGCGCGAAATATTTATAATTTTACAGCAATGAAATGGGCAAAATCAAGCAAATTGGGTTATTTAAGTGAGTTAAAAATATATGTGAAACAGTTGCGCATATAAAAATATCACACATATAATTGACAACAACAACTAAAAGTGACCACTTCAGCGACTAAGTCTAACAAACAATTTAATGATTTTGCCGCTTTGCTTTTTTTTTTTAATATCAAACAACAACAAAGTGAGAATAAGAGAAAATGAGTTGTCATCTTCTGCTTCGCACACTAAAAATAATTACATTGACTCAGAATTTATTTATGCCAGAGCCAAGCAGCAAAATCCTGACGGCGACCATTGTCACAAATGAATGAAAAGCTCAGCGGCCAATGGCTAGCGGCTAGTTTGCCGAACGGAAATCGGCAAAATATGGTCGAAATGGCCGGTCACACATACGCGCACGTTGTATTTACAGCAGAAATGTTTATTTATCGCCAAATTGGGCGCGTAAACAGCCCAGCAGCCACCTACACCCACACATACACACATACACAGAAGCGCACATGTGGAAAATGCCACCCACATCACTTTGGACGCAGTTAGTGAGCCAAAGACGACATTTGTAGCGGCAAGCTGCTGATGACGGTGGTTGGCAATGACGCCATATGCTCGCTCGTAAGAATGCAGCAACTAGTGAACAAATAGCTGGTACAGCGCCAAAACGAGCACAGAAAGCGTCAGGGATGAGCGCGGAAAATTGGGAACTCATACAGTCGGAAATGCAAGTATGAAGTAGTGATGGGATAAGTAAATTTAATGATGCATTCGTCCGCCTTTGTAAATCTTCCAACTGATTTGAAGGCCAGTGTAAATTGGAGCTACCGGAAGTTTACTGGAAAGAGCGTTGTGTTTGTGTTGATGGCTCGTTTTTGCTTGCTTGTGGACCGATTGAAGCTGTTCAAAGCAGCGATGTGTTCCTTACGACTATCGCAGCCAACATAGTTCCCTTCTAGGCTAATACACTGATTATAGCGACCCTCCAACTTTTCGATGCCTTTTGTGTCGTACGATTCCTCATTTGCTAAAAAATAGGAAAATTCTTCCCAGCAAGCATTTTTCTGAGATCTGAGAACAAGAAATAGTCGCTAGGGCCACATAGGGAAAATACGATGGATGCAACTCATGGATTTTTGTCATCGTTTTCACTGACTTCTGGCACGAGCACTTTCTTTTTCTTCAAATCGGCCATTTTTCGGCGATTTCGTCCTTAGAACGGGTCCAAAAATGCTCTGTAATAGTCGCTGATAATGGTCTTTTTTTCAACGTAGTTAATAAAAGTTATTCCATGCGCATCCCAAAATACTGACGGCATAACCTTGCTAGGCGACTGTGTCGTTTTTCCACGCGTTGGAGCGGGTTCATCGGATGACTGTCGATTGGACTTTGTAGTAAAATTATGGAGCCATGTTCCGTCCATTGTTATATATCGATGCAAAACAATGGTTTGTTATGCTTCCTCCGGCGGGTACTGCGTTGAATACTTTCAGAGCTGGAGTGTTTTCGTCCATCCATGAAACCATGGACAACATGACCTAGCCAGCATAACCGCTGTCTTTTAATTCGCTGAACTATGTCAATGTCGTCGTATATCTCGTACAGCTCATCGTTCCGATATTCGCCGTGGCCAACGCGCAAAGGACCATAAATCTTTCACAGAATTTTTCTCTCGACAACTCGCAACGTCGACTCATCCCTTGTTGACATCGTCCAAGCCTCTGCACCATATAGCAGGACGGGAATTATGAGTGACTTATAGAGTTTGGTTTTTGTTTGTCGAGAGAGGACTTTGCTTCTCAATTGCCTACTCAGTCCGAAGTAACACCTGTTGGCAAGAGTAATCCTGCGTTGGATTTCCAGGCTGACATTGTTGGTGGTGTTAATGCTGGTTCCTAAATAGACGAAATTATCTACAACTTCAAAGTTATGACTGTCAACAGTGACGTGGGAGCCAAGTCGCGAGTGCGATGACTGTTTGTTTGATGACAGGAGACATTTCGCCCTGCCCTCGTTCACTACCAGACTCATTCATTTTGCTTCCTTGTCCAGTCTGGAGAAAGCAGAACTAAAGGCGCAGGTGTTGAGGCCGATGATATCAATATCATCGCTGAACACTCTTAAAGAACATGGTACCTTCTCTATTTAGTTCTGCAGCTCTAACTATTTTCTTCAGAAGCAGGTTGAAGAAGTCGCATGATAGGGAATCCGCCTTGTATGAAACCTCGTTTGGTATCGAACGGCTCGGAGAGGTCCTTCCCGATTCTGACGGAGCTTTTGATGGTGCTCAACGTCAGCATACACAGCCGTATTAGTTTCGCGGGGACACCAAATTCAGACATCGCGGCAGAAAGGCAGCTCTTTTTCGTGCTGTCGAAAGCAGCTTTGAAATCGACGAAGAGGTGGAGTGTGTCGATTGTCCTTTCACGGGTCTTTTCCAAGGTTTGGCGCATGGTAAATATCTGGTCGGTTGTTGATTTGCCAGGTCTGAAGCCACACTGATAAGGTCCAATCAGTTTGTTGACGGTGGGCTTTAATCTTTCACACAATACGCTCGATAGAACCTTATATGCCATGTTGAGGAGGCTAATCACACGGTAGTTGGCACAGATTGTGGGGTCTCCTTTTTTATGGATTGGTCATAGCACACTTAAATTCCAATTGTTGGGCATGCTTTCGTCCGACCATATTTTACAAAGAAGCTGATGCATGCTCCTTATCAGCTCTTCTCCGTCGTGTTTGAATAGCTCGGCTGGCAATCCATCGGCTCCTGCCGCTTTATTGTTCTTCAGGCGGGCAATTGCTATTCGAGCAACTTCGGCCGCAACAAATCCACTACAGCTTTAACACTGCTGATTGATGTCCATCGCATCAGGACAACACCTTATCATCCGCACTCAAATGGACTGGTAAAAAGGTGGCACAAAACGTTCAGTGCAGCTCTGATGTGCAACTCTGTGGCTCCTTGGCCGTAAGTTCTTCCAACGGTACTCCTAGCTCTTTGCACGTGCTTTAAAGAAGACCGATACTCCTGCTGACGTTGTATTTGGCACAGGTTTACGTGTGCCCGTTTAGAGGACATGTCACCCGACCCAAAGATTTTCGTCGTGAAGTTTCGTGTGTACATCAGAGGATTAAGGAGACTAAATCTCGCATTTTCATCCTGAAAAATCTTTACACTTGTTCCCATGTTTTTCTCCGCATCGATGCAGACTTTTGGAACCACCCTATTCTGGACCGCACGAAGCATTAGAGCACGTAGATGACCACATTTTCAAAATCAAAAGAGAAGAGAGAAGTTTGTATCCGTTGATAGGCTCAAGCCAGCATATATTGCCAAAGAAGAACCTGAAAACTCTCAGCAGGCCGGAGCATCTTTTTAGCAGCATGAAACCGAACAGAACAGCAGATTCGTGAAAAATGATAACCCTCAGCGAGTTGAGGAATCAACTACCACTCAATTTCCGCCGGTAGTTGGAATCATGAACAATCCTCTTCGTACTTATTGCTGTTGTTTCGTTCCTCCGTATCCTACTAAAGTCAATTGGAGGAGAGAAATGTGGAAATGTGGCAACTCTGCCCTCAACAAATTCCACCATGGCGCCATTGCAGAGAAACCGATGACAAGCTGAATTTTATCGTATTTCATATACATTGTCTCCGAATAAAAGAGATAAGAGATAAAGTACCCGTGACCTAAATAATTTTACATATCCAAATTATGTGCGAGATCCACCAACTTTTAGTAAGACCCTTTGCGCATGCTTCTCTAAAGGCCAGTTCCGTTACATAGCATCGATGTCTCCTTCTAATTTCCTATCTTCCGACAGGTGATTAATTTAAATATATTTTAAGTAAAAAATACCGTTATTTTGGCGCTTCATTATTTTGTATATTTTAACCTCTATCAAAACAAAAACATTCTATAAAATATGCAGCCACAAAAATTCAAAGTGAGCCGTTAAGTGGACGAGCAACGAGAAATGTTTGCAAGAATTCGCGGAGAGGTGTGTGTCGATTCGAAAGAGAATACGCGAACACACATGCACTCAAAAATGCAAATGCTAAATTATTGCAATAATGGACTGGGATTAACTAAAATGTAACACAATGTCTTTGGCACACATTTTAATTGAAAGTAAAATGTCGAAGAAATTCCGATTTTCTCAAGAGGAAAAACACAAATTAACAAAACTTTTACCGCAGAGGCGCTCTTAAGCCGGCCGAATTTATCGGGCACAAAATATTAGCAAATAACTTAAATTGATTGTGTCTACAGGGGAATTGGGGCCAATGTCAGTGCTGACAGTAAACTGCGTTTCAAAGCGCAAGCAAACAAAGTAAGGAAGGTTGTGGGTGAATTTATTTGTGTCAAGGTTTTTTGTTGTACTTGCAGGGGCAGAAAACATATCCAAGATATATTTGAGAGAGAATAATTTGACTTCTCAAGGCTCTCTCTTTCACTTTCCAGCCTTTGCTTAAGTGATTTTGAAACATCTTGATTGTCAGAGGGAGTTGCCCCGAAACAATATAACCCATATCAACGAATTTGTGATAGGCTCAAGGCGCTCATCAATACAATAGGGTCTCTTGACTCGTTTTGGAATCACAAAGTACCAATATTTATATTATCGAAGTGAGATGCCCGCGATTTCTTTTTGTGACCTCTTAATGTACTTACATATGTATATATTCGTAGTTTCCTATAAATTAAAAAGCAATTCTCAACTGAAATCGAAATCACTTAGCGGTAGGTTCAGGAAACAGGCGGGGTCGAACCAAAGGGAGAAAGTGGGTGAGTGGCCTGAAAAGAGGTTGTTCCTTTTATACGGAAACTCTTTGCCCGCATGACGTAGATAAGTTTGACCTTCTACAATATCTCGGACTTAAGCTATGGGTCTGCGATAGGTGGTGTTTCGACTCGGTTCGCTAAGAGGGAGTCGACGAAAGTGATAATAACACCGTCGTGATTTGCGTTCAGTACACATCTGAAGTTGGCCGCGTTCGAAATTGAGTCGATATACGTCGTTAACCGAAATCATCGAAATCGAAACGGTCCGCTTCAAGCAGATGACTACAGGAATGTTTTCTCTGTATCTTCTTCAACAGCGTCCTGCTGTTGTCAGGCTAGAGAGGCTGCGTAATTATTGGCCAGTAGCGAACAATGTTTCTTGGTCCTTAACCCAAGTGCTACCGGCTTGCGACTTGAGGATCTTGTTGTGGCTCTGTACTTTGTTTCTGTTTAATACCAAGACATTAATTTCATAGGCAAAATTTACTGTAGATCTCAACACCTGGATTTTTTAGGAATTCACTTTCGAACACATGTCGTAGATGCCAGTACCCGACGTCAATAGCGTCTAATCATCAGCGTACGATATAATGGAATTTCAGTCTGGTGGAGCAGGACAATTTGAGATGTACATAGAATTTAGCCAGCAGCGGGGAGATGATACCACCCTGTTTAATTCAACTAAGTTTAGACTTTTGTCCTCGAATTAGTACGAATGATTGGCCCCCACTCAGATAATCCATGCTCTATTTCTTCAGCCCTAGAGGAAGCGAGTATTTTTCAATATATTCTAGCAACTATAAGATAGTCTTCTTACAGGGTAGTTTTTGCTTAAAACCATGAGTTATCTAGGCATTTAGGACCCTAAGTGCCGGTGGCTGGCTAGGTATAGATGCTTTATGAAGGACCGATTGGGAAAAGGAGAGTTGTCGGGCGATAAGATCAACCCTGGTTAGCGTCTTTCGCAGGTTTCAATAATGGGATCATTTTCTGATTTTCCACATACTTCGTTTGCGAAGAGTAGTAGATAGATTGGGGACTTTAGTGGCAAGCTTTACTACCATCGTTGATAGTAGTTAGTTGATTGTAGTTGATTGTAGTTGATTGAGCATCAACGTGTTCATGCTACCTGAACTGATGGATTTTGATGATTTGATCTTATTGATAGCACCTTGAACCACTTCGTCGATGAAAGCAAGTAGAACGCAGTTGTTTGTTTTTGCACAGCTATCGGATAAAGGTTCTCTTTTCCCTGGGGACCAAAGGGTACAAATTGAATTGCCAAAGTAGTTCACACACCTCTTCAGGGCGGAGAAGGTATGACCACTGAATTCAAAATCAAATCAACCCGGTCGTCGTGTCTTCTAGGTTTGTAGAGAGATTTAACAGTTGTCTATAACTTGCTTGCACCGCCGGAGAAGTTGCAAGACATCAGGTGTTCTACCAATTTCATCCGCATGTACTGATTTAATATTTACCGAATCTCCAAATTGAGATACATAACTTATCTCATCACTGGCATCAACCTGGCGACCTCTCTTCATAAATGCTTGATAAAATGTTTAAGTAATTTTGCACAAATATTCCAACATAGCAACAACATTATTTACAAAACGCTTGTTTGTTTATCATTATATTATAAATTTAATATAAAGAAAAGGAATGAAAGGAAGACCTAAATTCGGGTGCAACCAATCATATGCTCACGCAATTTGTAAAGATCTAAGTCGTGGAAATACCTTCAGGTGTTTCCAAAACTTTAATTTGAAGATTGAGCAATTCCCACTACAGCCAGATCTACATTACCGAAATTGATCCAGATTTAATCCGGCCAAGAGCTGTTTTCGGAGATCTAACCTCGTTTGGATCGGTAAGTTTTAGATTCCTAAGGTATCTTACATATTGACAAAGTCAACCGGAACTTCGAAAATGGTTATATTAAGTATATGGGGGCTATGAGAGCCAATGGCCCAGATTTTAACAATTTTTAGCACCAAGACTCATATCATTATTATCAGGCAAGGCTGTTCTCTAAATATCAATATCATAACTTATAGCGTGTGTAGAGTATAGAGTGACCGATATTTTCCAGATCCACATTGCCGGTACTTGGGGCTTTGATAAGTTAAGTAAATCCGATTTCGACCATTTTGAGGCTTTAGGTGTCATATCAGGGCATTATTTTTACAAAATCTTTCTCCGAACAACTTCATTGGTGTTTATTATTTTGTATTCACGGATGAAAGGGCTTTTAGATGGTCACCCAAATTTAAATTTATTTAAATATATTACGATAAGTTTTAGATGATATAAACAACCGTTAGGTGAACGAAAGTATAATAATCTGTGGCAACATGTGACGAGGTTATAAAAGTAAATATGGATACATACACACAAAAATATGCACAAATTTATCTACATCATGTGTACATACTTATGAATATGGACATACCTATGGATACATACATACATATGTTTATGAACAATACATACCAAATATATGAGTTTCAAGTATATACCCAAAAATTATACATATATCTATATATTTACATATGTTCATACATATAAACATTTTACTAAATTGTTTTTTAGCATTTTTGTTTATTATTTTCTATTTTATTTTGCATAAAGCTTGATCGCTTTTGCGTGGGTGCAATTTCACTCTCTTCACTTTGAAATATCAGCTGCGATTATAACGGGTGATTTTTTTGAGGTTAGGATTTTCATGCATTAGTATTTGACAGATCACGTGGGATTTCAGACATGGTGTCAAAGAGAAAGATGCTCAGTATGCTTTGACATTTCATCATGAATAGACTTACTAACGAGCAACGCTTGCAAATCATTGAATTTTATTACCAAAATCAGTGTTCGGTTCGAAATGTGTTTCGCGCTTTACGTCCGATTTATGGTCTACATAATCGACCAAGTGAGCAAACAATTAATGCGATTGTGACCAAGTTTCGCACTCAGTTTACTTTATTGGACATTAAACCAACCACACGAATGCGTACAGTGCGTACAGAAGAGAATATTGCGTCTGTTTCTGAGAGTGTGGCTGAAGACCGTGAAATGTCGATTCGTCGCCGTTCGCAGCAATTGGGTTTGTGTTATTCGACCACATGGAAGATTTTACGCAAAGATCTTGGTGTAAAACCGTATAAAATACAGCTCGTGCAAGAACTGAAGCCGAACGATCTGCCACAACGTCGAATTTTCAGTGAATGGGCCCTAGAAAAGTTGGCAGAAAATCCGCTTTTTTATCGACAAATTTTGTTCAGCGATGAGGCTCATTTCTGGTTGAATGGCTACGTAAATAAGCAAAATTGCCGCATTTGGGGTGAAGAGCAACCAGAAGCCGTTCAAGAACTGCCCATGCATCCCGAAAAATGCACTGTTTGGTGTGGTTTGTACGCTGGTGGAATCATTGGACCGTATTTTTTCAAAGATGCTGTTGGACGCAACGTTACGGTGAATGGCGATCGCTATCGTTCGATGCTAACAAACTTTTTGTTGCCAAAAATGGAAGAACTGAACTTGGTTGACATGTGGTTTCAACAAGATGGCGCTACATGCCACACAGCTCGCGATTCTATGGCCATTTTGAGGGAAAACTTCGGACAACAATTCATCTCAAGAAATGGACCCGTAAGTTGGCCACCAAGATCATGCGATTTAACGCCTTTAGACTATTTTTTGTGGGGCTACGTCAAGTCTAAAGTCTACAGAAATAAGCCAGCAACTATTCCGCAGAAATTCGGGCTATTCCGGCCGAAATGCTCGAAAAAGTTGCCCAAAATTGGACTTTCCGAATGGACCACCTAAGACGCAGCCGCGGTCAACATTTAAATGAAATTATCTTCAAAAAGTAAATGTCATGAACCAATCTAACGTTTCAAATAAAGAACCGATGAGATTTTGCAAATTTTATGCGTTTTTTTTTTAAAAAAAGTTATCAAGCTCTTAAAAAATCACCCTTTAGCAGTGCTCCTCTATACACATGAGCACTGTGCCGGAGGGCATCGTCACATTCTCTTATTCTCGAATATTTCACCTTTAAGATTTTAGGCGAATGTGATTCTTTTGTAGCTAAGCTAAACAAATTTATTTTTTCCTATACTCTAATACATATGTACATACATACATATGTGTTTTTTGTTATATACGTATTTATGTACTTGTGTTTATACTTATCGTATGTAAATAGATTTGGAATTTTATTATTCAGTTTTTAATGACGAAACGCTCGCCAAATGGCTAAGACACGAAGTCAGCTAAAATTTGTGAATCAATTTGAAGGTGTCCGGCTAATAAGGTGGGATGATGATTCGTTGTTTAAATAAATATTTAATATATGTATGTATACATATACATATATAAATCTTTACATGATAATGTATATGTAAACTATTTGTATTTCTTTGGTATTAGATACATTTGGAATATAGAAAAGATGGATTTTTTCTCAAATCATTTTTTAAAGAGCAATAACCACCTTTTTTCTGTGGAGAAAATACCATAAAAGCTGTATTAGTAAATAATTTAGAAGATGTGTATATTACCTAATATTATTAAAAATATTTACATCAGAAAATCCTTGAGCTATAGATAGATTAGAAAAGTAGGCAAAATCCAAAATGTAAATGCTTCAAGCGCCTACTGCATATCAAGCGAAGTTTTAAAATCATTATAGCATTAAAAGTTGTTGTTAACAGCTTTGTTGAAATAATACTTTGTTGCAACACTACCAATGAGAAAGTTATGTAGACAGCCGGTCAGTGAGAATACATTCGAGGTGGTAAATATTTTCAATTTATACATATATTAAGCATAATATTATACACAAAAATGTTTATTTGCCATTGCCAAAGAACATAAATAAAACACCCACGCCTCCTATGATAGTGTAATGGCTACCACAGCAATCATAATGAATTCTGTGCTCGGCGTCGAGCCAAAAAGAATCCGGTCCGGCCCACTAGTTCTCACATTATATACATAAATAACTTTATATCAGACAAATTAATACATATTTGTATATATATGCATATATGTATATACATATATACTTATGTATTTTAATATGTGCAGAGTTGTTTATTAATTAAATTTTATGTGAATAATATAATTTAGTAGTGATTGTCAATTAACACGCCGCAGATAATTTTGATTTGTTAATTCTAATAGTAAGTTTTTATCAATATACTGAATTCTAAATTATAAATTCTAAAATTTGCACTTTACACAATATACACAAAAGAACGGAATAAAAAGTAAAATAAAATAAAAATTGAGTACTCTTTCGAAAAAGAATTTCATAAGTTGGCAAGAATTTGGGAATATTTAATTTTTTTTTTTTTATAAACACAGTTAATATTTTAAGCAATAGAACATCAAATTACTAAATAAAACTAATTATAATATTTTAATCGA
Organism: Bactrocera zonata; assembly: GCA_037783105.1. Classification (NCBI taxonomy): domain Eukaryota; kingdom Metazoa; phylum Arthropoda; class Insecta; order Diptera; family Tephritidae; genus Bactrocera; species Bactrocera zonata. Next base: position 134,736 of record JBAWJQ010002572.1, on the reverse strand, counting down.
TTGAAATAATATTACTCAGAGCAATATTAGTTCATATCATGAGCAGAGACCGCAAACTCGGACATGTATGTACATATGTACATATTTGCAACATTTTTGTGATAACACTAATAAGAATTGGATTTCTACATAGAAATGGAATAAGCAAGACCGGTTGCCGCAGAAATGCAAGAAAATGCACCACATGACATACAAGCAATTTTCAAGTATGAATGAAGAATAACGTGTTAAGAGGAATGAGAAAAAAATAATACAACTGCTACTGGGCATAAATAAAAGAAAAGGAACTTGAAATTTTGGGCGTTACACTACCGGCAAACAAAGAAATGTGTGCTCAGGATATGTGCTGGCACAAATCTCGACTTGCCACACTGAAAGTGTGCGACACACAAGCTGAAGTGGCAACATACAAACATACATACATATTTATGTATGTACGAGTATGCATGTTTGCAGTGTATGCCTGCGGCACTGATAGGAATTCATAAAAATATATTTGAACTAAATTATCTAAAAGTTAAAAATAAATTGGCGATAGCAAGTCCCGCACTGCAATGCTGCATATACAGAAAACTGCATTGCATTTGTGCAATTGCTCACGCCAGCTGACTAATCTATTGTGGGGGTCTTTTAATAGCAGGGCAGCTGAGTTTATACATATAGACAATAAGTTTATGTATTTGGGTGTGTGTATGAAGAGTTTACAAGCCACTTTTTCTGCAGAATAAATGGAGTTTGCTTTTTTGTCAAGTTTTTAAGAAATATTAAAACATTTTCCACATACCTTAAACAATACACAGCTTCCACTGAAATATGAAGCAGTAAATAGGAGAGCAGATGCAATGGAAAAATTCGACGCCTTCACTAAATTCACAATTTAAGAGCACACAGAATTTTTATAGAATCTAGGGCTATAGCCCAGTCAAAACCCGGTAGTTTTTACACCACTCTCACAGTTTGATAGCTTCTAAGTCTATTACCACGTGAAAATTAATCACTTGTTTATGTTTTGCTATTTGTTTTGACATTTTTTAAAAACAATTTTTAAGAGATTTTTATAAATTTAAGCACAGACGTCGCAAAAAACTTATTTTAATTGCCTATTTCGTTTTCGACATTCATTCCAATTTGCTTTATTGACACTTTGCTTTGCGCAGCTATTCGTAGCAAAGGTATTTTGACAATTGTCTCTTTCAAAACATAACAAATGAAAATGCGCAAAAAGAAGCAATAAATATTGTATTTTAACTTGATTGAGGAATTTCAGATTGCAATAGGCTACAGAATAGGTTAGCAAGTTTTTCTAATATGCCTAAATGTAATTGTATTCATATATATATATGGATTTCTTGAAATCCACAAGGAAAACAAAGCATTCTTACAAAAACATTAAGTCTAAATAGGTTTTATTTAATTTTTAATTTATTCTTTTTATTGGAAATGAATAATTTCAACTTGCGTACAGCTCAATAAATTTAAAACAATACATCTTATATTTAAGAGTACAACAAGTCTGAAATTATCACATTCCGAATGATATCCATTTCGATGAATGATTTTATGTACGCTCAATGTTAAGCAAGTTTTATATCGTGCTATTATTTGCATCCCTGGGCACTTTCAATGAAAATCGATAAATTTTAATCGGTTCCCACAGTTAAGACGCCGAATTTTTCTCGTTGCTTGTATCACTTCACGTTCTTTGCTTCACGTTTCGTCAAAAAAAATTGTTGCTGCAGCTTTAAAGTAAATTATAAAAGATTAAAAAATAAAAAATATATAATTTTAGCATATTAAAAGTAAAGAAACATTGTGCAAAATGGCCGATATATCTACTGAAGATTTAAAAGCAGAAATTAATGCTATACTGAAGACGGCGGACCTTTCGGTTGTCTCGGTGAAGAAAGTGCGCGAGCAAGTGGAGAAGAAACTTAACTGTTCCCTATTGAGCCGTAAAAAGGAATTTGATAGCATTGTCATGGATTTCATAAATCAACAACAAGAAGAAAGTGAAGCATCAGCGGAAGAGGAAGAAGAAGACGATCCATCCTCAGAGGAAGAGCAGGTTGAAAAGAAAACAGCCAAAAAGCGCCCCCAACCAACTCAACGTAAGGCAACACCTAAACAAAAGAAGAAGCGAAAGTCCATAAATGGATCCGATTCCGGCTCTGAATCCGATGGTGGCTCTGACTCGGATTATGAAATGCCGAAAAAGAAGGGCCCAAAGAAGAAGGCTGGCGGTGGTGGTGCCGGCGGCGGTTCTGGACGCAAATCAACGGGATTTACTCGCCCATACAACCTTTCACCAGAGCTGTCGGCTTTAATGGGTGCTGAATCATTACCCCGTCATGTAGTGGTGAAGAAAGTATGGGCCATTATAAAAGAGCGTAATTTATACGACCCCAAAAATAAACAATTCGCAATTTGCGATGATGAACTAATGAAGGTGATGAAAGTCAAACGCTTCCGTACATTTGGCATGCTAAAACACTTGAAACCACATTTTCTGGATTAAATAGTACGCGATGAGATCGGCGGAAGCGAAGAGAAAGCAAGAGCAGATGAAATTCCTTGAAATCGCAACATAGGAATATTATATGATATATTTTATTTTCGTAAAAAAGCAAAAACAATTAACACGCTTCATACTCTAAAATAGTGGTATATACTATGCAAGATTATAAATTTTAAGAACTTTAATTTTTTTTATTTGCAATTCCCTTGATATTGATTTACAACATATACCGACTGCCTAAATGGGTCGAACGCATTTTTCACTAAGTTTTAAGTTAATGTTTGTACGTCTTGATTGTAAAACATGCGTATCGCTAACGCAATAATATAAAAAGTAGAATTGAAAATTTATTATAAAGTAAACAATAATAATAGTTATATATAACATTTGTGCGCCAAAATTACTATGTTTAATACGAATTTGAAATCTGATACGGAATTATCAATACTTTTTTATATAATTTAGAAAATACAGTAAGTGCATGGAAACGTCCATGATGGATTCGTGTGTAGCGCAAAAGAGTTAGCAATGCTCTTAATGTATGTATGTACGTAACCATATTGAATATTTGAATACGTTTTACCATTTGCAATAGGATTAAAATTTGGATTTATTGACAATTGAATTTGAAATAAAGCAAGACGTTTACAATTTGAAAAGCATCAACGGCGAGGTTTTTACTTATGATTTTGTTTATGAGCGCGGATCGTGATCGTATATAACTTAATTTGGGGTATCTAAAACGGGTTAGTTATCAAAAAGCAGTTCTACACAAAAGGACTTCAAACTTAAATGAAATAGACTTTTTTTTTTAAGCGCGGCTGAAAAGTGCCAATACAACCGTTCTCACTAAATAACGGACCCGGATTTTTATAAGTTCAAGGACAGACAACTCGGCACAATTTTTGAAAAATGAATTCAGGAATGTCTTTTATCGCTACAATAGCAGCTAACACAAAAAAAAAATAAAATTGGAAGGAAAATACTGATGGCAATGGCTTTAATAGGTGAGTTCCCTAATACGAATATGTGTTGGTAGATATTTATTAATATGACTTTGAATTATTCCAGCCGATGTTGGTGTTGAGAGAGGTGTCGGCCTTTGACCATTTAGTTAACGGAGACCATACTGACTTGGGAACGGTTCATATAAACATCATCATTTACAAGATTTTGTCTTTGAACAGTGTCAGTTTCAGTACCCACCGTACCGTGCCAGAATGATTTGTGCATGAATTACAAATAAAATTTACAAACCCGAAAACGGAACTGCGTACTAGTATCAAACTTCTGGTCAACACCAAGCAAAAAAAAAAAGAGAAAATATTCAGAACGAACCAGAAGATATCTTCGAAAACGTAAAAGTTGTTGCAACGTAATCAAGCCACCACGAACTTTGATGTTGCAAGCATAAAATACAAAGTATTTGCCGCTAAGTCAACGCAGCACTTGCTCTTCAAGTGAGAAGCGAATGCAAACAGGAGCATAATCGTTGTATTCAAGCACCGCAGGAAATGTTTTTGGATTATGAACTCATGTTATATCCCGTTTCCAAATGCTATCAAATCTACGTAGTCTAAAACCAAGGCAATTATTCGCACCACTATGGCATGTAGCTGTCATTCAAACTGACAGTAACGATCTCCTTTTTTCAAAATGTCAAGAATTTGTAATACGCTATTTATTTATAGAAGAGCAATAAGAATTTGATTTAATTTTATTTTTTATTAAACTCTGCTTTATTTTATTTATAAACATTGTTTTGCTTTCTTCATAATACCTTATTTTTACATGCAAATAAACTTAGTTTCATTGACCCTATAAGACGTATTTAATACAACTGTATAGACAATAAATATAGTAATATAAGTACATTTTTTTTAAACAAAAGTGGAATATATTCACTAAAAGCTGCATAACTTGGTAGCAAGTTTTGGTTCAATTGTGCTAAATGCAAAAAATTTAAAATTTTTACTAGTGTACAAAGCAAGCGAAAAATGTGAAATGTTATTTAGCGACTAAAATGCGATCAAATGTTTAATATATTAAAAAAAACATTGCTGGCTAGCAAAAATTGATATTTATCAAGTAGAATGATCAAACATTGAACAAACTAAAAAGTTGACGTGATGTGCACATGCACAAAGAATGCCTCAAATGTAATTTACTTTTAAATATGTGTGTATGTTGCAGATTAATATTTAAATTGAACACTGCAGAAATACTTTCGTTTCGATTTCGTGTTTTAGTACAACTTGATTTAATCATATTTACTATTCGTTAGTTATTTAAACTTTTTTTTATTGGTTTGTCATGAAGCTCATTGTCATCAGCGGCGACGTGTTAATGCTATTTTAATATTGATTGATGTTTCATTATACATCATTTTATAGGCAAGTGTGTTTCGCCTCCATGTGGAGGAAAAGTTACTAAATACTACTAGCTAAAGTTCAAGTATCAGCTTTTTTTACATTGGGATTCATGTGGCATTTCCAACTAAGCCTTATATACTGCGTGTATGCACATGAAACTGTGTGGGGTATGTGTGCAAACTAAATGCTTGCAATTCGAAATTTATACTTTTTTGCTCTTAATTATTATTGTATACTCGTAATTATTGTTTTGCCGTGTTGTGATTTTTTCCCGCAATTTTGTGTTTTTTGTTAATAAGTGCTGCATTCAATTTTAAATTTAATTCAATCTTAACCATCTACAGTATTTAAGCTCACAGCTCCAGCATCAACTTTAACATTAGCTGAAATACTTTTTCAAATTAGAATACTTTCGTTGGCAGTTTACGCGCGCGCTCCAATACCTTTTCTCGCTATCACTTTTATTTTTAAGTTCAGCATACCGCTCTTGATATCAACATACTTCATAGAAGATCACATACCAGCCCGAAAATTGCACAGCGCTTTTTCCCCCATCCTTAGCTTCAACATGTTTTAGTATCTATAGTAATTGGGCTTGAATGGCCCGGCTTTGTTGAGACCCATATATTTCGCCTGCTCATCGGTTAATTCTGTTAGATGTGCATCGAAGGTGGGCAAGTGTAAGCTTGCCACATATTCGTCCATTTTCTTTGGCAGCAAATACACGTCGGACTTGTAGCGGCCAGGTGGCGCATTGAACAATTCGATAAGTGCGAGTGCCTGTGTGGCCGAAGTAATTGACACAGCGAACGACGGTATGCTGGAGCATGACAAATTGACGAGACGTCCCTCAGCTAATAGTATGATGTACTTGCCCTCCGGCCAGATAATATGATCGACTTGTGAGCGTACTTTTTCCCACGTCAAATCCGGTGTACGCAAACCATTCACATCGATTTCGGTATTGGAGTGACCCATATTACAAATAATGCAACCGCTCTTCATTTTATCCATGTGTTCGCGTACGACGACATTTTTATTGCCGGTCGCTGTGACCACAATGTCCACATTGCGTATCACCTCGTTCAGCTTTACCACACGGAAGCCATCCATGCTGGCTTGTAGTGCACAAATCGGGTCTATCTCGGTTATATATACAATGCATCCTTGACCCTTTAGTGCTTGTGCACAGCCCTTGCCAACATCACCATAACCGCAAACGACCACTTGCTTGCCGCCGAACATAACGTCCGTTGAGCGTTTCAAGCTGTCGAGTATGGATTCTTTGCAGCTGTACAGATTGTCGAATTTGGTCTTCGTTACCGAATCGTTGACATTCATTGCAGGCACCGTTAGTTTACCGGCTTTCGACAACTGATACAGACGATGCACACCGGTGACGCTCTCCTCCACAATACCCTTCACGAGCTTGAACATGGTGGGATATTTCTTCAGCATTAAATGTGTGGCATCCCCACCATCATCCAATATCATATTCGGCTGCCAGCTCTCCGCATTCACACAGCGATCGATGCACCACCAGAAATCTTCCTCCGTCTCGCCGCGCCATGCAAAGATGGGTATGTCGGCTTCGGCCAATGCAGCTGCTACTTCATTCTGCAAATATAGTTTGAAGGAATGAGAAGAGTAGGCAATTAGCACTTGCTTTTAAAAATGGTTCATCTTGAATACCATAGAGTGGTCTAACAAAAATGTTGAATGATCTGTTATTGAACGCTAATGAAGTCAATTAACACTTCGGTATATTTCTATTATACGAAAGTCGAGGTGCTAAAAGGGCGTCTTGGATAATTTAGAACATTATTGTACCCAGCATATTTATTTTGATGTATAAATACTTTTATCAGATATTGCCGTTAATTTATTTATTGTTATTGTTATTAGCGGTTTAACTCAAAACAGTCGGTTTCGCACCTAAAAATATAAATGGGTTGGTAATGGGGCGGAAGAGAGACTTTTGCTTCAACTTTTTCCAAGAATTGTAAATTAAGTAATAGCTTAGAACAAAGACTGAAGTTTTTTCCTTAAAAATAAAATAAAATTATAGTTAAAAATATTACTTATTGAAATATTCGGCCTTTTGTTTAGTGTGTATCTTTTTGGGGAGAAAAACTATGCGCAAAATATCAGTTCATCTCAAAAATTTTAAGAGCCAAATTTAGAACAAAAAAAAATTTCGAAAACCGTCGAAATGTTGGGACACCCTCAGTTTTTGAAAATAGTGAATTTGGCATGCTCACAATAACCTCAAAAGTCGAACCACAAAAATATTGTCTGGGAATGCCGTAGCTGTAATTGAATATTGTAAACCGAAACTGCTTAAAACAACGCTTAAATATGAAGAAAAGCGTATTGACCATATTCCAAAAGATAACGGTTGCGCTACTGTGTACCTCTAGCCGGAAAATGTTCATTAAGCATTCTGTCTTTACAAGTGTAACTGTTTTTAACTTAAACGTGAGATTTTGATATTTTGACAAACTTTTAGCTACTTTTGAAGGTGAAAATAATTATTTCAAATGTGTAGAACCGTATTTGTGCATAATTAATGCATAATTTAAGTCCTAAAAAAATGGTCGTCATAAAAACGCTCAATTACTGTCTTAATCTCTTATCTACAATTTTTTCGCTGAATATTTAATTTTTATTTATTTACTGTTTGCGGAGCATTAGGCTCACAAGTTCGTCGCAGATAGACGATTCTGATTCAAATTTGCATTTGAAAATATATATATATAATATATATATTATGAAAGCACAGAAGTATACACATGCATATGAATATTCATATTAGGCGTGAACTAAGGTGTTATCTGCTATTTAGTTTCATTAGCGCACTTGACAGTCAAAATGGGGCAAACCGATATATCTGACAATCTTTTTTCAGACATGGAGATACTTATAACCAATTGATTTTCTATCCTTTTACATTAGCATATGTAGAGTATATTTTATATGTTATGGATTATGTATACAAAATTTTATTTTGTTTGGAAAGATGAATATTATTTTGTGATTATGAACATATAGCTCTGATATACTATGTTTAATATTGGCATTTAAACGTATGCATTTGGTAGGGCAATAGATTATATCCAATGTGTAACTTTGATCACTTTTTGTTTGTTTGGAATTGAATATGGAAACTAAATGACAATTACCTGAATAATTTATATTGAGTTTGCGACGAAGTTTGTGACAACCAGAAAAGCGCGGAGATTCTAAACAATATAGGTTAGGTTAATGAAAAATATATACATACATATATATGTATGTAAATGATCAGCGCGATGAGCTGAGTCTATTTTGACATGTACATCGGTCTATCTGTATGTATGAAAACTAACTAAGTTTTTGATACATCGATCTAGAACTTTTCACAAGTTCTTTTCTTACAAGGATGCTGCTCTTTTATCGGAACCCTCGATATCGAAACACTATGAAATCTTCGTTTTTTATAATCCTCTTGTATATGAACTATTCAAGCGTGAAGGGTATTCTAGCTTCGGTGCAAACTTGTTTCGCATAAGTACAGTCAACTGCGGCAAACAATTTTTTATTACATAGTATAGCCATATAGTTACTTGCATGTGCAGATATATGCATATACACAGTTGGATATGCAATCATACTATATATTTGTTTGTACATCCAGCCCCTTCGAATTTTGAATGAAATTTAACTGACGTCATTTGCCTATGCATCTAAGCTTTTATATCGATGGAGTTTTTCGCTGCATATGTATACAATTTCATTATATCACACCAATGCTTATGTGGCCAATTGTATGAAATTGAAACTGTCGCCGTGCACAAGCCAGCGATATTGTTTTCCTTACCGAACGTGAGTGTGTTGGAATTTACTCAATTATAAATCGTTTACAATCTTTTAAGTAAACAGCAATATCTCCTATTGTTGGCTGTTGTCATTGTAGGAAGGGCATTATGAAATGTATATGGTTCTTTTAGGTGCTGGAGGGGAGCGGCATGCTTATTTGGTAAGCAATTTTGGGCAAGTCACATGAGCTTAATTGTGATTTAAATTTTTAATACATATATGCATGTATAACAGTATACATTGGTCGTATTTAGGTACATTAATTTATTTTCTTGCGACATTGTAAATAGAAAATTTAAAAAGGAAGTCAATTAATATTGCATGTCAGTACTATTAGTCTTTTCATGAGTTTCAACATGCATATGTACGAATGGTGCTTTATCTATAATGCATATCTGTACACACATATGTGTACACACATATGTATGTATATAAATATCTTCTTGGCCTAATTTGTGATAAATAATGTAAACATAGTAATCGTACTAACCGAAGTCTAGTAAATATGTCGTTAGTCATTTTATTTTCGCTGGAATTATTTAAATCGATTTAGATAAAACGGTATAGTATGTAAATTAAATGTTGCCATTTTATTAAGAGCGCAATTTTCGAGTACATTCAGTTTTTTATAGCTGTGTCAAGCGATCTTTATAGCGGTGATATTTCACATTGCATTTTTTTATTTTTTTATTAGCATTAGTCTTTATAATATAAGTCAATTTACACGAACCAACCCCTTTAGTAAGATAACAGCTGTTAGCTACTATACGCTTTAATCCATATACTATACTCACCTGCGTCGAGTATATATTACATGCTGCCCAACGCACCGATGCTCCCAACTCCACTAGAGTCTCAATAAGCACTGCAGTTTGCGCATTGATGTGCGTACAACCGACGATTTTCGCATCTTTTAGCGGTTTATCGTCGGCAGCGCGTTTCCGGAGTGCCATTATACCCGGCATCTCTTGTTCGGCTATTTCAATTTCACGCCGGCCAAACGCATGCTGACCGGCAATGTTACGCACACAAAAGTCCGAATTACCTTTGGTATTCTTTTGAACTTTTTCGCGTGGTGGTACATCGTCACCGTCGTCTGAACTACTGCCAGTATAAGAGGCTGAGCTAAACGAATCCGTGGATGAAGCCGATAGAGAGCGACTTCGATAACGACTGGTCTTTTTAAGTGCACTAGACTTATTGGGAACAGTTGTTGTCACCTCTTGTTTATCACCACTAGATCCTGGATCGGGCACAGGAGTGTCGGGCAGGTTGTTCATTTCGTGCTGAGACGTGTTAGAAATTTATTTTAGGTTGTTTTTGTATTATTATGTGGATAAATACCACAAAATTAAAAATATGGAAAGTTCCGTTGTTCGCGTTGGGGTAATTGGATGGAGTGGCTTGGAGTGTAATTCCTCTGTTTGAACTTCCGAAATTGCTATATTGCAAATATTCGTATGCTATTATTTGACGTTCACGTAATGCTCACGTGATGCAATTGTTTTAGAAAATAGTTTTTTTTATGGGTTTTGTCTCTTTTCTTATTGGATACACTTTACTCCCCTCACAACGGTAATGTTTTCCTTTAGTTTTCTGGTTTGTAATACGTAAGCCACTTTGTTGGTTCAATGCGTTTGGCCGACAGTTCACAGCAAGTGCTTGAAATATTGTAGAAAAACTATAGGGAACTTTGCAAAAACACCAAAAGGAAAAACAACACAATGGGCACAACCACGAATTACGGGTGTTTGTATTGTGAAGTTAATCAAATCAATTCGAACAAGTCGCTTGTAAAACAAAAACTAAATTAAATGTTGCTTCCAGAAGTCCTCTATAGAATCGCTGTATCGAACATTGATACGCTGAACACAATGAGTGCGACACAACATTGCATCACGACAGTGAACTGAAAACGGCGTTGTGCATCCTACTACCTGAACGCATGTACACAAGACAACACAGCTCTCCATTTTGCATGTACACAATTTCGTTGTGGCCATACTAATACCTTGCACTTCAATGAAATTTTAATATTTTGTTCAAAGTGAAAGTTTTATGCAAAAAATAAGTAAATAGGTATATATTTTTGTTTTAAATTATCAATTGCTATTACAAATGATATAATAGAGCTATAATAGAGCTATTTTATGCTTTTATTTGTAAAATAACGTCAAGTTTGTAAGAGCTGTGAATAATTTTACATTTTACATATTAGTGGCATCACCACTCTTCCTCATCTCTCTATCTTCCATTCTACTGTCAACTCTACTGTCGTCCTACTGTCGCAGGCAAATATAGGAAAATTTTAAATTTAGCGAGAACGACAACTGTCGGCCTACCGTCGCATAGTCGTGCAGCTGACAAAATAACAGTGTCCATATGAACGTGTGTATTTTAATATTTGACAGATGTCGGTTGTCGTCTGTCGCAACCATTGTGTTCAGCGTGTGAATGATAGAAGAAAGAAGAAAAGGAGTTAGTGATGCCAGATCTTTCTAAAATTATAATTAATAAAATGCTAATGCTGACAACTCAGTGTATATCTCGATGCTACGACATCGTTGGCATTATTAAATAAAATAAAAGCTTAATGATTAATAATTCTTTATATTAGTTCGAAGGTCGTAGGCAGTATAAAGTAGTCTAAGAAAATAACATTTGTCGGCATATAAATATTTTTTGTCAAATGCTGTAAGGAAGTGGTAGATGTAAGCCTTGGATATAAATATAATACTTGCAGGTATTCTAATTTCATTATAAATTATTGTATATATTTAAAGGACTAAATATATATGTATGTAAGTGATAAAGTCAGTTTTATTTATAGATCAAGTTGAATAATACAGATATTATAAGTGGTTATCAATAGGTTTAAGTAGTGAATAAGGATAATATATCTTTGTCGATGTTGCCTTCAGTCCGGTGGGGTAATACACGATCTAGATCTATAAAATAAACTCTTTGTATATTATTTCCGCAATTGTATTTTAGTTACAAACATACTAAAGTGCGAATGGTAGAGATGCCCGCTCTCTGAGTCGCCCTCTTCTTCAACTATGTTTCCATGATACTGTCGCTCATGCAGTAAGAGTAACTGTTGTTTTTGAAACGATTTATCACAGAATTTGCAATAGAACATTTTATGGGCTGCAAATAAATTGTTAAAAATATAATTTTTAACATTTTTACCGTAAAAACAAATATATATGAACTACATACACATTCCATGTGCGTTTATATGTGTTTGATTTTCCAATCCAAATGAGTTTTTTGATTCCGTAGAATATGGTTTATGATTCAATTTGTGCCATTCAAAATGTGATTCCTTCGTGAAGCTTTGTCCACACAAATCGCAATTGAAAATCGGTTTCTTATTATGATTGCTGTGACCGCGCAAATGTAAACGCAAACTTGACCGTTGAGTAAATCCTGTACAAATAAATCAAGTACCCATTTAATATAGGTTAATTTGTGCTTACAAAACTACAAACCTTTTTGACATATTGAGCATTTAAAGGGAGTAGGATCCTTGTGAGTTAACATGTGCTCCCTGCAAGCTGTTTGCTGGCGGTAACCTATAATTATAATTTAAATGCACACGTTTAGATAATTGCTCTAGCATATGTTATTAAAACAGCTTACGTTTTCCGCAGACATCACAACAGAAGGGCTGCTCCTTTGTGTGTGTACGCTCATGGTTGATTTGATGAATTTTCTGATGGAATGACTTGTCGCAAAATTGGCACTGAAAACGTTTTTCACCGTGTTGGCGCACATGATACTGAAATCGCATTTGTGTATAATTTTCGAACTTTTCATTGCAAATGTGGCATGTATAAGTGGAAGTAAGATGAAAGTTTTTGTTGTGACGTTGTAGATGTAGTTGACTGCGAAAACGTTTGCTACATTGTTCACACTTAATGGAGTCCAAACGACTGTGTTTGTGTTTATGCTGGGACAATAGAAAATTTGATTTAAATCCTTTAGAGCAAATATTACAAATGTATGGTTTTTCTTGTGGATGCATTCGTGAGCGATGTTCTTTTAACAAGCCACGTTTAGGAAAAACAGCCATGCAAATCTTGCATTGCAAAGACTGTCTGGATGCATAATTTGAGTCATATGACATTGCATCTGTTTCCGTATCGGTAACGGTACCCTCGTCGGAGTCTTCATCTTCACTGCTACTGATAAAATTTAATGGATGCAAGATATCTTCTGAAGGTGCATTTTGCAGAGTACTATTCAATTTCATCTCTGGATCTGATTCAGCTTTTAAATATTCCATTGTCTCCATGTCTATTGGTTCTGTATTCAGTTCATCAAAAAGTGGTGGGGGTGTACCCATAGAACTTTCCGCATATACAACTTCCTTATTGTAACGCGGACTTAGTTGGCTTTTTGGGCTTAATTGAGGAGAATTAAGTGTTAAAGCAGCGCGTTCAGGTGTTTCCGGGGCCTCCTCTACTAAATCTTCTGGGTTAAACAAGCCTGGACCTGGGGAAATACGCGATTCACTTTTTACAGATTCACCACGTGGAGACAAACGTCCCAAGCTACCAGACTCAAGCAGCGTGTCCACATGATTAATGTAAGATTGTAATAATGTCTGCGTGTCAATGCATAAATTGTGAAAATGTTTTACTCCGTTTAAACGTTCTAAACAGTCGTGACAAATCTGCTGCGGCAATCCATCGTTTGGCTTAATCTGTGAGAAAAATAGTTAACTTTCGGTTTCCTTCTTATAAAAAGTTACTTACATTCAGTTTCCAAAGCAACAATTCGTCATACACATCTTTGATTTCGTCACTTACATGGATCTCGGAAGCTTCGTTGATAAAAACAGAATGAGATTCTTCTACTTCAGCAAATATACGTTTAAATTGTAATTGCCCTTCGCCATTATCAATTCGGCTACAAGTTCTACAAATACTTTCTAAAAATGTTTTGAGATCGTTGCAAATATCCGAGAATGTCAAAGACATTTTGCAGACGAGAAATGTATAAAAAATTTTCAGCAAATCTCTTCGTAAATGAAAATCGTTCAAAAGATTATACTAAAATGTGTATACTAGTGATGTGGCTATTTTGCTTTTTATGAGTAACCGGTACTGGGTCTACATGTGTGAGGATATTTCAATGTTAATTATTCCGCTCAATAAAATATAGGGAAAAATGCATTTAATGCAAGTTATTGTTATTGTTGTATGCAAGTTAGTAGACACAAATACTATTTGTAATTATGAAAAACAAGTGATTCAATAATTAATATTCGGATTTATGGAAACAACCCAACAAATACACTCAGCTGTAAGAGCATCTGTTTTTTGTTGTCTTTTCATTCCGCACATTCCCACTTATCTGTATAGAGTTGCCCATTCGTTCAATTTATAATAATTATCATTTTTTATACAGTTTTATTAATATTTTTTAACTTTTAACATTTAATAACAATATTTGTTTTCGAATATATATGTATATATACATACATATATGCTAGGTACGAATCAATTATAAACTTTTATAAATTTTTGAAACCCAATAAGGCGTGTAAATTTCAATAAACATATTCGATTCTTAATTTAAGGTATTTCACAGATGGAATATTGCACCACTATTAATTTAAGGTTTTACATTCCCTCTTTGTATCCACAGATCTCGACATCGTTCTCATCAGTAATGAGATGAGCTTCCTGCAGTAAGCCCGCTTCGTACATTTTTGTATTATTGGGCGGTTTTGTAGAAAAATTTGGCCCTTGCTTGGCATTCTGCTTCATGAAATCTACAACCAAATGATCATCTACCACAGACATTTCCAAGCTTTTTCCCCATGCAAGAAGAGCAAGTGGTCGTTCCGGACTCAGCGATTGGGAAGGTGTTATGATGTGACGATACATACAGGCGCGTAGTGTGTTTTGCAACAATTTCACTTGACCACTGTAAGCGCATGGATGGTAAAGCATTACAATGGCTCCTTGAGATAAGGCTGTAAGATATCTTTGGGGAGGCATAAATATATATGAACCATATTTCGGGACTATTGGACGGTAGGCACCATAAGTAGGCAACATCGTATCATAGGTAATTGTTTCATTAAGGCACTTCACTGGCGGTACGTAGGCTGGTGGGATAAAATACTCCATTCGCAATGCTTCACGATTCATATTAGGTGTATATAATGTGCGATTCGCTAAGCATAGGTGTTCAAAAGATTGTCTAACATCACTTGGGTCAAAATCGATTCCAATATATTGCTGCGAATACAACATAAGAATATATTATAAACAAATAATAAGAATATAGTATAAAAAAATGTAATGTGTGTTAATACTATACCTTTCCATCATCACAAATTTCGGTGGCCGTAAGTGGTTTATCGTGCACATTTAAGATTTGCCTGTTTGTATAAGGTGGATATGGAAACCATTTTCCCTTCCAATCATCCTTAGGATGTGGTGGCCCAGGAAACCACTTACCCGTCCACGTTTCTACCGGAGCACTTTTCGTTGTTTTACGTTTTATTATAAGGCGCTTCCCGTAGATCTCAACACTTATTAGTAACAAAAAATAAAATATTATATTTCGTTTAATCATAATTCCATTGGTGGCGTAAATTAAGAGAATTGAATGTGAAAACGAGAATTAAAAACACTGACGACGTTTAAGAATATGACTCATAAAGAATGTGATGATGACACTTAATAGTTTGACAATTGCTATTCTCGGCTTAAACAGAGAATTTATTTGTTTCATTTACACACACATTCTGCTAAGTAAGATATTTGCCCCTAATAATATATGTAACGTACATATGTAAATAAAACGAAATGTTTCGTTAATTGAAACAGTACAGACTAATGTTAATAACGACATTTATATATATAGATGTTCATTGCTTCTTTATATCTTGGTTGTGATCAATTGAGTTCTTTTTAATCCCATTTGAAATAAATAAAATAGGTAGTACATTTATAGCTCTAAATTTATTAACAAATTGCTTACAAAGATAGAAAATTACAAAATGCAATACGGGAAAATGTTTATTAAATACATAGTGTGCTTCTATTAGTTTTTGGTATTATTTTTTTTTTTTATTTGTACATACATACATATAATAAACAAATAATATTTTTGTATGATATAACAAAATGAATTGTTTTACACATGAACCGAAAAGAGGGAGCAAATTTGATTATCAGCACATTATGTGTACATACGTATATGTTTATATTATATATATTAACAATATTACTTTAGAACGCATATGAAAAACTAACAAAAAAAATTTAGTAACAAGAGTTTTAACAATGATTAAAATTTTTAGAAAAGCGTTCTATCGCATTGTAAGTTCCCTCTTAGTATAATATTTTGTATAACAATGTGTAAATCTGTCTTAAATTTTAAACACTTTTGATACGCACATAAGCTTACGTATTTGAATACTTAGAATTACACGCTCTTAAAGCTGTTAGTTCCTGAAACTCCCTTAAGCATTTTTACTTAGTTTGCTTGCCACTGTAAAAAGAAAATCATTCACATGCTATATTTATTGAAGTCAATTCCAATACCTTTAACGCTGGGGCACCGCCACCTGTTCGCGCAGCCTCTTCTTCCCTTCTAGCTAAATCCTCTGCACGTTGCTGTTGTCTTCGAACACTATCAGGGTTTTTAATGCCTCTATGTTCATTTTCTTCACGTCGGCGTTCTGCTGCTTCAAGTTGTTGACGACGTCGAGTTTCCTTTGGAACGCAATTAACAATCGTTTAATATATTTTGTGTGCTGAAAAACGTTTTAGACTTAATAATTTAATTAGCTTACCGGCGATGGCATCAGGTTAGATGATTCACCATTGCCTCCAAAACATGACGAGCACAAAGAACCCATTTTCTTAAAGTTTTTTTTAACGAATTACACGTTTATTGTGGTGTAAAATATTTATATTTTGCTACAAAGGGTCTCTTTTGTGTTATCATTCGTCAATATCAGCTGTTTTTTGGGTGGGTGGGTGTGAATTAATTAAACAGAAAACAACTGAGTTAAGGTATGTTTAGGCGATGACATGATGTCTTAAGACACAATTGGAAAAATACATTTGTTTAGACATTCGCATGAAAAACTTAAACTTTGAATTTAGTTTTTATTCAATTTCGGTCACTACAAACAATTGTCACATCATCATAAAGGAAATTATTGAAGAACTGAGTAGTCTTTATCTCCGTCGATTGGAAATCCAAGAAAATATTCTTGCGATCCAATATATATGTACATAAGTATCTCTCCTTCTGACTCAATTGATCTCTAAAACAACAAAAAATACTTTTCTTACTCTTTTAATATTAAAATTATATTTATATTTAAATTACAGTCGCAACCGAGTTGTCAAACCGTACGGTCGCATTTTTCTTTTTCTCTCGCGGTCATTCTAGCAGTCTCTGTGTTATAACGCTACTTTACAGTTGTGCACAAATAACTTTTTTACTGTTAATTTCTCGCTGTGTTTATTTCTTATTGTTAACTTGTGCTACATTCTTACATTTTTGAATACACAAAAAGTAATATTTTCACAATGCCCCCCGGGGCCAACAATCTGGGTGATAATAGGTTTGCCCTATTATCCCCAGCCCAGAAGACAAAAAGAAAAAAACCTGAGCAATCAACGTTGGAACTATTTCCGGAACTCCCCATAACTAAGAAGGATGACCCCAAATACCTCGTCATTAAGTCGCGGGATGCCAGTAAACCAATTTCATCCACCTCCTGCTTCGCGATTTATAAAGGTATTCAAGCTATCAGTAAAGATATTAACAACATCTCGTCACTTCGCGATGGCAGCCTACTCCTCCTGGTAAAAAATCAAAAAATTGCTGATAAATTCCTTTTCACTAAGAATCTACCCGGTGCAGGTGCTGTTGAAGTTGCTCTTCACAGCACCCTTAACTCAGTCAAGGGCACAATTTATGCCCCCTTTATTTGCCAACTTAGCGACGAAGAAATAATCGAAGGTCTCAAGGAACAAGGTGTCTCTGCAGTCCACAAGTTTTACAAAATAGTTAAAGGCGTTCGTGTACCTACTGGTGCCGTATTATTAACATTCAATAAATATATACTTCCTAACAGAATTGATGTAGCCTGGAGAACCCTAGATGTCCGTCCGTACTACCCTAATCCTATGCGCTGCAAATCTTGTCAGCTATTAGGACACACCGCTAAACACTGCGTAAAAACTCCTTCCTGTGTCATTTGCAACCTTCCTCCTAACCACTCTCCTCCTTCTGATTGCACCAGAGTTTACTGCGCTAACTGCGCAGGTGAACATCCCTCGTCCTCAAATGCTTGCCCTAAATTTATTCAATCGAAAGAAATATTAAAGATTAAAACTATACACAAATGCACCATGCGGGACGCCATTACCATGTATAAAAATCAACATCCTTCCACCCCATCCCCCTTCTCCTTCGCCAACGTGGCAAAAATTCAAACTAACAGCGATATAAATTCAAACTCAAAAAATCCTAATAACAAAGATAATACTTCAATATCTAAAAATTCTAACCTCAATACTAACGCAACAACAACAAAAGCTAACAACGATTCATCCTCCACCAACAATCCATTGCATCACATAGAACTTCCAGAAAATTCAAAGAACTCCCCTCTTCTATACCCTTCACCCTTGAATTCTTCCCCCTCCCCACCTTTCTCTCCACTTTCTCACGTCTCATCTCCCTCCTCACACACCTTATCTCCCCTGGCATCTTTTGCCATCTCTCCTCTTGCTCATAACACCCTTCCAGCCTCCTCCTCCCTTTCATCTCCGTCACCCTCGTTGATGGAACAATAAATTCCCATAACCTCACATTATTATTTTTTCTTTATTTTTCTATCCATGCTATCCATCCTTCAGTGGTATATCAACGGATACTTAAATAATTACATCGAACTCGAACTGTTATTTAAAACATTCAAACCCTCAGCAATATTATTAAATGAAACTCATCTTGCCAACAATATTGTAGCTCATACCCCCAAGGCATATATTATTTTCTCCTCGTGGCAATCTACTATATCCGCAAGATATAGCCTTAGAATTTGCGCTTCAAAATCAGTACAATTTTATCTGACTTCCCTAATATCAGTCACCAAATCTATGCTGATGATTTAGTATTGTTTTCTATTCCTCCGATTTGTCCGTTGTTACGTCTTCCTTTTCTAAAATCTTATCCCTCTTATTTCATTGGTCCGGTTCTTCGGGCATGTCAATTTCTTCCTCTAAATCTAAGTTATTACATATTTTGTAAGAAACATCATTGTAATACACCCACACTTACCGTTAATAATATAAATTTAATCTGTACAGATAGTTTTAAGTTCCTAGGCTTAATATTAGACTCTAAGTATTAATTTAAGCAACATTGTCAATATGTAAGAAAAAGACTATTTGTTATCAACATCTCCGATAAAAAACATATTGCCTGTATCTGGACTGCCTTTTTAAAGGACAATATGGAAGACAGCTTATATAAACTCTATCAACAATGATGATCCTGTTCAGCTTTTAATGAACCCAACTATTATCCCACCAGTCAGCCGAAAGCCTATGATGCTAGCGCTGCGTACTTTAGTTTATATAATAATTTATTTATTATGTAAGCTTTAATAAAATAAAAAAAAAAAAATAAATATTTAAATTATACTAACACATTATTTTTCTGTACCGTTTTTATTAAATTGTGCACATTAAATATTTTATGCCAAAACTTTACTGTTAGTATACATTTTATGTTAAAAACAGTGCACAAACAGAGCTAACAACACCATCGACAATCAATTTGACATTCCTCTTTGTTCCTTTAGCCATGCGCTAATATTGTTAAATTTTCCGATGATAGACAAAATAACAACACAATTGAAGAAAAGCGCAAAAAACAGAAAAGTCAAACAAAAGTGCATGTACAAAGTGCTTGACGGTAGTGTTTAGTATTGTACAAACCAACAAGTAACAAAAGAATCATATGGTTACACAGCTGAGATCTCCTAAACGACATTGACTTTTGCACACAGAGATCTAAATAAAAGCAATGTAGTATAATAACTAATTATTAATAATTATTATGAAAAGGTATTTGTAATAGAAAACATTAATGAAAAATTTTAAGAATATTTTCGGGAAAAAAAGTTTTTTGCATATTTGCTGCTTTTATTGACCACATTTGAGGTTGCAATGTGGGTGTGTTACCGATCTTTTTTGTATGCTCGGTTCCACAGGGAACTACTCACATAATAATCATGTACACTTTAGGCATATTAATTGCATTAACGATATAAGTAAAATCATTCCATTTGAAATAATTTAAACAATAACAAAATTAAATGTGTGAAAACAATTCATGAAAAACGATAATAATAATAATTTTAATAAAGTAAATATAAAATAGTATTTATAAAATATTTTAAACCTCCCAAATACTTATAAAAAAATCCCTATCAAAGGAATAATGGTGGTACACAAATAAACTCAAAAAACCAAAAAAGAAGGTATAATGTAAAATTCTTAATTAGTAGTAGAATATTTCGGACAACCCGTACCGCATACCTAATTAGTACTAGAATATTAGTAGGCAACCCGTACCAAACGCCTATTTTTTGCGTATTTGTTAGTGAAAATTTTAGGAATAGTTACTTACTTGTTGGTGCATACAATGTTGTTTAGTGTTAACAAATAATCTGCACAAAATTATTGTAGAGCAGGTTAAATTTGTTTCGTTTATTCGTATTATAGAGAGCGCGTAAAAAGTGTTCAATTCTTGCTAGAAATAAATTCTAAGTAAAGTTGTAGTGTGATATTAATAAAATGTTGAATGTTCCAAATGAAAATAAGGTGAGCAGTCGAACAGATTAATTAACAGGCAGAATGTTATAACTTATGATAAGTTTGTGTGTGAAACATCAGTTCAAAATATCAAGTCGGCTTAATATCACAATTGGAACTCCTATATGAGTTAATGTATTGTGCTGATGTGTATTCGTATATATGCACATATGTTGTCAGCTGTCTTCTGCTGTTGTCAATAACCTTCAATTGACCTGAAGAACTTATACAGTCCTTCGCATTGGGCAAAAGCGACATTATAGTGCAGCGTCCATGTCTTCCACAGCTTATGTATAAATGTTTGTGGGTAAAATACACATGAATGTATCTGCATATGGTTCAAATTATTTAAAAATGTCGGAGACAGCTTCATTTGTTGGCCACCTCCTTTGCATACGTTTACCCTTGAATGATAACTTGCGCTCGTGTTAAGCTTTTATTTTTGTTTTGAAAATGCCTATTTGTTTATAAATAAATATTTTAAAAAGCACATTTGAGTAAATAAATTTTGGGTACTTTTTTATTAAAGGTTTTAGCAGTTTATAGCTATGAATTTATTGCAATATATTCATGTATACATATGTGTTTATAATAGTTATGTAAGTATGAATTGTATATACCACAAAAATAATTCGCCATTAATCAAAATTAAATTATTATATTCGACTATATATATGTACACACATATCATATAAATGCGTATGTAGATGTTAATCTGTGATGTTTTTTAAACTATTAATACATTATATGTATGTACGTAGTCGTTTGAAAATAGAAAACAGTCATATACAGTGAAATTCCCAAAACGGATAGTCTTCATAGCCACCTCCCAAAACTCGACAAATTTCCTGAACACAACGACACGGACATTATATTGGCTCAATAGAAACTAATGAGATAATTGTCATTGATTCACTCCTGGCTGACTTTGGCTCGCATTTACTAGTTCAGTAGAAATGTATGTAGTTTTGACTTGCAGCTCCTGACTTTGAGCATACAGTTAAAACACACGCCATTGCCACTCCCCTTAAACGGACAAAAACACTGCGTTTGTGGGGGTTCGGTTAAGATGAATTTCACTCTATACATACTTAGATAGCTAAATATTAAAATATACTTAATTAATCAAAATTTCTTGTTTTATATACTGAAAAATATGTGTATGTATGTATGTATGTATATATGAAGGAGGGCACAATTCCGATTTCTTTGGCGCCGCGATTTGAAGGTACCGATGTAAAGAGGAAGTCCTCCTGATTAAAAAACATATAGGGTTATAGGGTCCGCAAAGGCTTAGTTTAGGAGATATTCGGCCTTAAAGTTCAAAAATTCGCAAAATTGGACCATTTCAAGGAGCTATTTCACCACATTAAACACACTTTTTTCACATTTTTCACTTCAAATTAATTAAATTGCACTATAATCTTTTAAATAAATCTACATTTTACTCTTTTAGCAGGCTTTTTACCTAAAAAATCTTTATTTTAAAAATCACATTTTACACTTGTTTCAACCTCATTTGTTTACCAAAAATTACGACGAAATGCGGCGCTGCCATGTGATGATTAGGCAATTCGCTGAAATTCCTCTTTTTCGCAAAAATTCCTCTATTCATGCATATGGATATTTTCCTTTTTAAATTTATTAAGCAAATAAGTAATATTATATACATGTATTAGTAATATTATATAATAATATTATATATACATATGTATAAGTAATATACAATAATATTACGTAATAAAGTGTACAGTACATGAGTACAGTACGAAATTTTGTTTCAATTTGAGTGCATGATAACCGAAAAATATAACCACTTCATACCCAAAACTCATATTTTAAATATAATAATATATATATTGTCGCCTAAAATACAAACCAATGTATCATCAAAAATAAATGGAAATCGCTGACAGATATAATAACCAAAATTTATCCATTTCATAACGAAAACTTAAATTTTATTTCAATATTGGTTATAAAGTGGTTATATTTTTTGGTTATTATGCAGTCATATTGAAACAAAATTTGAGTTTTGGATATAAAGTAGTTATATTTTTTGGTTATTATGCACTCAAACTCATATTTGAAATATAATAACATATATATTGTCACCTAAAATACAAACCAATGTATCATCAAAAATAAATGGAAATCGCTGACAGATATAATAACCAGAATTTACTATTTTATAACGAAAACTTAAATTTTGAGTGCATGATAACCATAAATTATAACCACTTTATACCAAAAAGTCAATATATTTTTTTTATTTTCAACGCAGAAAGGGGTACTACGCGAAAGTACTTCAGTCACCCCGGGGTATTCGCTCGGCCAGGGTTATTTTTTTAAAGCGCGGCCGAAGGCCGCCAACGCAGAAAGGAGTACTATGCAAAAGTACTTCAGTCACCCTGGGTATTCGCTCGGCCAGGGTTATTTTTTTAAAGCGCGGCCGAAGGCCGCCAACGCAAAAAGGAGTACTATGCGAAAGTACTTCAGTCACCCCGGGTATTCGCTCGGCCAGGGTTATTTTTTTAAAGCGCGGCCGAAGGCCGCCAACGCAGAAAAGAGTACTATGCGAAAGTACTTCAGTCACCCTGGGTATTCGCTCGGCCAGAGTTATTTTTTTAAAGCGCGGCCGAAGGCCGCCAACGCAGAAAGGAGTACTATGCAAAAGTACTTCAGTCACCCTGGGTATTCGCTCGGCCAGAGTTATTTTTTTAAAGCGCGGCCGAAGGCCGCCAACGCAGAAAGGAGTACTATGCGAAAGTACTTCAGTCACCCCGGGTATTATGTATATAAAAATGTTATATTACAATCATAAACATATATGTATATTATAATGTTGTCACACGATTTTACTTATCTATGTTTATTAAATATAAATCACATATTCATATATGCATGTATATGGAAAAGTGTTCACATATTCAATTTTAGCTTGAAAAATCTTCTTTATAGTTTTTTTTATAGTTAATAAAGAAAAAAGAATCACTCGAAAGTAGAAACAAAGAAAACGCTGTGAAACGCTGAAAAATCCTTCACTTTTGGTTTTTAAGGTGTGGCAATGCTGGTTTTCCTTGTAAATATAAGCGCACTAAACTCTTCAGCCATAAATTTGACAAGTGATTTTTAAAATACTAAATTTAGTTGAAAAATTGCAAAATAATTGTGAAATGTAAGCTTATTTCAAAGCTTAGAGTGTATATTTAAATATACAGTGTAAAGAACGTGAAAAAATTTAGTGAAACATAGAGAAATAACATGTTTTCTTAGTGCAAATTTTTGAATTTTTAAACGTGAATATTTCAAAAAATATTAGTTGTTTTTATGTTATTTTTGGATATTCCTCCTCTGGAGAAGCTCCCCTATCCGTACATACCCCATTTATACGGAAATTCGGTTTTTTTACCCCTCCGCCAAAGTAATCGGAATCGTGCCTGAAGGAGGTACGTTTATGTGTTTATAAATCTGTTGAAATTTCTAAAAATAAATTTAATTCAGTGATGTTCTTTTGGTGACGCTAAATGACGTGAATCGTATGACAACAAAACTCAGATGCTACCACGGAAGCGGTATACGATTTGTGTGGCTTTTAAAACGTTACACACATCAATTTCTGCAAAGGAGTATTTATTTTATTGTGAAAACTAAGTGGTAATACAAAGTAGAGAATTTATTCAAGTCGTTATTCAAACGGTTTATAGAAGGATCATTGTAATCAGTAAAGGGCCACTGCAAGTTATAAACGTCAGACAAATACGAAAAGTTTCCATATATTACTGCACTATTTGCACGAGTTTGTTAATTTGTTTGTATATATGTATATACATATGTAAGTATGTATGCATGTCGCATTTAAAAATAAAATTCAGTGTATGTAAAGGGGCAACTGAGCGTTGATAAGAACAGTTGAAAAACGGTTCAAAAATGTAAACTGAAATTCTGTGTGATAACTGACGGTCGTAGCGATAAGGTCAGCTGGACACTGTCAGAGTGATTGTCAAGCAAACTTTTGTAAATGATTACTTACTGATATATGTATGTATGTATAACATAATATAAAGTCGAACTCAATTTTGAGTGCTGAATTGTATGACATTTTTCATTTTTAAACATTACAAAGCGAGTCCGTTACAACAAAAACTAAGAATCTGGTCAAGAACCATCAACTCGAAGCATACAAAACCATTCTGGAAAACGTGATATTATTCTAGAAAATCGCTTTAGGGATCGGAGATGTCAAAAAATTCTGAAAAAATACCTCATCATAAATAAATCTATAAAAATTGCTATAATGCTGGTTATCTACTGCAATGTTAATGACTGATAACAGCAACAGGATAGAATTAACCTAAATAACCTCTAAAAAGTCTAACATACACTCATGATCAGATGAAACGGTCCACAGGGGAGGTGTGTTAATCTCCCTTGTATTCTAGCTGATAACAGATACTTTCGATCCACTCTTAAAATGCTGGAAGACTATTGGAGCTCAAAAAAAAAGGAAAGAATTGCTCAATAGCCCCCTATGATGTTTGTTTGTGTTGTTTTCGCACTAGTAAATTTTTTTTTTTTCTTTTTATATTTGTTTTATGGAGTGCTGCTGATAAGCCCAAAAAAGACGTCCACATCAATGCTAGTTTTAAGAGTTTCATAATTTTCACTTCCATTAGAAAAATAGATCCCGTAGAACCATTTATTTTTACTGTTATTGAGCTGAACTTCCATGACCATCTTCAGTACGCTGTTATGCATTGAATAATTAATAATTTCAGTTATACAATATACTTACTTGACATTAGTAAATGTTATCAAAGGTCTAAGTGAAGTGATAAGGAAAACCCATACTTACACATTTACACACACACTCTTATATAAAATTCTAATTTCTGATGCACCTACGTTTTGTGTGTGTGTAGCCGATCTTAATAAGGCTGCTGCTGCGGTTCTGGCAATGCAAACGTTTAAATGTTTTGCGATTAAAATCTCCATTACTCAGGCACACTTGCTATGCACGCTCACACACTGACAATACGCTGATAGCGTGCTACAAACGCTTATCTACGAAAAAACGTATGTAAATGGATGTACATATGTGTGTTGATAGTCAAATATGTCTGTATGTATAAATATAGTGATATAGTGTGTGAGTGTAGGTAAATTAATTTAGTTGTTAACTCTCTTGTTGTGCTCGCCTGCGTCTTGATGCTAGTTAATAGCCACCCTCAGTACTTTAATGAGCGAGTACGTTTCTTTGCTTCACTAATATATATTATATCTACAGATGTATAAATGCATGTGTGTGTGTGTTACTGTGTTTGGTTATATATGTATGTATGTGTGTATATACGCGTTTTGCCTCCTGAGCCCACGTTCAGCTCGCGCAAATATAAAATTAAGTTTGAAAAACTCGGCGTTTTCAATTGCACAGTCTCGTCGCGATCGTTCATCAAAGCGTTTGCCACCCAAAAGTTGACGCACTCAACGCTTAACGCTTAACAATAATTATTAATCATAAATAATAATAAATAAATGTGTTGTGGCAATTAAAAATACATTTTGTTATTGACAACTACTTCCACGTTTAGGCTTAACACATATACATATACGCACATGTGTTATCTTTTTAAAATAGCAAAATTAAAGTAATTATAAACTTCAGTAATTTAAATGAGCGAATAAATGCGCGCATGAAATTCTGAATAAATTTAAAACACACCAGTGTTGGCTTCAACAAACAAGTGAATTTTGTAAAAAATAAATATTGGCGAACATTTTACATAAAATAACGCAAAATATATTAAAGAAAAAATAATTAAAAAACGGTTAACATTAAAGTAATTCATATTTAAAAATAATATATGATAAATATATAGGTATTTCAATCAATGTAACATACATATATTTTTTAAATATAGAAAATTTATTATATTTAAATTAAAAAATATATAAAATATAAAATTTAAAATATTTTTTAAATAAAATTTCTTTATACAATTTTTAATAAACATATTTTTAAAGATTTTATAAAAATTTATATTTAAAAAATATATATTTTGTAATAAAATAAATTAAATTATTTTAAAAAAAATTTCATTTAAACAAAAATTATTACGCGAGTGTACTCATATAATTAAAAAAAAATTAAATCAATTTTTTAACAAATTCTTCACATATATTTTTGTATTAGTTTTCACAAGCAAATTTTTCATTTGAACTAAACATTATTATGTGTGTGTAATCAAAAAAATATATAAATCTTTAATTTTTATACAACCCTTTAAAATATTTTTATATTTTTTTTTAACTTTCCAAAATTGTTATTTTCGTTTTAATTTTTTTTATAAAAAAATATAAATTTTTTATTTAATATATTCGTTTAAATAAATTTTTATATCTTTTTTTGTTTCCAAAATTTAATATATTTTTAATAGAAACTGAAAATTAATTTGCAAGCGTGCTTATCGATAGATAGAATAAAAAAATATATTTTTTTCTAATATACATACTTTCTTATTTTTGTTTTTTTTTTTATAATATAATGTTTAAAAATATTTTTATAATTAATAAAATAATGTAGAATTCCACAAAATGTTTCATAAACATATTTTTGATTTTTATTTAAACTAAAAATTATTATGATTGTATGTATAATCAGAAAAAAACATATTTTTTATTAAAATTTTATTTTAAATTAATTTTTGTATTTCGTTTAGTTGCCAAAATTATCTCTATTTGTTTTACATATATAAACTGAAAGTTATAAAAATAAAAAAAAAATAAAAATAAATTTTTTTTTCTTAATAAACATACATTTTTATTTTTTTTTTTATAACATAATCCTCAAAAATATTTTCATAATTATAAAAACTGATTAAAAAACGTTTCCCGAACGTATTTTCATTTAAACAAAAAGTTGTTACGCGTGTGTAATCATAAAAATCTATTATGTTTCGTAAAATCTCTTAAAATTAATTTTTATATTTTTTTTTAGTTTCAAAATTTAATAACCAAGCATACTCATAAACAAATACAATAAAAAACATTAAAAACAAAAAAAAATGAACGCCATCGATATTCTTTTGGATCGTGTAAGTGTTGAGTATTTGCATAGCAATAAAAATAATGTTTATTATCAGCATTTGTTTTCATAAGTAAACAACAACCACATTGAGACAGACACCTTTGCTAGCGGTAATGAAGAGTTAAGTGGAGGTCAAGTTGCGTATTTCTGCGGTTTTTATCTCAGTGTGTTTACTGTTTACTTATGCTAAGTGTGTACATATATATATACATAACTGCCGGCTAAATGGCATAGAGGCGGCAAGTTCTTTGCCATTGCTTCCAAATGCCTAGGTGTTGGTTAAAAGTGTCTGATGTGTGTGTGTAATACAAGTAAAACGCAAACTTCAATTAATTATGCTAAAGACAATATCGAATATTCAAGTTGAGGAGCTTCTAATTTGTGGCATGCCTGGTGAGAAGTCTTTTTCCTTTCACTGTGGTGACGTGCGTTTCACTGTTTTCATGGAATATTTGAAAGATTTTTCAGACTAACATGTTTCGCAAAAGTTGTATAATTTCTCAAATCGTTAAAGACTCCGAAGGATCATTAAACTGGACGATACACAGTTTCTTCGAATCATAAGGATCTATAAACCTATATTCATACTTTCAATGTTCAATGACAGCTGTAGATGGCCAATTTGCCTCACCCTCTATGCAAGTAAATGAATTTCATTATCAGCGTGTATTCACATTTTTGTTTCTTGCAAACATTTCCTGTTTTTCTTTTGTGTTGAGGCAGACAGACATTTTTTAATCGGACAGATTATTCAACTACAACTACAATGCAGAGCCAATAGTTAAAATTCTTTCTTAATCAATTAAAGCATACATATTTTTATACATACATATATGTACATATACATATTTAATCGTTCGATAACTACATCGTAGATACATTACACACATATGAAGAGCTTAATTTATAGTATTTATATTTGGCTCCCAGCATAATTAAAATTAAAGTTCTATGTGAACGATAAAACTCGAAATCGCGAATGCTTAGTAGTGCGAGTGATAACTTAGATACTTCAAATATAATAAAATCTCAGTCTTTACGTCGATCTACGGAAAGTGTTTCTACAAGCAGTTGAAACTCGAGCTTACAGTTTCTTGACCGCCATAAATTCACCTTTCATTCATAAGCTTTATGAAGTCTGCCAATGCTCCCACAGTGTTGCGTAAAATGTTTGCAACTGTTTTGTCTATGGTATGGTTGAAATCAACCTTGCTTCATTATCATAAATGAAATGGCATACAATATAACCTAATACTAAGTAAGAAGAACGATTGGCGCGATGTTGTAAACTCGGCTATAACTGCGTAAACGGTGTTTACACCAATAGAAAAGAAGAAGACTAAGTAAGCTGGCAACATGTTCAAGCACTTCGAGAAGTTCAAGCTCTGAGAGTTTGAAACTATACTTTCTTTGGCTCTTCGGTGGGATGGCACAAGAAAGTACTGTGAATAGTAGACATATTTCATTAAAAAAAAAACCATCCGGACGTTGGCAGTATCGACAATTGTTGATAAGTTCGAGTATTGTTCGTCGATAAACGAAGAGTCTACTTTAAAAGCGCACAGCCCCTCAAAAAGTTCATGCTATCTCCGAAATATAACAAAAATTTTTAGAAAAGAATTCCGATTCTTTTTGCTTTCAAATATTTCATTAAATTTCAATAATCAATATTTTTTTAAATTTATAAGACAAAAATAAGAAGCGCTTATATTAATCTTTTTTTCAGAAACTAAATAAAACAATATTGATTATAAAGTCCTGAAACGTCTGCGCCTGCTAATTCTACTATTTTTAGACTCTCCTAGTTTTCAAGTTTTAGCGTTCTTGCATATTTCTATGCTGTTCCGCGATGAACTGCCTGAAAATAATACACATATTTAAAATTTAATTCTTATATATTTTCAAAATAACTACATATTCGATGAAATCTATCTGTTATTAAGTGGAGAAACAGTATTTTTTGGCATTCCGGCCAAATGCATCCACTTCGAGGCTTCTATTGTTTTGGGGTTACTCTTCTGTGGTCCGCTCTATAAAATTAATTAAAAATTTTAAGAGTATATTATTACCAAATTTATTTGGCTGCATATATTTTGCGCAATACTGTATACCTATGCACATGCAGAGATGAATATGTACATTGGTATGTGTGCCTGCATTTTTCGACTTCTTTTTCCTCTCTTATCAATTACGAAAGTAATTAAAGTGTGCCAATTTGCGGTTTGTTCATTCTTTTAATTAGCACATTTGTCTACTTGTCTGTATGTAGGAACTTGCGAATTCATGCCCATATGAATGTGCGAAAGGAGAGATATATTTCTATATACTTGTATAACATCCATGTCAAAATCAAGAAAGTTCTATTTATATCCTTTTATTAAGCTACCTTTTAGCAATTAATTAAAAATACATTTCTGTTTATTGGCTTATACAGTTCGAATCTAAGTGGTCACAAACATATTGTCAACCATTTCAAATATTATTTAGATATGATCTAAATTGAGGATGCGAGATTCTCTGCTCTCCAAAATGCAAATTATTGCACGCGCAAATATTTACAACAACACAAAAGCGAGTAAACAATTTGACACATTGCTCGTGCACTGTTTTAATTAATTAATTGCGTCCATATGAATTGCATAATACCGTCGCCAACGCGTAAGCCCGGACACATCGTAATAAAATAGCAATGCATTGAAATTATTTCGAAGCAGCAAGTATTCATTTGGCTGACCGCTCGACGGCCGTAGAAATTTTAAATATATTTGCATATAATATACATACTTATATTACACGCATATAAATTTATACACACTCATAATATTTCTATGTGCCGTTAAATGTGCTAAGATATCACGTAGTTTTGGCACACTCTTTCCTATGCCTTGCCTTTGTTTTTGCTGTGTGTGTTTGTTTGCGTACAAGCATTGGCTTTGCATTTTGCCGGCAAATTAACGCTAAACTGTGTGTTGTGATGACAATGCATCTTTTACAAAAAAAAAAAAAAACAATATAATAGGGGTATTCAGACCGAACTTGTTAATCTGATAGTTCGTTAGTTGATACTTCGCTAAAACACTTAACTGTCAACATACTTTTTGCTGTACATCAGTAGTGGGTGTAAATTTCGTTTCAAAACAGCTGATTCAATTATATTAAATACTTACTTTTGAAAAATCAGTCAGAAACTAATTTGTAGTAGACAGCAATCAAGTTTTTTTTTTGCAATGAATTAAGTTAACTTTTCGAGGCAACAACGCAAACAAAACAGCTGAGTGATGTTACCAAGTAACGAAAAAACTATCGTGCTTGCCAGTCTGGTACTTTGTTACTCGGTAAAACGATAATCTGCGAATTTTACAAAAACAAAACCCACGTAAAAAACTACCGAGTAACGACTAACAAATTAACCAAGCTGGTCTGAATACCCCTAATATGTATTAATTTGTTTAAATATTTTTTTTACATATCTGAAGTGTTCGATTATATTTCTTTTCTGTGGGTGTGAATTTCCAGAATTTCGTCACATCGTAAATATGCTTAAGTGACTATTCATTCTGATTCATTTGATTAACTACTTACAAATGAGCAAAAAGTACAGCGTTATAGATATGTGTATAAGTGATAATCATCATGATTCGGTGATATTTTTGAAGAGGCCCAGGTTCAATTTTTTTCTTTCGCTCAGAGTAAGGTAAACTTATCATGACCTATAATCAAGGTTCCGTTTTATAAGCAATTGATAAGAATTTATGTATATTAAAGATGTTATGAAATGATTTTGCTTTTAATTAAGTTAGTTCTACGATAAAAAAAAAACACTTTTGTAACAATTAATAACCCAATTAGATTTTAGTTTGAGAATTCCAAATGGGAATTTAGACGAAGAAAAACTGTATGCGACCTGGAGGCAGAGATACCAGCACATAAGTATATTCTTTGAATGACAACAACGTCTATAAAGATTACAACAACATGCTTGCTGTGAACACTTTTATAATCAAACCTAAAGGTTGATTTTATAACCTGAAATTAATCGAGATAGATATCGATTTATTTTTATAGACTTAGTACGTAAATGATCAAGATGACCAGACGCGTTCAAATCCAGGTGACTGTCTGTTCGTCTGTCCGTGGAAGCGGTAACTTGAGTAAAACTTCAGATATCTTGATGAAGCTTGGTACACATGTTCCTTGGCACCCAAGACAGGATGCCAGCGGATCGCAGTAGGAGAACACCAGTGGAATAACTTACTGAATAAATACGCTACAAGCATAAAATTTCACAAACAAGATAGTAGGAATTCTCTTTATAGGTTCGAGTGTAAAAATCGGACCATGAGCGTGACAATGTCCACCTTTGATTAAAATGCTATATCTCAGAATATAATTGTCCAATTTCAACAAAATTTGGTTTTTGAGATTTTACAAACATTTCTATCATATACTGCGAAAATGGATGGCAACCACGCCTACTTCCCATACTGAATTCTTTCTGATGCTTTGACTTAACAGTGTACAAATCAAATATCAATGAAATTATCGGAATGAACCTTTTCAAAAATAGTTCTCTCAATGTATTCAATCTTTGTCCACAAATTGTCGAGATCGGGCTACAAGTTTTCAAGGTCCACCAAATATGTTGACCCCAGTAGATGTGGCTGATCTTATACTGAACACACTGGTCAATCTGTGTGGTAAAATCGTGTAGTATATCTCTTACCCCTCATATAAATATTTTCGAAGTTCCGGTTGTTTTTATACCGCATCTATCGACCAATATATAAAAAATCTTAATAAAATTCATAAATAATATCTTTTTCTAAGAACAGTGCATCTTCTTGCCTCTGATCGTCAATAATGCATAGGCTTCTAATTCAAATATTTATAAAATCACATACATCCATTGTGGGAGTATAAAATATGCAGTTCCACACGATTTTAGCCCGTCCTTACTTTTTCCTATTGTTTAAAAAAAAAGCTCCGCTTGTTGCTTACGATGTTGGAAGCCAAACGGAGCGAAGTGAACTATGGCGTGAGTAAGCTTATTTAAATTATCCCAAACGTTTTGATAATCTTGTGAGTGAGAGTAAGGTACAAAATACTAAAGGTCGCAGAACAAATCTCTGTGCTATTCTAATGACGTTTAGTCATGCTACAAATCCCTGCTAATCCCGGAGTGGGCCGATTTTTTTTATTTATTTAAATAGATTATTTGGATATTAACTGTATTAATCATTAAACTTAGTCATTATATTCGTAAATTAAGTCTATAAATTGAGAATATTATATCAAAAAAAAAAATAAAATTGTTAAATTATATTTTTTATATGATAGAAATAAAGTTTACGGAAAAAAAAATTTTTTTATATTTGAAAATTTGACAATATTTTTTTTTAATGAAAAGAAATCGGCCCACTCCGGTATTAGCAGGGATAGTTGTCAAATTAATTAAAGTTTTTTTTTGAGAAAAAACAAAAAAAAAAACCGATTATTTTATATAATTGATCGTGTTAAATTTTTTAAGTGTATTTTTTCGAAAATTTCATTCAAAAACAAAAATTAAAAAAAAGGTCCCCAAAAGTCAATTTCTACAAAAGTTATGGCTATTTGAAAATAAAAAAGCCATTTTTTAGCAAAAAATAGCACAATTCATAACTTTTTTGAAGTTGGAGAAAAAATTTTGAAAAAATTCTCAAAAATGTTTTTCAAAGAGTAGAAAAGGATGGATAAGTTTCAGCAAAATCAAAAGGGGTCAGGTTCAAAAGTAGTCGATTTGGTATGGAATACCCCATATGTATGTATGTACATTCATATTTCCTTTTTTACTTTGAAATTACGAGCTCTTTAAAGTGATTGTGCTGATTGAGGTCTACATGGTGACCAAAAAACTGTTGATTCATGGGTAAACATAATATAAGCAATTTATAAGGAATATCTGCTACTTGTAGCCATATTAAGTGCATTCATTTATTGTTTAGATAACAAAAACATTGTTCACAGTGAAGATAAACATTTGTGATCCAATATTTCCCCAGCACTCAATAGATAGAGCATTTAACTATAATGCAAACAGTTTTAAAGGCACTGTAAACAAAAATATACTTGCTAAAGCTATTTAAGCTGAAGAGAGAGGGATGAAATACGACTTTTGGTAAATAAAGTGTGCAACTTATGATCTCTTAGTGTCTGATAAAGTAGTAAGTTGCGTTTGCAAAATTGTTGAGTTTGTAAAAACCCAAAATAAATAGATAGAAACAAAAAAAGTACTTTCATATAAATAGTTGAGTGTCTGATGAAGTGAGATCTTAGAAGATCTTAGAAAAAAACTTGGTGTTAGAAAGAAGCTTTGAAGAATTTGTCGAAATTAGCCGAACTTGAGCCATGAAGTGCTGTAAGGCTTTTGCATAGTAAATAACTCGGAGAAAGTAAGTGCAAATTTTTGAATATAATACTGTGTAGACTAAACTCCTCTACGGTATATGTATGTATATGCACTCATACCTGAAGGTGTTCTACATGTCACTTCTCTTCCTGACCGGCTTATTGAGCATCGCTTTCCTTGCTAAGTCAAAAAACCTATTTCATAGATCTCCAGATAGTTAAAGTCTAAGCATCATGCAAACATATATACATAAGTGAAACTTTAAGGGGGTATTCTACTCTAGAAATCAAATTTTGGGCAGTTTTTTGAATTTTATTTAAAAAAAAAACAAAAATATTTTTACCATCCATTTTTTACGGAGTTTTTATTGATATCTTAAGAATACAGAAAAAAATTTTACAAAATAATAAAAATTAAAATAATTAGAGGGGGGGAGAGACAGGTGTAAGAAAAAAATGGCGCATCTTGGTGACATTGATCCTGACTCTTCTGGTGGTCTGAAAAAAAAAACAAAACAAATTCTTAATCACTAAGGATGCTGTCATAGTTCCTACCTCAGGGAACACGAAATTTTTTTTTTTTTGAAAAATGGCGACTGCCTGAAAATAAAAATCATTTTTTACGCTTTTTTTTTGAAATTCCTGAATTTTTTTAAATTATTAAAAACAAAAATTTTGACACGATGCTAGTGGGAACGATAAAGGATTATATAAAGCAGGTTCACACAAAATTTCAAGTAAATTAGTTGTATAGAACTTGAGATAATGCCGGTACCGTGTGGAAAAAAGTAGTTTCGAGAAAAACGCGTTTAAAGTTTAGGAGACAATTCTAGTGAACACGGACGCCACCTCACAAAATCGGCTGTATCTCCGAAAATAAGTCTAATTTTGAAAAATCCTTCCAAGGTCATATTTTTGAAAGTCTAAACTTTACATATATGAAAAAAATCGAATTTTTCAAAATTCTAGAGTAGAATACCCCCTTAAACGTGTTTTTCTCGAAACGACATTTTTCAAAATTGCTGACGTCATAACTCAATGAAAAATTGACCGATCGACTTCAAATTAAAACTGGGTATAGCTGAATACATTTGCTATACAATGGACTACGATCTCTTTGATTGGTTGAAATTGTCAATTTGGCATTAAAAAAAACGACAATTTTTTTCGTAAAAAAGGATTTTTTTTTCAAAATTACGCCATTTTCTTAATTTTTGATATTTTTATATTCGTAGTTCATTGTATAGGAATTTGAATTTTTTTGTTTCAGACGAGTAATTGTTTTTCGTACTTCTTCATAGGCAATGGAACGTCTGCTCCATCGTCATCGATTGGGGATCGGGGTTCTCCATCTCCCGCTGTTATGCTTTCACTGCCATTCACCAGGCTGGCGTAGTGTTCCTTCCATAATTTCAGTATGCTCTGGGCACCAGTCACTATCTGGTAATTCTACAAGAGTATGCTCCGGTCTTGAAACCTTCTGTTAGCCGCCTCATCTTTTCGTAGAATTTTCGAGCATATCTCAAAAACATTATATCTTCGATTATTATCTGACAAATACAAATTTGAAAGTCGTGAGAAGTCGTTTGTAGAAATTTTTCGATTTTTCTAATAAACTAGTAGATATAACACCAAAAATCTGTCTATTCACTTTGTAATTACATTGTAAATACATTTTTCTAGCAAACTAGTTGGAGTACACGTAATACATTCGCTTAAAGGTTTATCACACAACGAGATAATAATATTTAGCTGTTTTTACTCGAGAATAAATAAGTTTATTAGCTTAGTTTGGCTTTGTCGTGTTTACTTATTATTACCTAAACTGCGATAGTACATAGTGTATTATTTTTGACTTTGACTTGAACGAAGGTTAGCCTTTAAATTTTTCTTCATTACATATAATTATAAACATATTTGTGTATCAGCAGCGCAATTTTATTGACGCAATCAAAAATATATTTGCGCTATTTTTGAAACGGGAAGAAAATAGAAAACAGGTTTAGTGATCTATGGCGCAAATTCCGATGATTAGAATTAAGAAAATGTTTGATTTATGTAATCATTAGGTGATTGTTTTAAATTTATAAATAGATAACCGCAATCTACATTAGAGCAATATTAAAATTCTAACAACTACTGAGTGACATTATATAAGCATATATAGTCTAGTATATGCATATACATACGTACATATATGAGCTGGAGTGGAATTAATTGATGTAATCACATTTGTTCTAGCAAAAAAGTTATAATAACAGTCATTACGTGTACTTGCAATACGATACTAACAGGGTTGTATCTACAATAATAAAATCAGTAATAATCAAGTACGTTATTACTGTGCCTTCATAGTCTGCACGAACGTGTGTGATTTCAAAAACTCGTGCTATCTGAAAATTTGTATGAAACGGGATCGTAAACTACATAAGACTTGCTAGTATGTAATGTCGGATTTCGCAAAATGAAAAGGTTTGTTTTTTACCGAATATATGGATGAGTATGATAGTTGTAGAGTACAATTGCAGCTTGATTTGAGAAATACCTTTTTGGCTCACACAAACAGTTTGAATTTACAGCGGATTCGTAGGACAAAAATTGAGGCCCCTAGAGTGTAGAGTGTTTAGGCTAGGAAAATTGAGTTTTTCTGTAATATTTTATTGTATTGCTTAGTACATTTTTTTTCTCGACCTTTAACGAACTCTCTATGACCTTAAATACTGCTATTGAATGCAGCCAATCCATGTTACAACTAAGTCCTTTAGTGAAGTGAAATCTGCGCTTCAAGATCGCCATTGCTATAAATATATACACAGCGTCTACCAATAGGTCACGGCCATGTTTGTTTGAGGAAATGCAGTTACCATCAATAGCGTGCGACATAACATATTATACAAAGTGTGTTCCAAAGTAAACAGGACTTTTTGAATCTAGCGCCATCTATATGTCGACTAGTGCGTTAGAATCTGCTGTCTTTATCGATTGTCCAGTAAGAATTTCATGACCTTTCATTCATTGGAAGTGAAGTTATTGCGTTTTAAGTGTCAGTATGTTTGTGTTATCGGTGCGAAAATGAGCTTCGAACAAAGAGCCAACATTAAATTTTTTTTGTAAATGGGGAAAACTTTTACCGAAACGTTTCAATTGATGAAACAAGTTTATGGCGATGATTGCCTATCCCGTAGCAGAGTGCACATGTGGTTTCAACGTTTTCAAAGTGGTCGTCAGTACATAAATGATGATCAATATGTGGGCCAATCAAAATTCGTGATCACCGGATATTCCATCGAAACTGTGCTTGAATTCATCAAAAATCATACGATATCATCATTGAAGTTCATGGAAATGGAATTTGAAAATCTCCAAGCATCGATTTATCGCAGTTTGACCGAACATTTGGGCTTATGAAAGGTGTGTGCACGGTTTGTTCCGCACAAATAGACTGACGACCAAAAATTCCTCAAAATCCAACATTCTTGTGACCGATTATTTGACCAAAAATCACATTTTAACCATTAACCACTCCCCGTATTCACATGATATGGCACCGTGCGACTTATTTATTTTTGGAAAAATGCATTTGCCCATGAATGGCAAGGCTTGTACCGGCATACTGACGGCCATACCGGCCAACGAGCTAAAACACTCGTTCGACATGCTTTTGGACCGTGCAAAAAGCTGTATTGAAGCAGCAGGAGACTATTTTGAATAAAATGGTTGCCGAAAAAAACATTTGTTCTGTTTTTTTTTAGTCCCGTTTACTATGGAACGCACCTTTTATATCACTTTTTTTCCGACGGTGGCCGCCTCGTGTTACACGTCTAAATTGAATACATTGCTTGCAAGGCTTAGCGACTCTTTAATTTCCAGAAATGGCTCAGTCAAATGGTCGCCAAGCTCATGCGATTTAACGCCTCTGGTTTACTTTCTCTGATGTTATGTATTTAAGATTTAGGCCAATCAACCAGCAACGCTCGAGAAGCTCGAAGACAACATTCAGAGCACTATAGCCGAAATTATACACCGGGTCAACGAAAATTGACGTAAATGGATGGAGGAAATACGTACTAAAGGGTGGGCCATATAAAATTTTAAATTTAAAAAGTAAAAAAAAAAAAAAAAAACAGCTTGATATTTTTCAAAGGTCTACCATTTATTTAAAAGATTGCTTTATGAAATTTATTTGTGGAAAACAGTTTCGGACAAATGACCACCCCGGCTGAGTTTACAGTAGCTTATCCGTTCCACCCAATTTTGGAGTACTTTTTGTATGGTTTCAGGCCTTATGGCAGCTACAGCAGCTTGAATCTCGTACTTTAGATCTTGAATTGTTTCTGGATGGTTGGCGTAACATTTATCTTTAACAGCTCCCCACAGAAAATAGTCCAACGGAGTTAAATCGCAGCTTTTGGGAGGCCAATTCACATCACCTCTTTTGCTGATTATGCGATTTTCGAAGATAGGGCGTAAAAGATTGAGTGTAGCGATTGCTGTATAGCACGCAGCGCCGTCCTGTGTCCCAAATGCGACAATTCTGCTTGTTAACGTAACCATCGAGGTGGAAATGAGCCTCGTCCGAAAAGATGATTTTTCGGTTTGACCATCCTCGGTTTTTTTCAATATTTTTTAGTTTTCTTCAAGTGAATAGCGACCCATTTCGTATATTTTAGACTTTTTACTGTTTCCGAATGGTATTTGACGTTTCCAATGTCGAAATATAGATAATTTAAATTTAAATGCTAAACTTGTGGAGTTTAGTTTCTCTATTCGAAAAATATGATCCATTTGCCTCTTTATATTACAGGAATATCTGGTTCTGCGATCTGTTGGTAATTAAAATTAAATTGATTTGATAGATTTAATAGCACAATAATAAGCACAATATACGTGCCTATACTCATATAATATGGTTTTAATGCCTAATTTGACAAGCTTGCCCGGTACTACTAGTCGATTCATACCCCTAAAAAGATTGATACATAGACGTTGTGAAAAATATTATCCAATAATGAAACGTGTCGAGTAAGCTTTATTTATATACGTGTTCATATCGGTCTATTTATAAATATAGTTATACTACTTACTGTGGGGAAAAATAGTAAGACTTTTTAATTTGAATTTCGCTCGAAAATTCATTCGTGGACATTTTTTTCTAGGCTGTTATGACTGTCAGTGTCGTCTGTGCCAAATGTCACATCAAAATAATCATTAGGGCTTAGCATACGTTTGGCTTTCTGAAGTACATAAAGTGCATTCGGCGATTTTTACGATTAGTGAATTTATTCAACAAAAAAGCTCCGTGAAATTTTTTTTGTGGAATCAAATTTCTGATGCCGAAACGTTCAGAATGTTAGAAAAGGCCTTCGGTGAAAATTATATGTCGCGAGTAAGTGGTTTTGAATGGTACAATTATTCAAAGAGGGTCGAGAACGTGTTCACGACGAACCAGGTGCAGGTCAACTGATGATCAACACTTCAATAAAGTAAAGGAATTAGTGCTTGAGAATCAAAGATTAAAAGTCAGTGATCTTACTGGCATCGTTGGAATATCAGAATAATCAAAGAAAACCATTTTGAATATAATTTGGGCTTGAAAAAATAGCGTCACGTTAACGGCTGTGAAATGATGCTTTCCGAATACCAGAATGTCATGAGTCTTGGATACACATTTCCGATGCACTCTTTCAACATTCTCTGTGGAGAATGTATGTTTCTTGGCCCCTATCGCAAGCGAACTGTCTCTCTATGTTTCTCTGATACTCATATGATATCAAAATAAGGAAGGTAACTATATGGAAAATGCTGCATCCCTTACCTTTCATTTCCAAAGAGCCATTCAAAATCATATTTTGATCCTAGTCGAGTGGAATAAAAAAAACTCTCTCAATGCAAACTTTCTCATTGCAATGATTTGTATTATTAACATTAAACACATTACTCTTAATTTTACTTGTTACTATTCTCCTTTTTTGTTGCATGCTTTTGGGCGCCACTTTTTGCATTATCATCTAGATTGCACTCTTTGCCAAAACGTTCGTCACACACTGCGCCGTGCTTGCGAAATTCCTCCATTGTGGGAAAATGTGCAAAAAACACATCCGTTGAAAATAATTTCTTCGGCTTTGCCTTCGCTTTTTCCGATGCACCCTCATCGGTGGTGTTGGACGCCTTGCCCGTGACACGTTCACTCACCGACCTTTGCATGCCCCAAATAATCGGTGAACTTTTGCACATCAGCAGCTTTATGCAACCACCCTGACCGCCGTCGCGTTTCTCCACATACTCAATCATCTCCGTAATGCGATCTGTGAGCCGCGTATCCAGGGCATCGTCCAGCGTGCGACGCATTCCCTCATCCGGATTCTCCAAATACCAGTCGATTGGTGTGCCGGCGCGTAGTGCACGCGGTTGATGTGCTTCCTGTTCGCCGTCACGCAATACATCGGGCACGTCATCGTCCTCCTCCTCGTTGCCATAAGGGGTGCGTGATGATGGTGTTTGTGAGGCGTAGGGATTAATGCTGCGCGGCGGCGATGTAAACGCACTACCTATCTGTGATGAGAAGTTGGGAAAGGTAATTGGAAAGTGAGTTGATAGAGCTCATTGATAATCAGTGTCGCAGTGTCGTTGTAATTTTCCGTCACTCAAACATACACATGTGTGTGGGAGTGTGTATGTGTGGAGGTCCTACTTACCGTCTGTGCAAACAAAATTAACGCATTTATCGCCAGTGCGCCCAATTTGGTTGCATCGAAGCCGATCATGCGCAGCACACCTGTAACGAACCGACTCGTGCTGAACGCCGTGTTCTTCTCCGCCTGTGCCGCTTGTTCATAACTCGCGTCCGTCTCTTGCTGCTGGTTTTTTCCGGGCGCTTTCTCCCGCTCCTGCGAGGCGGTCTCCTGCTGTGTTGCCGCCGTCTCGCTGCTCTCTTCGCTTGTCTGTTTCTGTTGGAACATTGACATAAAATCAGGTTTGTTTTTGGCAAAAGCCATCGCTACTAGATTCGCCACATCAGCGGCTGTGTTGATGCCTGCAAATAAGTTATGTTTGTTGCAAGTAGTTTAGTGTGCGTGCCACATATTGCATATACATTAGATTTACCAAACATTTGCCCGGCAAATTTCAAACCTTCCCCGAAATTTTCCACCACTCCGCGCTTTTGCTTCTGTTTCTCCCAGCCCGCCTCCTTGGCACCGACGAGCAGCACCAGGCAAAGGATTTGCAAGCAACCAAATATCTTATAACGCATTATTGTTTTTTGGTACTCCAGCAGAAAATTTCACCAACTAACTTCACTCACGTCCTATGCAAGACTGAATTTCTTCTTGTAATTGGCTTGTGTGGCGTCAAATTATGCCAGAAAATTGCTTTTGCCACGCCATGTTGCACCCAGTAATGTAGTAAATAATTGTTGTCACTGTTGCAATTCGGTTATTGTTTCGTCACTAGTGTGTTTTCTTCCAGCCCGTGCATTTATGTCTAAAGTGTGTTGTTGTCGCAGCCGACTTATCACTTGAGTGCATTCAACTGCCGTTATATGCGATTTATCAGTAGTTTAATTGTTATTTGAGTTGATTTTTGGCACAACATTGGAACAATGTTGTTGGTACGTGTGCAGTGCCCAAAACCCCTAAATTAATGAGATTTTTATATTCTCGCATCTTGTTGCATAAAGTTTAGGAGTTCGTTCCACTGAGAGGCTGAAAAGTTAATGCCTTAAAGAAAGTCATATTTTGTATTGAATTTGTTATTTTTTCATTGCCACGGGTGATCCACTTCGAGCTTTCCTACTTTTTTAAAGAAAATACCCAGAAACTTCAAATTTAATTAGGAATGTTAATTATCATTCGAAAGAACATTCTCTGTCATTCTTGGCCGATGATAAAAGTTTGGTTATACTGTCTGGCTGTCACACCATACATAAAACCTACAGAACCTTTGTAACGCCAGTTGAAGGTTCGTTATTAATACGCACTGAAGTTACCTCGTGCAGGATGTCAACGCTTTTTGCGAATTTTAAAGAGACTTGATATCTAGTTGGATAGTTTATCTAGTCCCTTGAACTGCAAAGATCCTAAATATCTAAGCCGAGCGGACATGGAGAAATAAAGCAGGTGTTCGAGCGTCTCTCTACTTCCTACTTCACTGCTTTTCTACAAGACACAAGTAATAACGTTAATAATGCCCATACGGCTTGGATTTGATGTCAGTAAGTTGAGGCCTGTGAATAGCCCAACTATCTCCTGCAGTCTTTTCATGAAGTAAAAGCCTGCGTGTTTTCCTTCAGTTCAATTGAATATAATTTGGTGATCCTACATGCCCTGAAGGCATTCCATCTCTCTCTGATGCGTCTGTCAGCCCTTTCGAAAGTTACTGTACCTATTTCGATAGTCAAGCGCATGGCACTTTTGGCAACTTTTTATTCCAGAGATTTCCTTTCCCTGAACGCCCAGCGTATATGCAACCGCTTTCCGGCAGAAACAATATCTACTGCCTCCCTGCTTCTAAGGATATTTTCTGATGTGATATTCTCGATTTAATTGCCGCTGGCTATATTGGTGGCGGAATAATAATTCGGGTATTTTTCTTGGTTGCTTAGATCCATCTATCTTGATGGCGGTTCGCTTTTAGGTATTTAACTGTCAAACCGTTTGTATGGTTGACAAACGAGCCAGTCCGGTTGAGTTACCTCTTTCTAGATATCTTACGAGTACTTCAGTAATGAACCCGTTTGGATAGCAAGATAATACTATATGTGGAAACAAAAACAACGTCAAAAAAATTGTTGGGACCTAATTCTTTGGGACAGCTAAGCTTTGGCTAGAGTATAGTCTTCACAATATACTGTATAAAGAGTTAAAATATAAATATATTAATTTCCACTAAAACTGCAACAAACACTTTGTTTTTGTATAAAACGTGCTGGGGACAAATATGTTTAGTACCTGTCGTTTCCACGACAGTCGGGTCTACGTAACCAGAACGGATCCGGATTTTTATCCAGATAAAGATTGTCAACTCAGAATTGTGCCGCTGCAACAACAACAACATGTTTGGTACTATTTATGCATTTTCTGTCCATAAATTAATTTTTGAGGTTAAATAAGTTTATCAATTAAAATACAATTTATATTTATTTATTTGCATTTTTAACACATATGTACATATATTGACATAAATTATATTATTATAATCCTATCGTGTTAACTTATTTTACTTGTAGGTCCGTGGCCACCAAAGAGCGCCATCCGATTCCAAGGAATTCCACGAAGTCACGAAACGTGATGCACTAAAATCACTCGAAAATGACTTGAAACGCTTACAGGAAACTGCGCCGGCAGAGAAACGCCCGGAACTGCAGAAGGAAATGGCACGCTTCGCCGACTTATTCGGACGTTTCTTGCAAGAAGGTGCGTGAATTAAATTAAAAATTAATTTGTGTATGATTATAACTGCTTTGTTTCGTACTTTTGCAGTGGGTCCCTCCATTGACTGGGATAAAATTCAAAAACTGCCCGCAAATGCTGTCATGGATTACTCCAAACTCAATACGCCCAAAAACGAACAGGTAAAAAGCGGACTTTCAAACAATTTTTTGTGTACAACCAATTATTAATTTCATATTTTTGTATTATTTCCCTATATAATATATACAATGCCTGTTTCTATTGCAACTCTCATTTTTTGTGTGTGAATTGGTGAACCATTTTGATTCTGGTGTTGAATAGAACGAGGTAACAAATAAAAGTTCAAGTGTTGTGATATAAAATGTTTGCAATAATTCCGTGTTACCTAAACAAATGCTTAAATACATACTTTCTATGAACTCTTTTATAAATGAATATCTACATATGTATGTATGTAACAAACGCTTTCGCTCTCTAATCTTTTATGGCTTTTTTAATGTCAATAATACTTTACAAACTCCTATCGATATTGTGGTTTTACAGTTTTGGATAATTACTTCTT
Source organism: Bactrocera zonata (assembly GCA_037783105.1). Lineage (NCBI taxonomy): Eukaryota > Metazoa > Arthropoda > Insecta > Diptera > Tephritidae > Bactrocera > Bactrocera zonata. The sequence continues at coordinate 90,675 of JBAWJQ010002572.1, read as the reverse complement.
TGAAATTTACTATTTCTACATTTTTAAATGAAAAATTCTTTAACTTAACATTTTTTACTATTTTAAATACTAATTGCTTCTTATGAAATCAACTACCAGCGCTGGTTTGCGGTTGTAAGTGTATTATTTTCTCTAACTTGTAACTTCGCCCTCAAAGAAGATATCCTGCGTGGTTTTATGTTGAGAAATTGATTTTGTAAATGCACACATTGGTCTTAAATTTTTATAAAATGTTGCAAATAACATAAGCAAAATTTTTCAAAAACTGCCGGCAAATGGCTGTTTGTTCTGTGAGTTAATCAACATAAATACGCCGGTTATTTGCATCCGCAGCAACATTGCCGCTTTAATACCTAATAATTTCTGGACATCATAATTGGCAAATAAATTAAGATTAAAGAAATGGTCGCTAAATATATGCAAAAAAATTTCTTTAAAATTACTTATCACTCGTATGCTTTATATACGAAAAATTAAAAGGCTTTGAAACTATTTGGAAGTAAAATAAGTAGTTACTAATAATAAAAAAAATTGTAGTTTAAAGCAATTTAATTTTGTTGTATAAGGTTCTTTTCATTTATGAACAGGGTGACAAATATTATAAAAAAAATAATCGAAATAAAATTTGAATTACATTAATTTTATTATGCGATCCCAAATGGAGGATTAAATTTTTGCTATTAAAATAAGAAATAAAAGTTTAAATTTTACATCCCAAGCAAAAAACTAAATTTCAATTTGCTGAATCTATAACAAATTTGTAATAAAAAAAAAATCGCAACCCTGTTTATATATCACTTACATATCACATATATATAATATTTCAACGCCACATACTTGCTATTATTAACTCATATATTTCCACATACATATGTATCTGCCTCATCTTGGCCTTTTCTCATACGCTCACACATTTTCCCGCCGCTTTGCATTTTGTTATTATTTTGTATATTTAAATTACTTAAATGTATAACATATCTTTGACACAGATACGCACAATGTTAGACAAATTGGTTGTGGTCAAACTGAATGGTGGTCTCGGCACTTCTATGGGTTGTCACGGCCCCAAAAGTGTAATTCCCGTGCGCTCCGATCTAACTTTCCTCGATTTAACTGTGCAACAAATTGAAGTAAGCCAAAAGAAATTCAATATTTTTACAAAAGTAAATACTGATATAAATATCCATATCATTCATATAGCATTTGAATAAGACCTACGATGCCAACGTGCCATTAGTGTTGATGAACTCCTTCAACACCGATGAAGATACGCAGAAAATCATACGCAAATATACCGGCTTCCGTGTACAGATTCACACATTCAATCAGAGCTGTTTCCCGCGCATTAGCCGTGAATCGTTTTTGCCCGTTGCCAAGGACTTTGATGTGGAGAAGGATATAGATGCGTATGTCTTGCGCTTTTTTTTTTGTTTTGAAGAAATGTCACTGGTTAACCTATTTTTTTTTTTTTAATTTCTGCCCCACAGCTGGTATCCACCTGGTCACGGTGATTTCTATGATACCTTCCGCAACTCTGGTCTGCTCAAGAAGTTCATCGACGAAGGTCGTGAATATTGTTTCCTTTCGAATATTGACAATTTGGGCGCTACAGTCGATTTGGCCATACTCAATAAATTGGTGGGTGAGGAACGTTCTCCTGAAGCAGTGGAATTTGTAATGGAGGTTACTGACAAAACACGCGCTGACGTTAAGGTACAGACATACAAATAATTACTTATATATGTATATATACAAATGAACTTTCATATTTTCTCCTCTTCAGGGTGGTACTCTCATTAATTTTGAAAACAAACTGCGACTGCTGGAAATTGCTCAAGTGCCAGCTGAGCATGTTGATGACTTCAAATCCGTGAAAACATTCAAATTTTTCAATACCAACAATATCTGGGCTAAATTGGATGGTAAGCATGAAAACTCAAACTCCTTTTTCTTTTTGTCAAGAAATCTTGCCTCTGTTGTTGCACCCAACCCTTAAAAAGGCATTGGAAAGGCAGCTACTCAGTAGATATACTGATAATAATGTAGCAGACAATAAGAATATTAAAAATATAATCTCGTTCAAAAGAGTGGGAAAAAATAATGTTTGAATTCACAATCAGATTAAACGTGTAGAGAGGACGTTCAAGGTGTGTGAAGTCTTTAGGATTCTAAAAAAAAAATTTTGGAAATATTTATACATAGTAGTACATAACACAAGTTTTGTATGTGAGGGTCTATTCTGCAAAATTGGGAGTTTTACAGGCTATAGGCTCTTGTTTCACGCAACAACTCGATCTTCTGTTTTGCCGTAGGTGGTGTTTAGACTCCAAGTACGCCATTCACTGGGAAGGAGCCGTAAAACTTTAGGATCTAACCATAAAACTGAATCAACTACCATTATTTAATACCACTGAATTTTTTCCCAAGCAACAGCATTACTAAAAGAGTAAACTTTGCTAGGAACTTCAAAGTTACCCTTAGCAGTAAGGCTACATCTAATGACTCCACTCTCGACCTACTGCTTAGGGATAGCATAATCAAGTGGTACACCGGGAATGTACAAAGAAAATATGGCCATACTCAGCGAAAATCCAGTGGCACTTGAAGCGATTTCTGTTTATAGAACGGATGAACACTCGGCCGAAACTCCAGAACACTTGCTAATTGATTGCACAACAGTCTGCAGACGCAGGAAAAGGTCCTAGGATTCATTCACAATAGACCTTAGGTCGTGATGCAAACATCTTTTTTCAATCTATCCATCACTATGAAATAGAAAAAACTTGCCTGCAAAACAACTCAATTGGCTGATCGCTGGAAGAGAAAATTAATCCCAGATTCTTAAATTAATTTAAAAAAAGTATTACCAAAGAGGGTTTGGATTAAAACACGGTTATTCCCATTTGCAACCTTCTAGCATCATTCACAGATTTCAATTAGTATCTCTCTAGTGAGATTTCAATTATTTGTATGTTAGTAGATATGAGCTACTAAATGAGCAAATGTAGGGAGTGAATTTTCATCAAATAAAAGCAAAGGAAAGAGTGGAAACGGGGGAGCTTAAAGACATATCGATCAGAGCGGAAAACGTATTCACAATTTTTTAATTCTATCTCATTTTAACTTATCATAATGGATTTTTTTACTCTGAACTTAATCCACCCTAAGTTTGCCAGTAAGTTTGTAACATCCAGACGGGCGGCCTGCCTGTCCGTCTTTCTGAAATTTTGTACACCTCCTTTTCTTTCCAAGAATCTCCTCAGTTGTCGGAACCACCGATTTTAGACCACTTCAGCATATAGCTGCTATACACACTGAACAATCGGCATTAAGAGATATTAAGATATCTTCGCGAAATTTGACCTGGGTTATTGTCTAACGCAATGGTGTAATCTCAAAAGCAATTGTTCAGATTGGATCAATATAGGATTGAAATAACCTGAAAACAATCTCTTGTATTTGTGAAGGGTATTATAACTTCTAAGATAGAACTCGTCTTTCGAAACAGGGTTAAATACATTAAAATAAGCCCATTGGATAATAATTTTTAAGATTTTTTTCTCTTTGGATTACCCTCCAGAGTTTTACTCAATTGGTAGTGAATTGAGGGGAAGACCAGTGATTGGTCTGGAATAAATAGTATGTAAATTCCAGAGGGTACTAGTCTTGTTACTTATTACACATGGATTAATAGTTAATATCTCCCATTTAGCAATTTTTTTTCTCACAGCTAATAATATACCATATTTTTCGTTCTCTTTTCATCCAAATTACTTAGCTATCGATCGTGTGCTCCGCGAACGTACACTCAACATGGAGATCATTGTGAACAACAAAACAATGGAGAATGGTGTGCGTGTTGTACAATTGGAGACCGCTGTTGGTGCTGCTATGAAATGCTTTGACGGTGCTATCGGTATTAATGTGCCACGTTCACGTTTCTTGCCCGTGAAAAAGACCTCCGATTTACTGTTAGTCATGTCGAATTTATATCATCTGAAAAACGGTAGTCTTGTTATGTCACCACAGCGTATGTTCCCCACGACACCGCTGGTGAAATTGGGTGACAAACAATTCTCAAAAGTGAAAGAGTTCCTCGGCCGTTTCGCCAATATACCAGATATCATTGAGCTTGATCACTTAACGGTGTCCGGTGATGTAACCTTTGGACGTGGCGTTTCACTTAGGGTGCGTAGTGAAAATAATTTGCTTTAACATAAATGTATATGTATTTATAATTTTTATTTTGCTTTTACTTTTGCAGGGCACTGTCATCATTATTGCCAATCACGGTGATCGTATTGATATACCGGCCGGTGCCATTCTCGAAAATAAGATCGTTTCCGGCAACATGCGTATTTTGGATCATTAGACACATAGCTAGTCGCCGATGCTGTTCAAAAACAACGCAAAGACTTCCTTATGAGAAAATATCAGGAATTATTACGTAGAGTAGTCAATTGCATATTTTTATAAGTCAAATTCAGGTAAAAAGAAATAACCAAACTTGATTAGGTTATCAAGTGATGTGCAAAAAAAAAAAAAAATAAACAAAAACAAAAAAAAAAAATAAACTGACAGAAAATCAATGTGCAAGCAATAGCGAAAATTAAATTGTTTGAAACTGTTCTGTCATGTATGTTTAATCGAAAAGTGCGAAAGAAATTATGTTCTTTTTAAGTGCAATTAAGAATTTAAAATTCCCAAAGTTTATGTTTAAATAAGTAGTATACTTAAAATCATATGTTTTATACAGTAGCGTTCATTCGTTACACCCTGTTCTTTTTTTATCTAACCGCGTTTTCGCTTGCCAAATTATTATTGTATTTTTAGTCGTTTCCTTCACTGACATTTAATGGCGGTTTTTTTGGGTTACTTTGTAAGTTGAAATGTACACTTTTTGTAATTACTTATTAAAGTGGCACGCACATACATCTACTCGTAGGCTTAACAAGCAAAATGCAAAATATACTTATATTATATATTATGTATGCATACCTAAAAACACATTGTTGTACAATTGTTAGTATAAAATAAAAAGCAAAATACAAATAAAATTATACTCGCTCTGGGTTTTTACATAATTTAAATATATAGTTTTGTTGTGACATGCCAGTGTGGGCCCGCTAGAAGTCTGACTCTAGCTTCACTCCACATACAATAGCGTTTTGCCCGAGCTGCAATCATCCATATACTCTTCCTCTTCGCTGAACAGCGTCTCGGCGAAGGGTCCAAACTCCATGTGCTGCGCCTTGGAGCAGCCCCATTTCATGGCTTCTTTGCATGTGATGTCTAAATTGACAGTGAACTGATCGCGCGGCCATTTTGTTGGCCACAGAAAGTCGTTTGGCTCCTCGAGACAAGAACGAAAAAGTGAACAAATCTTCTTCGAGCCATGTACGGTGAAAGTGAAGAGAGTTTTCGGCACACGTTTGCGATTGCTCGTATCGTTGCCGAAAACGTAGACTTCACTGAGACACTCCCAAACGCGTCTAATTTGGAAAATTAAATTATTTCTTCACACATTACTTTAATTATCTTAATTTTTGCACTCACTTGAAAGCCTTCCCTGTAATATTGGCCATTAGCATTTCGGACAGTATTATTAGCAAGTTGCAACGCTTTTCTTGTTGATCGCGCGCACGTGATTTCGAGGTCCAAAGCATGCCCAGCCAAGGTCCTTTAAGCTCAACCACTATGCGGCAGTGTAACGGCATTGCGGTGGATGAGATAACTGAGGATTTTCCAAATTTCTATAATTAAAAAAATATGAAGTAGCTAAAAGTTTAAAGCTAAAACTTTGGCTGTGTAGAATAAATAAGAAGATTAAAGATTAAAGAATAAATAAGAAGATTATATTGCCGGACCGATGATTGATGTGGTGTTATAAAATTAGTGGTTTGATGACTATGGCGGTTGCACAAGATAAAAGAAAAAAACTTAAATACTCGGTTATTTGAATTGTTTACATAATTTTTGAGGTTATGTCCACATGTTGTTGGTACAAAAGTTGTTGGCCGTTTTATTCAGCTCTATCACGCAATCCATCGTAGACTGTGTTTTCGGGAAAGATACGAAATTGTTATTATGCAATTCGAACATTTCCGAACGTAAGTTTGAAATTCGTGGAGTGGTATTCACTGAATTCATTCTGAACGTTAAATTTTAAGTAGAGCAAAAAAATTGCAAACTATATCAAAAAATAATAAATTAAACAAACACTTTTCTGTAAAAATATTTGGTTTCAAATTATTTTCTAAAATTTCATCATTTACGCTATAGTGAATGCAAACGTTGTGCAACGCTGCCGCAACATTGACGATTTGAGGTGCCTTTCATGGCTCGTAGTGAAGCTCACGATCACCCAGAAGACATCTAAATCGATTTCTAAAAATACCTCTTGTTCTTTCTTCATTATTTCTCGCTTTTGCATGTATTTTATAGTATTTATTTCTCTTCTGGACTTCCTGAGGAAGGGGTACGGAATAATAATTAATAACACCAACCATGGTTCTAGGGCATATGCAGCATCTCCTGTACAACTATAAAACGATTTTGATATTTGAAAATTTGTAAGGCGTTTTGGGAATTTCTGTGACATAATTGTGTATGTATGTATGTATAATACCCAAAAGCCAAGTGTTTCGTTCACCATCATGGTTCTTTTTCTAAAAATAACGAGCATTGCTGACATTCCATATTTGGGAGTCATGATTGCTGCCAGGATATCTGCAAACCATTGATAAAGATGTTTGAAATGTGAATTTGTCACCAAACATACAATCATGGCCTTGATACTAAAGTATCCTTTGTGGTTATAATAGAGAATCTTATCTTTAGTTGGAGCAACGATTTTAATATGTGTCTCGTCTACACACAAAATCGCGCCCGGAAATCCATATTTCTGAAAGAAATCCTTTTTTCATCGTTACTTAACTCAAGGTTTATCCAATGAATGCACAAATGGAACTTAAGCAATTCCAATACATATTTTAAGATGACTAACAGATTCATTGATGTTGACTGAGCCATTGGATTATCGAAGTCTTCACCCACTCCATGCTGATAGCCTCCCTCAGGTTTTACGGTGGTAAAACCTATGACAATCGATGAAATAAAGATATAGATAACGATCTTGAAGAACTTTCATTCCTCTCTAGACATACGTAAAGTCCGTTTTATTTAAGCGATAGTTTTTAATAAACCTGTTTGGGAAAATAATTTTAATAAAATTTAACAAGGAATTTTATTGGATTCTTGAACTGCACATTGTTTCGTGCACATCGAAAGGGTTGCTCTTGTCCCTCAGTTATTTTCGGTGAAGTTTTAGATCATGCCGGCTTCCCTCACGTTAGCGGATCCATATTTTTTTCATAAAATAAATTTGAATATAAACGATTTCAATTTTACTAATCAAAATTTAAATTTTTTCTTCTACCCAGCTGATAAACCATATAAACATTAAAACTACTAAAAGTGAGATGAATCAATAACAAAATACGCCAGATACATCAACTTAGAGACAGCTTTATAGGAGCCAGGTGAAAATGGGCCGCCCACTTTTAGGTGAACTTTTAGGTGACTTTTTGAACACACCTCGTATATGCGAAATCCTCCATGGAAACCTATTTTGCAGAACACAAATATTTATTTATGTTGAAGGAGTTAGAGCATCATTGGGTTAACTATATTGAACTAAAAGGAGACTTTATCGTTTTTCTTCAGTTTTCTATAGGCTAAGTACTTATCGAACCGCCCTCGATCATTATAATATTAATCAAAAAGCGTAATTCAACTTCATCTAAAATCGAACACTTTCGCTAGTTAAATATTGTATACAAATATATTGGAGGGGAGGAAGATACCACCGACGGGTCCAAAATGGACTGTGGAGTAGGCACGGGAGTATATTCCAATGATCTGGACCAGCATTTGATTTCTCTCTATCCGTTTACCGAATACTCGATAGCATCTTCCAAGCGGAAGTACTGGACTTGGAGGAGGCCTGCGAAGCTCTATTGAATAACTAGGTGGCTCTCCCGGCCTTGTCGTTGCACATGACTAATTTCACCATAGTCCTTAACTGCAATAAAGCCTTGAGCTCACTAGAAGACAAACTCTACCTAGACTTGAGCTGGGTTCCCGGTCACAGGAACATTTTTGGCAACGGAAAAGCAGACGAGTTAGCAAAGGCAGGAGCTTTCCTAAAGGTAGAGCTAATACCAAGCCCGCTGGGATCAATCAGGAGATAGCAGAATATACAATTTCAACAAAATGCAAATAACAGTTGGAAAAATATAACAAAATGCAATATAACTAAGCAGTTATGGCCGACACATGATAACAAAATAACTAACGACTTAATAAATAGGTCTTGGAAAAATATCTACAGACTAACTGGGCATTGTTTGAAGGAGAAAGTGAAACATGCTAGCAATAATAAAAAGGTCTACGACTAGTGCATGAAAATGGCACAGCTGGTGCTAATTGAGCCGAAAATACAACAGGGCTGCAACACTATTTGATAAAGCTATGTGTATTGTCATATGAATGTCAGCAGTCAGTTGAGTATATACCAACCTACAGGTAGACTAACCTTAAAAAATCGCATTAACGTCAAATTATACAGCAGCCTTGCGTGTTGCGAACGTCGATCACCGATCAGCTCATCGACCATATCGTAAAAGTGCAATAAGAAGGTATTGATTTGTAAAACTTGCGGACAGAATGGATCTTTGTAAGAGCTGCGCAGCATAGGCAGTATGCAACCACAGAAAGTGGACTCATATCCGGACTTCACATACACCTCCGTCGCCTGTTCGATGGTTTGCAGCGCCGCACATTCGTAGCTATGTGGATCCGTAAGTGTGGATTTGTGCAAAGCTTTTTTGAACTCGTGCATAACGAAAGCGTCGTTGGCGTCACGCATGCGCTTGGAGGTGGCACGTATGCGATTATGATGCCAAATATTTATGTAGCCAAAGATCTTCTCCATCAACTCGATAGGCAGATCGCACAGGTTAAGTGATGCACTTGCATTTTCTTCGCGATGGCGAGACCTCAGTTGACGACGCGGTATCTTGACGACTGGTTCATCGCTGCCCTGAGCATTGGCGGATGTACACTTTAATTTTGGCATACCAAAGTGGTAATAGACGGAGATTATGTATGCAAATGGAAGAATTTTATGCTTGTCGGTTGGAATTTTAAGATGCATGCGAATAACATGAGATGTTACACAATTAGACACACACATAAACAAACACACACGGAAATTTCAATTCGAAAGTATTTAATGCAAAAATGAAAAAAAAAATAGTTGGTTTCATAAATTTTGAAGCGAATTACTTTTTAAAAAATTGTAAATGCCAAACATTATTGTCATTTTTGAGAGGCAGAAATTATAAAGACTCAAATGTATAGGTATGTATTTACTTGTAGTTGCTTTGAGACCCTAAGACGAGAGTGAATACTCGTAACTTAAGTAAACTTTTTTGAGTTAAGTATTTCTAGAACTCAAATTTTATTTATGCAAAAAATATGTATTTCGAAAATGGCTCTGATCTGCCATTTTTTGTTCAATATTGTTTGTCATTTCATCATGAAAAGACTTACGCCTGAACAGCGTTCACAAATCGTTCAACTTTATTACGAAAATTCACGTTCTCTAAAGAATGTGTTTCGCGTGTTTCGCTCAACTTATGATCAACATAATCGGCCTACTGGGCATACTATTAGCAATACCATCACCCATCTTGAGACCCAACTTTAATTATTGGATAATAATCGACCGAAAAGACCGCCTCCAGCACGCAGTGAAGAAAATAGAGCAGCCGTAGCTAGGAGTGTACACGACGACCGTGGAAAGTCGATTCGGCGCCGTACGCAGAATTCGGACTGACATATGGAACGACTTGACGCATTTTACGTCGAAATCTCTAATAGAAAGCGCGTAAAATACAGTTTGAGCAAGAACTGAAGACAATCGACCGTCCCAAGTGACATCGCTTCGCTCTATGGGCTCTTGTAAAGTTCAAAGAAGAGCCGATGTTTTCGAGCCAAATTTTGTTTAGCGATGAGATTCATTTCTTGGCTCAATGGTATGTAAAAAAGCAGAATTAACGCAGTTAGGACGAATAGAAACTTGAAGAGATTCAAGTGCTGCTATTTCATTCAGTTTGGTGTGGTTTGTAGGCCGGTGGAATCATCTTCAAAAATGATGCCGATGAGAACGTGACCATCAATGGCGACCGTTATCGTGCCATGATAACCGACTATTTGTTGTCTGAAATTGAAGCTCGTGATCTCGGATACATTTGGTTTCAACAAGATGGCAACACTTCCCGTACATCGCATCAATCAATGGAATTATTGAGAGAACACTTCGTTCAGCAGATAATTCCACGTTTTGGACCGGTCGATTGGCCACCAAGATCGTGTGATACAGGGTTTGTCCGGAAAGTAATAGTACTGATTTTCTTCCGCCGTGACTGTACTTCGGATCGTGAGCGAACTGACTGGATTCGGTAAGGGACGTTCTAGCTAACGAACGAGCGGCTGGTCAATTGTCTCCGAGCACCTACAAAAACGGGACAAACACTTTTGCGAGACGTATTTCTGTTAGTGGTGCAAGCCGAAAATGCAGCGTTCGTTAGAGCAGAGGTAAGCGATTAAATTCTGTGTGAAACTCGGTAAATTTCCGACACAGACATTTGATATGATCAAGCAGTCTTACCCATATGTTGCTTTAGCAAGAAGTGACACCGTGCTGGGAGACCTGCGACTTCGACAAACACCGACAATGTGACTCGCATGCGCAAAGTTTTGAATTCAGACCGTGAATCAAGTACTCGTTTAATTGCCCAGATGTTAAATTTATCAAAATCTGTGGTTCGTGACATTGTGACGAAGCACTTGAAAAAGCGCAAGGTGTGCGCGAAGATGGTCCCAAAAGTGCTCATTGACTACCAGAAATTGCGGCGAGTGGAAGTGTGGCAGGAAAATTTGAACATTGGTTAAAGTGACCCCCAATTTTTGAATAACGTAATCACAGGCGACTAGTCATGGATCACTGAGTATTTCAGACAACAGAGGGTATCCAAGCAGCATGCACCTCGGCTGTCAAGGCTATTCTGGCAGCGCTGCATCGACGCAAAAGGAGCCTATTTTAAAAGTCGTTAAAGAATTGTAACGAATTTTTCAATAAATTTTTTTAAATCGACTCAGTCCTATTACTTTCCGGACAAACCCTATATATCAAAACGTTCTGAGTATGCATACCATCAATAATGTAAAACATTGGGATAAAGTTGTGTGTCTTCAGATTGCAACATCTTTTAAGCCAGTAGTCCAATTCTTACAAATGAAAATATATTATTTGAAAAGTTTATTTTAGATTTGAATAAGAAAGAACGATTTATGTTTTATTCATGACCATAATGTCTCTTCTTTTTACCAGAACCATTCTTTCTAAAAAAAAAACACACGGTTGCTTTTGAAAATCTTTAATAGTTTCGCACGCATCCATTTCGCTTGCCATTTTCGTGTTAAATACATTTTTATTGACCCAAACGGACGTAACAATTTTCTGAAATTTACTTCTGAGCTACTAAGATAAACATTTCTTTATTTGTCGTTCCGAACGTTGTATTGAGTTTAATGAAACATATGTATTTTGAATAAAAAATAACTTTCCAAAGTACCATAATGTGCATTTTATTCCGTATCCAAAGAGTTCGATTATTTTTAGGACTCACAATGACCAAGGGGTCACGAAAACTGTAAATTATTATAAGCTGTCGCCGATGATATTGATGTTATTGGTCTCAACAACCTCGCCGATAGTTCTGCTTTCACCAGGTTGGACAAAGCAGCGAAGCAAATGGGTCTGGTAGTGAACGAGGGCAAGTCGAAATATCTCCTGTCATCAAACACGGCTCCTACGTCATAACTTCGAAATTGTAGATAATTCCTCTATTTTGAAACCAGTAAACACCTTGCCAACAGGTGCTACTTCGGACTAAGTTGACATTTGAGAAGTAAAGTCCTTTCTCGACGAACAAAGACCAAAGTCTATAAGACTTTTATTATTCCCGTCATGCTATATGGTTCTGAGGCATGAACGATGACAACATTGACATAGTTCAGGGAATTAAAAGACAGCGGCTGCGCTGGCTAGGTCAAGTAGTGGTCGAAACACTCTTGCTTTGAGAGTATTCAACGCACTACCCGCCGCGTGAAGAAGAGGAAAAGGGAGAGACCTCCACTCCGTTGGAAAGACCAGGTGGAGAAGGAACTGCCTTCGCTTGGAATCTCCAATTGGTGTCAAACAGGGAAAGGGAAGAACGATTATCAACAGCCACGCTGTTTAAATTCGGTAATAGCCGCGTAAGCAGTGTCTACGTCAGTAAAAAAGAAAGAAATCGTGTTTGGTAGGGCATATATTTACAACCGAGATGGTACAAAAGGCTTTATGGGAGCCGTTGTCAAATTTGGACGATAGGCTTGGCACCGCCCAAATCGAACTTAAAACTACAATTTATTCATCTAGATGTCAAATTTCTATTTAAGTGCATATTACAGATTTAATATCGGATTATATCCAACATATATTTTAGTTCTAATGATTTATCGAAATTTTTGGTAATAAAAGAAATTGGTTTGATTATTTATTTAGCAATTATTATTGCACTTTTTATTTTAAAACTATACTTACAAACAAACTTTATTCGTTGCGATCAATTCTTTAAAAATTAGCTCATCGATACGCCTAACATTTGAATCGAGTACTCATACACGATATAACTAATACAAACAGCGGGCAATACTTTGGCTAAATTTATGAATAATCCACGATACAATCCAGAAAAGCCTTCGTTGGCGATAATTGATTTAACTATTCCAATCGTTGTTAGTCTACTTACAGGTCGCTTTGTGATAACGGTGCGACGTTCAGTTCTTGGAACAACTGCAAGAGATTAAAGAGATATTTAATTACCTTTAATAAACAAAAAAGAGTTAGCTTCGACGGAACACCGTGAAAAAAAAAAAATCGGAGACCCTATAAGATATATTTATTTATAAATGATCAGTGTCGCACATTATTTTCTCCCCAACAACACTCGTTGGAACCACATTCGTTTTTTATTCGGTGTATTGGTCCGTTCTGAACAATTTGGAACCAGTATTAACACCAACAACAATGTCGAAATCCAATGCCAAATAACTCTTGGCAACAGGTGCTACTTCGGACTGAGTAATCAATTAAGAAGTAAAGTCCTCTCTCGACGAAGAAAGACCAAATTCTACTCATTATCCCCGTCCTACTATATAGTGTAGAGGCATGGACGATGACAAATCTGATGAGTCGGCGTTTCAAGTTTTGAGAGAAATGTTCTACGAAAGATTTGTGTGAGATATATGTATAATACAACGACATTGACATAGTTTAGCGAATTAATAGACGGCGGCTACGCTGGCTAGGTTATGTCGTCTGAATGGACGAAAACACTCCAGCTCTGAAAGCAGTACTTGCAGGGGGAAACAGAAGAAGAGGAAGACATCCACTCCGTTGGAAGGACAGGTGGATAAGGACTTGGCTTCGCTTGGAATCTCAAATTAGACGCGTAAGTGGTGCCCACGCCAACGAAGAAGAAGATATACCGATAGTCAGATGGACATGGTTAAATCGACACAGTTCGTTTTGCTGATCATTTATATGTATATTTCCTCTGGGTCTTCGACGTCTATTAAAAAGTTCGCGGCAAACTTAATATTCCCTGTTTAGCGCATAAAAAGTATAAGTTTTGCCTCGTACTCACTTTGAGCTTGGATCCTTGTACGTATTAATGAGCAAGGGTACGTAATAAGTTGTCCCACTGCACTGGAAATCGCACCGCAGACTAATAAAATCATTGAATTCGGTTGCTTATTTGTTTTTTCGCCGGCTAAATACTTTTTCAAAGTCTCGTATAGGGCCAGATCTATGCCGGCATATGGTAAGACACCCAGCAAATTAATTGTGTAGCCATTGTAAAAACTTCGCACGCCTTCTGTTAAATAAATATTTTTAATTAAAGCAAATAATCCACGATGTTCGCTTGTGGTGCGCAATGCTAGACGGGTCTTCAAGACATCGAAAGGGTAAACGGTTGTTTGCGAGATGCTACCAGCTATGGCACCAGCAATGAATCGTTCACCCATAGTCATTTCTTCTTGCGACGACTTGCGTTCGATTCTGATGTAATGCTTCACTTTCTCGTAGATTGTGAATTTGATGGCCGAATCAGAACCGATTTTTAAAACATTAACGCCATTACCACGCCACATACTGCGTATGCCACCGGTTTTAAGCATATAATTCGCGCTATCAAGTAAGGAAGTTTTCTGAGTTTGCACCTGCACGCGGAAGCATTATGCAAAAATTAAAGATCGAAATGCTGTTTCAGCCATATTATACCTGCATATATAGTTTTATCCGGTCAATCGGCGCTGTGCTTGTACGCGAAACGACTCCGGCTAAACCGCCAGCCAGAGAATGGCGCCACCAACCGCCTTCTGCTTTCGATGGCGCATCCGAAAACTCATTAGGAACTTGTATATTATCCGTCATTGTAATATGCCGAAATTCTTGTAAAAAGATAAATAATTTATTTTTATTTTTCGTATGAAATGATAAATACAATTTTCTGTTTTGAGTCTGCTTATGTTTTGAATAACATTTGTATGTATGTATGTCAAAGGTTTTAAATGTCAGTTAGTTATTTCGAAAATAAAACATAGAATAAGACACATCTAGCAAAGATGGCCAATGGAAACAAAGTGGGGAAAATGATGTGGGATTCTTCTATAAGTTACCTTTAACAACGTGCATGGCAACACGACACGACGAAAGCATGCCCGACGATTTGAACTTAGGTGTGCTCTGCCCAATCCACAAAAAGTGAGATCCTACAATCTGCGCCAACTACTGCGGGATAAGCCTCATCAACATCGCATATAAGGATCTAAGGAGCGTATGGAATATTTAAGCCCACGGTCAACAAACTGATTGGACCTTATTAGTGTGGCTTTCGACCTGGGAAATCAACAACCGACCAGATATTCACCATGCGCCAAATCTTGGAAAAGACCCGTGAAGCTGCTTTTGAAATCAGGAAGGACCTCTCCGAGCCGTTCGATACCAAACGAGGCTTCAGACAAGGCGACTCCCTATCATGCGACTTCTTCAATCTGCTCCCTGAGAAAATAATTCGAGCTGCAGATCTGAATAGAGAAGGTACAATCTTCTATATGAGTGTATCGACGTACACCAGGTCGGTAGTATTGTTATCATTGCCCTCAACAATCGCGCCGTTAGTTCTGCTTTCTCCAGAATGGATAAGGAAGCGAAGCAAATGTATCTGGTGGTTAACGTCACCGCCACATCGTCACTATTAACAGTAATAAGTTGAAAGTCGTAGATAATCGACTATCTTGAAACCAGCATTAACAACAACAAAGCCAGTCAATTGACGAACAGAGACCAAATTATACACGTCACTCCTCATCCCCGTTCTGTTACATGGTGCAGAGGAATGGTCGATGGCAACATCTGATGATTCGACGTTTCAAGTTTTTGAAAGAAAGGTTCTGCGAAAGATTTATGATCTTTTGCGCGTTGGCCACGGCGAATATCGCATTCGATGCAACGACGAGTTGTATGAGATATACGATGATGTTAACATAGTTCAGCAAATTAAAAGACAGCGGCTACGCTCAATTTTAACGACAGCCAGTTCTACGCACCGGAATTGACTTTGATTTTATCCGAACAAGAGCTGTTTTTTCGGCGATATAACCCCGTTTGGATCGGTAAGTGTTAATCTTTGTTTTTCGTCACTGGAGCAATGCCTTGCAGCAGGGTTGCTCCGTATCCACCTGACTCGTGCTGGCATTGAGTCCTACCCGGGCCCGGAGAAATTTTTTGCTGCGTTTGTGCAAAACGCCTCCATCCAAACTCTACCTCGGCCAGGTGTAACAGATGCAATGGATGGGGCCAACTTAAGACCTGCTCAGGCCTTAAGACTCACAGGGAGTGGACCACGAGTTACCTGGCTCCATGTTACCTACGCAATACTGCGACACAAGCCTCTACGGCTGTGCAATCTGCACATATGTAGTTCGTGCGCCGCACCGCCACTCACCCCGAGACAGAGTACCTTCACGGTTTCCAGGAGCTCAAACAGGCAACATAGCTCCCACTCTGACTTGCATCAGACCATCTGCCCATAATTATCTCGATCGAGAAATCTCATGATTTTGTTTCTGTGGACAACCGAACTTTCGTTAACTTTAACAAAGCTAACTGGGTCGGCTTCACAGAATTTACTGAGAGCATCTTCAACGCTCTACCCATTCCTACGGACGTATGTATGTGTTGGCGAACGTCGATTCCGCAAGGTGATCGCAGGAGCTACCGTCCGCTTCATCCCGGCAGGAAGAATAGCGGAAATCCGCCCCAATTTCCCAGCCAAAGTAGCCGGTTTAGTTGATGAGCGCGACACCTTACGCCATGCCGATCTCGGGGTCCCCGAATAAGGGACATTAATTTGGAGATTCGGCGAATGGTAAACCATCATAAGCGGACGAAATGGAAAGAGCACCTGAAGTCCTGCTATCTCTCCACCAGTGTGAGTAAGCTTTGGGCTACTGTCAAGGCTTTGTCTAACCCGAAGAGACATGACGATCGAGTTGAAGTTCAGTTCAATGGTCATGCCTCTTCGGACCCGAAGAAGTGCGCGAGCTATTTTAGCCGGCAGTTTACACTGCACCCTTCGGTAGACAAAACCAAGCGATGTGTTAACCAAAGGCTGCGCAAAATAACAAACGACTGCGCGCCACATACTTTCACCGATGAGGAGGTTCAGAATGTCATCAACAAATCGAAATCTTCAAAATCCATTGGCCCTAATGGAATCAAAATACTTATGCTAAAGCATCTAGGCTTAACGGGAGTATGCTACCTTACCAAGGTTCTCTACATGGGGACCACTGACCATTCTTCAAATACAAGATGTGTGGAAAGTCTGAAGAGTGGTCCCGCTACTTGAACCTGGGAGGAGGAGTCCTATCGTCCGATAACTCTCCTCACGCCAGTAGTGAAGACACTTGAGGCCTTCCTACTCCAGACTCCTACAGTCACCAAAGGGGGTTTCCATAACCTCGTATGCAGATATTGACGTCGGGCAATGGAATCGATGGCATGTGTTCGAAAGTAAACAACTATCTCTCCGACCTTTCTTGTTTCCTCACTGCACGGAACCTCACACTTTCCCCCACCAAATCCACAGCGACCATTTTTACGAACTGGACGAAGGAGTATAGACTTGAACTTAATATTGGAGTCGATGGCGACGAAATTCCGACTGTCAATAACCCTACGACTTAAATTGTAACATTTGATAGTCTATGCTCCTTCACTCCCCATACGACCGCGATTATCGCCAAGGTACAGAGCCGCAACAAAATCCTCAAGTCGCTAGCCGGCAGCACATGAGGAAAGACAAAGAAACGTTGTTGGCAACGTACAAGGAAATCGGCCAGCCGGTCCTCAATTACGTATCACCAATATGGTCACTTGGATGCAGTGGTGCGCGGAAACTCCAGACTTGCCGGAATACTGCACTCCGGACCACGGCGGGATGCCTCCTGATGTCTCCCATCGAACACATACATAGTGAGACGTTATTGCTCCTTGTTAAGGAGTATAATGAACTCCTCTCCAAGCAGTTCCTGCTGGATGTTTTCGTAGAAATCACCCATGCAGCCACCTTCTTGGAGCGGAAAGAGGTCTTTCCTTGACAACGTTGACGACATCGTACAGTACGCCGACCGGACTGCGGACGCAACTGACTTCCGACAGGTACTGACCGCCATTCACAGTGGAGCTATCAACAACTTCACCGACTCCCTTCCCGTGAATGGTGTTCTTGGAGTCAAACTACCACCCATCGCAGACGAAGTGCTCGAGTTGCCGCGAGTGACCCTAGCGCAGCTTCGTTCTGGATATTGTAGTAGATTAAACTCCTACTTATCCAGAATAGACCCTGACATATCCAATGTATGTCCTGCATGCAACGAGTCTCCGCATGACACTAACCACCTCTTTGCATGCCCTGCCAACCCTACTCATCTAACACCCTTTACCCTTTGGTCCGAACCCATCGAAACAGCACGTTTCCTGGGCCTCCCGCTAGATGACGTCGATGACAACCCTTACCATCCTAACGGGGATTGAGAAACCATTAAAACAACAACAGCGACTACGCTGGCTAGGTCATGTCGCCCGAATAGAGGAAAACACTCCAGCTCTGAAAGTATTCGCCGTGGGAAGCAGGGGAAGAAAAAGACCTCATCATCTGTTAGAAAGACCTCCACTCCGTTGGAAGGACCAGGTGGAGAACGATTTGGCTACAGTTGAAATCTCCTATAGACCGCAAACGGCGAAAAGAAGGATCGACTGGCGCGCTGTTGTCAACTCGGCCACAACCGCGTAAGCTGCATTTTGACCAACATGGATGCCAGAACGAAGCAGAGTGTCAATATATAATCAGAATCAACCAGACGCGAAATTTTTAGTTGCCAGGCACAATTCTGGATAGAGTGCTGAGAATAGATGAGATCTACGTAAAGGTTGTAAATAATGAATAATAACCGTCAAGTTGTTGGAATTACTTCACAAAGAATTCATTGTTTGTACACAACTAAGTTTTAAAGTAAATATTTATTGATTAAAAATATTACATAACTATTATTTATTATTTAAAAACAAAAGTTGTAGAATATTAGTATTATTAATTCGCCAATTTCAACAATTCAAACTATCGAATATATCATGGAGAAAACGTTTTTATTATATAATTATGTATATATATTTACACATACAAGTTCCTAGTTACTCGAATTAAAGCTTTTAAGATCTTAAGGACCTTAATAAATAGGAGTATAGTATATAGTATCATCTATAAGTAAAAAAGTATTGCGTTTAAGGATTAGAGTATATATTTATGTGTATATGTAAGTTGGTGTATACAAGATATTCATATTTTATTGCTAATACATTTTTTCGTTTTTTTTGTTTAACAGAAAATAAACTCTTTGTTCGGTAATTGTATGAATCCTTTATCATTATTACGTGGACTAAAGAATAATTATTGGTATATTTGGGACTGAAGGATAGTCATTGTAGTGATTTATTGGGTTTTAATAATAGCAAACTATAAAATAAATTATTATTAAATATAATTTTGTGAATTCCGCGTTTTTTAGTTGTGTTGCGTAGTACAAAACAATAAATTCGATACTCGACTTTGTGGAAGAATAGAAGAATTTTGTAGAATCTAATGAGCAACAAGAAAGAAGAGGCTAAGATCGGGTGCAACCGAACATTTACTCGTACATTCTTGCGACTTGCAAAAATCAAAGTCAGGGAAGCACCTTAAGGCAAAGAGTAACCCGGAGGTTTGGAATCCAAGCAATTATATGTATATGTATTCAGAGTATATATAATTGATACACCTCACCGACATATTCGACAAAAGTATGTTTCCTGAGTTTGATTAATGTACTTACATACCATTAACAATTATATGGAGTAAAGTCACCTGGATGTTATATGTTTATTATATGGGGACTAGGTCAAGTTCTCTTCCAATTTTATCCATTTTAGGCACAATGATACTATGTTATCATTGAAACACGCTCTACCAATTTCATTGAGATAATTCACATATTGGCCGATATATGCGGTATAAAGTTACCTTGAAGTTCGAAAATGTGTTGTGTTAGGTATATGTGAGCTAAGGAAAGTATTGGCACGATTCTCACCATTTTCGACACACGGACAGGAAAACATTATCCCTGAATTTCAATAATATATCTCACTCATTGACCGATATTTGTCGTAAATAGTCAACTATAGGTACTGAGGGCCAAGTATTCGGTACCTAGTGCTTTGAACAGTTTTTTAATGAATTTATGGTCATAAGATGGCATACGATAAAGACCCCGTTAGATTGTATTAATTGCTTCTTGATTTGTGTAGTGGAAAGAGAAAGAATGAAACGGAATTTCAATTTCACCCATTTTCGAACTGTGTCATAGAAATATAAAGATACTAAATTTTATCGAAATAGGTTGGTTGGATCTCGAAATATGGGATTTCACCAAAAAGTGGGCACGCTCATCCATTTTTCTCACCAGATCTCATAAAACCTTCACATACCATCCCGAAAGTAAAATTTAATGCCTTTGGCGCAGTTAGTTATTGATTTATTGCGCTTTTAGTAGTTTCAAACAGAACCGTTATATGGGGAGTGGGCGTGGTTATCACCCGATTTAATCCATTTTCACATTGTCGGTAAAAAATCTTATGAGAATTTTCCTAAGCGAATTTTATTGTAGGTGGGCTAGGAGATATGTATACATCCTTTTAGAGGGTTTGCCCACGCCTACTTTTTTTTAATTTTCAGCCCACGTGTGGCTTTTGCTATTGCAATCCTCTGTGCCAAATTACAGTTCTAAATCATATTTTATTGCTTAGTTATGTCAGTTTATAGGCCCTTGAATGACCATCCCATCTTCGAACTCAGCCTAAAGATTTTGCCTGGGATCATGTGTATCAAGTTTTATAAAAATATCTTTAGTTTTACTCAAGTTACAGCTCACACGGACGGGCGGACGGACAAACAGTCACCCGGATTTTAGCTGCTCTCGCCATCCTGATCATTTATATGTATATACATACATAGGTATAGGTGATCCGTACAACCGTTAGGTGAACAAAACTATCATATTCTGTAGCAACAGGTTGCAAGAATATAAAAATATACTTAATTAAAGAATTTACACCGAAGAGAGCGGTTTTCTGTAATAAAATTTAATTAACTCCGGAAACATCCATTCCAAATTTGCCTACCTAATCTTACCAACCTAAATTTTGTTCAAAGAACATGCTTTAATTTGGTCATATTCTACAATAGTGCAGCAATCCAAGCATTTTATCAACTCAGTATCATAGTTTCGTTAGATCGGTAGGAAGTCGCTAAAGCGTTAATTCAATCACCTACACTGAAGGCGACCGGTTCTCTTATTTCCATGGTGAGAGGATGATTTTTGAGAGATCCATATCGCTTACCGTATTGTTCATTTGAATTACTACTGAATTATTATAGAAGAGTTCTTTGATGTGTGGAAAAACAACGCATCTGCACTACGGTCGCATTTTTTCTTAACGAAAAATTATGTAAAATTATCCCTTCGATTAAAAATCATAAAATCTGAGCCTCGCATGACACTATAGACCATTTCTTATCTTTGGTTAATAAAACATTTGTTGATTTCAGGGTTTTTAAGTATGACCAAAATTCGAACCACGTTTTTCACTTAATATTTATCATAAAATTTTAAAACATAGGGAAATATTTGACCGAATATTTTCAAAAATAAATTCATTTTGTTACACAGTGTAATGCATTCGTCCAGCAATATGGAATAACTGCTTATTCAACTAAATACATATGTATAGTATGTGGACAGTTTCAAGCAAGAAAAAATACAAAATCATAGAAAATTTTAATGAAAACTTAAACGATGAATTACAAAGTGGGGTTTGGAACACTTTGGGATTTTTATAAATGTATTACATTTTCCAAGATTTTTTTTTTTCATTTATATAAATACATAGATGTGTAGATAAAAAGTGTGTATTGGAGTGTATTGGTAGTGTTAGCATAAGATCGTTTTAACATTTCTTATAAAGTGGCTTTAGGGATCTAAATATATAGAATAATATGTATGTAACTACATATATAAAAAAGTCAGTATTAGGGCGTGTAAAATTGCGGAAATATGATTTTTTAAAAATTCTTTACTACATGTAGATATATAGTTATAATAAAGGAGTACAGTTAGTCAAAAGTATTTATTTTTTCTTCATGTGCGGTCAGTTCTTTTCATAAATTTATTTTTATAGTGCCAGATGTACCATACGTATTTTTACCCATTTATATGTACGAAAAGGTGCTGAACTATTTCTAGTATTTTGGCGATCAAATTTTTCTATAGCGCGTACTTTTTGTTTAATCCGACAAGGTTTTGTTCTAAGCCACAATTACGTTTTAGTAATCTATGCCATTTTGTCTACTTTAATACTACATATGTACATTTTTATTTACAATACAACTGAAACAAAAAGCAATTCAATAATATTATAATTATAAAAAAATATAAAAATAATTATAATAACAGTAATCGACTTACGTCACTTTAAATATATTTAAGGCAATTTACTTCCACAAAGCGCGTTCCAGTGTGATCATTGCATTTAAATATTTAAATATATTATAGATTATAATCTCAGGTATAAAATAAACAAAAAAAAGAACCAAAACTCCAACATTTTCATGAAAATTTTCACGAAGTCATAGAATTCAAGGCGGGTATGGTGTTATTTCAGCTAAACTGAATGAGAATATTCTATTATATATCACAAACGCAAGCTACGAAGGAGAAACAAGCGAACCACAACCACTGCTAGTTCCCATATTATTCCATCATGAATGTAATCAATTTATAAAAATTTACAATAGATAACTCTCGACCGTTATCGAAGAATTATGTTGGTATTATCACTGCGTTTTGGTAACTTTCCCCCAAAATTAAAGTAAATGAGAAGAGATCTGTAAGTTGCCGCGAGAAATATCCTTTGAACTTCATTTTATAAGTACCCAACTCCATACCCGTTATCTTAACGGGTGATCTAAGTAGATGTACTTTTTTCAGTAGCCTTCTTTTTAACAGATCACGCGTGAGTCGTGTCAAGCTGTCATATTATTTTTGTTCAGGATTGTTGGGCATTTCGTCATGGAAAGATTTACGCCTGAACAACGTTTACAAATCCTTCAACTTTATTACAAAAATTCACGATCGGTAAACAATGTCTTTTGCGCGGTTTGGTGTGGCTTGTCAGCCGGTGGAATCACCGATCCATATATCTTCAAAAATGATGCCGGTGCGAACGTAACCGTCACACCATTATAAATATTATAAACATTACAAATTGAAGACCGTGATCTCGGCAACATTTGGTTTCAACAAAACAGCGCTACTTCCCACACATCGCATCAATCAATGGATTTATCGGTGAGCACATAATTTTATGTTGTGGGCCGGTCGATCGGTGATATCACACCGTTAGACTGTAGGGATATGTGAGGTCTAAAGTCAATGCAGACAATCCTGCTCAAAGCTCCCATACTTGAGCCATCCGTTGTAAAGGCGAACAAGCTGACGATACTCAAATTAATGTTGTTATTGGACAGAGGAAATTAGAAACCCGAGGAAAGAAAACTAAACAGAGAAAATTAGAAACTGAGGAAATTACAAACCCAATTCCCGATTAGGAGGTTTTACGCCTATATACCGAATTTTGAACTGATGTATGCACGCTTAATACCATATAAGCTACTGAGAGGGCAGCAAGATTATTATCAGTTTCCGTACATTTTCACCCCACAACATAGTTTGTTTATAGGATATAGTAACGGGTGGGCCATCTAACGTTTTAAATTTGAATTATCTATATTTCGACATTAGAAACGTCAAATACCATTCGGAAAGTGACAGATATTCAGTAAAACGTCTAAGATTTACGAAATGGGTCGCTATTCACTAGAAGAAAACTTCGAAATATTGAAATTTTTTTTCCAAAGTGGTGAGTTAAGTGGATGGTCAATTTTACCGAAATATCATCTTTTCGGACGAGGCTCATTTCCACCTCGATGGTTACGTTAACAAGCAGAATTGTCGTATTTGGTGCACAGAAAACCCGCACGTAATCGTCGAGAAGCCAATGCGCCCAGCACGAATCATTGTATGGTGCGGATTTTGGTCTGGTGGAATCACGGCCCATTTTTCTTCGAAAATGAAGAAGGAACCGCCGTAACCATCAATGGTGAGCGATATCGCGCAATGTTAACCGAATTTTTCATCAAGCAAATTGAAGAGGAAGACTTGGACAACATTTGGTTCCACCAGAACGGCACTACGTGCCATACAGCAAACGCTACACTCAAACTTTTACGCCCTATCTTCGAAAATCGCATAATCAGCAAAAGAGGTGATGTGAATTGGCCTCCCAGAAGCTGCGATTTAACTCCTTTGGACTATTTTCTGTGGGGAGCTGTTAAAGATAAATGTTACGCCAACCATTCAGAAACAATTCAAGATCTAAAGTACGAGATTCAAGCTGCTGTAGCTGCCATAAGGCCTGAAACCATCGAGAAAGTACTCCAAAATTGGGTGGATCGGATAAGCTACTGTAAACTCAGCCGTGCTGGTCATTTGTCCGAAATTGTTTTCCACAACTAAATTTCATAAAACAACCTTTTAAATAAATGTTAGACCTTTGAAAAATATCAAGCCGTTTTTTGTATTGACTTTTTAAATTTAAAATTTAATATGGCCCACACTGTATAAATAATATATCTCGGTGGGGCCATGCGCGCTTTATGAAATAGAAGTATATCAAGTGCCGGTGTACCACTTGGACTTTGCTAAATTTCAGTATTATAGCCTAATATTGTTTTTGAATGTCAAGTAGGGCGTCGAGATAGCCAGTCTGCTGGAAGACAAATCATCTCGAAATTAGTTAGCAATTATACCCTTTTGAACATATTGCGAAATTGTGCGCTCGAAACTCGCATTTTCTGGAAATTTAGTTTCGTTGAAAATTATTGATGCTGTGCGCAAAGTAATATTGCAAAATTGTCATGTAACCTGTCGTGAGATTGAGAGAACAATATTCATTAGATTTATGAACATTTGACCGTAAAAAATATTTTTTCACGTTGGAGCCCACACAATTTGTCGATCGCTCAAAAAAAGGCTCGTGTCGATTAGTAGAGAGGTGTTAAAAAAATACAATAGCGGTGCTTTAAAGCACGATTACGAAACATGAAACGTGGTGTGAAACGCGTATTGGCCCGAAAGTAATGATCAGTCGACTTTATGGGTGTTTCAAAATGAGCTAAATTCAACAAAAGTTGTTCGCGCATGAATCACTTTCAAGTAAATGGTTGCCTGTTTTTGTGGAACAAGTAAATATATCGTAACAATACCACTAGAACAACGCAGAATAGTAAATTCTGAGTGTTACAAAACTATCTGTTTGCCAGTTGCCTTACAAGAAATTGGGAAAACCGCCGAAGACGGATCACTCTTCACCATCATAATGCGAGCTCTCAATCATCGACTGAAACAATTGAATTTTTCGGCACTCAAATCATCAATTTGATGAGTCATCCACCGTATAGTCTTGACTTGGCTTGGAGGTTAACGTTTTTCGTGGCAGCGGTTGATGCGTTTATAGAACATGTTTTGGAGATACCTCAATCAGAATGGCAAAAGTTTTTCTAAAATGGTTCAAACGAATGCAAAAGTGTTTGGATCTTGATGGAGAATATTTTGTAAAACTATCGAGCGATTTTTTATGACAAAAATTTGTTTTTGTTCTCCAATCCCGGAATATAAAAGGCAACCTATATATTTTGCACATATATACGATAGTCAAAAAAAGTTTGCGTACAAACTTTACATACTGCCTAAATTTTAAAAAAACAAAAATTATATTTTCTAGTAACATAAAACATCTCCTAAGTGCTTTGACATTGAATTAGCGAAATTTCGTATCTCCTCCGGTGTGATTTTGCTCCATTCCTCAAGGATAACAGTTTTTAGCATTTCTATCGAGGGAATATGATGCAAGCGGATTCGACGTTCTAACAAATCCCAAAAGTGCTCAATGGGGTTGAGATCAGGTGATTGGGCGTAAGTTATTATATGGGCACATTGCAAAGAAGCCAAAGTTTAACAAGTTCTGCAGTGTGCTTAGAGGTCGCTGTCCTGTTTGAACAGATACCAACTCTAGTTTTGCTGCACTTTGCTTCAAATTTTCCTTAAGTATATCTAAATAATCTCTCTTATCCATTGTTGACTCAATAAACTTGACATTGTCCACTCCGTTACTGGACATACACCCCCACGCCATTACACCGTCACCAGCACCCTGTTTTACTGTCGCCGCAAGATTTTGTTTATTGAGTGCAGTACCGGGTTTTCTTCAAACAAGCTTCAGTCCTTTTATTCCAAATATGCAAAACTTGCTGTCATTTGAGAAAATAACCCGTTTCCAAAATATATATATGATATGGATGGTTTCTCCGTGCGACGCGGCTTCGATAACCAGCTTTTTTGAAAATTTTGCAAACGATGACAAATGGTTTACAGGAACCTTATTTTAACCTCTTTCTCAACGTCTGAAGCCTTCCTCTTTGGATTTTTCTACAGTTCCTTAAGGTCACATAATTTGAAGTGGCGCTCTGAACGAGGCTTTGAGGCGGTCCCATCGATTTATACGTTCCAAATACTCTTTGAATAAAGTAATGTGTTCAGCCCCCTGTCTGACCGATTTCCCCGAAAGTTTTTCCTTCTTTCTATAACTTTATATCTTTTTCACTGGCACTTGTGGGCTTTCTTTTTCTATTCATTTCATAAAACTTTCTTTTTACAACTAAAATTTTACATATATGTGACCTGGTCTACGAAAAAGGAGCTAACGTGCGAAAAAAAAAAAAAATTGAAAAAAAAAAATTGATTTTTTGACACCTAAACCCCCTTTCCGTAGATCAGGTCACATATACTTCCATCACTACGAAAAATTATGACTTAATTAATTTTAGTGCAGTTTAACCTGAAAAAAAGCTTGGAACTCCCCATGTTTTGTTTTGTATCCAAACTTTTCTGCAGCGGCGATGCCCATTTTTGATTTTTATCTAAAAAGAAGGGCTTGTCACATTATGTTTTGGTGAGTAATTCCTTAAATTTCTTCTACAATTTAAGTTTGTTTACATACAAATTTCTAATGAGCCATTGCTGTTAGTTTTGTACGCAAACTTATTTTGACTAACATAGAAAGCATATCTTTCTGATAGTTTTGTGGAAAATTAACAGAATTTCTTTCAATGTAAATGTACCAACCACCTTAATCAATTAAAGCCTGGAAAACGGTTAAATATTTTCTATATTTTCTAAATTTCGGTATCTGTTGGAACGCTTTGAAAAATAATAAAAAAAAAAACAATAATATTGCACAATTACAAAATAAAATAAAATGAAAATTTTTACTTAAAGTTTTATTAAAGAATTAGCATTATTTTACAAATACAATTAGTTTCCGTTTAGATAAAATGCAGCTTTACTGTTCTTACTGGAATTACACAACGACTTTCGAACGTACACAAATTTAATAACAACAAATTAGGCAACTCCCTTCATACAATACAGCACTATATTTAAAATTTTTCCAGCACTTATGGAGACGCTTGACTTGTTTCCGTTATTATTTCACCCTTTTTTCTAGTGAGTGATAAATACTTTCAGTTTGCACACAAAACGCTTGCTGTGGCTTAAAGTAAGTAAGTTTCTATATAGGCAGGTGTGTGGGTATGTTTGCGTACATATGTATTTAAGTATGCATGTATATAATATTACACTTCGTGATGTATAAAGTTGATCGAGGCATAATTTACACTAACGACTAATTACAAATAGATTTTTCAATGAAATTATTTTCTGATAAATAGCGTCGTTATTTAAACAGTTTTCCTCTACGATCATTTTCATAAATGCTTAACCCTTAAGTACATATTTTATATTTATATTTATACAAATAACATTTCAGTTTATTTATGACTTTTAATTTGCATTTAAGTTTTTTTTTCGACGTAATTTTAATTAAACGGTGCATATAGTTTGCTATACATATACAAAGATAGTGGTTTATTTTAGAATTTCTCATTTATAATACAATTTCAAAAGGAGTTAATTGGCAGCATGCTCCCTTTGGCTTAGTCGCCTTTCTCAAAACGTGGCACGTCAGACTCCGACTCTTCAGGGTCCTCCTCACCTAAGCAATGTATACCACTGCGCAGCAGCGGCGTACCTTTGCCTTTACCCAATGCACGCGCTATGATCATCAGCTTAATCACTTCCTTCGAGTCCTTGGCGTTGACGATGCTCACCATTTCGCGTAGCAGATTTTCTTTGTAGGCAAAAAATTCAATTTGCATTTCGAAATAATCCTGTTCTGGATGATTGACACCGGCAAATGTCGATATGCGACAATTTGGATTGCAATTCGACGACTCCAAGGAAGGATGAAATGTGGTGCCCTTATCGAATAGGGAAACGGGTAGTTTAAGATCGACCCTGTATCTGTGATTCACTTGAAGGAAGCCTAATTTTATGAATATAACATCATCGCATCGATCGTAGGTGACGCTGTGACCCGATTCAAGATCATCTTTCAGGTTGTCCGAATCAAAGTGCACACGATGTTCTGAAAGGAGAAGAAAAGAAGAGCAAATTTGTAGATTAATATATAACTTATTGCATATATGTAGGTTTTATAATCAGTAAATTATAATTAAACCACGAATGAACGTTGTGCTATAATAATAAATATCGTAAATATACTTTTACGAGATTGGGTAAGGTTAGTATAATTAGTAAAAAAGGTATAATTAGTAGAAAAACTTGATTTAAAAAAAATGGATTTAATCAAACTCTCATTCTCACGTTTTGAGAAGGGCAGCAAATGTTCTTTTTAGGTTAGAAAACAACATGTTGAGAAATCAACACGCAACTTTGATAGTCCTGGCATAGGGCATTATAAATGCGACATTTTTGTGAGAAAAAACACGCTATACGGTTATTACCATGCAAGTGAGAAATAGCCAAGGACGGACAGAAAAGATAATTATTTTTGGTGGTGGCAAAAAGAATTTTTAGAAGGTGAGATGTCCAATGTAGAAATGACCGCTTTGGCCATCTAGAACTAATTTTGACAGGGCCGAACTCACAACAGCTTCTGACGCGATATATATCTTATTGACTTTTTGGGTTAACTATTCTGCAGTTAATTTTAATGATATGATTTAATGACAGAGACTAACGACACACTTTTCTTAGGCTCAAATTATCTTTGCAAATGGTTTTCACTGATCCCTCCGATATTCCAACGATGCCAATAAAATTTCTGACTATTAATTGTGGATTCTCAAAATTAATTCCTTTATTTTATTGATGTGTTGATTATCAGTTAATGTTGGTGGTCGTCCTGGTTCGTCGTCAACGTGTTCTCGACCATCTTTGAATAATTTGTACCAATTATGTAAGTACACTTCACTTTCTCACCACAAACAATTATCACCGAAGGCCCTTTCCTACATTCTGAACGTTTCGGCACCACAAATTTGATTCCGCACACAAAATTTTTTGTTGAATAATTTCACTCATCGTAGAAATCGCCGAATGCTTTTTATGTACTTCAGAAAGACAAGCGCGTACTAAACACTAATGATTATTTTGATGTGACATTTGGTAGATGGTCATACCAACCCGGAACAAATATTTCGCGTGAAATTTTAATTAAAAAGTCTTACTTATTTTTGCCCACAGTTGTAGGCTAAGTAAACACCATCCACAGAATAATTTTATGCGCAAAATTCTCTTTTAGTAATGCTCTTTTGAACGTAATGAGTCGGATAACATTGAGCATTCCCCCTCATAGCATACAAAAATATGTATATCCTGAACAGGATATATTAACTTTGCCATGTTGTTTCTAACACCTAAAATAAAACGTCGGAGACAGGGCGATGAGCTGATTCGATTTAGCTATTTCCTATTATCTGTCTGTGTATACCCTAAATAATTCCTTAGTTTTTTTTGCATACTTTTTCTCCTTTTCAAGAATAGGCTCATGTGTCGGGACCACTGATATCGGACGAATATGTAGCTGCCATACAAACCGAACGATCAAAATCAAGTTCTTGTTTGGAAAACTTTTTTATTTGAGAAAATATATTCACGAGATTTTTCATACGGTCAATGATCACAGAAAATCCTCCGAATATTTATTTAAATATATCTGCCATATAAACTGCCCGATCAAAATAAAATTCTTGTATGGAATTTTCTTTACTTGTGAAGAATATTGCAGCTTCAGTGAAATCGAAGTTAGAAAAATCGCTAAAGGGAAAATGGTGAATATGACCATCAATTAATGGTAAAATTAATACTGTTATATGCCTCAAATCAAGAATTGGGTGAATATTTTCCGTAACTAGATTCCATTATTCAATGTTTATGATTCTAAGAACAAGATTGTCAATGAAAATTTGGTTGGGTCAAACTTTATTTATTTGATTAAATTTTAGGATCCGCTAGTTTCAAATTAAAATAAAATCAAGTCTTTAGTGCCGATATTTCAAACTTACTACAATAGATGATATTTCCATATGAGTCTTTAAAAAAAATATATATTTACATTTAAAAAAGTGTTTTAAATTGTATAAATCCTCTATCTATCTCTCTCTCCATTTCGAAGAGAAAAATGTATTCTTTTCACTCACTTATTATAGTTTTTTTCAAGTTATTTGTTTCAATATGAAAAAAAAATTAGAAACACTTCAGCTCGCTGCAAAAAATGTGACAATCACTTAAGTTGTGATGTTTTAGAATCAAATGATGCCCATCACTGTATATTTTTT
Source organism: Bactrocera zonata (assembly GCA_037783105.1). Classification (NCBI taxonomy): domain Eukaryota; kingdom Metazoa; phylum Arthropoda; class Insecta; order Diptera; family Tephritidae; genus Bactrocera; species Bactrocera zonata. The sequence goes on along the minus strand of JBAWJQ010002572.1, from coordinate 60,025 downwards.
TCTTCTCCTTGTACAATTGCTATATCGAATTTTCGTATTGGGTAAAGCGGCTAAATTCGTCATGCAGTGTAATTATTTGCTTGTGAATGATCTCATCGTTAAAATGCAAATGAATAAAGTGAAGTTTATAATCAAACAATTATAATGATGGCTGCCGTATAAAACAATTACATGAAATCATATACCTTTTATTAGAAGTATAGAAATCGAATTAAAAATTGGATGTTTAAATCTTTATATACGAGACCACATACAAGTAGAACTTATATGTAAAAAGGAATATTTTCTTATTTAGAAAAGTGAATAAAAAACTTACTCCAATCATTTTATGAACGTACTCTGAATAAAAAAGCTAATAACGGTGATTTCGTTATTAAAAAAGAAGCAAAAAGTAATGTTTTTAAATGCATTCAGCGGGTCTCTAATAAAATGAAATTAATTGCCAACAATTTAACACCCACACTTAAAGGAGTAAAGAAAGTGTTATTGGTATAATAAAAGAATACCGAATGGGAGCAGTTGAGCTTCAGCTTGTTTGCACACCAAATTGTTTGCTAGTCATAAAAATTGTATATGTACGAGGGCTGCTATATATATTTCTGGCCTAATAATGAAAATAGGAATATTTATCAACGAAAATGGTTTTATTGTTTTTCAAAATATTCTCCATCAAGATTTATACATTTTTGCATGCGCTCAAACCAATTTTCGAAGCACTTTTTCCGCTCCAAAACATGGTTTTTGAATGCTTCAACAGCATCTTCTGGCGACGAAAATCGTTGACCACGCATTATTTTCTTGATGTGTGGGAATAAAAAGAAGTCATTGGGTGCCAAGTCAGGGCTGTACGGCGGACGACCCATCAATTCGACGTTTTGGCCGGTCAAAAAGGCGCTGGTTTGAGCCGATGTGTGAGAGCTCGCATTGTCATGGTACACAATGATTCGTCTTCTCTTGTTCGTTTTTCGAATTTCTCCGAAGACTTCAGGCAAACAAATGGTAGTGTACCACTCAGAATTGACCGTCCTACGTTGCTCAAGCGGAACAGTCGCCACATGACCAGTTTTGCCGAAGAAACAGGCGACCATTTGCTTCGAAGTGCTTCTTCCACAAACAACTTTCGTTGGATTTGGCTCGTCTTGGAAGACCCACACAGTCGATTGCTGTTTTGTTTCGGGCTCATACGCATATATCCATGATTCGTCACCTGTGACGATCTTATAAACGTCTTTTTGAAGCACCGCGATCATTTCTTTACACCAATCCATACGAGCCTTTTTTTTGAGCGATTGTCTAAATTGTGCGGGATCCAACGAGAACAAACCTTTTTTACGGCCAGGTGTTCATGCAATATCAAATGTATGCTGGTGGGAGAAATGCATAGGCATGCCTCTATCTGAAGGTATGTTACATGACGGTCTTGCATTATCAGTTCACGTACGGCATCGATGTTTTCTGGCACAACGGCTGTTTTTGGACGACCTTCACGGAATTCGTCTTTGAGCGAGCGTCGGCCACGATTGAATTCGTTGTACCAGTTTTTCACAGTGCTATGGGATAGTGCTTCATAGCCATACAAAGATTTTAGTTCATCGATGCACTCTTGTCGTGATAATCCACGTCGAAAGTTGTGAAAAATGATCGCACGAAAATGTTCACGAGTTAATTCCATTTTTTGGCCGAGATGAATTTTTTAATTCCGTGTAAATAAAACAATTCACGATTAAGTGACAAAACGTTCTGAGTGATGTAATGCTAAAAAATGTCAAACTTTCCAATGGAAATGTCAGATTACACCTGGCAACACTTAGTGTTGCCTAGGCCAGAAATATATATAGCAGCCCTCGTATTTGATATGCAGGTTTATAGAAATATGCAGTATGACACTGTGAGCGAACAGAAATTTCGTCAAGACATTGAAATTTCGATTGCAAACAATAGCTATCTTCGGAGAAAGTCGAACAAGTATCAATCGTAACTAGGTGGCCAGAATGCGTTACTACTAGCTTGTCGTTGATTTGTTCAAAGTATTGACGGAACTCAGACTTAAATTATAGAAACCTTCCTGGTATATCTAAAGTCAATTGAACTCTTTTGTGCATTTGATTGTAGGATGAATTGGAGGATAGAGCCATGTGTAGAAATTCATGCAACTGAGGAAAGTTCTTTGCGCGCCATTTACTTGGGAGTGGTCAGAAACGATTTTTTTTAGATATGGCTCAAGCAGCTCACCATTTCCGGTTTTAGACGGCGAATGAAGCCTCCCCAGGTTTGTATGCTGGCTTTGGGACCCGCCAATGAAAAGGACACAACAGCATCAGATGACAGACCCTCCTTTTGATGACGATCACTGCAAACGTATTAAGGATTACGATTTACAAAATCGTCATAATAGTTCAGCAATTAAGAGACAGGGGCTAGGCGGCGCCAATATATGCGGAATAAAGTCACCCGGAAGTTATGTCGTCTGAATGGTTGAAATAATTCCAGTTCTAAGAGTATTCCACGCATTACGCGATGGGGGAAGCAGAGAAAGAGGAAAACCTCCATTCCGTTGGAAAGAGCAGGTGGAGAATAGCCTGGTTACCTTTGGAATCTCCAATTGCCGCCAAAGAGAGAAAAGGAAGAACAACTAGCGTGCTGTTGTAAACTCGGCGATAACTGCGTAAGCAGTGTCAAAGCAAATAAAGATCATTTTGAGACAGAAAAACAATTAACTGTAGGAGTCAAACTTCTAGGAGTCTAAACTTATAGGACCAAACTCTATATAGAAGAAGAACGGTCAAATACTTCCCAGTAAGAAGTAGTTAAATAAATATTTACAAAAAAAATGGATAGGTTGAGCAGCTATTGCCTCCCGTAATTCAATCGCGCCAAAAACCCAAATCTATAGAATAGTGAAAGCTTTTTACATCAATAAGTTTTTCGACGTGTCGAAATGAATGTATGGATTAAGTCAACAAACTTTATATAAAACCAGTTTGAGTTTCAGGTGTCATTAACACATTAAGGGCTTAGGGGTAGTTAGAATTTTCAAAAAATTATTTTTTTTTCTTGCATTTTCGTTGAGTGTAATATCTTAAAAATATTACCTGAAAATTTCACGTTGATCCGATAATTAGTTTTTGAGTTATTCGAGAAATAAGAAAGAGAGCTCGGGCACTTCAAAGCGCTAGTGTGAAACTTTAAACGCGTTTTTCCCAAAACTATGTTTTTTGAATCGGTGACAACTGTAACTCGAAAACCGTTCAGTAGATTTTAATGAAATTTATACAGCTTTTAGAATACATAATAAACTCGGGCCTGATCGAAGGATTTTTATTTTTTCGAAAATTTCGATTTTTAAGACCAATTAATTGTTGATTTTTTCGCAAAAATTTAGAAAAAAATTTCCTGAGGCCGCCATTTTGTTAGTTTTGAAAACAAAATATCAACAAATCCTTCGTTCAGGCCCGGGATTATTTATTTATAAAACTAATTTTTTTTGTCCGATTGTTTTTAGATGAACAAAACTGTCTTGAATTTCGGTGAAGACCGTCAGCGTTAAAAATAAGTGGGTGCAATTTACTCGAACTCTTGTGACCTCGATTTTACTAAAGCATGTTTTCCTTGAAGTACAATGAATTAATCTTAAATATAAAATGATCCTGAAGTATTATTTGCAATCTCTTCATGTTTTAGACGTAGGTCTTTCCAAACATTACTTAGTTCGACGTAAATCAGACAAAGCACTTAGATGTTCCATTTCCAATTTTTGTTCAGAAAAACTAAAAACAAGCTGGTACGGTACCTATTTTTTGTGGTAAGTGTTAAAAATGAAATTCTTTTTGTTTAATATACTTAAGTAGCAAAGGCTATGATTTTATTGGCATTTCGAATAGATGACTTCATAATTAAAATCATGCGAATGTTGTGTATTAAAATTTGCACCACATTTTTCACATAAGTATGTACGAGTTTCGGCTATAAACGTGTGAGCGGTGTCTACGCCAATAAAGAAGAAGACACTACCCGAGCTTCCATTGTTTTATTGATATAAAACTGTTGAAAGTGTGCAAAAAAAAAAAAAACACTTAAAAAACGTTGTTTATGAACTTAATTTAGCAGCACCTGTGGTTCTTTATTCGCAGTTTTTCAAAATATTTACATAACTTTTCCAACAAACTATCAATAAAAACTTGACTAATCGTTCAAAATGAGCATCACTTTTTACTGCGCGGAAAATATAAACAACGAATGGCAAAATAAAAGTTCAAGTTTATTCAAACAATGCACACTTACAAACTCAGACACAAGTTTGCCGTTTTACAAAGGAAAATGCTTAAATAGAGGAGTAAGGAAAGGCTTAGTTCGGGTGCAACCGAACATTTCATACTCTTGCAACTTAAAGTGTAAAACGTCAACCAGATTATCGGAATCCATTGTCCGACATATTCACCACAAGGTTTATTAAAAAAACGAAAACAACATATTACATCGTTTTTCTTCACTTGTAACTTTATAAAAAGTGATAATACGCGATTTTGCATTTTAGGTGACGACATGAAGTATATCGGAGTTGGGATAGTATCGACCTGATAACTATTATAATGCGCCATACTAAAAAATGTTCCCTGGGTTTCATTAAGGTACCTCACATACTATACAGTCACTATGAAGTAAAGTCAGCCGGATGTTCGAAAACATGAGGGTTAGGTCAAGTTTTCACCATTGTGTCCATTTTAGGCACAATGGTATATTGTTGTGAGTAAAATATGCTCTAGTTTTCATTGAGATAACTCAAAAATGGACAATATATGCGGAATAAAGTCACCTGGAAGTTCGAAAAATTTTATATTAGGTATGTGGGGGCTCAGAGAAGTATTGACCTGATTCAACCCATTTTTGATACTCAGAGTTACTATCGTCAGAGAAGGATCTCTCTGAATTTCAATTGTAAATCTCACACATTCACCGATATTTTCTGTAAAAAGTCAACTGTAGATACTGGGGTCCAGATATTCGGAATCAAGGGTCTTGAACAGCTTTGGTTGGATTTGAACAATTTTTGGTCAAAAGGTGGCATACTTTAAAGGAATTATTACTGCGAAGTTTTATCACGTTATATCAATTGCTTTTTGAATTGTACACTGGAAAAAAAAGAGTCAGACGAAATTTAAAATTGCGTTACATATGTGGAAAGTAGGCGTGTTTGTGGTCCGAGGTCGCCCACCTAAGAATGTGAAAAGAATGCTACGTACTAAATTAGTCAAAATCGATTGGTCGGGTCCCGAGATATGTGATTTCACCAAAAGTGGGTGGTACCACACACATTGTTCAATTTACACACCGGCTCCCATTAAGACTTCACTTACCATATCGGAGGTAAAATTTAATTTTTCTTTCGTATTTAGTCATTGCTTTATAACTTTCAGTAGTACAAAAATTAGTACATAAAATGTCACGTGACCCAAAGTACAGTGAAAAAAAGTTTATCCACGGTCTGCATCATTTATCCTTGGAATGTCGATGGATTTGTAAAAATAAAAAAAATTCTTGTAAAATGAAGTTGCAGTTATAGTCTGTCGAGTCGAATTTTTTAATTTCGAAAAATTTTCCAGTTTACGGAATTTAGAAAAAAAGTATGCGTTTTATGTCTTAAATGTCACACTTTAATTATGTTTATAAACTTTTTTTAATAAAAATATCGAAAATCCGGCTCGACAGACTATAGGGAAAACATTTTCGAATATTAAAAAAAAAAAATCACAAAAACTGTATGGGTTATCATGCAGACCGTGCCGGGAAAAGTAGTTTTGAGAAAAACGCGTTTAAACTTTCACCTGTGTGCATTAAACTCTCGCTGGGCGGTCTGATAACTTTGTATGTATATGTATATGGGGAATTTTTACAATCGAATTTCACAAAAATACGCCTAAAACTATAAAGAATAATAACCTATAAAGAAAATCGATTTTTTGAAAATTCTGGACGTATGTATGTAACTCCTTAAAACAAACAGATATGCAGATTATGCTCATCTAAGAACTCCTCCTTACTTTTTTGCCAACGAACATGTCTACCAAGGTTCATCAAGATATCTCAATTTTTACTCAAGTTACAGCTTGCATCGACGGACGAACAGACAGGCAGACCCGAATTTCAACTCGTCTCGTCAACCTGATGATTTATATATGTATAGTCCTGCATCTATCTCGATTAGTTTTAGGTCATACATACAACCGTTCGGTGAACAAAACTATTATACTCTATAGCAACATGTTACAAGGGTATAAATAAAAAACCATTGCGTGCTGTTCAATCATGAAATCCATTTTTTTTTTGTTTTATTCCAGACGACCAGATGTTGCATTGTGTCTGGGGCCACAGGTGGGTGGATGTGTGCGGGTGGCAGATAGACTGAGGCGCTATTATTCCAAAGTAAATGAATACTATTTCTATTTTGGCAATTATGCGGTGGAGGCAGACAGGAGTTCGGAAAATGTTGTTAGAAATTAAGCGCAAACAAGCACGCGATGAAACACTAAACACTAGTGAAACAACAACAACGAGACTTCGTTCTCGAAGTAAATAGTTAGTAAGACATTTAGTAATTATATAACTGATATAGTAATTATATGCACTATGAAGTATTTGAAAATTGGTTAGTAAACCAACAGGGTACTTTTAGACTTTCAGAAAATCTAACGACAGTTAACTTTTAACAGGCAAAAAAGTGTTAATAAAATCGATTCGAGAGTTGTTCTAAAGCAAGTTGTTTAATATCATAACAAACAACGCGAATTTTCAAGTGTCATAACTCTTGAATACTTCATAAGCTGAAAAGCGGTAGCGGATTATAACCGCGTCTTCTATCCAGTTAACTTTTTAACATGGACCTAGAGTTTGCAGACGCACAAAAAACTCACTTCCAATGGCCGATTCGTTTAGTTTTCTTTCATATTTGCCTAATGACCAACTGCGGAGTCAGTGGGAGAAGCCCCTTTTGATCAGAATACCATACGGTACTAGCACGACTAACTACTGAGTGTTGGGTCCATATTTTCCATTAAAAACCTTCATAAAATCACCCTTGAACCTCCTTTGAAATCTCAATTAACATTTCAATAAAAAACTCCGACATACAAGGTCTGCCGCAAAAGAAACAGGACTGTTAAAAAAACAACAAAAAATTAATATTTTTCAAACGTTATATTTTTAATTCAAAGTAGTTTCCTTGTGCTTCGATACAGCGTTTAGCCCGGTCAATTAGCAATTCAAATGAGTGTTTAAGGTCATTTTTCGGAATGCTCTTGAGAATATCGGTCGTCGCCTTTGGGATAGCTGAAATGTCCTGAAACCAGTGTCCTTTCATGGGCAAATGAAGTTTTCCAAATAGGTAAAATCACAGGGTGCCAGAACAGGTGAATAGGGTGAGTGATTAATGGTTAATATGGAGTTTTTTGTCAAAAAATCAGTGACAAACGTCGACCGATGACACGGCGCATTATCGTGCAACAGGCGCCAGGACCTTGCCTCACGGTATTGTGGTCGAGCACGACGAATGCGTGACAAAAGACGCTTCATAACACCAAGGAAAAACACAGCATTAATCGTTTGGTCAGGTAGGATGAACTCTCGGTGTACAATACCCTCGGAATCGTAAAAACAAATCAGCATTGTCTTTATTTTTGACTTCTGAAGACGACTTTTTTTGGCCCGACTTCTGATCGTCACAGAGGTCCTCACGACCTTCTTGGAATAGCTTGAACCACTCATGCACATTACTACGGGATAGACACTGATCACCATAAACTTTTTTCATCATTTGAAATGTTTCAGTAAACGTTTAAAACAAAATTTAATATTTGCTCTTTGTTCAAAATGCATTTTACGACCGATGACCAAAAGCTGCTGTCACTTTTTGATCGATAACATCGATTGTAGTTATCTAATTGTCTTAAAATTTTTAACAACAAGAGATCAAACTTTTTATTTCAGTTATATTTAAAAAGTTCTGTTCCTTTTGCGACAGACCTTGTATACATACTAGGCTTATTTAATATGTACATATGTATACACTTCAAATAGCTTACACACACTTATATAGAGATTAATTAGCATAATATTACAGAGATAATTTAAATACTTATCTGTGTCGGATTATGTTAATTGACAACAAAAATGTAAAGCTTTGCGGCTAACCGCCAAACAACTGTTACCGATTTAAATTATACATTAGGTTATAGCAAAACCGAACATTCAACCAATGCTGTAAGGGATTATTGTCTAGGCAATATAACTAAACAAATTAAGTGTAAAATATTAATGCAAATAATTACAAATACAACAATAGTCGGAAAGTGCAATTAAGTGATTCTGAGTAAATTTGTGTTGTTCGACAAAATTTGAGGAGTGAATAACGAAGTTATGGAGGATTGCGAGAGTTCATGATCACGAGAAGCACTTTTCAAATTAGCTACTTAGAAAAGAAGAGATAAGCTAGAGCGTCACTGAACTTTTCATATCTCCACAATTTATAAGCATCAAAACCGGGAAATGACATTACTTAAATATATTCGATAAAATAGTTTCATGCAATTTTAGAAATATAACCCACTCACTAGCCGAAAAATAGTCTGACAGTTAACTAAAATCATTATATCTAGTATATGGAAGCTGGAGTAATTCGAGAACCGGTTTCAAACATTTTCGTCATTAAGCTATAGGATATCCGATTTTATAGTTTTACTAAATTGTGCTAAGATATTTTACATATTGGCCTATATACGAGACTCGTAGACTCTTGTTTCTTTTTATTGGGGGTGCTTTCCAGTGCGAGTCCCAATCCCAGCCCACAACCTCGCTAAGAGAGTAGTACAGAGTTTTATACACATTTATATAGCGAACCGCTTGTTTCAAGAACGACGTCCGCTTGTAGCCGCACCTCTGAACAGACGCTATAATTAGACTTCAGCGAGTCCTTAAACCTAATATGTCGGAGTGGCTCCGCTGAAGCTTCTTCCCAATCCCCACAATCTGCGCCAATTACCGTGGGGTAAGTCTCCTTAATATCGCATATACATACTTATTGGATCTTATCAGTGCGGCTTTAGACCTAGAAAATCTACAATTGACCAGATTTTCATCATGTGCCGTCTTCGACAGCAGGAAAAGGAACTCTCTGATATGCCGCTATGTTTGAACTTGGTATTCCCGCAAAGCTAATATGGAAGGCTGGCGTTGAGCAACACCAAAAGTACCGTCAGGATCGGGAAGGGTCTGTCCGAGCCCTTCGATACTAAGCGAGGTTCAGACAAGGATACTTCCTATCGTGCGATTTCTTCAATCGATTCCTGGAGTAAGAGCAAGCAGCAGTTCTGAATAGAGAAGGTACAATATTCTACAAGAGTGTGCAACTACTGGCGGAAGCCGATGTCAGCGATATCATTAGTCATAACAAGCTCTAGATTGAATAAGGCATATGATTTTGGTTGTGAACGACGACAAGACGAAATATCTCTTGTTATCAAACAAACGGTCAACGCATTCGAGACTTGGCTAGCACTTTGAAGTCGAAGAAAATTTCGTCTTGGTTCCAAACCAGCATCAACGTCAGCCTCGAAATTCAACGACATAGACTGAAGAGTCAGCGTTACCAGCATTCGAGAGAAAGGTTCTGCCGAAGATTTATGGTCCTATGGGCATTGGCAACGGCGAAAACCGCAGTCGATGGAACGATGAGCTGTACGAGAAGGACTGTCGCAAACTCGAATATAACCGCTTAAGCGGTGTCTACGCCAATAAAGAAAAATATTTTAGATATTTACCGATACAACCACAATACCATATATGATATAAACTTGACCGGAAGCTTTAACATTTTTACGTTAGGTATATCAGAGCTAAGACAACTATTGACTCGATTATTTTTGATATAAAGGCACATTAATAATGCATCTTACAGATTGACCGATTGTCTGGGGCTCTGGGGTCCACTTATTCGGTATATAGGGGCGTAAGACATGAGATGACATAAGGTATCTCAGGATTTTTTTAGGTAAAGTTTTTCGTTGTCGAAAAAGTCGAGTAGTTCCTGCGAAGACTCCTAGAAATACTCAAGCCTTTTTAGGAACTAAGAATAAGGTTTCGATGGGGTCATAGTTCTTAATGGATTTCATAACATCAACCTCGATAGAATGGCTATAAGAACTTAAGATTTTTCACATCATATCTGCAAAAATAACAACCTATGAAAACCCATACTATCCATAAGTTTGATGTGTTTGGATAGACCAAGCATTGGTCGTCCCCACTCAACGTACTCAAAAGGTATAAACTCGAATGCCTTACATATCACGTTGCGCGTCATATTAATAATTAATTTAAAATAAATTTGTTGCCATTTAAAGTAATCATTTAACTGTGCGCCAACACAACATAGTGCTAAGTGGACGCTGGCTGGCAGTCATAATTCTGACACGCTTCGCAATTCACGAACGATAATATTCGGTTACAAGGTGGGCGCGACAATTTAGTGGCGCTTAGCAATAGCACACAGGACTGGAGGAAGAGGGCAAATGCAGTGTGCTTATGGCGTATCGCCCTTTATTTTGATCCAATTGTAGAATCACCAACGCATACTCTACATTAATGACGTCACATGTTCGCGTGCGATGTGGGGGAAAAGCGTCAATTAATTCGGATTAGCAGCGTGACCGTGGCAACATGGGCAAGCGCGCATAGCTACAGCATAAATTCTACAATAATCTCAAAAGCGAGAAGCACGTGTACAATCGAAGGTTGGGCGGAAAACAACAGAAACAGAGAAAAGTGTGGAAAATATAAATAACATCGCGTGTAGTAGTATTATTGTATTTATTTTAAACTTGTCGACTGTTTTTCAGTTGTGAATTGGCTTGTGAGTTTTTCTGTATGATAATATTACTTTCAGGTTCGTGCACTTTCGCACATTCCACTGTTTGCTCAAAATATTTTAGCTTCGAAAAAATTCTAATACTTTATTTTTTAGATTACTTAGTATTATTATTGGTCCATTTGAAATTAAGTGTGTTGGCTTTTCGCATATTTTCACTAAATTGTTAGATAAATATATAAGCAAATAATTAAGTGGTAACTACTTTTAAGTGGCAAGATCGTAGGTATTTATTATCTACTCAAATCCATGGATATAAGTTTGTAGATTATAATAGATTTGTTCACATAAGAGTTATATTAGTAACATCTTTAATCAATTCAGATAGAAATAAGCTTAGGGAGACAAGAAGAACTAATTTCAGGATATCTGCCTCTCCATCAAACAATTGTGAATAAAAACGATAAAATGAAAAATAGTAGACATATATTGATTTGGAACCCTACTGTTGTCGTTAAAAATCCGAACCCGTTCCGTAACCCAAAAACATCGAAAACAAGAAAAATCATCAACTTGCAACGAAGTTTACAATACCCTTCACAAATACAAAATATTCCTCAAAAGAATTTTATTTTGATTGCTTAGTTTGTATTCCAGCTATATACTATAGTGACTTGATATTAATTTTCCTGAAGATATATCGTCAAATAAAAAGGATTTCCATACAAATATTTGATTCCGATCGTTCAGATATTGATATCATTGCCTTAAGGGGGTATTCTAGTCTAGAAATTTAAAAAAATCGAATTTTTTTTTATGTTTTCAAAGTTTAACTATTCAAGAATATGCGTACAAGAGGATTTTCAAAATTGAAATTATTTTTGGATACATAGGCATTTTTCTGACCCGGCATCCAAACTGGTTCGGCCGGAACGCGAAACTTTAAACGCGTTTTTCTCATAACTGACTTTTTCGGAACGATACCCACGATTTCTCAGGTTCTACTGGACCGATTTACTTGAAATTTTTATAGAGTCTTCTTTATAGGCTTGTCTATGGTTGGTACTAGCCCCATCCCCAAATTTTTATTTTTATTATTTTTAAAAAAATCGAATTAGTCATAAAAAGTGATCCAAAGAAACTTTTTTTTTTAGGTAGTCGCCATTTTGTGAAAAATTTTTTCCCCCTCTTTTCCGTAGTTCCGTCCATTGCGACATTATTCTAGATTAATAATCTTTTTTTCTTTTTGGTTTCAGATAACCAGGAGGGTTGAAATCATGGATATGGCCCGTGGAAATTTTTAGAGACCCTTCACTTCGTCAGCTCATAATTTTTGAAATTTTTGAAATTTTTTACTTTTTTTAGTTTTTAAATTTTTTTCTCTACTCTTCTAAAATTAACAAATAACTAATAAAAAATGGAGAGTAAAAATATTAATTGCCTTTTTTTACGACACTTTAAAAATTATCTGAAATTCATGCTTTTAGACTAGAATACTCCCTTAATATAATAACCACATGTTTCTGCTTTCTTCAGACTGGATAAGGAAGTGAAGCAAATGGAGCTGGTATTGAACGAGGGCAAGACGAAATATCTTCTATCATCAAACAAACGCTCGTCACACTGGCGACTTGGCCAAGTCCCAAGTCACCGTTGACCTTTCGAAGTCGTAGATAATTTCATCTATCTTGGAACCAGCATTAACGCCAACAACAACATAATAATAATAATAATAACGCGCTGTTGTAAATTTTTCTATAACCGCGTAACCGGTGTTTACATCAATAAAGAAGTGTCATTTGAAATATTGGACAATTCATAGCCATGAACACTTCGCAACACCATTTCAAGTCTTATACGTTTATTTAACTTTAAAACAGATAACGCAAGTATCAATAAACATTTTTTGAACTCTAAACTAACAATATAAAAAAAATTTTCTCACCTCACCACAAAGCTCATATACCGAATATGAGAATCACAGTCAGTTCGAAATTGAATGTGAAGATATTCCTCTGAGTGCCTTTGTACTGAATATTATGGTGAGATATGCAATAGTTACACATAGTGATGCGAATTTTTCGCTTAGTACTTGGTACTGTTATTAAAAATTTTCTCTCCCATAGATACATATATAACATATTGTAGCATTAAACAAATATTATTTTAATTTAGGTAATTTTAGTACCATTTACTTTGCTATCAGCCGGGTTTGGTTATTCCCATTCGGACTAGTCAAAATTTCGCCATGAGATGTTCACGCCAGAATCTTGTATAGCAAATTACGTAATCCAATATTTTGTTGGAGAACGGGAATATATTATAATGCCTTTCTCCTCAATGAATAGCATATAAAAACACATGTACGTACCCAAACAAATCATACAAACATACCACTCAATAAACATCTGTATGTTAAAATGTGGATTTTCGAAATCAATTTAAAAATTGTTCAATTGGTTTCAATTAACCGAACCACAATTCCAATACAACAAGTACAATAGTTAATTATATACATTTATTCATGACACCGCACAGTATCTTCTTGTGGTTTGTGGAGGGAATTACGTTTTGATGGGCTTAGTTGCTGGGTATACATATGTTATACATAGGCTACCTTTTATATTTGGGGAATTGACAACCCTAGTGTTGTGAACTCACCTAAGCAGTGTTTACGCCAATAAAGAAGAAGAAAAAAAGTTGCAATCTGCCAACTCACAACTTTATCATAAAGTTTTATATTTTTGACGTTTTTTACAGTACCTTAAAATATTCATCTCAGCCAAAAAATTTAATCAAATCGTGAAGATTTTCCCGCGTTTATTTTTTACAACTTTCGAAGTGGATTAACTCACCAACAGTGTATCGATGGACTTGATTCAATGTTTGTCCGGGAACCTCCACAAAGAACCAGTGTTAGTCGTTCGTATGGTGAACTCAATCGAGACGAAGATCTCTTCAATACGAATTTCGTGAAGGTCGTCCAACAATAGTTGTTGTTCCTGAAACTATTGATACTGTGCTCAAACGGATATTGTCCAATCATCATTTGACCCATCGTGAGATTGAGACTACTATGACCATTAGTGGGACTAGGATACATTCAATATCGCATGAACATTTTTTTTCAATATTATTTTATTTATTGAATCTGCTTTTTTTTTAAGCCTAACAATAAGTTTTAAAATCTTAAATCTATTTAAAAACTAGACAGGCTGATGATTAAACAACATGTTGGATCCCACAAAATTTATCGATCCTTAAAAAAGGGTCGTTTTGATTGGTCGAGAAAATGTGAACAAAAAAAAAAAAAAAATACGATAACTGTGCTCGAAACACGTCTCTAAAATCTTGATAGGTGATGAATTAGATTGATTTGCGTGGACTTGCGCGTATGAGCTCGAGAGTACACAGAAGTCTACTGTTTGGCTTTTTAAGATGAGCCAAAATGAACAAAGGTTGTTTGGGAACTAGAACAATAAATTTTGACTGAAACACAATCATCTGTTTGCCAGTTGTCTTTTGAGAAAGTAGTAAAATCAACCGCCAAAGACGGATCACTCTTCACCTCAACAATGCGAGCTTTAACATATTTACCGAAATTACTCCATTTTTTAGCATTAATGATTTAATTGTAATTTGATGAGTAATTCTGAATGAAGCCTTTTTAATTCCGTTTTTTGACACCTGAAGATGCGGTTGATACACTCAAAACGGTTGAAACTTTTGGTTTGGTAGGCCAATAAGCCACGCATAAGCCAGTTTTTGCCCTTTGCGACACCAGATGGAGTTTAGTTACGATGTCCGTGAAGAGTAATCATCCTTTAGGATACCTGCGTTTTACGCGAACTCCACTGTGGTCGCACTATCGATAGCTTTTCCAGTATTTTAGGCCTTCAAACGTATACAAAAGTGAATAGATTTTAAAGAAGAATATTTTGAAAAACAATAAAGCGATTTTCCATGGTTAAAATTTATTTTTGTTCTCTAAACCCCAAGTTATAACAAGCAACCCTCGTATACCATAATAGAACCAGTGCACCGCCTTTATAATTTAAGAATTATACCCTGAACAGGGCATATTAAATTTGTGCCGATGTTTAGTACACCCAAAAAGAAGCGTCGGAGACCATATAAAGTATAAGAGTCTATATAAATGGTCCGGGATGATACCGAATTGAAATTTTTCGCATGTCCTTATCTTATTAAGAAGCTGCTCATTTATTGGAACCGCCGATATCGAACAAATACAGCATCTATCTGTCATACAAACTGACCGATCACTCCAGTCCTTGTATGGAGAACTTTTTTATTTGACAGGGTATCTGCACGAAACTTAACATGGATTTTTGTCACAGGCAAATTCTTCAGATCGGACCACTATTTCATATACATAGCTGCAGATCTTTTTATATCGCATTATGCTTTAGAGAATGCACCTGTGAAGGGAATGAAAGTCTCAACGCAGCCGGCAGCATTTTTTTCTTGTTTTATGTACCTTTTACTTATTTTTAATTAATTTTTTTGATGTTTGCGGTTCGGTTGGTTCAGATTACGAGTATTATTATCACTGAACCGATTTAAAGTTGTAATAAAAATTCGCACTTAAATAGATGATCTTTTTATCTACCCAACAGGCTGTATTTTGACCGGTTTTTAAAAGATTTTTTTTTATAAAAATAATATAAAGATATACGATCTCTTCGAGCAAACAACAACTTACGAGTCATGAAGTCTTTGACGGGACTATTACAAATATAACAAATGTCTAGATTTATTAAATCCATTCCATCCAAAATCCATTTGTTCATCTTATCTAAATTTTACACACCTCAATGGGCCAACAAATGCAAATATTCAAATCAGCTAATTAGTATGGTAAAAGAATTGTTATTTTTGAATTTCTGAGGTCTAAACCATTTTAGCATTAACCGCCTGGCTTGCCACATTGCTTTCAACGGCTGATGCCAATATGTGGGCGGGAATTTACTTTCGATTACGACACGGAAGCAACAGCTGCTCATTATCACACGAAACCAATCGCTTTTGTTTTTTTCGCGAAAATTTTCCTCTAAATCATTTTTCACATTTTGACTTTTCATGTGTACGAGTATGTCAGTGCCACATAACTTTGTCTAAATTTACTTTCGCGCCAATTTGCTGTCAGACAAATGTGTTGATGTACACATACATGCATATGTAGAATAGAATGATTGGCTCAGGTGATCATAGCAGAATAATTCATGTTTTTGAATAAATTATGAAAATTTTGAATTAAGAAAAATCAAACAATATAGCCGTATGATTTTATTACCCTCTTAATTCCATATTATTTCCATTAATAACATCGATCAATCACCGTATTAATCAGATTTGGCTCCGTGTGATTTTTTCCTGTTCGCCAAACCGAAATTGCCGCGCCGTACAACCCATTTTCAGTCGATCGAAGAGATAAAGTGTTTCAAAGACTGGAAAAATCATTGCCATAAGTGCATTACATCTTGTGGGGATTACTTTCGAGGCGACGCAATAAATATTGACGAATAGTTAAATATTTTGCGTTTTATTAACAATTTCCGGTTCCTTTTTCGTCACAATGTACAGTTGCGAGCATTGAAATAGTAGTGCCCATTGGCCAATCAAGTTTTTCTTTAAATTTTGTTTTTTTATGATTTTTATATTCTCTGAAGTATAAGGGTCCTGTTATATACAACAGTAAGTGTGAAAGACTTACCGTTACTTTTTTGGAGCCAATTTTATTGGGATATCTGTTTTTATGAGCGAGCAATGGAATAGTAGTGAACGGTGAGCTGATTACAAACAGACATTTTTTACTAAAAAAAATTAATTTTATCAAACAAAAAGTAAGTTTCCTGATCTTTTATTTATTATTCAATGCAAAAAGCAAAAAAATATAACTTTACACCTTTTATTGGGCCCCGGGAAGCACTGTAGTGAAGAAAAACGAGAATGGATTCAACCTGTCATAAACAACGGTAAGTCCTACAAGGGAGTGGAAAGACTTGTAGAGTGTTAAGACACAACGATTCGCAATGCAATTATTTATTAACAAAAAAAAAGGGCACAAGACGAATTCTTTCTGAGAATTTTACACGAATAGTTGTAAGATGTGTCAAGACTCGACCTAGAATATCAGCTATGGCGACTCGGAATGAACTGAAGCTGGCCTGGGGTGTTTATACAGTGAGAAGACTTCCACATGAACATAATTTATATGTCCGCAGTCCTCGAAGAGTACCGTTATTAAAAAAAAATCATGTAGCAAGTCGTCTTAAATTCGCCAAAGGACACCTGAATTGGCCGATTGAGAAATGGCGCAACATCTTGTGGACAGACGTGTCGAAAGTTGTTCTATACGGCGGTAAAGGGTCCCTGTACGACCCCAGGTTCAGCGCAAAAACTTTGAAGCATGGCGGTTTGAATATGATGGTTTGGGTTGTTTTTCTTACAGGCCCAATTTTTTTTTGTAGTCCCAATTCACAAGATTATTGGCATAATGGACCGATACGCATACGTGGATATAATGCAGTATAATATGATACCATTTTCTGAAGAGGACATACCGCTGAAAAGGATATTTCAGCAGGATAATGACCCGAATCACACCAGTAGGGTGACAAAGGAGTGGTTTCGGGTCAATGGAATTGAGGTCATGGATAGGCCAACTCAATCTCCTGGCTTCAATCCTATTGAAAACCGTAGGGCAGGCGTCTAGAAAGCCGTGTGGAAGGAGAAACTCAAAAGCAACAACGAGTTGTGGACCGTAGTGCAGCAATCATGACAGAGCATACCACTGAAAAGATGCCACAGTCTCGTAGATTCTCTGAAGAAGCGAGGTATTGCAGTTATTAAAAATCATGGCCACGCTTTTTTAGTACTTTACTACTATTTTACTGCTCCCAACAATTTTCATATATAAACACATCGTTGTAAATAAACATATCTTGTACATATTTAAATCTAAATATTTTTAGTAATAAACATAGCCTGGAAAATATGATCCACTTTTGCATTTCTATGGATGTTAAAATTGTTTGGCATTTTACATAACTCACAGATATGTAAAGCTCTAACACCAACTACTATTTCACTGCTTATTTCACTGCTCGCAGCTATGTATATATATTGAAAAAGGAAATTGATGAATGAAAAATCATAATGAGCAAAGACGGTGAACGTAGTGCACGTCCAAAAGAGGTTGCTACCAACGAAAATAAAAGAAAGAGGGGGAAGCTGGTTAAGATGAAGGAGCTGCTTTTGGTATCTCCAAGCCAAATAGCGAAAGGAAGAAATGAATGGCGCGCTGTTGTTAACAGCTATAACCGCGTACAGAAAATATTTTGTTATTTTTAAAGATCAGCAAAAACAACTTGTACATACATACATTTCATACCTTCCAACTAAGAAGCAACATTCATAAATATTTCTTTCAAGTCATAAGGTTTATTTATGGTATTTTAAAAATATTTTACCCAACATATTCGAAATTATTCCGTTGCTACAATCGAAAACAAAAGTTCCACTCATTCACTTATTTAATAAATTGATTTAAAAAATTGTGTCCACTCATTGTGTGGTTTGTAATAAAATTAATTGTCAACGATTTGTTAGACAAACATTTGATTAAACAACACAAGCATACATTGACGTGAAATGTTTACTCTTGCAAGAAGCTAATATTAAAAGTCGTGGAAATTCGGATATATGTATGTACATATAAGCACATACAAAGATATAAGTATATTAGGGTGGGTAAAAAAACCGAATATTGTTTTTCGCTTCGAACTTCCAAAAATGGTTGGTAGACACCTCTAAGAAAGTCTCGTTATTTTGTTATTTTTTGTTTTTATTTTGATTTTTATGATGAATATCTCGTAAACGCTTACTTTAATCGAAAAATTATATCGACCCTTTTGTATAGAAATCATTGTCCTATAAAATCTATAAAGTGCAATTTTTTCAAGTAGTTGGCAACGAGATACAAATGTGTCTATATGATAATAAAAAATATACATATATATATATAAAACCAATTTTTCACACGGTGGAACTGAAAATAAAGTTCTTAGACTTTAGATGAAAGCCTTGTTAGTGATCAATTTTGAAGAGCATTAATTTTCTGCAAAATCCACAAAACGGAATATTTTTTCAAGTAGTTGGAAGCGAAATGCCAATTTTTTCTATCTGATAGGATGAACTTCCCATTATAATTGAGAGCCCACCCTGGCGAGCCTTCCTTAGAGGTGTCTGCCAACCAATTTTTCAGAGTACAAAGGGAAAAAAAATTTTTCGCATTTTTAAACCACCCTCATTTATATATTCCCACACATGGTGAAACTGAAAATCAATTTCTTAGACTTTACATCTCCCTCATTTCATATTTTACGCCAAACAATTTTCTCCACTGACCTATTTCCCTACTTTATTTTTCTTGTTACACTTGTATATACGAATGTGTGTTTAATAGAAAGATGTTTGTTCTATTGCCATTCAATTAAGTTTATTTACATCGTTATTGTTGTGATAAATAACTGGGGAGGCTGAGCTGAGGCCCATTTCAATTGGTTGGTAGTAGTGTAGATATGTATGCATATGTGACACATGACAGTGGGACGCTAATTTGAATAATTTTATTGATGTTTCCAGAGACAAAAACTATTCCTAAAAGGAAAGAACTTAGGCTAAAAGTACATATGGGGTATTCCATACCAAATCGACCACTTTTGAACCCGACCCCTTTAAATTTTGCTGAAACTTCTCCATCCTTTTCAACCCTTTGAGAAACATTTTTGAGAATTTTTTCAAAATTTCTGTCCAACTTCAAAAAAGTTATGAATTTTTCAAAAAAATGGCTTTTTTATTTTCAAATAGCCATAACTTTTGTAGAAATTGACTTTTGGGGACCATTGTTTTTTTTTCATTTTTGTTTTTGAATGAACTTTTCGAAAAAATATCGAAAAAAATTTAACACGATCAGTTATATAAAATAATTGGTTTTTTCGTCATTTTTTGGTCCATGTGCCTTCCCACACATCGCATCAATCAATGGATTTATTAAGAGAACACTTCAGTGAGCAGATAATTTCACGTTTCGGGTTGGTCGATCCGCCACCAAGATCGTGTGATATTACACCGTTAGATTTTCTCCTGTGGGGATATGTAAAGTCTAAAGTCTATGCGGACAACCCCGCTTCGATTCAGATCTCAGAGCAAGGCATCACGCTTGTAATTGACCAGTTACCTGTCGAAATGCTCGTACGAGTCAGCGAAAATTGGACTCAAAGATGAACCATCTGAGCGGTAGCCGCGGAAAATAAATTCTGAAGAATTTTCTTTCGAATGATAATAAACATTCCCTATTGAATTTGAAGTTTCTGTGTTTTTTCTTTAAAAAAAGTAGGGAACCTCGAAATAGATCACCATTTATTTACGCGATTATGTTATGGTGTCGTAAGTTGAAAAGGGTACTGTTCAAAATTACTATAAAACTAACTATCCCTGAGATTGCTTAGGAAACATAACTTTTTTTTGGTTAGCATAATTTTTCTAACCACATCTGGATTGGTTAAAAACCCAGACTACAGAGTTGACACCATTTACTTCTAGTTGAAATTTCGTATCTCACAAATTACATGATCAGTTACTTCTGCTTTCAATAATTAACTCGGCTATTAATTAAATGAGCTTGAAATAAGAAAACTTTCTTTCAAAACTCGTCGATGTGTAGTCATAGTGTCCCCTAGCTCTTGCATACTAAGTATGAAGATATGCGTTGAGCTGCTTTTATGCCTTATATATCCGTTAATATGTGTCATATTTCAATTTCGAAGTGCGAACACGGAAAAGAAAATATACACTAAAATACAAAAATAAAACATTTCATTACACCTTTTCCGGTCACTCATAAGCCCTCTGTTTCAAAGTTAGCGATATTCAACTTGAACCCTGACATTCAGATTTCCAATTTGTGTGGGCCATACAAATGTCGCTTTATCTAAATGTTGTCCACAATATTTGCAAAACACTAACTATAGACTGTCTATATACCGGATATGTATGTACATAGAAGTGCTACATAAATATGTATTTATGTCACTTAAGTGGGGGTCACATATTGTTTCAATACTATCGATTTTTAGTTTGCCATTAGCGCTGTGTCGACACATGTCTATATGTATGTCCGGAGAACGAAAAACTATTCAAGTAGCATAAACATGCTTAACTGGGCACGGGTGGCACCATTCAACTTGGCTGAAAATAAATTTTTACATAAAATAAAGAAACGTGGAAGACATACAACTAAAGCGGCCTTGAACCACATTGGTTGGAGGGAAGGAGATGACGCTGGCTAAAGGAAATAAGTAGTTAGTGACATATATGTATATACATTAATATGTATGTATATGCCCCTGTGAGCTCGTCTACGTTTATGCATATATATTTGTTTGTTTCAATGACGCTTTTATTCAAGCAATTTGATTAGCGCCACACACCCCCGCATTTTTCTAACACTCATATTATTTAGTCATTAAAAAATAGAAAATTTGTCTAATAAAAAACATAATTTTTTAACGCTTGACTTTTCTTACTGTAAAATATTTAACGCGTCCGTTCCAAGTGTTTTCAAAAGCTTACAAAAATTTTGTGTTGTGATTATATATTATTAAAATTTTCTAATTATATAATACATTTTTAAACACCTACGTTTCTTCACAATACTTCAAAACTAACAAAAAACAAGTAAGGAAGGGCTAAGTTCGAGTGTCACCGAACATTTTATACTCTCGCATGATAAAGTGATAATCGAGATTTCATTATCCGTCATTTACATATTTTTTATTTTGTTGTAAAATTAATTAGATTTGATCAATTTGTGTACGTTGAGTTGAAATGTATTTTCATTTATATCTACATATGTATTATACAGAGAAGGCATCAGATGGAATTCAAAATAGAGTTATATTGGAAGAAGGCGTGGTTGTGAACCACCGAATTTCATTGAAATCGGTCGAGTAGTTCCTGAGATATGGTTTTTGTTCCATAAGTGGGCGACGCCACGCCCATTTTCAATTTAAAAAAAAAGCCTGGGTGCAGTTTCCTGCTGCCATTTCTTCCGTAAAATTTAGTTTCTGACGTTTTTTGTTAGTCGGTTAACGCACTTTTAGTGATTTTCAACATAACCTTTGTATGGGAGGTGGGCGTGGTTATTATCCGATTTCTTCCATTTTTGAACTGTATATGGAAATGCCTGAAGGAAACGACTAAGTAGAGTTTGGTTAACATAGCTATAGTAGTTTCTGAGATATGTACAAAAAACTTATTAGGGGGCGGGGCCACGCCCACTTTTCCAAAAAAATTACGTCCAAATATGTCCCTCCCTAATGCGATCCTTTGTGCCAAATTTCACTTTAATATCTTTATTTATGGCTTAGTTATGACACTTTATAGGTTTTCGATTTTCGCCATTTTGTGGGCGTGGCAGTGGGCCGATTTTGCCCATCTTCGATCTTAACCTTCTTATGAAGCCAAGAAATACGTGTACCAAGTTTCATCATGATATCTCAATTTTTACTCAAGTTACAGCTTGCACGGGCGGACGGACAGACGGATGGATGGACAGACGGACATCCGGATTTCAACTCTACTCGTCACCCTGATCACTTTGGTATATATAACCATATATCTGACTCTTTTAGTTTTAGGACTTACAAACAACCGTTATGTGAACAAAACTATAATACTTTCCTTAGCAACTTTGTTGCGAAAGTATAAAAACGTCAGTATATTTATAAGATCTATTATAAATGTATAAAAATCATATACAATAGTATAATTCATAGGACTACCCATCCGAACCAATAACATCTTTCTGGAAGAGGAACTGCGGCAGCTTGGAGCATAAGTATGAATCATTTTAATTTTGCTCATATGTTCTGATGAGAAAAGTATTCCGGTAAAGTCTGCTTGCATAGACCGGAATAAATGGTAGTCAGCAGGAGAAAGGGTCTGGGCTATAAGACGGTTGGGTGTGCCGCATCTCTTTGAGGCTCCGTCACAGTTTTGGTGAACTGTGAATCAGTGATAAACCGTCGAATATGTGGTTCAACGAAAGTTATCTTTGCCTCTAAGAAACCTGGAAATTTTGATACTAAGTATTTGAAACAATTTCCATTTCTCGGAAGTGACTTTAGAAATTGCAGAACTATTTTAAGGCATCTACAGGGTTTGTCCGGAAAGTAATAGGACTGGGTCGATTTAAAAAAAATGTATTGAATAAATCGTTACAATTGTTTAAAAAATTTCAAAATAGGCTCCTTCTGCGTCGATGCCGCACTGTCAGTGCGATTTCCAAGCATTGAGGTCGTCACGGAAGGCATTTTCCGGAATATCCTCGAGAGCGGAGGCGAATGCTAATTGGATTCCCGCTGTCGTCTCAAACTGCTTGCCTCTCATCGGCCTTTTCAGGCAAGGATACTCAAAATCCATGACTCGTAACCTGTGATTACGTTATTCAAAAATTAGGGGTCACTTTCACACATGTTCAAATTTTCCTAGCACACTTCCACTCGTCGTAATTTTTGGTCGTCAGTTTGGGACCAATGTTACGAACCACAGATTTTGATAAATTTAACATCTAGGTAATTAAACGAATACTTAGTCGAGGGTCTGAGTTCAAAACTTTGCGCCGTGCTCCTTCATCCTCCAAAAAGGCTTGGTGTCAGGGAACAAACAACTTCTTGCTAAAGAAACATCTGGGTAAGCCTGCTTGATGATATCAAACGTCTCTATTGCAGATTTACTGAGTTTCACACAGAATTTCATCGCCGACCTCTGCTTTAACGAACGCTGCATTTTCGGCTTGCACGACTAACAGAAACATGTTGCGCGAAAATGTTTGTTCTGACTTTCCACGTGCTCGGAGTCCTATTACTTTACGGACAAACTCTGTATTTGAATAATGTATGAAAATATGACACGGTGCAGGGTCGTATAAGATCTTGAATGTGTCGTCCATTTGGTCAATTTAGGAACTGAACTGCTTCTAACGATATCCAAACCAGAAAGAAGACACAATTTTGGATTGCAGTCATCAGGACCACGTGGAATGATACGGGTAGCTGATTGCAGATTGAGCTAAGAAATTTACTACTTCCTTTTTGAATTATACGCTTTTATATTATACGAACAAAAGTAACAATCAACACTATTGGTTCTTTTGCTCGAGCCAAACAATAGGAATTTCATAACGGAAAGCTTTTTCCTTGTCCTTAAACCAATTTCGAAGATCTTCAACATATCTTTGGCAGACTTTATGACGTGCTCAAACTTTACTGACTTTTACTTGACTGTTTTCCAAATTTTAAGCTTAAATACGCGACATATACAATGTTTGACAATTAAGTAATGAGACTGATTTTATTGCCGCGCTTGTGATAAACCTGTGACCTTGAAATTTCCTTTCTCTTTTTTCGGCATCCCCCCCCTCTCCATTGATATAAGTACCATCGCTCTAGCTTATTTAGTTCGCCTGCTGTGTCAAGTTGAGTAGACGTGTGTTTGTAGTGCTCGTCACGAAAATGGAAAAAGGAAATCAAGAGCAACGCGTCACGATAAAATTTTGCGCCAGATTGGGCGAAACAGCTTCGGAAACGTACGTTAAAATTGTAAGAGTGTATGGTGATAGTGCTCTTGCTCAGGTGTTTCGATGGCACAAAGAGTTTAAGGAGAGCGTGGAAGACGAGGCGCGGAGTAGGAGACCAGTGGAGGTGCGGTGATAGTCGTGGAATCGTCCACAATGAATTCGTTCCATTGGGGAAAACTGTGAATCAAGTCTACTATTGCCAAGTACTCGAAATATTGCGAAAACGAGTCAACAGGGTGCGCCCAAACATCGCTCGTAACTGGACTCTTCATCACGACAACGCGCCGCCACACCGCCCTCAGCGTGCCCCAGTATTTGGCCTCTAAAGGGATCGCCATGTTGCAACAGCCGCCTTATTTGTCCGACATGTCACCCTGTGATTTTTTTTGTTTCCTAAAACAAAATCAGTGGTCAAAGGAACCCATTTTGAGTCGATTACGGACATCCAGGCGGCCGTTACGAGGGTACTCGCGGACATCCCAGTCGAAGCGTTCCAGAAATGTTACGAAGCATGGAATCGCTGTATAGCTGCCCAAGTGGACTACTTTGAAGGGGATGTCAGAGTTGTAGCATAATTTTCAAATATACGATTTTTATGGAATCAATGGAATCAGTCTCATTACTTAATTGTCATACCTCGTATCTTTGCGTCATATTAAGTCGTTGCTTCAATACCATATTATTACAAATACCATAGATATCTTCATAAAATTTGCAATTTGGAAATTTTTCAGATCGGACTACTATAGCTTATAACTGTCATACAAATTGAACGATCCAAACCTATCAAATGATTTTTTTATACTCCTTTATGTCATGAAAAATGCATATGTGAAGAGTATTATAAGCTTCGGGCAGCCGAAGTTACGATTTCTTCTTATTTTAATAACATTTTGCGTTTTGCAATATATCTTGACATTCCGGAATTTTTCGATTACTTTTTTTAGTTCTCTCAAAACTTAAATCTATTTAAGTCAGTAGAAAACATGCAGACAGCATTTATATTGCAGGCATGTATTAATGATGTGTCATATTGACAAAACAAATAGTAATCGTCGTACTGGCAACATGCCCATTGACGACGTCAGTGTCAGACAATGAAGAAAGCGACGACTTTTCTTAAACGCATGAGTTTAGAAATATATACTTAAATAATATGGGTATTTTTAAATAGTAGGTGTAATAATCAATGACAATGAATGAATGACTGTCATCCTAACCTGTTCACCTGAAAACGCTTTTTGAAAAGCAAACTTTTTTAAATTAACTCAAAAACTGTAAATCTCAAAATTACATTTCCATACAAACTATGGAAAAAAATAAGATGTTTTTTAACACAATGCAGCACTATGGCATTGCAGTTATTTTTTGCGTATGCTAAAAATATGCGCGTAACTGTGAATTCATCTTCATCAACGTCAACGTCAACGTCAACATTAACTATCAACCGACGGACGAGCATTGTCACCAAGAGCACCTGTGTTTTTGAGCTGCCGCCCACTGACCGACCGACCGACCAACCAACCATTAACAATAGCCTTTCGGCGCATACTTGTCAATCATTAAAACAACAAAAAAAAGGTCATATGATAACCAAACACACACACACCAAAGCAGATGCATTAATAAACATTAGCAAAACTATAAAATGAGATATAATAAATTGAATTCGCAAATGCACGCTGTTGTCATAGTGTTATCGCAACAACAATAAGAACATAAAGTAGGTGGGTTTACGTGCGGGGCTTTCACTTCATGTGCGGCAAATGCACATATGTACATATGTATGTTTGTTTTTATACAACAAATGCAATGCGTTGCGGCGAGAATAATCGACATATATGGGGCAATAATATATTAAGCTGCCCTTGAGCGGAAAAATTTCCATGTTCAGTGCTGCAGGGCTTTGCTGGTGGAAATGCAAAATAAAGTTATGCAAATTCACTGAATTAATTGGTACTCTCGCAATGTGTTTCTACAAAGTATAGTAGTTTTGTTCACCTAACAATTGTTTGTGTAGCACACGCAATTATCAGTTTGACGAGACGAGTTTAATTCCAGGTGACACAAGTCTTTCTAGCTCCTTTATTATACAGTGGGACGCCCAATTCCCATATAACTGCTGTGTTGAAAAGTACAAAAGGTGCAGCAACTCACTAAAGAGAGAGAGAGCGAGAGAGCGTGAGACATTGGAAACACCATAGCGGTATTTAGACCAGCCTTGTAAATTCGTTATTCGGTAGGTTTTTACATGTATTTTATTTTTTGTAAAATTAACAGACTATCATTCTACCGAGTAACGAACTATCAATCTGGCAAGCTTGATAATTGATTCGTTACTCGGTAATATCACATCAGCTGTTCTCCTGCTCATCTGTACATCAATTTAAAGTACTTACCAGTAATAAAT
This sequence comes from Bactrocera zonata, assembly GCA_037783105.1. Taxonomy (NCBI): domain Eukaryota; kingdom Metazoa; phylum Arthropoda; class Insecta; order Diptera; family Tephritidae; genus Bactrocera; species Bactrocera zonata. Next base: position 33,097 of record JBAWJQ010002572.1, on the reverse strand, counting down.
TTGATCTGCTCCATATAATTTTCAATTAAATAACTGACAATTGAGGCATTTTTACTCTTTAATAAAATTGAATCAGCTGTTTCGGAATAAAATTTACCATACTACAGAGGTAGAACTGAAAGATGTTCACAGTTAAGCCTTTTAACGAAGTATCAACTAACGAATTACCAAATTAACAGGTTTCGGTCTGAATACGCCTTATATTTCACAGTAAAGGTGGCACAAAATGGAACCGCCCACCATTAGGCGAAATTCCTATCTTAGAATTTACTCAGGTAAATTGAACCACATTTGGTACATACAGAACATCAAATCGGCTTTCTTTTGTTAAAGACTGCAAATCGCACTACAATCACGTCTTAGGACTATACCTTATTCTACTTTTGCGTTCTCATCGCGCACCCAAGAAACTTGAGCAACCTTTGTGTAAGATGCATAGCTAACCCGTGGGGTCACGGCTAAAGGAGAAGAAGTTTCAGCGAAGCCACGCTGAAGTCTAATAGCAGGTGCGGCTGCGAGTGGCCGTCGGTCTTGGAACAAGCCGCTCACTATATAAATGAGTATAAAGCTTTACACTACTCGCCTAGTGAGGTAATGCGTTAGGTTTCGTACCCGCTACGTATAAACCACTCCCAACGAAAATAAAACAACAGCCTCGGTTGAATGGCAAACATAATTAGGACTATGCACCTGCAATATCCGGTCCCTAAACTGGGAAGGTGGCGATGCCCAGCTGGTTGATGTCCCCGTAAAAGTAAAGGCTGAAGAAAATAAGAGCGTTGGGCGGGATAAGGATGAAGACGAGTAGGTCCTTATGACATTTACTAAAATAGCGCAAAATCGGTGAGGGTTTCGTACTCTGACTTGCACCTACCCCCGACGGAATAAAAGGACGATATGACAAGATACGAGGTCGAGAAGCGACTAACACAACCGATAGCAACTCATCAGCAACTCGGTATAAGAGAAATGTAGAACCGAATTTCAAGCTCCTTACGTACAGTTGCGAGCAAAATTATTGGTTTTCGTAAAGGTCGAAAGAACAGCTGGTACGATGAGAACTGTCGCAGTGGACAGAAAGCAGACAGTTGGAGCATACTCTTGTAGAATCGAAAGTGGTGGTCTAGTAGTTGAAGTTAAGTCTCATATTAATAAGCTGAGAGCTTATACAAGGTGCAATCCAAAGTAAACGGGACTTTCTCAATCTAGCGCCCCCTGGTGGCGCCATCTATATGTCGACTAGTGCGTTATAGTCTGTAGTATCTTTATCGATTGTCTACTGACATGACATGACATGACATTTCATTCATTAGAAGTGAAGTTATTATATTTTAAATGTCAGTGTGTTTGTGTTATAGGTGCGAAAATGAGCTTCGAACAAAGAGCCCAGATTAAATTTTGTTATAAAATTTGTAAAACTTTTACCGAAACATTTCAATTGATGAAACAAGTTTATAGCAGAGTGCACGAGTGGTTTCAACGTTTTCCAAGTGGTCGTGAGAACATAAATGACGATCAACTTGTGGGTCAATCAAAATCCGTGATCACCGGAAATTCCATCGAAACTCTGCGTAAATTCATCAAAAATCATCATTGAAATTCATGGAAATGGAATTTGAAAATCTCCAAGCATCGATTTATCGCATTCTGACCCAACATTTGGGCTTACGAAAGGTGTGTGCATGGTTTGTTCCGCACAAATTGACTGACGACCAAAAATTGCTCAGAATCCGTCTCATCGGTCGACGCGTGTGACCGATTATTTAATCAAAAATCACATTTTATATATTAACCACTCGCCGTATTCACCTGATATAGCACCGTACCACTTCTTCCTTTCCAGAAAAATGCATTTGCTCATGAAAGGAAAGCGTGATGCAGACGTAGAGGCCATTCAAAAGGCTTGCACGGCCATACCGACCAAAGAGCTAAAACACGAGCTTTTAGATCGTGCAAAAAGCAGTATTGAAGCAGAAGGAAACTATTTTGAATAAAATAAATTGATTTTGCCGAAAAAAACCATTTGTTCTGTTTTTTTTTAAGTCCTGTTTACTTTGGGACACACCTTGCATTACATTCAACTAAAAACGAGAATACTGAGCCTTATGTGTTTACTATTACGCTTCATGATTTTTAGACATATTCTCATTATACTCTTTTCTGATGAATAATCTATACTTAATATTATAAACAGGAAAGATTTGTACCTATTTTTGTATGTTTGTAATGAATAGGCTCAAAAAGTACTGGGCCGATTTAAAAAATTCTTTCACCAATAGAATGCTACATTCTTCCAATTTGACATAGGCTACATTTCATTTTGAAAAAAATTAGGGATCCTTGGTAAAATTTGAACAATGTAACCGAAGGTGTAGAAAAACGAGTCTTAAAATGTCTTTCGTCGAATGCGCTTCCGAAACTATTAGCGATAAATTTCCAAAAATAAATAATTGTCTACCCCGTGCGATGCCGGGACGGGCTGCTAATTATATATAATTTCGCGATTGTTAATTTCTCCGAGGGTTATTTGTGTGCTCATTTGCGGTTTTTGTTTTAAAAACTTTCCAATTTCCCCCTCATGCTATTTGCTCGTATTTTGTTAACCTTTTTATGTCAGTCAATTGCTGTTTGAAACGGTTATTGTATGCCAATAATTCACTGGACGCAAGCAGCTAAAATTACCTCGCTGCTTTATGCAAGTACGGTGGTGTGCTTAAGAATAAGTAACGCTGTTGATATTGTATGATCGACCGATGAGCGTATATATGTACACACTACGTCTTTCCTATAGCCCTTACTTTTTCTTTCATATTGTAATCACTGAGCACTGAACTTTACTAAAAATTTTCTTAAATTCATAGTCTTTATAAAGCAAAGAAATTGGCGAATCTGTGAAAAAAATATTTAACACCGGTTTTAAATGGCATTTATAAAGCCTTTTGTTTTTGGTGGCATTGAGCGTTAGTATATTTGTTTACTGTTAATTTGGCCACCACTGTATACATGCACCTAACGGCACGTGAACGATGAACTTTTCCAAATCGAGTAAAAATAACTAATTGATTTAGTTTGCAACAACTTGTAGTAGTTTCCCAAAAATATATTACAAAATTGTCTAAATGAAAGTTCGTTGTGAACCAGAAAATTAATATTGCAGCTTTACACAATGTAAGTATGTATGAAAGATGTCTGCAAAAGGAAATTACAAGTTAATTTATCAGTCATCTAAATTCGCCAAGTCGCCGCGAATAAAATTTAAAGCATTTTTCCAAATAAGGATTTTATTGACTTGAATGTGGCTTAACAAATGCGGTCTCTGAAATATGGGTATGCACACATATACCACACACTTTTTTAATATACGTATAGTGTACATATGTATGTATGAACTTGTTGAGTCTTATTTACCAGATGTTTGCATTGGAATTTATTTTAAAAACCAGCAAAATCTCACATTTATAGAATAATAGTTCTACTAGCAAGGCCAAGTTATGATTTTTTCATCTTTTTTCCTGTATCATGTGAAGGTCAAATCAAAGAGAATCGGGAATGCATTCGCCGAAAGTGGTTCTCCAGGACGGCCATCGACATCAACATGATCAATACGCCAATAAAATAACGGAATTGGTGCTTGAGAATCGACGATTAACAGTCAGAGATCTTACCATTTTGAAAGATCATTTCGGCCTAATAAAGTGAAATTTTTAATTTTTTTTTCGAAAAACGGCGTCGCGTTAACGTCTGTGAAACAATGCTTTCCGACTACCAGGATGTTATGGAATGTATTAATACTGGCGATCAATCTTGGATCTATGCTTACAACCCGGAAATAGACGATCAGTCGACCGAATATCGTGGCAAAGGTGAGCCGAAGCCGAAAAGAACACGTCAAAGCATGTCTAAAATCAAGGTTATGTTGATAGTTCTCCTCGATTATCGAGGTGTAGTGCATTTCGAATTCCGTCCAAACTGTCAACAAGGAATTGTTTGCGCGAAGCTATTCTTTGTGAGTTTTTCGCCAAATTTTCAACAAATATCGAGTCGCCACCACCTTATTCGTCTGATTTAGCTCCATGTGACTTCTGGCTATTCAGCAAACTCAAAGACCACTCTGGGAAACCCCTTTGAGTCAATTGCAACAAACAACTGTCTCGAGGATTGGAAAAAACGTTGCCTTAAATTGGCCCCAATACACTTTTTTCCAATCCTCCATTCTTCTTCTTCGGAGGATGGAGTGATGTGTAGAAGTTCACGCAAGTGAGGAAAGTTCTCTGATCGCCATTCACTTGGGAGTGGCCAGAAACAATTCTTTTACATATAGCTCAAGCAGCTCACGACTTCCGGTCTTTGACCAAGTATCCAATGGGTAGCCTAAGAACATCAGTTTGAAGGCGAGCTAAAATGAGAAGGCGAAACATCCTCTACATAGGGTTGTGCGCTGGGTTTGGGACCCGCCACATAAAAAACAGTACCAATGAAAACTAAACGACAGCCTCGGATGGAAGACCCCCCTTTTGATGACGACCATAGCAAACGAAATAAGGAATACTGTATTACTTTGAGGAATAAACTAAATTAAAATTATTAAGAAAAGAAAAAAAAAAAAAAAAAAAAAAAAAAAAAATCGAACATTTAAAATAACGATACATTTTTGCTTCCCTTCACATATACAATGCTGGTGAAATATTAAAAAAAAAAAAAAAAAAAAAAAAAAAACAATTATTTAATTTGATTTCTTTATAACAATTTAATTGAGATTTTATTTCCTGGCTAAATCAGAAAAATGTGTTGGCTTATGATTTCCAGTAAAATTTTCACATTCCAATCTATGCATGTACAGGTATGTATGCCCATAGCAATTTGTTGTGACTTAAATCAATTGTCAGTAAAGACTTGTGTTAACACAAACAGCTAATATTACCAGTTAAACGAGAGGCTAAGCGCTCCACTAACTCAACTGAAAATGACCCGTGGGGCTTCGTGCAACGTGTTGCAACAATAAATACTCTATATTTGTTGTTAGTGTGACTGGTAGCAAACAATAAAATTTCTATGCTTTGAATGTAGTTATTTATGTACACATATATGTATGTACATATATACTAAAATATTCGAGTCCAATAAATGTCCCGTCGAAAGACTAAGGACAACGCTAAGATCCGTTTTTTTTTTAATAAATAAAATACAAGTGTTCAAAAATGTTTCATTATTTATTATTTATTAAAAACCGCACGTAACAAAAGAAAGGCTCGTGTGGTTTAATCGGATTTCAGCTTAAGACTAATTTACAAACAGAATGAAAATCTTGGCTTTGGCTATTGGCTATTGTTTACATTAAAATCTCTGCACAGCAAAAATGATGCGCAGCTCTTGTTATTTGTTTACTTGACTTTTATTTGTTTACTTGACTTTAATGGATGGGTGTGAGAATGAATGTCACCAAAATATTGATGCTGCAGTAATTGGATATTAGTAGATGGATGTGAGAGTGAATATGTCACTCCTCCCTCCTTAAAAAGGCAGCCTATACTTGGGCTGGCATTGATGGGTACAGTGTGGGTAATGGGTTTTCTCCAAGTTCGTTTTCTTGAAGTTGTGGCTGATTTCTTTCAGTTTGTTTTCTTAATTTTGTATACAAAAATATAAATGGATTAAAGTTTATGTACTTAAGAATAAAAATCATTGCGACCAAAGCCAGAATAGCCAGTATAATAATTGTATAAAGTGTGATATTGTTTTGTGAAATCATTTTTATAATGTCATTGTGTTTTAAGATTTTGATTTTAGTTATGTTGAGCGGTGGATACAAAGGTGTTAGGTCAATTTCTGGGTGTAAATAATTTTCGCTTAAAATAATATTTTCGATTTTTACTTTACATTGTGTTATTCTTATAATTTTATTTCCCTTTATTTGTATGTTGCTGTTTGAATTTTGACAGTTTTGTGTAAGAGTTGTTTGGGTCAGATTCCATGTTATTATTACATTTGGTTCAATATACTTAATTATTTCTTTTGTAAGGACTGGTACAAAATTACATGTTGGGTTTCTTTGTTTTATTATGTTTGCAATACATTCACTATTTACTTCTTTGTTGTCTTGATTGTAAATTTTATTATCGTTTTCAAAGTAAGAATCACTGCCTGAGTACTCCAATTGGTACCCGTTTCTATCGGGATAAGGGATTATTTTAATGGTGTTAATTAGTTCGTGATTAATAGGAATATGTGAGATTATTAGTATTTCATTATTCTTATAGTTAATCCAAGTGGATGTTTTTGTTAATAATATGTTTTCGCTGTTAACGTTTTGGAGCTTGTCGTAATTAAGCAGTTTTGGGTTGAACAGTCCCAGTCGTGAGAGCTGCATTCCCATTTCAAGGTCCTCAATGTACTCAATGAACTGTATTAGTTCATAAACCAAGGTGTCAATGCTATTTCTATTGTTTTCATACTGTTTGATTCTCTGCAATCCGTCATTAACGAATTGCATTACTTCGTTAAATTCGTGCATTTTTATTGAATTTTTCGCCTCCGAATTCAGTTTCTCTTCGAATTGTACTCTGTCATTGTCGTCGAGTGTGCCGAAAAGGAATTTAAAAGCTGAGCCTACGAAATTGAAAAGACCGCGTTTTTGTCTACGTTCTTTGTGTAGAGTGATCCCGCTTAGTTCTTTAATCAGTTTGTTATACAAAAATTTGATCCGGGGTGTGTCTGTACCGTTTTGTATTTTGTTTCCAAAATATGTGGTTATAGTGTTTATTGCTGTGAGGTTGACTGTTAGGCAATGATGTTCGAATGCTGATGGTCTTTGAATTGGTTTACTTGAGAAAAGAAGATATCCATGGTTTGTATCGATGCCGCCTATCTGAATTTGTTGGGCATGGCTCATGGTAAGCAACAGGGACAGTATCATCACTGTGCGCCAGATACCTGTGGAATGGGGACCTCATTAATTTTCTTTCGTTTTTTAAACTGCGTTTTATAATAGTTAGTAGCTCTGTTCCGATTAGTGATTTTGTAATGGTCCGGGTCGGTTTGTTCGACATTTTTGTTTTCTTTAAATGGGTTTTCTAATTTTCCCTTCTGAAGGGGACCCTTTCTGTATTTGGTGTCTATGACGTATTCCTGACGATCATCATTTAATTTGTTTATTTTTTGTTCTTTAATTTTTTGTGCGTCCAGGGTTGGTTGTCCGGCGTAAAGAAATATGTGTGCGGGTGTCTGTCCAGTGGTGTCATGCCTGGTTTTGTGATTGTAAATATAAAGAATATTTTCCATTTTGCCCAGTTTGATTTCATCGTTTTTGGAGGAATTAATTATGCGAATTTTTTCATTTATTGTTTTATGTAATCTCTCAACATCCGCCACGCCCGTTTTAGCTGTGTTTAATTGTAATTCAACACCCTCGCTCTCGAGCCATTGCTTAAGAGCTAGGCTGGAAAATGCACCGTCCCTGTCTGCCTTTAACAGTGTAGGTTTTCCGAGTTGGTTAAAGATACGCATCAGGGCGTTTTTGCATTCTATCCAATCTTTTGTTTTTATTTGTTCTAGAGTGGCGAACTTTGAGTAAATGTCAATGCAACTAAGGTAATGCTTACCCTCGGATGAATAGATGTCTATTACAAATTTATCGCGGCAATGCCCAGGGCTAGGTGTGACTTTAAAAGGCATTTTTGTGTTTCTGTGTTCTGTCTTGGCTAGGTTACACACACGGCACTCATTTATGATGTTTTGAATCAGTAGTTGGCTATTTGGGAAATAATGATTTTCTTTGAATAATTTAGTCATTTTTTGGATACCTGGATGCAACAGTTTTTCATGGGCTTGAAGTATGATTTCTTTAAACTCAGCATATGAGCTCACGTTGTTCAATAGAATGAGGCTACGAGTCACTTTAGTATAAGAGGGGTTAATAATTTCCCTATAGGCTGTCTGGATGATCTCGAAATCGGCATCGCTCACGATGTACATGGCAATGCTTTTGGAAATGAAGTGGTCAAGTAAGAATTGCTTGGCGTTCTCAACAGTCATGTTGTTATAGTGAATTGTGGTTATTGAATTTCCGAAAACGGTTGTCTGCTTTACACTATTCTGATCTGATTTAATGAATATTATCTGTTTTTTGAATACATTTATTGGTTTTTCTGTTAACTGGATAAGATCATTACTGTCTTCTACTGCACTATGTTGGGTGGCTTCACTGAAATGATTCTCCTCAACCTTGATTCTGGACAGTGCGTCAGCAATTGAATTCTGTTTCCCTTTTATGTACTCAATATCAAAGTCAAACTCAGCCAATCTAATTCTCCATCTCTGCAGTTTGGCATTTGGCTCCTTTAAATTATGTAACCATCTGAGAGGCTGATGATCACTAGCTATTTGGAAATGTCTTCCCAACAAGTAGTGACGGAATGTTTTTGTGGCCCAAACTATGGCAAGTAATTCTTTTTCGATGGTGCTGTAATTTAATTCATGGTCATTCAATGTTCTGCTTATGAAAGATATGGGGTGATTGTTTTGAGAAAGGACGGCTCCAAGAGCCAGGTTACTAGCGTCTGTAGTCAATACAAATTTCTTTTCAAAATCGGGAAGTTGTAGAATTGGTTCGCTTGTTATTAGGGTTTTAAGTTTCTCGAATGCTTCCACATATTCGTGGTTGTTTATGTCTATTTTTGCTCCTTTTTTTAAGTAGCGGGTCATGGGCTTTGCTATGTCAGCGTAGCTTGGGATAAACTTTCGGTAATAACCGGTCATTCCGAGGAATGCTCTGATTTCTTTTACTTTTGTTGGGATTGGGTATGATGCTATGGCTTCTACTTTAAGAGGGTTTGGTTTTATTCCATCGGGTGTTACGATGTGTCCTAGAAAGGTTGCTTCCTTTTTTAGGAATTCGCATTTATCTAGTTGCAACTTTAGATTTGCTTCGGACAATTTTTCAAAAACCAATTGCAATGAGTTTAAGTGTTCGTCGAGAGATGTGGAAAAAATAATGATGTCATCCAAATAAACCAAACAGTGTTTGTTAATTAATGGTCGGAGTATGTTATTCATGCACCTCTGGAATGTGGCGGGTGCATTTCTTAGGCCAAATGGCATGCGAACATATTCATAATGACCACGTTTGGTTGAAAATGCAGTTTTCTGTATGGATTCTGAATCCATTTCTATCTGATGAAAACCCTAGCTAAATCAATTGTTGTGAAGTACTGGCATTTTCCCAGTTTTCCAAGTATTTCGTCCATGTTGGGAATAGGAAATCTATCGGGAATGGTTATTTCATTCAGCTTCCTGTAATCAATGACTACTCTGTATTTTGCTTTTCCCGAAGCGTCGGGTTTCTTTGGTACAACCCAAGTGGGACTATTGTAGGGTGAATTACTTTCTCTGATTAATCCCTGCTCAAGCATCTCCTGCACCTGGTTCTCTACCTCATTTTCGTGTGTTTGAGCAAGTGGGTATTGTTTTGAATAAATGGGAGAATTGTGTGTTGTGTTTAATACATGCTTGATTGTGTTTGTGAATGTCAAACGTTCTCCTTCAGAATATTGCAAATCTTTAAATTTGTTCAATAAATGTTTTAATTTAGAGGTTTCCTCCGGATTAAGGTGATCCAGACGGAATAGTGAAAAGTCTATTTTTTTATCTGATTTGGAGATTGGTTTCTCATATGAATCTTGTGTGTAGAAAAATTGACCTTTGTTTGAATCTGTGTCTATCAATGGGTAGGTTTTATCGAAAAGTGTAATAGTATGAGTTTTGTAATTTATTATACCTTGTGCTTTATTGAGCAGTTTTCTGCCAATTAGCATATCGTAGTCGCCAGAAAAGTCGTGTAAGTAAAATTGTTCAGGTGTCCTAATTATGTTGTTGCTTGGCAGAGTTATTGAATCTTTTAATGTCATCGGGCCATTTGATGTAAAAACTTCACATTCAGTATTGTGTATTGGTAGAGAAAAAAATTCTTTCGCATCATGTTGATTGTGGATCCTGTGTCAATCAAACATTTGTGAGCGTGGCCCTTGTGGGTAATTATTAAGTATTGGTATCTTCCGGGGCTGGTGACTGAAAATTTTCGTCAAAATTGATTTCGGCTTGGTCTTGATTGAGTGGTGCCTGACACTGTTCTTCATAAGTCTGGTCTTGGTACTGAGTGTAGTCGTAGTATTCTTGTTCGTATGGTTGTTGATAATCTTGTTCGTATTCTTGTGCTTCTTGTAATCTAAGTTCGTCAATGGACATTTTGGTTTGTTGGCTGTCGGATGGTCTTGGTCGTTTGGTTGTTTGTTGTAGTGGGAAGTTTGGGTTAGATGGCATGCGTGGTTGTTGTGTTTGAGGGGTTAGGTTAAAATTAGATTTGGGAAATGGAGTTCTGTTTAAAATTGGTTGAGGATTCATGTACCTGTTGGGTCCGGGATAAGTTTGTCCGGGTCCCATGGGTTGGTTGTTAGATAATTGTTGTGTATAAATGGGTCTGGGTGCATGCATGTATGGGTTGAAGCTGGGTTGTAATGGTTGAGGATATTGGGGGTATCTCGGTTGGTATTGGGATTGATTGATTGGGTAATTTTTAAATGCTTTCGGATTTTGGTAAAAATTTGGAGTTTTATTTTTAATTTCAATGTTTTTATTTGTTTCAAAATTAATATGTTCTTCATAAATGCCCTCATTTTGTGCAATGTTAATTAGACTTCTCAAGTCTGGAATGTCGTGATGGGCCAAAATAGTAAATAATTGAATTGGTAATTTTCGAATTAGTGTTTTTATGGAATCTCTGACCGCTTGCAAATAAATAATAAGGTTTGATTGATTACCTTCGAGATGTAATTTGGAGATGAGTATTTGGCGTCGTCGCTCGGCCTCCTCGCAGAATGCACGCAGATTTCCCCTGTAGGGCGTCTCGCGGAAGTTCTCCAGCAGCTTGTAGTTCGGCGCCTGTGGTTTATACTCGCTGATCATTCTGGACTTCAAGGTCGGCCAGTCTTCTATGGTTGGCAGGCCCAATGTTCTAGTCACATGACCCTCTATGTTCCGCTCAATGGCTCCAAGCAGGATGCGTTGTTGTCTCACATCATTGGTATGGTAGAGGGACAGTATGTAATCCACTCTGCTGATGAAGGTAAAAAGTGTTTCTGGCTCTCCCCTAAATGGAGGGACATCCTTAAGTTGTCCACGGGCCTCAGCAAGGTTGCTCTCGTTTAATGTATTCTCTGGTTGTGCCATTTTTTTTTTTGTTTGATTGTCACTTAATTCGATGTTTTTACGTTGCCTTTGGACTTACAGGTTTTTGTGTTTTTGAATTTTTGTTTTGCTTCCACTTGTTTGGGATAACCGTATTGGAATTATTTTCCCAGTTGAAGCGCGTATTTTTGCGAATTGCGGATTATAAAATTTAACTTATTTTCCACTCGCGGTTCTTTTTTTTCGGATACTTGTAGTATCCTACCGACTGCGCCACTAAAATATTCGAGTCCAATAAATGTCCCGTCGAAAGACTAAGGACAACGCTAAGATCCGTTTTTTTTTTAATAAATAAAATACAAGTGTTCAAAAATGTTTCATTATTTATTATTTATTAAAAACCGCACGTAACAAAAGAAAGGCTCGTGTGGTTTAATCGGATTTCAGCTTAAGACTAATTTACAAACAGAATGAAAATCTTGGCTTTGGCTATTGGCTATTGTTTACATTAAAATCTCTGCACAGCAAAAATGATGCGCAGCTCTTGTTATTTGTTTACTTGACTTTTATTTGTTTACTTGACTTTAATGGATGGGTGTGAGAATGAATGTCACCAAAATATTGATGCTGCAGTAATTGGATATTAGTAGATGGATGTGAGAGTGAATATGTCACTATATATGTAAGTACATACCAGCACATGTGCCTGTGTGTAGGAGGCGGTGTAGGTGGCAACGTCCTTTGAATTGCTGATGCTACAATTAAGCGTCGACAATGCTGTTGACATCAGAAAGACAAAAAAAGAACAAAACAAAGAGTAGTAGAACAGCATTCGGCGCAACAGCATCAGCAAAGGTATGTGCGCGTGTAGGCGTGCCGGTTGTATCGCTATTTCATTTCGCCGCTGAGGTTGTTGACTTGTTTTTCCAGTATTTGTTAGTGATTCCATTTTTCATTCAAACCTTTGGCGTATTTTCAATTTCCCAATTTTATAATATTTTTCCTAATTTTTATTGTTGGTTTGTAAATATGCAGCTGCAGGGCATTGTACTTGTATATATGTACATTTACATATATACATATGTATGTGCATGTTTTATATTAGCAAGCCGTCTAAATATTTAGAATTCCGTTAGAAAATACAGATGTCTATGTAGGTAATAAAGCAAAAAGGGTTTTCAATAATAGTGACATGATTTCTAAAAAAAAAAACAAAAACACAATTGTTACGGAAATTCAAATGTTTTTTTATTTAATGTGAAGCAAAATCGAAACCATTAAGTTCTGAATATAACATCATTTAAATGGCATCCACGACTTCTTTTGCAGGATCGAATTCGATGAACCCAATTTTCGAGTCCTTTTTCCGTTAAATCAAGTCGTTTGTCATGAATAGCTAGTTTTATATTGGCTTGAACAAAGATTCGTTTATTGCTGAAGGCCAATGACTTCAAATAACCCCACGAGAGATAGTTCAATGGTATTAAGTCACAACTTCTTGGAGGCCATTCAATGTCAAAATTTCTTAAGGGGGTATTCTACTCTAGAATTTTGAAAAATTCGATTTTTTTTTCATATATTTAAAGTTTAGACTTTCAAAAATATGACCTTGGAAGGAATTTTCAAAATTCGACTTATTTTCGGAGATACAGCCGATTTTGTGCGGTGGCGTCCGTGTTCACTAGAATTGTCTCCTTAACTTTCAAAGCGTTTTTCTCGAAACTACTTTTTCCACACGGTACCGGCATTATCTCAAGTTCTATACAACCGATTTACTTGAAATTTTGTGTGAACCTTTTTTATACAATCCTTTATCGTTCCTACCAGCATCGTGTCAAAATTTTTGTTTTTAGTATTTTAAAAAAATTCAAGAATTTCAAAAAAAAGTGTAAAAAATTATTTTTATTTTCAGGCAGTCGCCATTTTTCAAAAAAAAATTTTTTTCGTGTTCCCGGACTATAAAAGCATCCTTACTGATTAAGAATTTCTTTTGATTTTTATTTCAGACCACCAGGAGAGTCAAAATCAATGTCACCAGGATGCGCCATTTTTTTTTTTACACCCGTCTCTCCCCCCCCCTCCCCTCTAATTATTTTAATTTTTAATATTTTTTTGTAAAATTTTTTTTCTGTATTCCTAAGATATCAATAAAAACACCATAAAAATGGATAGTAAAAATATTTTTGGTTTTTTTTTTTTTTTTTAAGTAAAATTCAAAAAACTGCCCAAAATTTGATTTCTAGAGTAGAATACCCCCCTTAAAATAATCGAATCTTTAAACTTTTCTCGCAATAATCCGGTTCGACCAGCACGTGCATTGTGCACGTAGCTTCATCTTGTTCAAACCAGATGTTGTGAAGACCAACTTCTTCCAATTGCGGCTTTAAAAAGTTGGTTATCATCGATCTATACCGCTCTCTATTGACACTAACGGTGTCACCAGTTTCATATCGAAAGAAGTACGGACCGATGATTCCACCGGACCAAAAACCACACCAAACCGTAAATTTAGGTGAATGGAATGGTTATTCATGAATAATTTGTGGATTTTCTTCGCAACAAAATTGACACTTTTCTTGATTTACCGCACCACATAGATGAAAGTGATGCCCGTCGGAGAAGATAATTTTGTTAGATTGTGAGATATTGGAGAACGATTATTTTGATAATTTTTGACTTTTGAATAATTTGCAAACGTTGTTCCCACGTATATTTCCATTTGTAACCATACATATGACATACTTGTAATAAAAATGGCCGAAACGACACTTAGAAATTATATCTTTCCTAATGGTAAACCTTGTATACAAGATAAGTGCCGCAATGCTAACAAAATATTCTCACTTAGATCTCACTCTCCGTTCTCTCTACTTATACGCTATAAAGCTTACGAAAGAGGTATGGTATGGTATAAACATTGATGAAGTTTTGCACGAAGTAAAGCTCAGTGTTGTGAAAAATTGGCAAATTATTGTTCAAACCGCTTCCATTGGTTGTCTAAATATTGCGTTTTGGCATCTTGGAAAGTGGTGCATCATACTACGTGACTATTTTTATAGCCTGAACAGGGTATATTAAGTTTTTCACGAAGCTTGTAACACCCAGAAGGGAGCGTCGGAGACCTTATAAAGGATATACATATTTAAATAATCAGTATGTGGAGCTGAGTCGATTTAGCCATGTCCGTCTGTCTGTCCGTCTGTATATATACGAACTAGTCCCTCAGGTTTTAAGATATCACTTTGAAATTTGAAAACGTCATTTTCTCTTCAAGAAGCTGCTCATTTGTCGGAACTGTCCATATCGGAACGATCGGAATAAAGTTCGTGTGTGGGAAGTTTCCTCATTTGACAATGTATCTTCACAAAAGTTGGCACATGTTATTCTCTAAGACAAAAATGTAATCTCTGAAGAAATTGTTCAGATCGGTTAACCACAGCATATAGCTGCGATACAAACTGACAGATCGGAATCAAGTTATTGAATGGAAAACTTCCTCATTTGACGATATATCTTTACGAAATTTGGTATGAGTTATTGTTCATAGAAACAATGTAATATCGGAAGAAATTGTTCAGATCGGCCCACTATAGCATATAGCTGCCACACAAACCGAACTATTGGAATCAAGGGCTTGTATGGAAAACTTTCGCATTTAACGTGGTATCTTCCCGAAATGGATTACTGCTTAAGATACCAATATAATCTCCGAAAAAATGTATCAGATCGGCTCACTATAGCATATAGCTTCCATACAAACTGAACACATAGTTACTAAAAGACCTGTACCTGTGAAGGGTATACTAGCTTCGGTGCAGCCGAAGTTAACGTTTTTTCTTGTTTTAATTTCAAATCCACCTATGGCATCCTTTGCTGCTTACTCAAAATATTAAGCGGTTAACATCGTACAGGCGAATCTTCGCGGACTTAAAATCTTTTAACCGTACAGATTCCTTCAGTACTCAAAGCATTTTGCACAAAAAACACAAAAACGAACAATGTTCCCAGTCTGCATACCTGCCACATGCCACAGCGGTCACATTCTTGTAGCTGCACCACAACAAATTGTCTTCATTGGCGCAAATAACACATAGATTTCGGCTGAATATACTACAAATAAGTTTGTAAAACTTGCGTTTAGGATTTCGAACGGAAATTCTTGCAATTGAAACGAAAATTTAAATGAATATATGTGATCTGGTCTACGGAAAGGGGGCTTAGGTTAGGGGGGTTAGGTTTTTTTTTTTTTATTTATTTATTTTTTTTTCGCACGTTAGCTCCCTTTTCGTAGACCAGGTCACATATAAAGATATTTATCAGAGTTGCTACTTTTTACATTACGTGTTTCGGGAAGTTTCTGAAATTAGTGTTTTTAAGGGATGACATGGGTTTACGGGTTTCAAAGAATCGATTTCTTTATTAGCTTATTAAATTCTACAACATCTTTAATCGTCATAAATTTTCAAGTTGATCCGAGCAATAGTTTCGGAGATACAATCTTGAGAATTTGTGCGCTCGTGGCTAGCTATACTAAGTGTGCCGTTTTTAAACGCATTTTTATCGAAACTGCGTTTTTGAAGTCGGTTAGCAAGATTTATCAAGAATTACTCAACCGATCTTCATAAAATTTTACACAGGTCTTTGAGATACAATTCTTAAAGGTTCGGACGAAGGATTTTTTTCTATTAAAACTATTAGAAAACAAAATGTCGCGAAATTTTAATTTTTTTTTTTGTAAAAGTGTCTACCATAAATCCAAATTTCAGTTTTCTTTTCCTTCGCCCAAGTTCCAAGTTAAGGTTTTAACTAAAAACACGTAGATGATAAAGTAAGCAGTTAACCTGCCAACGCGAGCGCACCTTTTTTTCGAGGGGTCACCATAAATGACGTCGCAATGGCCGAGTTTAAAGTATATTTTGCCAAAAATTTCAGAGTTTTTTGTTAATAGTGTATGTTTGTAACAATAAAAAATTCTAATAAAATATTTTATTTTTTATATGTGAAAAAATTTTTGAAAAAAGACCGTTTTTTACTCGACGAAACCCATGTAACCCGTTAAGGAGTTGTCAAGCGATATCGATCGAGCTGAGCCTAATTAGTCATTTACGTCTGTCTGCCAAAATACAGACAACTTAATGCTCAGTTTTTAAAGTTTTAATCTGAAAATTTGCGCAAGACCTTTTCTCTCCCAGAAACCTCCGATTCATTTGTGGAAACCCCGATATCGGACTACTAGATCATATAGCTGCCATATAAATTGAACGATAAAATAAGTTCTTATATGGAAAATATATATTTTATTCTTATTATTTGACAAAAAGTCTTCGCAAAATTTGGCATGTTGTATTATCCAAGACAACGGTGTCTCTGCACAAAGTTTTCAGATCAGGCCACTGTAGTATTTAACTTCCATTCATACCAACGATCAAGTTTTTGCATGGAAGTTTTCTATTTGTGAAGGCTAAATATTATAGCTTCGGTGCAAGTTTACGTTTCTTCCCGCTTTTGCAAAATAATGATCGTAAGGAAATGTTGACGAAAGTGCTAAAATCCACACTTTGGTTTTTCATGGAACTTCTGTCTTGGTTTCAATCATTCCAGCAATTATTTAATTCTACTATACAATCCAGGCAAATTATTTGGGTCATTTATATGGAATCACATTTTATTTATTTTTTTTTTGTTTTTTGCAATAAGCACTGCAAACTGATTTTGATGGCTTTGAAATAACACAAATGTTGCCATTGCGGCCTGATATTATCCACACAAAAATGCTTCACCCTTGTATACATTAATATGCATGATTTAGTGTACACATTTTTTCGACGGTACTGTAAATTATACAATGAATCGTATGCATCCAATACTGTCGGTTTCGAACAAACATTCGTGCACTTGAGCTTGACGTCGCAAGCATGCAATGCTCAACATTCTGCATTAACAAAACGAATGCCGGCATGCCTTTGATTCGTAAGCGGCATAGCGTCGTTCTCGCTTGGCATTTGTCGGGTTGTCGAGATTTTTCGCACTTGCATGCCTTGTTGACAGTCTAATACACGCTGATGTGAGAAGAAAAAATATATTTACTTTTAACATACATACTTACCTACAAGATTACTGAGAGGGAAACATGATAATACATGTAAACACTAAACAATAAAATAAATAAATTCCAAATAAATTTCATTCGAAAACTTTTTTTGCAATAAATTGCATACACAAAGTATATAAAGTACGTGATGGAATTGATTTAAAATATTGGAACATTTTGAGGCGCACATTCAAGTTTGTGACTCACAGAGCCACTCGAAGCTTCAAAGTAGTATAAAATTTGTGTATGTTGAGAACTTTGGAGAAGAAGAAACGATTTAAGTATGAAGAAAGATCAATTCAAACCAAAAATTACATGCAAAAATATTAACTTCGGTTGGATTGAAGCAATAATACCTTACACATGTGCAGTTTTACAGCTTAAATGGGTATACAAATATCTTTTACATAATTTTGATAGAGCAGCTATATGTTATAGTGGTCTGATATGATGACTTTGTTCGAAGATTCTATCGTTGACCACAGTAAAGTTTAGCCTGAGGTAAATACGACGGTTCTCGCAATAAACAAACCCACAAGTTTACTAGGCTAAAAGACAAGCATTTCAAAATAGCATTATGGCTATAGAAAGCAGAAGCAGCTTAGGGCATGTCGTCCGAATGGATGAAAATACTCCAGCTCTGAGAGTGTTCGACGCAGTACCCGCCGAGAGAAACAGAGGAAGAGTAAGACCTCCACGCCGTTGGAAAGACCAGGTGGAAAAGGACCTGGCTACACTTGGAATTTCCAATTAGCGTCAAACAGGGGAAAGGTGTGACAAAACACGACTGGACATGCTATAATGGAGTTGAAGACGGTTCTCTAAAAACTGCACAACAAGTGCCTAGAAGTGTCCTGGGTTGCTGCTAAACTATGTATGAGTTCCAGAAAACAATATTTGGACAAAAGAAAAGAAGATGCCCAAAAATTATCAACAGCAGAGGTCTAAGGTGCCGTAATAATACAGAAAAGTCGATGAGTTTGCCACACATCTCCAAAACATCTTTGCTTTTAACGAGTTTATTGACGATTCTAGCATTGCAGAAGTCAGCAAATTTTTAGACTTTGCTTGTCAGATGAAGCTACATAGCAGCGGCTGAATTCCGTGCTGTAGAAGTACAGGAGATCAAACAAAACATCACCAGATTGCAATAGAATTAATGCTCTACCCTTTAAAGCGCCACCATGAAACGTAATCAGCATAATCGTCAAGCTCTTTAATGGTATAATGAGACTCTGCTACTTGCCTTCTCCATAGAAATGCGATGAAATAATTTTGATACCGAAGCTTGATAAATTTGAACATCTGGTCAATTTATTTAGCAGACTTTTGCCTCTACTGGAGGTGAAGGGGTTATTCTACTCTAGAAATCAAATTTTGGACAGTTTTTTTGAATTTTATTTACAAAAAAAACCAAAAATATATCTTACTATCTATTTTTTTATGGTGTTTTTATTGATATCTAAGAATACAGAAAAAAAATTTTACAAAAAAATATTAAAAATCAAAATAATTAGAGGGGGGAAGAGACAGGTGTAAAAAAAATGGCGCATCCTGGTGACATTGATCCTGACTCTCTTGGTGGTCTGAAAAAAAAAATCAAACGAAATTCTTAATCAGTAAGGATGCTGTTATAGTCCGGGAACACGAAAAATTTTTTTTTTTGAAAAATGGCGACTGCCTGAAAGTAAAAATCATTTTTTACGCTTTTTTTTGAAATTCCTGAATTTTTTTAAAATATTAAAAACAAAAATTTTGACACGATGCTGGTAGGAACGATAACGGATTATATAAAGAAGGTTCACACAAAATTTCAAGTAAATCGGTTGTACAGAACTTGAGATAATGCCGGTACCGTGTGGAAAAAAGTAGTTTCGAGAAAAACGCGTTTAAAGTTTAGGAGACAATTCTAGTGAACACGGACGCTACCTCATAAAATCGGCTGCATCCCAGAAAATAAGTCGAATTTTGAAAAATCCTTCCAAGGTCATATTTTTGAAAGTCTAAACTTTAAATATGTGAAAAAAAAAATCGAATTTTTCAAAGTTCTAGAGTAGAATACCCCCTGAAACAACTCATCTCGCATCATCAGTTTGATTTAAGAAAGTTTAAGCTTCAAAGCCGAGAAGAAGTTCTACTGCCGCCTCAAGAATACTGCAAGCGCAATTGATCACTCTAGAACCGTGGCTTACCATGTGGAACATTGGCATTAAAACGGAAAGTCCATACTGGCAATATACACCCGTAGGCCACTATGTTCTCAAGTGGCTTTATAAGGTCAGTTGCTGCAAACAAGCACATGAGCAAAATGTCTGGGTCTGGCCACGTGTAAATCAAAAAAACTCAGCTTAGATTAAGGTTTGCGCAGCTGTACTGATTGCTAAGGTCAAGATTCCGCCTCAGTCTAAGGAAATATGCTATAAAATTTTAAAGTTATAAAGTTCTTCACTCTATAATGGAACTTTTAATGTTAGAAATGACGTTCTCCTTCGAACAATTGGAGAACCATGGTAACGTACTTTCGACCTAACTGCTGGACAATAGTCAACAATACAGGAGACTAAAATGATATCATTCATTAGGCCTCCACTTTCGATTCACTTGATCTAACCTTCATTTTTGTAAAATATTTTTTATTGTACTTCCACATCATGGTTTTCGTCAGCAAATTTAGTTATCGACATGTTAATAATAAGATAAATTCTAAATAAAACTGATTATACCAAATAAAATTTTGTTATTTTTTGGCTGAACAGATTAGTGTATAGATATCGCAGTTTCGTAAAAATTAATTGTGGAAATAAATGATACTCGATAACAACTATATGATTTATTAGGTTCATATTTAGTTAATTCTGGTATATGGTCATTCATTTTGGTATTATTTAGTTAATTTGTTTGTATCGACAGCTGACTGATTTACAGTACTGATAAGTTAATGAAAACGTATACCTACTACAGTTACTTCTAAGTATTGAAAACATGAATACTTAATAATATTTATGGGATGTCTACTATTATTTTCTAATAATTTTCTAATTTTGGCAAATAAAAATTAAAATGATGACAACTCAAACAATTTTAGTTTTAGTTTTACTAAAAATGTTTCCAATGTGTTCGTAGCTCCAGCTATACCAACGAGTTATTAATCAAAAATTCAATTAAAAAACGTAACCACATTATTTCCATAAATTTGTCAGAAAAAGTAACTAATTAGCTCTCAACAATACAAAAGAAAACTCATATGACAATGTAGATAAGACAATTCTTTACTTAACAAACGAAATGTCGAAATTAATTATAAACGCTATTCACTTTATACTATATGTATGTACATACGTATGTTCAATAACTGATTATGAGTGTAGGTTTGTTCACAGAACATAGTAGACAGATAAATTGTCTAGATAATCGTCTTGCTACTTGCGTTTGAATGTATTATTTGTCAGTTAGCTCAAGGAATATGACAATATATAAATAAAATATCTGCAGACAATTGGTATGCAATATAAAGGGTGCCTTTAGGGGGTATTCTACGCTAGAATTTTGAAAAATTCGATTTGTTTTTCATATATTTAAAGTTTAGACTTTCAAAGAGATGACCTTGGAAGGATTTTTCAAAATTCGACTTATTTTCGGAGATACAGCTTTTTTGCTTTTGTGAGGTGGCGTCCGTGTTCACTAAAATTGGCTCCTAAACTTTAAACGCGTTTTTCTCGAAACTACTTTTTTCCACATGGTACCGGCATTATCTCAAGTTCTATACAAATTTTGTGAAATTTTGTGTGAACCTTCTTTATATAATCCTTTATCGTTCCCACCAGCATCGTGTCAAAATTTTTGTTTTTAATATTTTAAAAAATTCAGGAATTTCAAAAAAAAAGCGTAAAAAATTATTTTTATTTTCAGGCAGTCGCCATTTTTCAAAATTTCTTTTTTTCCGTGTTCTCTGAGGTAGGGACTATAACAGCATTCTTACTGATTAAGAATTTCTTTTGATTTTTTTTTTTCACACCACCAGGAGAGTCAGGATCAATGTCACCAGGATGCGCCATTTTTTTACACCTGTCTCTCCCCTCTCTAATTATTTTAATTTTTATTCTTAAGATATCAATAAAAACACCATAAAAAATGGATAGTAAAAATATTTTTGGTTTTTTTTAATAAAATTCAAAAACTTATCCAAAATTCGATTTCTAGAGTAGAATACCATCCTTAAAAGATGTGATATTATTTATAAAAATCACGTTTGTTTTTATTGTTTGTCAAAGTTCCAAAAACAGAAAGAAAAAAAGAAAGGAAAAGAGAGAGGGAGAAAGGAAGAGAAATAGTGACGAAGAGAGAAAGAGAAACGGAGAACGGTTGAGCATATATTATATTGTATAATATATTTATAAAGGATTTCCTTGCCGGTATTGAGCTAAAAACAAATTGTATATCTCCTCCGGCGCTTTCTTTAGCAATCATATCCTTCAATTATAGAACCTTTTATTCTTACTCAAAATGGCAATGGATGCGTCGCTTTATCAATACTAACCTAGTTTCTCGGTATGAAATATATTAAAATGTCATAACAGTACTTACGATGACAGCAGGAGTGAATGATTTTCATATAAGAGACAGCAAACAAGACACCTAGGAGCAGTAGCAATAATGAAAGATACCTTAGAAAGATAGATAGAAAGCTGCTTATAAATCCTAATTCCAACAAACGAAAAGTTTGAAGGAACCCTACGCTATGAGCAACAAACGAAAGTAACGGGCGACCATCTAGAGGTATTTTTTCAAAACATTTTTTTGGCAGATCACGTGTGAGTCGAAGACCGTGATGAGTCGCAGCAACTCGGACTGACGTCTGGATCGAGATCTTAAATTGAAAGCATACAAAATACAGCTTGTGGTAGAACTGAAGCCGCTTAACCCTCCCAAGCGACATCGCGTCGATCTACGGGCTCTTGAAATGTTCCAAGAAGATCCGACGATTTCGAGACAAATTTTGTTCAGCGCTGAGGACCATTTCTGACTCAATGGGTGTGTAAACAAGTGAAATTGCCACATTTGAGACGAAGAGCAACCTGAAGAGATTGAAGAACTACTATTTCATCCAGAAAAAAGAACGGTTTGGTGATGCCGGTGAGAACGTAACCGTAAATGGCAACCGCCATGATAACCGAGTATTTGATGCCTAAAATGAAAGCTCATGATCTTAAGGACATTAGGTTTCAACAAGACGGCTTAAGTTCGCACATGTCGCATCAATCAATGGATTTATTGAGAGAACACTTCGGGGAGCAGATAATTTCACGTTCACCAAGATCGTATGATATCACACCATTCGACTTTTTCCTGTGGGAATATGTAAAGTCTAAGGGGTATGCAGACAATCCCGCTCCGATTCAGGTCGTTCAGGTCGAACGAGTAATCGAAAATTGGACCCAATGGATGGTCCATCTAAGACGAAGCCGCGGTCAACATTTGAAAGAAATAATCATTGAAAAATAAATATCAAAGAATGTTATTTCGAATGATATATCTACGTTTTTTCTTTTAAGTGTTTATTAGAATATTTTAAGTATTGTTCAATTAAATATGTATTAAAAAGTGATTCTAAATTCTTCTTGATCGTTCGAGCTCTAACTCTTTGAATACAGGTTTTATGAGAAGGTTTACAGTAATAACTCGCTTAGTAATTAGTAATAGCTTTCGGAACTCTTTTGTATCTTTTTGTTTTTAGATTTTACTGGACTATTTCTACCATTCAGATTCAAATCTTCGGGTTTTTAGAACATTTTTCTTTTCGAGATCGTTTTTTCATCGTCTATTTTCGAAATTCCAACATTTATTCGTGGTCATGATATTTATTGGAAAAGAATATAGTGATAATACTATTGGATCTATAACAATTCACGAGCGGCTTGCCTACAGATGAAATAACCTGAAGAAAATCTCAGTCGGAAGTCATCATATTTTGGTGAAAGCTTATGGTGAATGTGCTCCAGCTGAGAGCGTGGTTTCCGTGGTTTTGCGCGATTTGAAAGTGGGGATTTTGGCTTGGAAGACGAAAAACGTCCTGGACGGTCAAAAGGATTTGAAGATGAGAAACTAGATGTATTACTCGATGATCGTGATTGTTGCCAAAGGCAAAAAGAGCTCTCGGTATCGGAGGCACACAAGCCGCCATTTCAAAATGTCTAAAAACAGCTGTATCTATTCAAAAGCATGGGAATCGGGTGCCATAAGAATTCAAGCAAAGAGACGTTGAGGGACGATTTTACATGTCACCAATGCTGCTTCAAACATACAAAAAGATGTCGTAAAAATGTATTTTACATTCCAATTTGTGCATTTGCCAACCTTTAAACTCATCAAAAGTGAATTAAAATCTTTAAAATTCCTCGACATTTTATTCTTTTGTTCCTTACCATTAACCACAATAAAATTTAATTCAATTATCTTTAGCCTTAAAAGCTCTTTGACAAGTAAAATTCAGCGCATACCGCATACATATTTAAGTAGCCCCATCATATTTCTGAAAGTATGTCGATTTGCGACGTAAAATCACAAAGCAAGGAAAAGCGTTTTTCCTTCCTTCTTTTTGTACTTTTTATGCGCCCAATTTTTACATAAAGGCCTACACAAACAGACGCGGACTGTATGTATGTATATACTATGTACGATGTCGTGTACGCGAAAAATAGCGGCTATAAAATTGTTTTGTCTCCACGCTGGGGAGACAGCAACGAACGCCATAGTGGCCGAAGTGGCCGCCTTCCACCAAACAAAAGGGATGATTTCTAGCGAAAATTTATGGTAAATTGCTTAGCACAACAAGCAGTCCGTCAATCAGCGGAAAATCCAGCGCATTCTACTTTAGAAATACGTGTTTTTGTGTGTGTGTATATGGATACTTGCATACACTAATCAACTCGTTAGGCTAATCCTCCTACGAGGACACTCTGCTATCGGATAAAAGCGTATTTTTGCCAATGTGGCATTAAAAGCCAGCTAAGGACGCTTAATGACGAAAAATCGACTTTTTGGGTGTAAACATTGCATTAAATGTTGCTCGAAGGGAATGTTAGGGAATCATTTCGGAATAGCGATCTCAACGATAAACTAAAACTACGAAAAGAGAATTCAAATATCAAGGAACAATTTTTCGAATACTAAACTGTACCGATATTGCAGTCTCTGAAACAGTCTTTGCCTCGAATAGCAAAAATATTAAAATAAATTTTCACTTAAAATAAAATATCTAGAAATAGTCCAAATAATCAAAACGAGTCCCACGAAAAATGACAACAATTTTTAAATAGATTGGTCTCAATCATTATTTTCTTAGACGGTAAAATTTTTGTCAAGCTAGCTAGTTACTAAATACTATTGGCAGATGAATTGAAAAGTTCCACAACAACATTTTTTAGACAAGATTCGTTTTTTATTTCAACACAGTTCCCTTCAAAGGCGATACACTGATTATAGCGACCCTCCATTTTTCGATACAATTTTTGTAGTACGATTTTTCCGTTGCGTCAAAATAGGTCTCACTTTCGGCGATAACCTCCTCATTCGACGAAAATTTCTTCGTAGCGAGTTCTTTCTTTTGAGATTTAAGAACAGGAAAACCTCGCTAAGGATCAGAACTGGAGAATACGGTGGATGCGAAAGTAATTCGAAGCCAATTTATAGAATTTCGCCATCGTTTTCACTGACGTAGTACAATACGAGTATCTTGGTGAAACAGCACTTCCTTTTTCTTCTAATGCGTCCGTTTTTCGGCGATTTCATTCTTCAAACAGTCCAATAACGCTATGTATTAGCCGCTGGTGATGGTTCTTCTTCTTTCAAGGTAGTCAATAAAAGTTATCCCAGGCGCATTCCAAAATACAAAAGATGACTGTCGATTGGACTACGGAGTGAATCCATTGTCACATAACGATGCAAAAACTAGGGTTTATTACGCAGGAACATATCTAAACACTGCTTCGAATTATCAACTCGTCGTTGTTTTTGGTCAAAAGTTAGCTCGTGTCGGGCGAGCTTTGCACAGAGTTTTCTCATACCCAAATATTTGTGAAGAGACTGTAGGAACATGATCGGATTACTAACTAGTCACTGTTTGTTGGTGACACACGCCAGCAGAATGGGGCTGATAGATCAAGAAGACTGCGGGAAATGTCTAGAACAGAGCACCAGGGAAACAGTAGAGTATATCTTGTGCACTTGTTCCTCATTGGAAAGACTACGCTGTAAGCATTTGGAGTCCCCATGATATGACATACTGGAGGAGGTATCGATAATGAGGCTGCAGAGGCAGTTAAAATTCGCGTCAAGCGCAGTCATCATAAACGATGACTACTATTCTTAGACTTAGCAACTGAACTCCAAAAGGACCAAACTGGTCTATGCGTGGCATATTAGCCCACCAGATTAACCTAACCTAACATCTGCTTTAGAATATTGGATTAAATTCTTAAGTTGATCCGAGTAATAGTTTTGGAAATAGAGACTTGAAGAGTTGCGCGTTCGAGGTCACCTATATTTATTTCTTTAAGGGGGTATTCTACTCTAGAATTTTAAAAAATTCGATTTTTTTTTTTCATATATTTAAAGTTTAGACCCTTAAGAACGGAGGATTTTTAAAAATTAAAATTATTTTAAGAGCTATAGTTACTTTAGTGACGCAGTACCTAGCCTCTCTCTCCTAGACTCACTTTTTTAAACGTGTTTTTCTCGAACCTACTTTTTTCCACACGTTACCGGCATTATCTCAAGTTCTATACAACCGACTTATTTGAAATTTTGTGTGAACCTTCTTTATATAATCCTTTACCGTTCCTACTAGCATCGTGTAAAAATGTTTGTTTTTAATATTTAAAAAAAATTCAGGAATTTCAAAAAAAGCGTAAAAAATGATTTTTATTTTCAGGCAGTCGTCAGTTTTCAAAAAAAAAAAAATTTTCGTGTTCCCTGAGGTAGGGACTATAACAGTATCCTTACTGATTAAGAATTTCTTTTGATTTTTTTCAGACCACCAGGAGAGTCAGGATCAATGTCACCAGGATGCGCCATTTTTTTACACCTGTCTCTCCCTCCCCCCTCTAATTATTTTAATTTTTCATATTTTTTTGTAATTTTTTTTTCTGTATTCTTAAGATATCAATAAAAACACCATAAAAAATGGATAGTAAAAATATTTTTTGTTTTTTTTTTTTTTAAATAAAATTGAAAAAACTGCCCAAAATTTGATTTCTAGACTAGAATACCCCCTTAATACTATACTAATAAATTTTCTTGAATAAAAAGTTTGAAAAAAATTTACTGAAAATAGGCTGTTTTCGCTCGAGGATACCTATGTAACCCCTTAAGAAATATATCAAAGTTGCTTCATACTCTTAGACCAATGAATTTTTACAGTTCTTTGTGAGCCTATATTTCTCTCTTTCTCTCCTTTTTGCTCTGCAGGCAAAAAAAAAGTCTAAAGGTGTTGCGTACAGTAAAATACGTTTTGAGTAAAATATGGCAATGTCGGGCCATAAATATTTGTTGCATACATATACAAATGTATATGAATATTAAAGGAAAATTTACTTCACGCCAAAACTGGGTCGTTGCACTGCAAGTCCAGTTACTTCAAACTTTTGCTCTGCTGAGTTCGCTGCCAGCAAATAACGAATAAGGAAGCAAGGACATAAGCACAGAGTGAAAGAAAGTAGTTTTGGCAAAAGTTGAAATGTGTGTGTGTGTGTGTTTGCTGAGGGACAAAATATGGCGGCTGCAAATTAAAAGCATGGAATTTGAACAAAGAAAGCAAGTGCAAATTGCACCTGAGCGATGGCGAGTGCAAGAACGGCCGATAAGAAAGCTAAAACTGCATGCTTTTACAGTTGTATAGGTACATGGTATAGGTGTGTGTGCGTGTGTGTGCATAATATGGAAACATCTTCAGCCTGCTGTTGAGTGCAAGAGCTGCATTCACGTCACGAGTGCAATACAGTTTACATTAGGATTTATAAATGCAGATGCATATTTGTTGTTATTGCGCTGCTGCAAGGCGATTTCCGGTATTAAGCAATGAAGAGCCCAAAGCTGAGCCACACAGCGCACGTAACAAATTTACGGAAATGTCTTGGACAAGAAATATAATATTCTATGTATATTTGTATGTAGGTAAACAAATGTATATGTGTGTGTGTTTTCTTTTCGTTGTGTACCGCTTGGCGCTTTTCCTCGTTCCTTCTCTGTGGCATAGCGCACGGCGTTAAAGCTCGTTATTTGCATTGAGGTGCGAAAATATTTTCGAAAGTATTAAAAAGCAATTTCGACAACAACAACAAGACGGTTGCACTCAATGCCGTTTGTTTGTTGTTGTAAGCCACGATATGCGCGGCATTGGCTGCGCGCCAAAGAACCAGCCTTATCAGCGCTTTATGGTTAGCGGCTTACTTGCTTCCGCTCATTCTCTCGCCTCTTCACTTGCATAACGTATACGCCGTGGTGTGCAAGTGCACTTGTGGAAAGTTGAAAGTGCAGGCAAGCACGGAACGACGTCCATAACTAACTTAACGTCGGTATACAGCTGCGTAAATTTATATTTGCATTTATCTAAACACACACACACGTATAGATTTATTTACGTAAATATCTGTTAGCGTTTCGACAAATTTATTAATTCCACTCGTTGCTTTGAGGTTATCTGACGTGACAATTTTTTTTTAGATATTTTATTTTGCATATGTGTTGACATATATTTTCCGGCAATTACACTGGATAACCGCTATTTGATGTTGGAATGCTGTAAGGAACGTTTGAAGTGTCGGAAAAGTTTCACGACTTGCTGGTTGACCTTGTAAATCTATCGATTAGATATGTTAATTTCATTTTAGGTACATAAATTAGCTTCTACGGCTGCACCGAAGCTGTAATACCATTCACAGATTTAATTCCTATAGCATAAAAAGATTTTTATCTTGATTTGATCGGTTGTTGTTGTTGTAATACTTATTTAGACCTCGTTAGGGTGGTAAGGTTCAGGCAAGTTGTCATCAAGGTCGTCCAACAGTAGGCTGGTAAAGTTCAGATAAGTTGTCATCGAGGTCGTCCAACGGTAGTCTCAGGAAACTGGCTGTTTCGACCGGGTCGGAGCTTAGGGAGAGGGGTGTCAAATGTGTGGGTTTGCTGGGCATACAAAGAGGTGGTTAGAGTCATCCGGGGACTCGTTGTATGCTGGCATCCAGAAAAAGCTGCGCAAGGGTCACTCTCTATTCTCGCGGAAACTCGAGCTCTTCGTCTGCAATGAGTGGTGGTTCGACTAAAAGTACACCATTCACAGAGCGGGAGTCGGCGCAGCTGTTTATTGTTTCACTGTAAATGGCGGTCAGTGCATATCTGAAGTTAGTTGCGTCCGAAGTCTGATCGCCGTATTGTCTTATGTCGCCGACGTGGTTGAAGAAGAACCACTTGATACTCCGAGGAGGCGGTTCCGCTTCAAGCAGGTGACTGCAGGGATGATTTCTACGAAAGAACTCCAGCAGAAACTGTTTGGAGGAAAGTACATTATGCTTCTTCATTGGGAACGTACGGGCCGCACTGTGCATATGTTTGATAGAAGACATCAAGAGGCGCATCCCTTTATAGTCCGGAGTGCAGTGTTTTGACATGCCTGAAGCTTCCTCATTTGCGTTTCACTGCATCCAGGCCACCATATTGATGCGGGTTAACGACCGACCGGCCGATTGCCTTGTACGTTGCCAAAACTTTTCTTCCTCCTCCTATGTGCGGCCGGCTAGCGACTTGAGGATTTTGTGGCGGCTCTGTACTTTGGCAATAATCTGGGTCGTGTGAAGAGTGAAGAAGCATAGGCTCTCGAGTATCACAGCTAAAATTTTAAGATTATTAACAGTCGGAATTTTAACTCCAACGACTGAAATGTAAAGAAAGAGGAGAATGTTAGGTTCCATGCAGCGATGAAGCGAGAACGGTCGGAGAGATAGCTCAGCACATGCCATCGATTCCATTGCCCCACGTCATTATCGTGCAATTATCAGCGTGCAAGGTGATCGAAATTTCCTCTGGTGGTTGAAGGAGTTTCCAGATGTAGAAGTTAAAAAGCAAAGGGAAGAGGACGTCACCCTGCGAAAGCCCCAGTTTCCCCAGTTTCTCAATTTGCAGTTTTTACCTCGAAGCAGTTCGGATAATTGTCGAACGCTCAGGTAGCCTTTAGTCCTCTTCAACTCTGGCGGGAGCGTAGACTTTTCGATGTCCTTAAATAGCGTTGTGTGGTTGACTTTTATAAGTCCAACGCTATGAGGGCTTAAGCCTCCGTAGATGTTGCGGTCTCGCGGTTAAAGATTGTCATACCATTCATAAAGCTTGAGTATTAGGTTTGGCTTCTCTAAGAGGAGGGGAGTGTTACTTCAAACATATTTAGAATTATAATCTAGAAGAGCATCAGAGTATGCTGTAGATTATGGGTTTCGGTTTTTAATTCTTAAGATAATTAATTTCAGTGCGAAGTCTTCTAAAGCTTTGCAATTACTCATACTTGTGTGCATAAAAAAACAAAATTGGTAATTACATATTTAGAAAAAATATATTTGTCTTCACGCTTTTATATTTAACATCATACGGAATTTTTATAGCTAATTTTGAGTTAAACTGATTTTTATAATACCAAAATATTGTAAACCCAATGTAGCTACACAAATCTACATATGTATATGTATGTATGTGTGGAACAGTAAAGGTAGAGTATCTATTTTAAAACATTTCAAAGAGAAAATCATATGTACACAAATTCATTTGCATTTCAACTGCTGTGCATTATGCTATCAGGCCGCGGAAACGGAAACTGATGTCTATATGCAAGCAGTAGTGATGGCAAGTTGGAAATATGTACACAAGTCTATAAATAGAAGCCCAGGTTTACGGAAACCTTCAAGTTGCAGTTTGTAATACTGTTGCTTTTCACTTATTTCTCAGAAACATAATATATTCTGTATTGTCTAATGCAATAGAAAAAATATTTCTGACTATATAACGACTATTGCAGTATTTTAAACAAATATGTGTGTTATAGCGACTAATATCAGAAAAAAATATTTTTTTACTTTTACGTATATACATATGTAATGCACATTCAAGGAGCCAAGCATAAACGAATTAGTGGGGAATGAATTTTTAATATTGTGGAGCAACAAAAGCGGTTAGAAATTGTAACATAAAATAATATTTTTATGTAACACAAACTACTTAATATATTCATAACCTCACCTAAGCGCCATGTGCAACAATTTCTCAATTTGGCTGAAAAGTTGTGCGATCAATGGGACTACAACATTCATCCAAAACTACTTTTGCCATAACCTTACCAGCAGACTTTTGCACATTTCTACGCTTTATGGCAGACAGACTATCCTGGATTTTTATTCGGCCAGGGATTGTTAACTCAGCGAAATTCTGCCGCTACAACAACAACCCAGACTGTCTTATATTAAAAAACTCCTCATAACAACAATATATTTTACATATCCAAATATTCATTCACGATGTATCCAATATGTTTCTTTGATATTGAGAGTCTCAGCTCTCTGGAACAATTTCGCCTCGTTCAAACTTAGCAAACCACTTTTTAACGGTTTATTTCCCTGGAGCAGAGAGCACATAATGTTGATCAATATAAATTTTCTCTTCCACAGTATTTTTTCCTCAGAAAGGAAAGATTTATTAACATACGAAACTCCTTTTGATCTATATTTTGTAATCAACACAAGTTTCTTTAACCATCTCATAAACTAATAGTCCGATAGCTGTCATACATACAGTGTTGGAAAAAAAATAATATATATAAATAATATATATTTTGCAAAAGGTAATGAAAAAATAAGGAAATTCAATAATTATTGAGTGGTTTTTATTTGATAACTTTAATTTAAAAAATGGAAATTAATACATTTTGTAATTCAGCCTGGAAAAAATATTAGAGACGAACTTTAAAAAAATAATAATAACAATTCAATTAAAATATGATATCTTTCGTTGGTCTCATTTCATATTTAGTTGAAGCTCCTTTGTTTTTCATGACTTCCTGACATCTTCGCGGCATGGAGATGACCAATTGAGCACAAGTTTTGACCGGTATTGAGTACCAAGCTTCCTGTATTTTTTCCCACAGCTCTTGCTTATTCTTCCATCTTTTTCCACCGATCGACTTTTTTAGCACTCCCCATAAATGTTCTATGGAGTTCAGGTCCGGAGACTGCAAGGGCCAGTCCAAAAGAGCAACTTCAAGCCAAGATTTTATAATTCTGGATGCATGTATTGGGTCGTTGTCGTGCATAAACTCCTATCTAAGTGGCATGTAATCCTCTGCATAGGGCAACATTACACTATTGAGTATATTTAGGTAGTCTGGAGCACACATCTTCTCCCGTATCCAAAAGACTTGTCCTACTCCACTTGCCGAAAAGCAGCCCCATACCATTATAGAACCTCCGCCATGTTTAATGGTCTTTCGGGTATATAAAGGGTTAAATTCAGCGTTCGGTGGGCGTCGAAAGAAAATTCTACCATGGGATCCGAATAAATTTACTTTGGTCTCGTCCGACCAAAGGACATTTTTCCAGTTTTCCGCAACAAGTGCCTCTGCGCGAACTGCAATCGTTCTGGCACTTCTCCCGTTGAACCCTGCTTTTCGTAGTCTGTTATGAATAGTCCGGCTCGTTGGAGGACAAAAACGGGTCTTTTTTTGACCTCTAACAACCAAATGGTCAAATTGCATTGATGTTTTGCGCTTTCTTCCTTTCGTTTGCTTTTTTCCCGCACGGCTTAAGAGCTTTGAGCACCATATTTCTGGAGCATTCCATTATTGCAGCTATTTCGCGAATGGTTTTTCCAATTCTTCGTAGTTTTTTTTTATGGTTTCCGAGCAATGTTTGGCGCTACCCATTACAGATAATTTTAGGATTTTTTTTTAGTACTATTTTGTAAAAACTTATAACACAGCAAATCACTATGAGTTAATAATGATCTTTCGAAAATTTCCGCAATGCATACAGCGCATACGACCAAACCTATTCTGTCCCTTTTATTTTTCCATTCAAAAACATGTGCATCAGCTTTAAAACGCAATTATTCAAAGTTGTGCTGCCTACTATGCTTTAAGTGCGTATGAAGTAAAGTACCGTTCAGCAACTGAAGTTAACAGTGGCTTCCAACAAAATAGCACAGAATTATAAAAAATTATGGAATAGTATAAAGAAATATGGGAATGTCTCTATTATTTTTTCCAACACTGTACATATTTGTATACATACGTATATTTGGATTTAATATTAGTAATACTATATATGTATTAGCCTACAATCTTTCCAATTCACCTCTAAAAGAATATATAATTATTGATTACGGAAATTATTACCTAAATGATACAAATGTACATACATGTACATATGTATGTATATGTTGCTATTATTATTTTCGGCTTATCTCAAAAGCAATCAGATTAGAATTTGTGTTTACAAAACTATAGAGATACCATATAACAAATAATATAAAGTGCAAAGTATCTAATTTCGTGCAATATTAAAAATTTCTATGAAGTAATAACACGAAAAAAACGTTAGAACATCTCTCACAAATAGAAAAAATTCCATACAAGAACTTGATTTCATAGTTTAGTTTGTTTGACAGCTAACTGATAAAGTGAAAGGATATCGGCAGTTCCGACAAATAAGCAGCTTCTTGAAGAGAAAAGCCGGGTGCTAAATTCCAGATAGGCATCTCAAAACTATGATAATTTATATACAAGTACATATGTACATACATATG